>JAGQAX010000022.1:33606131-34203631 GCA_019142605.1 Cephalopholis sonnerati | reverse complement strand
TAATGACTTGATGAAATATAGCTCAACAAGTACAGTGGTTAGAGTAGATTCTAGTCAAGTACAAAAAACATTGATACTAAATTATTCTGGAGCAGCAGAGTCAAAAGAGGTGAATGACATATTATCAGTAGCCCATTGCCTCTTGTAACCCTGATCTCAACCCCACTGCCTGTTTACAGTGCAGTCTTTCCAAAAAAAAGGCAGTACCAGTTGCAGTTTAATTAATCTCTAGTTGAAAAATTAAAGGTTTTGTAAGAATCTGATATACTTTTAATATTTATAGAATGTCCCTTTTTGTGCAAACTGCTCTCCAGGCCTCTTCCTCCCGTTAGGATAATGCACACATCCCCAGTGCGGATCTCTGCAGCCACCATGAGCAACATGACGGTGCTTGACACTGCTGACCCCTATGACCTTGACATGACCTCTGACAAGGCCATCTACCCCATCAGCTTCCAGGTAATGCTACAGCCTTACATCTCAGATGGCTTTTTTTTTTAATCAAATGGATGTGACATGTTGGCATGGTATTTTCTTGCTAGCAAGTCAATCCATTGAGATCTTTTTAGATGTATGATATTTTCAGGAAACTGGTAACTGTCCGACTCATTAATGGGTTGGGAATTTGGATTTTGGATATTAAACACATCATGTAAGTAAGAAGATTCCCTGGTTATATAAAGTAAACATGTAATCTTACACATTATTATTGTCATGTGTTATTATGACTAAAATAACACTGAAAGTCACATTAAATGCCAACCCGTGCTTTCTGTTGGTAGGTTTCTCTGACAGGCTTCCTGCTTTTGGAAATAGTTTTGGGCTTGAGCTCCAACCTCACTGTGCTTGTCCTCTACTGTATGAAACAGAACCTCATCAGCTCCGTCTCCAACATCATCACTATGAACCTGCATGTGGTGGATGTGTTGGTGAGTGCTGATCTATTAACATCAGTTACTTTTGTGCCGAGAGAGATTTACTGTACCATCTCGTTGATACTGAGACTTCTGGTGCTGCAAAAAATACCTCTCAGCACTGCTGCTGTTTCAGAAAATACACGATCTTGTTTTTACACACTGGGACTTTAAGTTCCAGCCATGATTTACTTTTGTCTGGCCCTAATCAAACATAATGTTTTTAATGTGACTTGATTTCCTATCTTGTTTTCAGGTGTGTGTATGCTGCATCCCGCTGACAGCAGTGGTGGTGTTACTTCCTTTGGAGGCTGACACAGCCATGATCTGCTGTTTCCATGAAGCCTGCGTCTCCTTTGCAAGTGTAGCTACTGCTGCTAACGTGTTGGCCATCACTGTAGACCGCTATGACATCTCAGTGCGACCGGCGAATCGTGTGCTTACAATGGGCCGAGCGGTGGCTCTAATAGGATCCATCTGGGCTCTATCCTTTTTCAGTTTCCTAGTTCCCTTCATGGAAGTAGGCTTTTTCATCAACTACGGTTCAGACCTTGTGAACCAGACTGCAGTGGTCACAGTGGCTCATACAAATGAGTACTACACAGAGCTGGGTTTGTACTATCACCTGCTCGCACAGATCCCTATATTCTTTTTTACAGCTGTGGTCATGCTAGTGACTTACTACAAGATCCTTCAGGCGCTTAACATCCGCATTGGAACACGCTTTCAGCACAACCTACCTAAAAAGAAGCAAAAGAGCAAAAACGCTATCTCTTTGAGCACTGCAACACACGCAGAGTCGACCGATGCTTCACAGAGCAGCACAGGAGTCAGGGCAGGTGGGAATGCACCTTTGGGCATGCGGACATCAGTGTCAGTCATTATTGCTTTAAGACGAGCAGTAAAGCGTCATCGGGAGAGACGGGAGAGGCAGAAACGAGTCTTTAGGATGTCCCTTCTCATCATCTCCACATTCTTACTTTGTTGGACTCCAATAACTGTGCTGAACACCATCATCCTCAGCACTGGACCCAGTGATTTAACCGTTCGCCTTCGCTTGGGCTTCTTAGTGATGGCCTATGGAACCACCATCTTTCACCCACTTCTTTACGCCTTTACTCGACAGAAGTTCCAAAAGGTTTTAAAAAGCAAGATGAAGAAGAGGGTGGTGTCTGTAGTAGAAGCTGAACCTACACCAAACAATGTAGTCATCCATAACTCATGGATTGACCCCAGGAGACACAAGAAGGTCACCTTCGAGGACACAGAAGCCAGACAAAAATGTCTGTGCTCATATGATGCAGAGTAATGGGATCAACTCAAATGTAAATATGTCAAAAATGTAGAGTAAATGGCAACAGGTTACACTCCACTCATAAAAATACAGCAACCCACTATAGCAGAAACATTTTGTAAACCAGCATTTTCTATATGCAGTGTATATACAGTATACAGAATAACTGCAGTATATTTCTAACTGCTAGGTCATATATATATATATATATATATCATTAACAGGGTTGCAGCGATATACCGGTTTCAAGGTATACCATTATATAAAAGTTGACGGTTATTATACATGTAATTTGCTTATCTATGAGAAAAATGCACCTGGACAGAGAATCTCCCCTTTATTTTAGTTATTTTCTAAGGGGAGACTTTTTACATATACTTCCATTAACAAAATGGTTTCAAGTTTCAATTACACAATAAAACAAACACAAAACCAACAATTACCCTTCTGTTTTCATTCCTTTAAGGGTCATTCTGACTGATAATAATATAACTTCTGTAATACCATGATACCATGGAACGGCGCTATTTTCTTAGATGGTTATCGTAGCATGAATATCTCATACCGTTGCAACCCTACTCATTAACAGTGGAGTACAACAATCCTGGGCAGCTTAGTAAATTAATACTAAAATAATGACCTCAGAAAAAGATCAGAGGAATATATAGAGAAGGATGAGCAGTTTCCTTAAAATAAACCTCACATGTAAAAAGTGAAACTACCTGCAAATGAATATGTACGAATTCAAGGATTGTATTATCAATTTATTTCCTTCCTCAGTACAAATAATGTCTCAAAATAGGTGTCATAGGCAAACAAAGAGGGTAATTTATTGCTATTTTTTATTAAATGTTGTCGAGTGCTATCAGGGACAATTTGTTCATAACCTTTTATCTAAGCAGTGTGTGTTTTTCTCTGGTTAGCATACAGTAACACAAAAAGGTGAATGTACAGTTATAGAGTATCTTGATATTGTTTGTCACCATTTTTAATAAAAAAAAGGGAAAAATGTTGTTTCTCCATCACTTTCCTTAGAGATGTCACCTCTGTCTAATTAGTCATTTAATAAGTGTTCAAATCTATTGTTCAAACTAAGGTCACTCTGTGTTTAGAGAATCTGCTTTTTTTTTGCAAGTATCAAAAGGAAGTAGTAAAGATGAGCATCCTGTTTCTCCTACCAATACAATTCACACCTTTAAAATAGGGCTGGGCAATATGTCGATATTATATCAATACCATGACCTGGATATTGTCTTCAGCCGGGTATGCACTGTGTGATTTTGGGCTGTCCCAGACAAAAGAATACTTTGTTCACAGAAAACACTGTCACCCTTATCTATTGCATGCCTCATTGTCCTATCAGTAAAATAGGCAATCATTCTCTTCATAACAAAAGAATGAGCCATGCTGAACAGATCATCTCAACACAAAACCAAGTGCTTAAGGCGCTTTGTTGACTTTGTAAAATGTAACTACCTAACATCATTGTTCCCATAACAAATGTGAAGTCATCTGTCACTCAAGTGAGACAGAAAAGGCACCACAAATAAAGGGAACATCGTCAGTTGAAAAACTTAGGGATCAGTGAGGCAGTGAAGCAAAAGGTTATAGATTTGATCTGCACTTTATCAACATTCAAAGGGAATTAAATCACTACCAGCTATCTGCTCTGCAGACCATATATAGATTTGTAAAATTTCATGGCAAGCCATTCAATAGTTGTTCACACATTTCAGCCTGGACCAAAATGGTTGACTGACCAACACTGTCATTCCTAGCATGCTCCTGAGCAAAGGCATATGGAACTAGTTTGTGCATTTCAGCTATAGTGTCCTTATTATGTATTTCACTTAAATTTGTTGCCATTGTGGTAACTTTGACACTATGCTTCAGGTGACCCCTGATTCCAGGACCCCACAGTGTGAACAACAACAGACACAAAGCAGCAAAGGCCACTTGAGAAATTGTTGGAATTGTTGGACAGCCACCAACTGGCACAGCAGACACTAGACACAGACACTGTATCACATTTGAGAGATTGTGGTGTGTGTGTGTGTGTGTGTGTGTGTGTGTGTGTGTGTGTGTGTGTGTGTGTGTGTGTGTGTGTGTGTGAGTGTGAGTGTGAGTGTGTTGCAGGCACATACTGCTGAAAACACTTGTCCTGCTGAACCCAAAATGTCACGCGTTATGCCATGTGATAACTAAGGGTAGTTTGGCAAATAGATAACTGGTGGCATGTGATGCATCAACATCACTTTCTGTCTGTTGACAACAGGAGGTCACACAGTCCTCTGAGGCTATCCAGCCATTGTTAGACACAACAGGTCTGGCCAAGACAATGAAACCAAGTCTGGGCTGAGCGATATGGAGAAAAATTCACATCTCGGTATTTTCAGACTGAATGGCGATACAAGACATATATCCCGGTATTTTCTACAAAATGAGTTACACGTTCAGTTGCAAGTTGATCCACGGCTAATGTCGCCTATGTGTTTTGCCATCACACAGCAAGGCAATTAAAAGATGTCTATCTGTTGTAGGTGAGCTGTTTGCAGAGGAACAGTAAGAGCCTGTTGTCTGCAGCTTTAAATCTAATATCTCACTGTGGCTGTTATTGATTTTACTCTTCCTCCCTAAACCAAAATAAGGAAATGTTGAGTTTTCAAGCACAAACTTGACACACCTTCGGATACAGCGCATAGCGAACATGAAACAGCAAAATAAAGCAGATATCTAAAGTAAAAACAGGACGCAAGAGACAACCTAAAACTCCAAACCCCAGAGATTCAGGTAGAAACTACAAAAGTACTGAGAACTGAACACACACAGACTTTAAAGGACACCTTTCTGTCTGGGCTCCTGCAGACAGAGGTGAGTTCACTGTCACAACCCACAGTCTTGTTTGAGGGGGAGAAGCGGGATCGTTGGGGGTTGCCTGCAGCAGACAAGACGCCACCGCTACCCATTTGAGGGCGGGCGGCCCGGCTTTTGGACCTGCACTAGAGAAGATCGATATCTGGCACAGCCCGTCTTAAGTGAAAACTGAAATCGGGGTGGCCAAAAGTTAAAGTGAGTGCATCTGTGGTAATTTAATTCATCTCACAGACTGATTTAGTGTAGCATGTGCAACACATAGACCAATGTTGCACTATAAACTAATTAACAGACAGATTAAACAGAAGAGCAGCTCTGTGTCTCTCTATGTGTTGCTGGAGAACCTGTGAGTGAGTGAGGGGGCGGAGCTGTGTGGAGAGTGTGAGAGAGGAGAGATGCACACTGGTATGCATTATGTGATGCAAACTGACACTGTATCGATATAAACGGTATTGTCAAAATCTATATCTTGCTTGATAATATATCGATATATCGTACGTAGTCATTATATCGCCCAGCCCTATGACGACGTAAGAGAAAAGGGGACCTGGGGTTGAAATGGATATCACTGATGTGACCTCATCATATACCTCATCAGAGGGCAAAATGCCATCATTACCTCCTTTAAATGATGTATTTCCATGTGGGGCAGGATTACGTGGCAACCTTAGAGGCTGAGAAATGAAGTCAGTGTGGAAGTGCCAAAAACAGGTCCTCTAGTGGCCACTTGAGGCTGGCTCCAGAAACATGTTTACAGCCTGGTATAAAAACCAGTTTTGGTCTCTATAGCTAATTTCAACATTTATGACAACTGTACAGGGGGTGGATTTTTATATAAATCACCTTTAAAATGTTATTAAGGCCTAAAGTTATGCTTATTTAAGGGCAGGGTCACTTGAGTGACGGGCTGTCTGTGAGGCAACACTACAGCCTATGAATTAGATCCACCCCTCGCTCCTCCTCAGTTCCAACCTCTCATCCAAATATGGTCACCTCTGACTCCAACAAACCAAGATGGCAATGGCCGAAATACTAATGTCGCGTCTACCTTCAGTCTCAGTCTACGCTGCCCAGACAATTCTTATGCCAAAACATTGTAGCAATAACACGCTGGTTACATACAGTGGGGTCTAAAAGTCTGAGACCACTAGCCAAGACACTTCTATTTTGCATTTGTTTTCAATTTAACACTATTTTTTCATTACAAATGACAAAATCAGTTCAACAATTTGAGTGAAAAGCTGTATATTGGACAAATGTACACTTATTTAATTTGACTCATTCTTGAAGTGCCTCCATAAATGTTCAATGGGCTTGCTTCTTTGGTCTTTATATATGTACACACACACACACACACACACACACACACACACACACACACTATAGAGATCAACCAATATTAAGTTTTTAAAGGCTGATTTAATTACAATAGTTTGGAACAGAAAAAAGCTGATAGCAGATTAATCGGCTGATATCCAGTGTCCAGCGACTTCACAGTTTCAGAAATGACCTGAACTGAACATCTGAGTCAAAGAAATAATAATATAACAACATAAATAAATAAATGTGTAACACTGAATATCAAACTCAAAGTAATACAAATACCTAAATAATTTATAAATCTGGAACTGAACATCAAACTAACTGTGAAAAATATAGGTGGGAGGGATTTGACATTTTGTGATGTTATTTTTCCTCAAAGTCATCCTGAAATTCTCAAGTACACAATGAAATTACCTTGATTTTGTGTACAGGGCCTCCATGCTAAACAGTAATCAGAGGTGGGCCGTATTTCTGTTACTTCTATTTGAAATTTGTGTTTCTATTACTTTTGAGTATATTGTAAATGGTAAAAAAAAAATCGACTGTAATTGAAGTAATATTTTTTATTTTTGAATTACTCAAAATACTTTATCAATTTCTTATAAAATCAAAAACCAGTATATGGCTGCACTGTGTATAAAACACTAGAGGGCTTTTATTTTGAAGAGAGGGTTTTAAATTTGTTACAGGAAGTGGAAGCATTCACTTGGTCACAGACTTATGCTAATAGCACTACGGCACAGGACCAGCGGTTGTAGTCAAGGCTAACTTCATGTAAATCCATGTTAAAATGAAGAACAATACACTGAGACGCAGTCACACAGCAGAAGGGAGCTGCTTTCTCTTGAGCTGTATCCACTGATGATTAAACACCCCTCCCCTCTGCAGGTCCAATGGTGATTTACTTCCCTGCGTGACTGGTGGAGGCTGCACAGCCATCAGACACTATCCAAGGCAAATCTGCCAATATCAACAGTTTGTAAAACTTACTACCAGCACTGATTAATCGGGCCAACAGATAAATCCCTGTCATACAGATACATATGTAAACACAGCCCAATATAGTTTGGTTGCAACAAAATAACATTGCTCAAAATTTCTCTTTAGGAATCCTAACAGTTAAAAAAACAAACGAAAAAAATAAATAAATAAATAAATATATATATATACACAACATATACACATATATATATACACACACACACACATATATATACATATATATATATATATATATATATATATATATATATATATATATATATATATATATATACATATATATATATATACACATATATATATATATATATATATATATATATATATATATATATACATATATACATATATATATATATATATATATATATATATATATACATATATACACACATATATATATATATATACATATATACACACACACATATATATATATATATATATATATATATATATATATATATATATACATATATCAGGACAATGACCCCAAACACACCTCCAGGCTGTGTAAGGGCTATTTGACCAAGAAGGAGAGTGATGGAGTGCTGCGGCAGATGACCTAAAGGTGCTAAACACCTCTGGGAACTCCTTCAAGACTGTTGGAAAACCATTTCAGGTGACTACCTCTTGAAGCTCATCGAGAGAATGCCAATAGTGTGCAAAGCAGTAATCAGAGCAAAGGGTGGCTATTTTGAAGAAACTAGAATATAAAACATGTTTTCAGTTATTTCACCTTTTTTTGTTAAGTACATAACTCCACATGTGTTCATTCATAGTTTTGATGCCTTCAGTGAGAATCTACAATGTAAATAGTCATGAAAATAAAGAAAACGCATTGAATGAGAAGGTGTGTCCAAACTTTTGGCCAGTACTCTACATATAGATATATATATAAACTATGAAAACATAGTTTTCACCAGCAGATCCCAATCTGATGGGACATCCATTGAACGTGCAGTGTAGACTATCATTCTGACAAAATTAAGTTTAGTAAAGGTTGTCCGTAAGGATCTGCACACACCTACGACTGCAGGGTCTCCAACACATTTATCTGTTTGTGGCAGCCAACAAAGATATCAGCGTTGGTCACCACATTGATTTTCCATTTGCAGAGCTTACCCCTTCATTAGGAGCCTGTTGGAATATATATACCGTTCAGTTATTAAGAGCTCCACACTCCCAGAGCGCAGAACATACTCTGGGCACAGATGGAGCAGCGGAACGCCACGTGATGTGAAAGTGAATCTTTACCATCCGTTAATTTAAATAGAAATAGAACTTCTTTCTTTCTTAGAACAAAAGCCCTCTCATTTTAGTATTACCTGTCATTTCTCCAACCTAATTTAAATGAAACTAGCTGCATTCCCATGGAAACCACACACCCTGCAAACCAGCCCTGGGTCTAAGAGTTTTAGAATTACTAATCAGTTCTCCATGACTCAAACTAGACAAACTGCTGCTGTAGAAAAAAAAACACAACCTCATGAAGAGCTCTGCCTGTGCTGCATTCATGGGCCCACAAAAACTTCCAAGACCCCCCTCCATGTTCTTACCTAGTTCATTGAGGCTCTGTGCAGCCTTGGTGATCTCCCTGCTGCCCCCCTGTAGCTGACCCTGGAGCCTCTTGCTCAGGTACAAGATACGAATGATCCTCCGCAGCAGGTCACAGGCCACCTGGAGCAAGAAGAAAGGGAGGAGCAAAGATGGTGACACACGGTACATGACTCAAACTTCAACCAAATTATCCAGGGATTAAGCATTAATAAAGTAAGTGTAATGCACTGTTAACTTGCACTCCAGTGAGACAGTGAAGCCCAGTTCGAGTACTTTTTTAAAGTAACAGGTGTGTGGAAACCTTTCACTGATGTGTTCAGGCTGGAACTCTTATCAAGAAAAATTTTGGACAGATTGGACAATGTACACTCAATTTACAACAACTTCCTGTTTTTGGCGAAACCTGCAAAATGGCTGCCACACCACACGACGATACGTTTTCACGACTTTTTACCGTTAAGGTGTTAAGATTGTACTGACCAAATTTGAGGTTGATCGGATTAATTCTCTAGGAGGAGTTTGTTTAAGTTGAGCACCTATAAATTGCAAAAATGCAGTTTAAAACGGGTAAGAAGAAGAAGAAGAAGAAGCTTTATTGTCACTGTAATAAATACAGTGAAATTTCGTATGGTGCTCTCTTATAGCAGCTACAATGTCCTTGTCATAAAATAAACTGGGGGGGGGGTCATGGTTCCTGTAGCAGTCTCTTCACAGCCATGGGGAAGAAGCTGTGTTTCAGTCTGTTGGTGCGGGCTCTCATGACTCTGAGTCTGCCAGGGGGAAGGCTGGTGAATAGAGAGTGTCCTGGGTGGGCGGGGTCATTCCGAATCTTTGTGGCCCGTCGGAGGAGACGGCTGGAATAGATCTCCTCTAGGCGTGGAAGTGGGGAGCCGATGATCCACTCAGCCATCTTGATGACCCGCTGCAGTTGTTTCTTTTCAGATGCAGTGCAGCTGACAGTAATTCCTGTTGGGTTTCAGGAATACTTCAAAAAGTTTTTTTTTTTTTTTTTCTGTCTGGAATAATCATCCTATCATTCTGCATATGCATACCAAATCTGCATATGCATGCACAATCTGTAAATGACAGGACAAGTTTTTGGTATTGGAACTAGCCCAAGTGCTGTTGACCAATCACTATTTTTTATGCATTCATATGCAGCAGGGTTTTTCCTGAATAGATAATTACAAGGTGGCCAACTCTGTCAAATTCCTTTACCAGCTCTTGACAAAATTGTGGCAGGTGTCATTATGGAAAACACTCTTTTCTTTTCTGTCATTTGTAACACTGATGCACACATGCAATTGCAATACATGACAATCCATACAAAGAAAATAAGCTACTGCATACATTTAATAGTTCCACATTTTGAGAAACGTGCTCATTATCTTTCTTTTTGAGAGTAGTTTTTATGTTTTCCTTTCATCACTCATTGAAACTACGAAAAACCTGGCAACCTGACCATATGTGCTGATTCTCAATCATTTAAACTGGATTTTTTTTCTCGTATCATGCAGATATCTCCAGACAGACCATGAGTGCCCATGTGTATTATTAGGGACCGAGCCGGAGGCAAGGGCTCCTCTCAAAGAGAGGAGTCCATGCCAAAGGCAAGGACCCTATTGTAATTGGAAGTTCACAATAGGGAAATGAGCCGGCCAGAGGGTTATACAGCACCCCCCTGCGAGAATAGTTGTCGCCAACGGCGAATTCTGTGTGAGGAGGTGAGGAGTCCTCGGACACTACTGTTATTGCTGTTCAGATTTCTTTCTCCCGCCACCATTTCAAACCCAAATTTGACCCCCTAAACATGCTCAAAAACTCACCAAAATTGGCACGCATATCAGGACTGGTGAAAACTTATGTAAATGAAAAAATTAACCCCAAAAATGCCAAAATGGGCTCTCTAGCACCACCTAGACACACAAAAATGCACGCTACGGTCTGTAGGAATGTCGTAGAAAGATCAAACAAAAACTGGCTGGTTCATCTCATCAAGACCTACAAATGACTCGGTGGCACCCGAAACCCTAAAACCAACAGGAAGTGAGTTATTTGCCCTTTCAAAATAAGATTTCGACTGAAAATGTGCCTTTTTTGAAAACTATCTCCTCCGAGGCCGTTTATCGTACCGACCTGAATGTCGCACAGGTGACAGTTCACACCCTTCTGAAAAAAAAGTTATGCGTAACTTTTTCATTACTGGCCCGGTTTTGATTTTATAAGCTCTTAAAGTGTCTGATGCACACGCATCCTGAAAAATCTTTGAAATTTCTCCCATAGGAAATGAATGGGATCGGAGGAGAAAATCACCAACACTTTGTGTTAAACAAACCTTAATAACTTCGGTATTGTTTCAGCTACAGACTCCATTAAAACTGTAAAATGTTGCCACAGTTCTCGTCTATTCACACATGTTCCATCTTTTTGTATCTTTTACGGTTTTTGATCAGTGCCTCCAAAAGTACCATGAGCAAATCAGGAGAAATTTTGAGTTTATAATGGGTGTCTATGAGACGGAATGTTTGGCGCTAGGGTGAGAGGCTGCTGTGAAAACTTCCAAAAAACTTTTTGAAACTGCCCTCACGGGCACATACTTGGAGCTAGACACACCATTTTTTCAAAAGTAGTAGAGATTTTTGTCCTGATTCATAAAAGTGTCTCCTTTTAACACTGACATGAACAGAATTTGAACTGTGAGCCTTTAAAGACAGTGAGTACCCTCCATGTGTCCCATCCGCTCCAATACAATTTCTGACTGCTGATCTCAGGAGAAAAGCTGAACTGCCTTCATGTTTAACTCGCTCTGTTGTCCACATGTCTGCATTTACGTGGAAAATAAGGACATCGCAACGATCCCCACATTCTTCCGGTCGTGACCATATCTTTGTTTCATTCGTAGCTCAAACAGTGTGCTCACTAGAGCCATTTGTTCGATGTGTCGGTTTTTGGCCACTGACTGAAGAAAATGCTGTGTCACTGACCTAATTTCAACTGCACCT
The DNA here is from genome assembly GCA_019142605.1 of Cephalopholis sonnerati. Classification (NCBI taxonomy): domain Eukaryota; kingdom Metazoa; phylum Chordata; class Actinopteri; order Perciformes; family Serranidae; genus Cephalopholis; species Cephalopholis sonnerati. The sequence goes on along the minus strand of JAGQAX010000022.1, from coordinate 34,191,662 downwards.
GTGTGCCTCTCCTCTGTTCTGTGTTGCTATGATGGCCATTTCTTTTGATTGACAGCTGCTCATCAAGCATCACACTGTGGATTGGATCCAGTCTAATGTCTATTGGCTACACCAGGGCTTCTCTCATATTAGTCCCGCCCTGAAACAGGAAGTAGTTTATAACTCCAGCATACATGCTCCAATCTTCCCCAAACTTCACAGGATTGATCACAGTCCCGCCCTGAACACACCCATGTGTCAATATTTGGGATTACACATAGCGCCACCTACTGTCAAAAGGACGTACATCTTTTCACACACTTTTCCTTGGATTTACCTAAAATTTATATGCTGTGGCCTAAATTTCATGTACATTCAAACTTAAATATGTCAGATGTCACACTTAGCTGTACCGCCACAAAACAGGAAGTAGTTTATAACTCCAGCACACATACTCTAATCTTCCCCAAACTTCACTCGATTGATCACAGTCCCGCCCTGAACACATCCATGTGTCAATATTTGGGCTTACACATAGTGCCACCTTCTGGCAACAGGAAATTCATATTGTCACACTATTTGATGGTCACAAACATCCGTTAGGTCAACAGTGGAGCAGCACACACATAACCACAAACACACAGCTGGAGCTACAGGCCAAAACGGGCAACGGGCAAGGGCAAGGGGCAACGGGCAACAGGCAAGGGGCAAGGGGCAATGGGCAATGGGCAAGGGGCGTGGGTGCGAGGTCCCGCACAATGCAGGACACAATGATCACCTTATAATGTCCAAGTTGCGCGCGCACACACACATACACACACACACACACACACACACACACACACACAGAAAATCTAAGCTATACAGAGCAATTAGACCTGGAGAGAAACCTTAGAATCATACTGACTTTTTTACAGCCACTGTTTCATCAATATTCAACTAAGATTTCCCTCAGCAGCACAAACAGGAGAACTACTCTTACTGGCACACACATGTTACTTGGTTGTGCACGCATAGCAGCCTGGACCTCTGCACAACAAATCTCTTGATATATACAGGCAGGGGCGACTGGTCATTAGGGGCAGGTGGGGCACAGCCCCACCTGGTGTCACCAGAAAGGACTGCAGGCAAAGTATGTTATTAATTCTTTAAGATTATCTGCAATATTTTACTGTCTGTGAATATACCTTCCTCCTAAATTGCATATAATTTGTGTGTCAGGATTTTAGTTCATGGTTATTGGTCTCTGTCTTGCTGCTTCAGTCTGTGTTCTCCTGATCCACACCTATGGATGCATGAATGGAGCTAGCCCCTCTCTCACAATACAATGTATATTGCATGCGGCAAAATATAAGTACGCATGCTCATAGTGTTGGTTATATTCACTGAGATCACACGATTTTGATGATGACTGGGGCTTCCAGCTCGAAGCCCCACTGTACAGCGTCATTTCAAAGTTCAGAGCTGATTGGCTGGCGACAATGTAGGCACTGCTTGACAGAAACGCCAGCTTATGCGCTGCTAGAGCTAACAGTTAAGACTGAAAATGAATGAGGTTGAATATTTACTGGAGCACAAGTTTGAAACTCTAACTTCAGAAGAGAAACTGGAGGTAAAACGTGCACACCAGCCTCGGGATATTGTGCTCACTCAAACCGCTGGGAAAAGTAGCCGTGGGTCTAACCCCGCGTTCAGACCAAACGCGATGGAGGCGATGAAATCGCCTGTAACGCGAGTATCGCGTCGCTTGATCACTTGATGCCGCGTTCAGACCAGACGCGCGCGAGTATCGCGTCGCTTGATCACTAGCTAAACAAGCTAAATATTCACTGACCTTCTGCCAGGCAGCATCCTTCTTGTTGCGGTCCCGGTAGAAGTACGACGTTGTGTCATACAACTCCGGGAAGCCGCACACAGCAACGATAATCTTCTCCTCCATTTTTTAAATGAGCGTCTGACGTGACTACGTCGGTGACGTGTTGGAGATCAACGCTGATTGGATGTCGCGGCACAGCGTCATGCGATGTCGCTTGAAAAGTTCAAATTTTTCAACTTCAAGCGACACACGCGATGAAGCGATGAAGCGTCCATCGCGTCATCGCGTCGCGCTTATCGCTCAAATCGCGTCGCTCAAAGCGACATCGCGTGTCATCGCGTGATTTACATTGATTTTGAATGGAAACTTGTGGCGTTCATCGCCTCCATCGCGTTTGGTCTGACCCCGCGTTCACACCAAACGCGATGGAGGCGATGAAATCGCCTGTAACGCGAGTATCGCGTCGCTTGATCACAAATTTCACATTTTGGATCATCGCTTCATCGCTTCATCGCGCGATGACGTGACACACAGCAACGATAATCTTCTCCTCCATTTTTTAAATGAGCGTCTGACGTGACTACGTCGGTGACGTGTTGGAGATCAACGCTGATTGGATGTCGCGGCACAGCGTCACGCGATGTCGCTTGAAAAGTTCAAATTTTTCAACTTCAAGCGACACACGCGATGAAGCGATGAAGCGATGAAAGCGTCCATCGCGTCATCGCGTCGCGCTTATCGCTCATATCGCGTCGCTCAAAGCGACATCGCGTGTCATCGCGTGATTTACATTGATTTTGAATGGAAACTTGTGGCGTTCATCGCCTCCATCGCGTTTGGTGTGAACGCAGCATGAACGCGGCATTATGTGGAGTGGTTTACCAGGAAAAAGTGGCTAACGGCTAGCAAACAAAAAAAAGGCGCTCTTCTGTTTTCCCTGTCTCCTATGTGGTGGAGAAGGTCCTTGGTCCAGGACGGGTTACAAAGATTTGAAACATCTTTCTGAGAGGATTTCAAAACACGAGAGCTGCGGGAGTCATCTGGACAATGCTGTGAAGCTAGGCTTGCTTGGAAGGGTCAACGTTGCTGCCCAAATTGGCACTGCATACAAGCACTCCTTTGAGCAGCATAACAAGCAGGTGGAGGAAAACAGGTATGTGCTTAGCCGGATCATTACATGCATTAAATTGTGCGGAAAATGTGAAACAGCAGCGGGGCCATGACGAGTCAACTGACTCAACTGCTAAATCCGGGAATATTTCAATGCATTTTCAAGACAATGTGCGAGAGCGATTCAAGGCTTCAGAGGCACTATGACGCTCAACCCATATTCAAAGGCACATCCAGCACTTTACAAAACGAACTGTTGGACTGTATGTCCAAAGTGTACAGGGAAGAGATAGCCAAGCAAGTGGGCGAGGCATCATTTGTCACCATACAGGCAGACGAGACAACTGATGTCTCTTGTAAAACACAAATGGTGACTGTGCTCCGATACATGTTGCCTGACAATATGGTGACAGAGAGATTTTTGGAGTTTGTTGAGGTAAAAGATAAAACTGCAGTCGGCCTCTCCAACTGTATCAAGGGTGTGCTTGAACCACTGAAGCTGGGAGACAAGCTGATCGCTCAGATGTACGACGGTGCGGCTGTCATGAGTGGGAGTGTCCGTGGGGTGCAGACGCTAATGAAAGAGACATACCTGTATGCCAAGTTTGTTCACTGCTACGCCCACCAGCTGAACCTGACCTTGCAGCAGCTCTGTTTCGCAAGGATGAGCATCCTGAAAGTGTTTTTTGCAGATTTGACTGGTTTTGCCACCTTTTTCTCTGGGGCACCTAAACATGTAGCGGCTCTTGCAGAGGCAACGCAGAGACACATTCCAAAACCACCCGCAGTGCGATGGAACTTTAAAAGTAGAACTGTAAGTGCAGTTTGGGAGAACCGTGCCGTGCTGCTCCAGTGTCTGGAGGACATACGCTCACAGCCGGGATGGGATGAGGTCACCATAAGTGAGGCATATGGCCTTAAAAAGAAACTCTGGGACAGAGCCTTTCTGCGGCTCCTAGAATTCTTTTCACTGCTAATGCCAGAGGTGGATGTTTTATACAACACACTGCAAAAGCGGAGCATCGACGCACCTGGGATTAGCATTGCGCTCTCCTGTTTCAAGGAGAATGTCCAGAAAATACGGCAGCAAACTGAGAAATTGGCCGCCACTGATCATGATGGAGCTGAGGAGCCAGGCCGACGAGTAACCAACACAGCACCGGTGATGAAGGAGGCATGCGACATAGTCATGTCTCAGGTGGAAGACAGGTTTTCACAGAGTGACCACCTGATCGCCTCAAAGCTGGTCGACACCTCGCTCTTCTCACAATTTGTCCTGTCATTCCCTACGTCTGAGCTTGACTGTGCTGTGAAACTATGGCCTATAGGAAACGTGGAAAAGTTGAAGTCTGAGCTAACCACTCTGTACTGCCACACTAAGCTTCATACTGGTAAGATGGCCCTGTCTCTATTCGCATCCATCCACGACAACAACTTGGAGGAGGCTTTTGCTGAGACCATCACTCTGCTGAAAATGATCATAACAATTCCTATGACAACATCCGAGTCAGAGAGGAATTTTTCCACCTTAAAGAGGATAAAAACTTTTACTCGTAACACCATGGGACAGCCGTGACTCAACGCATTGGCCATGCTGTCCATCGAAAGCCAGCTGATTCAGGAGATGCACGACTTCATCCCCAAATTCATTGACAAGTTTGCCCAAAGGAGAACCGCCGTGCCGCCTTTCTTTTCAAGTGAGCCCTCAGCTTTGGTGAGTGAAAGCATATTTTGTTGTCCTGCTTTTATGGTCCTGGTCCATGCATCAGTATTATTGTTATGCTGGATTGACTGACAAAGATGGTAACGGCAGTGTTTTATGAGTTTAAGGACAAAGTCGTTGTCATAATGTTGTTGTTGCTAAAAAGTTGTGCACGCGCTTTACTGTGGCATTCAGTAGTGTTGAACTCTACTGTTTGTATGGCTGTGAAGGCTCTGAGCTTGGTTGTGTCTCCAAAATATTACATTCTTAGCCTTATAGGCTTGTGATGGTAATCTAACTTTTGTAATGTCTCTTTCTCTTAGTGATTGGCTCGCTCGCACGCATGCACGCATGCACGCACGCACACACGCCACACACACACACACACACAGACACACACTAGACTCACTAGACCTGAAATAAAATCTTGCCCCACCAAGTATTTACATATAGAAATGCCACTGCATACAGGCAAATTCTTAGCATTTCTCCTACACCAGGCAAGTCCAAAGTCCAGCCCTGGAGCCAATCATAGCCCATGGACTGATTTTTAACGGTCTGCGGCTTGTCTTTCAAATTATACTATATGTGGTCTGCCCGGTCAATCAAGCAAGATTCCTTTGAATTTTTCATTCACCTCATGATGGCACGACTTTCATACAGTTTTTAGAGAGGAACTGCATAGTAGGAACTACACAGCTGGAACTAATGTGTTTCCATAAAGAGATGGTAAACAAGCAAACGAACAGTTACATAACAGCAGATATTTGGTGCTAGGTAGCAGACATGGCCACAGCAAAAAAGTGGACAGTGAGGGCCGCTGCTTTAAGGAGTGGTGAAATGTTAAAAATTTTTGCACTGAAAGACGAAACAGTTGTGTTCATCTCATTTGTACATGATTTTTGGGCAATCAAGCCCAAAGGGCTGAAACCCTTTTGTTTTTGTTTTGACTTCATTTTTTTTGTTTTCTTCAGAAATGTTTTCATGAATTTCTGTGGGATGCGGCACTTGAAAGGACACATCCCTCACACCATAAATTTGACTTACTTGAAATCTGACAAACAAATGCATCTCAGTGTGCTCAAGTGGCAACCTCCAGGGCTGACAAGTGAAGCAAATGCAGACGTGCCAAAACCTGCAATTCATCGATTGCCAACTTGAGGCTGGCTTCAAAACAGAGCAAATCCCCATAGACTCCCATGTTAAAATGCCCAACTTTACAGCTAAAATAAACATGTTTACAGCCTGGAACAAAAAACGGTCTTGATCTCTATGGCTTATTTCATCATTCATGACAGCTGTGCGGGGGGGTGAATTCTTCTTTTTAACAATCCCGTTTAAATGTTACTAAGGCTTAAATTTCTACATAATTAAGGACGTGGTCACTTTGACTGACAGGCTGTCTGCTCAGCCTCACATTAGCCACTCAACTTGACCTCCTTGTCGTGTTTTGAGGTGCTGGAGCCAGCTAACTGGAGACTGCCTGTAATTTTTTGTACAAATATCAGACAAATAATAACACTTGCTGTGCAGATAATTGTACCAACTGACTGTCCAAGACACCAGGGCTCCAGTTTTTCAGTAAGTGATATTCTAATATCATTTATTTATGTGTTAGTGCTAATCATTGTTTGTCTGGCTCATTAGCTTAGCTTGTTATCTCGCTGTGTAGCTGCTAACCTGTAAGACCCAAAGTCCAAACTTAATAGAGAAGTGTTAGAGTTTAGGGTGATAATACTTTTCAACAAAGGGCTTATGTTATGCTACATAAGCAATACACTTGCCATCAGGCAATGTAACATTAAGGTAATGTTAATGTTAGACTTGGGTAGGTAAAACTTATGTAACGTTAAAATGTTGCAGAGTGTGTGCAGTTACAATACGGTGTATGTGTGTAACTTAAAATATTAACGTCACATTTACCATAGTTCCAGAAATAAGGTTATTCTAACTAGATATTACATTTTTGGTTACTCTGGAGTTGGTTATTGAGGCTATACAGCAAGCTAAGATTAGATTTGACTGTCCTCAAACCTAACCTTTGTTATCTTTATTAATATTATTGCTAAAACAGGCGACTTATTGCTGTAGGCTGAAACATGTAACGTTTGCAGCTTGTCTTCTGAATTCAGTGATTTTTACATTGCCTTTAACACTTACTGAATGTAATCGTGTATTACATGAGTGAATGTGGTATGACAAAACTATGCATTTGACTGTCACATATGAATAATAAGTGTAAATTCAACAGATAGAATATGATGACTGTGATGTCCACCACCTCTTTTAAGCTAAATTAAGTGGTAACCTGTTGAACATTAAGAAATCTAAGTTGTAATGTTTTCATATAAAACAAGTCTGTAAGGGAGGAAACCTAAGACATATATTCCTTTACATTTCTATTTGTCTGTGTAAAGTTTTCCCCGAAGATGCTCAACATGAGAAGACCGAATAGGACTCCTAACAAGGCTTCACATCTGTGCCTTAAACACTTTGAGATTCATGACTGCAGCACTGACTTCCGGGTACAAAGACCTTACTTTATACCTCATCAACAATCAAGCAACTTACAATTACGGTTTAAATTGATGAAATATGGATCATTATTATGTACAATACAATGTATAGAAAACTTTTTTTTTCACTAGGAGTTTTGTTTACCTAATACCGTAAGTCCATACACAATAATTAGTCTTCAACTGAAGCAGACATTCATGCACCTATCATGTGTAGCTGGTATATGTATATGATTAATTGTGATCCACCATTTCTGAACAAAAGTGTTTGACTTTTACTGTAATTCAAAAGGTATCCACACTGTGAAACCTGAATGACCGGTGCCAACAGAAAGAAGACCTCATGTATTAAGCGGTATATTTGGTGCCATTCTTCTGGAGTGTGGAGAAGGGAGACTGCATGGACAACATCCTGCTCTCCAGCTAATCCAGAACGCGGCGGCACGTGTACTGACAGGAACTAAGAAACAAGATCATATTTGTCCTGTTTTAGCTTCTCTGCACTGGCTCCCTGTAAAATCCAGAGTTTAATTTAAAATCCTTCTCCTAACCTACAAAGCTCTAAATAATCAGGCTCCATCATATCTCAGAGAGCTCATAGTGCCCTATTATCCCACCAGAACACTGCGCTCTGAGAATGCAGGGTTACTCGTGGTCCCTAAAGTCTCCAAAAGTAGAACAGGAGCCAGAGCCTTCAGCTATCAGGCTCCTCTTTTGTGGAATCACCTTCCTTCCTTCCTGTTTCGGTCAGGGAGGCAGACACCGTCTCCACTTTTAAGACTAGACTGAAGACTTTCCTGTTTGATAAAGCTTATAGTTAGGGCTGGCCCAGGCTTGTCTTGGACCAGCCCCTAGTTAGGCTGACATAGGCCTCGTCTGCCGGGGGACCTCCTATCATACACAGAGCCCCTTCTCCTTCTCACTCTCTCTCTCCCTTGCTAGTCCTTCATGTCCTGTTACTGCATCTCCCTAACTCGGCTCTACTGCATGTCACTAACTCAGTGTGTTCTCCGGAGCCTTTGTGCTCCACTGTCTCGCAGGTTAACTCGTACCGCGGCTGTGCCTGGATGGTGTGTCGTGGTTGTGCTGCTGCTGTGATCCTGCCTGATGCCTCCCACTGCTGCTGTTACTATTAGTCATACCTGTACTATTATACACATATCATTATTGTCACATACATATATAATCACATTATTAATATAATATCTGTTTCTCCTTATGTCTCATTGTGTCATATGGATTACTGTTAATTCATTATATTGATCTGTTCTGTACAACATCTATTGCTCGTCTGTCCGTCCTGGAAGAGGGAGCCCTCCTTCAGTTGCTCTTCCTGAGGTTTCTACCATTTTTTTCCCTGTTAAAGGGGTTTTTTTGGGGAGTTTTTCCTTATCCGCTGTGAGGGTCCTAAGGACAGAGGGATGTTGTATGCTGTAAAGCCCTCTGAGGCAAATTGTGATTTGTGATATTGGGCTTTATAAATAAAAATTGATTGATTGATCCTGAGTTCTCAAATGGGTTGTGAACATGATGCCAGAAAACCATGGCAAGTTCAGCTTCAGATCAACTTTTACCAGTTTGTTTGTTATTCTCTGTCCTTAGTATTCAGAGATTCAGTTTCTTAACTATGACTTTATTTCTGCTGTTGTTACATAGCCGATTGAAGTACTAACATTTAAAAAAAAACATAATTCTACAACCACTAAATGGGAATCAAGTGATGGACCAACTATATCACAGTCACCACCTTCACAGGTGAAGGCATTTCCTAATTTGACATCCAAAGGGCCTTCATTAGGAAACAGCTGGCAATGACCATTCAGAAGTGCACCCAGGAGCAAAATGTGACTCCTCTAATAGGTGTGTACAAAGCATGCATTAGGCATACAAACACTGTTGTGTGTAATGAGGATTTGACAATTAGATTTGATTTCAAAGCATCTGGGTTTGGTAATTCATATTGCATGTCCTTCTATGTTTTTTCGTTTGATCAAAACCTTCAAGATGTCAGCGTGGTACAGTTTATGAATCCAAATCACAGTTATTATAATTGAAAAAAAGTGTTCAATGCCTTTGTAATTTGTGATGATAGTTTTCTATTTCATTGAATTTTAAATAAACCCACCGCGATTAAACAGTACTGAGTACGTTTTCACTAAGTACAGAACACTCTTGTCTGGTTTATTTCAGATTTACCATATGCCTCGTAATTAATCTAATACGACACTCTGGTGAATTGGTGTTTTCAGTGTCATAAGAAATGTCAGAAAAAAAAATACACCAGTAAGTACAAACTGTAATATCTTTATCCTTCATTATCAAATGTCCAAGGATGGCAACATTTGTTCTATCATTTATGTTAATGTTAATTAAAGCTAATATGGAAATAACCCTGTAATTAAGTCATCAGTGTGTTTCTGCATTATTACAATACTTTACATGTTGGCTATTGTTTAAACTTTTACCAGATATGCACCATACCACCACCACCATCAACAAACTCAGGGCATAATCTTCATTAATACCTGCCTTGAAAAATGAACTGCTTTAATTTCAACAATGTTATCATCCATCAACAACACCAGCAACATATATAAAACAATGTGATAAAAGCAATTAATTAAATAATGTGACAGAACAGCTGTGGATCAAGGAAAAGGTGAACTTAACTGTTAATACAAGTTTGCAAAAAGAAAAGAGGTAGTTGAGTTCCAGTGTAACATACTGTAAATTTGGTAACAAGTATTAATTACAGAGGAAATTGTTGACGTGAGATAAAAATAATACTTCGTATATAGCTTACAGTACTTGGAGCAGCAGTGAGCTAAGTCCTGAGTTAGTTAAATCCTGGTATGGGTGAAGGAATAAAAGCTGCCTTTACACTTAAACTGAGGATGTCCAGGAGCCATTATTCATTATATGTCCTTGTATGTAAGACAGTTTATATGTAGCAGGCTCACAGTTTGGGGAGAAGAAGCAGTTCTTAAGTCTTTTCACCTTGACAGATTCTTGGTTTACTTTGGTCCCTATGAAAGAAACAATAAGACAACCTGACAGTGTCTTAATGTAAATTGGCCCCACTAACATCCTATCTCGGAGTAAGTGATGTTCTTGGAACAGCACAGTGATATTATAATGACTGAAAACAATAAACTATATCAACTCTGAACTCTAATGTTTTAAACAATTTACAATTTGTTACAGCTTCGTCCGACATAGGGACAGAGAGTGTCAAAGGAAGAGCAGAGCTGGTAATACTGAACAGTGTTATGGCCACAAGTGTTAAATAAAAAAAGAAATAATAATAATAATTATAACAATATATAAAAATAAAAATAACACTCGTCACATAAGGACTGACACTGTGGGCTATCTTCTGATCTAAAAATAAAAATCCTTTAAGGCTCAACTTCAACAGCGAAAAAATTGTCGGACATGAACATTTCACTGTTGCTGAAGTTGAGCTTTAATGGACTCAGTTAAACTGTTTAAAAAATACCATTTCCCCTGGTAGTAAAATTAACGGCATCATTCACAAATAGCCCAGGAGTGTCAAGCCTTGTGTGAGGGTGATGTACAAAGCTGCCACTTTAACAATAAACATATGTAGCCATAACACTGTTCAAAAACCTTGTCAATCTTCCCAAGACTGGCAGCAGCACACATGCACTTAATTGTGACAAAAGTTTTCCGCGCACAACCTCAATACTCAATTGATCAGTCTATATCTCCAAAAGTCTTTATTCAAATTCACCCAGAATTTACACAGACATTCTCGAGATACTAAATGCCACATGTTTCAAATGGTGTTCAGGTCAGTTAAACAGTTAGCTCACAGTGATATTTAATATCTTGTTGTAATCTGTACTGTATGCGCATTTCCTATGCCATCTCATTTTAACCTAATGTCGCCAAACTAATTTACAATACACCTGAAATAAGCAGAATGATGTGAGATTTTTTTCAGAATTTTATCACCATCGTTTTTACTGATATTGAAATCTCATTTCATTTCACCTTTGGGCCAATCATCACAAACCTTACAAGTAATGCCATAAGAGGTACCAAGAACATATCCTGAAAGTTTAATTTAAAGTTTCATAAAAGTTGTTGTATGTCTTTAATGCAGGCGTCTTAAACTGTCAAAGGTCTTGATTTACCAAGCTTTCACGTTTTAAGGTCCATGCTGGTTTGAATCCCAGAACTGCCACTTGCGGCTATATTTTTTTATCGTAATAACCCATGTGATGCAAGAAGCAGATGACCCCCATGTATTTTCACATTATTTAAATCGGCCCCCATTAAAAAAAGTTGGACACCCCTGTCCTACACACTGTCAATTTCTCTGTGGGTTTTAGAACATTTGAAATCAAATGTTAAATAATGTTCTTTGGTAAAACTGACAGCTGTTTTTTCTGCCATCTCAAAAGAAAAGCTGACTGATTCACACACAGCCACAGCAAACTAAATATAATACTGTCATGATGAAGTCAGATGCGGAGAGTTACCTGCAACCTGGCAAGCTGGGTGATTCTGGCCACAATCTTGTTGTATGGGTCAACAATCTTCGTCCTTATCCTGAGGAGACAGTTTCATTAGGAACCACAGAGGTGCATAGAAAGCATCATACAGACCTCTTACACCAGAAACTTGGCAACCTGTCACCTGTGGCTTCTTATAACCTGAACTTTAAAGGACCTTGTGAGTTTTTTGACTCCCAATAACACCAGAAAGCAGAGGGCTCAAACAGTGTAGCCCGCAGGTGATGAAGGTGTGGCACGGTTTCCAAGTTCATGTTAAGAGAAACGGTCTAATCATTTAAATATTTTGGAGATGCAGAAAACAGGATTGAACCATAGATTTTACTGGGGGGGAGCAGTTAAAAGATGACAAGCAAAGAGCCAGCATCACCTGGGGCCTCATTTATAACCATTGCATATACACAAAAAAGGGCTTACATTGTGCCCCTTTCCAAGCATAAATTGGGATTGATAAAGAAAAACTTGACAAGGAAATGTGCATAAATTTAGGGAATTTCTGACCCATGCTTATGCACATTATGGAGACAGAGAAAACTGGCATCACACATAGTGAGGTGGTGAATTGAAGCCAGATTGTAGAAATTAGATGTGAGAGGAATCATTATACCCATAATAATCTCTCACATATTTGAATTTACCTTATATCACACATTTGCTATGGATCCACTTCATAAACATTCAAATGTAGCAGTTTTATTTGTGTTGGTGCTAGTGAGCCACAACTTTTTCATAAACACTTTTTGATTGCAAAAGATATGTCACCTTAAATTTCAAATCAAATCCATTTCATTTGCACTGTCTCACCATTACATTTCTCCACCACCAGAGCATAGAGGAGAGGGTCAGGGTTGGTGAGACTAGACTGTGGCAAGTGACAGGATTCAGAAAGGTTTGGCTTTCCTTTACCCAATAATCTTGAATATACTGAGTCATTTTCACCTCAACCACATTAACCAGGCTAACTGATGAAATTAATAACCTTGGTTGTAGAAATCTAAAATAGCATCAAACAGCATTTAATAACTGCAGTACACTGTGTCAACAGTTTTCAATAATCTCTTCTAATACTGTGCACATATACCCAAGTACCATTGTAGTTTTCAGATAGTTTTGTGTGTAAAATGGCTGAGGAGAACACGAGTGTGCTGTCAGGCACACAGAGCACACTGAAGACACTACAGTACTCCGCTTCTCACCTGGCACATCCTCACCACCTGCACATATGGATTGTGTAAATTAGCAAAGATGTCAGGCATCCGTTTTTCGGCATCTACCTTTAGATCTGACCGAAAAAATGTGAGGTAGTGTCCTGTTTGATGAACTGACTGCATTAAAAGCAGCAGCAACATGTTTTCATGCTCTCGCTGCCTTTCTTTAGTTTGTGACCCCACTGCCCACCAAACTAGAGGCTATATGCTTTCTAACCTCCAGCTAAACCACAAGCACCTTGATTTCTGCATCAGGAATATTAGTTTTCTCGGTTTTCCTCTCAGTCATTGCCATGATTTACTGTAAAGAACCTCTGATCAGCTGGCTCATGTCTATGCATCAACATTATTGAGGTGCTCTGCAATGACCATTTATGGTTGAAACAGTGTCCAACATATTACACCGTTTCGTTTGTTTGCTCCACTGGATGCATTGTGATCCTTCATTGTTCGACATGTTCCACCTCTACCATTCTGCCATCTTAGTTTGTTCAGCAAGTGGCCCCCAAGTAGTGCCAGAATTCAGTTTTACAAACTCGTCCCCAAAGTGGTCATAAAACAGAGGGCACAAAAGCAGAAGCTGTGACACATTTCGGGTCACACTCAGAGAGTCATCTCAGAGGCCCCACTTCCTACTCAGAATTTTTTCAAGTCAAGAAATCCTAAAGAAATCACTGGTTTAGTACCACTAATAGGTCATTACATATCTCTATCATCAGATTTTTCTTTAGATGTGAAGCTTCTTACTATGACTGTAATGTAAGTGCATGACTAAGTTGGAAAAAGGTATTGTCATGCACTCAAAGCTGAATTTGAATTTACAATGTCATGAGAGTTGTCTGATCAAACCATAGTCACACATGAAGCGGATTAGCTGAGTGTTTGACTGTCTTTATATATAAACGTTAAGGATGTTTTTGTCAAAACTTGTTTTCAGGAGCTTTATGGAGTCAAATCAAATAAACCATTGTGTAATTCCCAGGCCCAGTTAAGAGAGCCAGCACAAAGACAGTGGTTGTAAACAGGAGTGAGAATGTTAAGCAGCAGGCACTGAAGCCAATCATATCTCCGTGAATGTTGATAATAAATACATCTCATCTGACCAATGCCAGAGGAAAACAAATTTACCTATCAACAGCTGCCTGCAGAGCACTGATCCTTGTGTGCATCATCTGAAGGACCCCTGAAAACAACAACAACAAAATCCTATCAGTACAATTTGAAAGTGATTAACTGGTAGACTTCATCTGAAAAACGCTGCCACCCTCTTGTGGTAAAACCCAGGAACTGCAGTAGCTATAATGCATATAGTTTTAAACAGATCACCTATCCAGTCATCCAGTAATCACTGCTTGACAATACTATTGATCAGGATGACTTGAAAAGTCTTGCCATGTGCATCGATATGCTGTTGGGATGTTCTGGCATTTGAGACCTGACAGTTGTTTCTGAACATTAATAATAAGAATGTTGCCGTGGCATCAGACTTCTAGGATAACAATTACAAAGTGAGGATGTTGGCAAAAATAAAAAAAATAAATAAAATAAGGCCAGTGACAATTTGGTAACATCTACCATTATACAAGCAAAAAAAAAAAAAAAAAAAAAATCGGTATTGAAATGTAAGATTCTCGTAAACTATTCAAATCAATCAGTGTTTTCAGTACCATTACCATATGACTATAATGTCATTTCCACCAAGAATGCTGTTGAGTGTAAAAGTCTGATTGATTTATTTTCATAGTGCACTAAGGTAGCATTGTCACAATACTGGGATTTCAAACACTGATAAGTAGGGATGTACATTATTGGATTTTTGCTGATATCCGATATGCTGATATATAACATTTTATTTGACCGATGACCGATACAGATATATCCACTTTTTCCCCACCTAATTTTAGTGATCATCAAGTCTCTTCTGTGGTGGAATTAACATCATATTATGCATACACACTCTTATCATGATGGCCCACCAGCAGATGGAGACATGAAATACAATACCTTTCAATGTATGTGATATTCATTAATTGTGCAAAAAAGCATGTTAGCCATTTCAGATTATTTTAAAGCCGATATTGGCCAATACCAACAACCCACCAATATTATCAGCATGTTGGCCAATTCCGATATTTTAAGGCCAGTATCAGCCAAAAGTGATGATGTGCTGATATTATCGTGCATCCCTATTGATAAGATACCCTAAAAAATATCGATATTCAACACCGTTTTTTATACCCTGGGGAAAATTGACATTGACAGCATAAAATTTAAATTTATTTATCTTATTAAAAGATAAATATACCAGTCTATGAAATGCCTATAATGACTTTTCTTGCTTAGTAGCAGAGTACAGCAGAATTACTATAGCAAACATTCATAATGAGAAAGAGAAAAAGGAAAGCTGATAACGTATTCATACTATGGAAAATGAGTACTGAAAGTGTTTAAAATATTCAGAATCAATATGTGTCGACAAATCTAGATTTTTGACAACATTATATACTTAAAGAGGAGCTATTATACTCATTTTCAGGCCTTTGTATTTGATTTGTGGACTCCTATAGAGCAGCTACACATGATTACCCGCACAGAAAGCTTTGTAGATCTTTGGGATGCTGTGCCTCTCGCTGCATCGCTTCCTTGTATTTCCTGCATCCCACGAAAACGGTCTGTGTAATTTACTCCACGCCCCCCAGCCCTCCTCCATGTACACCTCCTGCCAAGCCCACTCCGCTGTGATTAGTCACACTCCCGAGCCAAATCTCACATTTGGGTTTTATTACATCCCTGAATGCATCAATAAGGTGAGTTTTCAGCATGGTTACTTCTAACAGTTTAATCATAATACTGAAATAATATTACTTGATAAAGATGAACAAATGTTGACTAGGAATGCATGATAATATCGGCACGTCATTGGTATTGGCAGATAACAGCTTTAAAATGAAATATCAGCATCGGCCTGAATTGAACATTTCGACCAATAAGAAGACGCTTAGGCATCTTACATTAGTTGAAATAGGTCAAATTTGCCTTGGTTTTGGTTATTGTCAGGACTGTCTTAGATAGACCATCATCCAAGTCCGTTAAAGTGAGATGAATTTTACAGTTTTCGTTGAAAATGGTACATAAAAACAATTATGGCATGTTTTACATGTAACCTAAGTTCTTTTCTTGTTTTGCCTAGTGTACATTTTGAAAAGCATTGTATTTTATGTTTGCATCTGCCACCAGGGCCATCACAATAAGAGTTGGCATGATAATATGTCAGTTCCACAACAGGAGAGACTTGATGTTCTCTGCAATTGGGTGGAAAAACATATGTGCATATGTTTGTATCGGTATCAGCAATCGGCCAAATTGAGTTGGAAAATATCGGCAAAAATCCAATATCATGCATCCTTAATGTTGACTATAAAGGACTACTTCTCTTTATCAAGTTACCAGTTTCTGCAATTAATTTTCACAGCATACCGAAGTAAAGTGAAACAAGTAGCAGTCAGGAAAGGTAAAACATTCTGTAGTGCATGGTGCCCATGGTGCATGTCCATGAAGCTGTTTCTGCCAACTTTGTGTTCGGAGTTATAATGCTGGCATATGTAAATGTGGCTATTTACCTTCCAGGGACTCTATCCCAGTCGCCTGAGAGAGTAGGTCTTCGTGCCTGGCCACAACCTGAAAGGAAAGCACAGAAACATATATGGATGGTTACCATTGTGTTCCCTGTGTGATGTGGTTCTAAAAAGTTTCTGCTTCATTCCCACTGTGAAATAAATTGAAGGTCAGTCATTCTTAAGAACTGGGACAAAACCATATGTGGTGGTGGGGAGGGAGATGCAGGGAAAATATTTGTTTAAATATATATATTTTTTATTTAATTCTTATGTAGTTTGGATTTAGTAGGGCTACGGAGTTGACTTGTTATGATTGAGACACACCTGGTATTATTAAATGAATTTATCAGTTAGTGAGACAGGAGTCCTTAGGATATAGATAACCCCTTCAATGCCCGATTAAATGATTTTTTCTGTAGAAATCTGACACAGTTGACAAATATCTGGGACACATATTCAACGGGCCAACATTCTTACAAAAATACATATTTTAAACATAAATGATTATTGCAGTAAATTTTGACACCAACATTATCAGGATGTACTGTTAGTTTTAGGTTCTGAAGGTGAGGTTTTAACATAGTTTTTGATTGTTTAAAATTGTAAATTTCTGTCTGGGACAAGGCTGTATTCTGGCATAGGGCAAGTTGTTCAAAAAATGAAAGCAAATCAAATTATTTTAGAAATAATATCAATTTCATAAATATAAATTCTTATTAAAATATCACCCCAAATGTTGAATTAGTGTGTGTGTTATAATTTTAAGTTTTATTTTTGTCCCAATACTCAAGCATGACACGATTTAGGAAAAGTGTGTCAGCAGTAACCCAAGTATAAATTAGGGATACAGGATAATATTGGCACATCGCCAGCTGATATGGCTTTAAAATGAAATATTGGAATCAGTCAACATGCTGATAATATTTGTGGGTCATCCGTATCGGCCAATATTGGCTTTAAAATGAACTATCAGAATCAGCCAGTATGCTTTTTCTTATTTTTGCACAAATACTGAATATTACATACATTGAAAAGTATTGTATTTCATGTCTCTATCTGCTGGTGGGGCATCACAATAAGAGTATGCGTGCATGATATGATGTTAATTCTACTACAGAAGAAACTTGATGGAAGTGGATAGATCAGTATCTGTACTGGATATCAGCCAAATAAGATGTTACATATCAGCATCTTGAGTATTGACAAAAAAATCAAATTATATGCATCCCTACTTCTACCATATTTTTTAATTGTTTGAAGTTCTATAGGTGTTAAAAAAATTAAAGCAGATCAAAATGTTTTGGAAATAATATTTATTTCATGTATACAAAATCTTCCTAAAATAGATCTTCAAATGGATTCATTGACTAACTGTGGCATGTTGAAGTCCAACCTTCCATTTGAACCATTCTACACCAGGTCCCGCTTGTGTTTGATGTAGAATTTCCAAGTTCAGGTCATTTGACTGTGCACTGTTTTATATGTAGCTCTGAGTAATGACTATTATTTCACCATGTCTCCAGTAAGCTAGTTGACCCTTCAGACTCTACAGTGGGCTGATGCATCTTAGTGGTGGTGTGTTGGGTTTGTACCTGGCTGTGCAGCTCCTTGTCCAGCTGACTGATGCCCTGTGCCAGCTTGGCCAGCTGCTCAGCAATGACAGCATGGTGAATAGCCTGAGCAGTGTATGTCTTCACGTCAAAGTCCTCTGCCAGGAAATCAGCGTAGCACCCTGGAAACACAGCAGCACATCAGTATGTTCACACTCACCACATTTC
The DNA here is from genome assembly GCA_019142605.1 of Cephalopholis sonnerati. Taxonomy (NCBI): domain Eukaryota; kingdom Metazoa; phylum Chordata; class Actinopteri; order Perciformes; family Serranidae; genus Cephalopholis; species Cephalopholis sonnerati. The sequence continues at coordinate 34,173,395 of JAGQAX010000022.1, read as the reverse complement.
ATACTTTTCCTCATTATCAGGCTTGTGGTGTGTTGTTACTGAAACAAACACACAAACACATTTCTCTTAAACTGTATAACCTACACAGACTGCTGTTATTCTGTCTCTCTGTCTGCTATCTCTCTCTGTCTTCTGCCTCTCAGTCTGCTATCTCTCAGTCTGCTGTCCCTCTCTTTCTCCTGTCTGTCTGATGTCTTTCTCTGTCTCCTGCATCTCTGTCTGCTGTTTCTCTGTCTGCTGTCTCTGGTATAACCACGTCATAATTCAAAATTAAGATATACGTACAGGTTAGCTGGTTAGCGCGAAGTGTTTTTGCAGTACCGTTAGCTAGTTGTGGGACGAAAGTGAACATTTGGCAAAGCTGTTGTTAATACGTTTTAGTACTAGCGATGAACAAATTCAGTACGACACACATCACCGCTGCCGCTCATAAAGATTTATTTTTTTTACCATCTTTCAAAAGTGAATTCGTGGAAGCTTCTTTCCGGTCCTCCATGTTGACACTTCCGCGTGTGACGTTTACACCGGAGCTAGACGTTGCATGAGCCTTAAAGGGCTACACACGGTGAAATGACGCTGAAAAAAGCGTCTCCGCCTCAAGTACTAATAGGCTCGTTCGAGATGAACTGCGCCTCGCCTGGAAAGTAGACGAGATCAGGCGGCCGCAGCAGGAGGTGATGACAAATAGCCGCGATCAAGTCAGACAGTTTCCTGACAGTTTCCAGCAGCCTTCAGTCCGTACAGGAAGTCACAGAAACACTCACATCCTGTCCGATATGATGTCAATTTATTAAAATAGTTATAAGCTTGTTCTCAGTCTCCATCAGTCACACATGTGTTCTGTTCAGCGAATAAACCTTCAAATTGGGCAAATAAAATTTAAATATCTGAAATTCAACAAAATTAACGTCATACTGTTGAGTTGACATCTAAACCAATTAGCTGTTAGATCAGGTGAGAGCCAGGAGGTGCAGTTGGTGGAGAGCAACTGCAGCACCTGGCTCTAACCCGTCTCGCTCTCGCGTTTTTATCGCCGTCCACTTTTGTAGTACTTCAGAGCAAGTCGGGGTGAAGTCAGACACAAAACTAACCGGCATGCACTGTGCGCCGATCGCCGGTGATCAATCTGCGCAGGCCTGGCTCATCTCGAATGAGCCTATTGGCTGCTGCGTGCGTGACATAGGCGGGGCCCATGTCGCATACGTCACATATCCAGTACGTCATTGTGGTTTGTTCAGGTCGGTCGAAACAGCTCAGACTGCAAAATTAAACAGATTGATACCAACATTTTTAACTTCATATGGAAAAATAAGCACCACCAGTTAAAAAGAACAATACTGTGTAGTCCATACTGTCAAGGGGGCTTAAATGCTTTGGACTTTAATACATCTAACTTGATCTTTAAAATAAGTTGGATAAAGAGATATTTACAAGATAAAATGAAATTATGGTACATTATACCAGAACTTATATTCAAGAAGATTGGGGGGATTGAGTTTCTGTTAAACTGTAATTATTGTGTTGATAAACTGCCTGTTAAGTTGGCAAGTTTCCATAGACAAGCCTTACTAGCGTGGATGTTAATCCACAAACATAACTTCTCAACACACAAGTGTCTTATCTGGAATAATCAAAATATTCTATATAAGAACAAATCCTTGTTCTTCAAGAGATGGTTTGATGAAAAAATATTGTTTGTGACCAAGTTATTAAATGAAAATGGATATCTGTATAATTACAATGAGTTTTTAGAAAAGTATACATTTCTGATTACACCTAAAGACTTCGCAATAATATTTGATGCTATTCCTGCAGAATTGTTAATGTTATTGCGAGGAGAGAGTAGTTCAAAGGTTAATGTACATTTTGAATCCAATTTAATGTTAGAAGGCATAACTTTAACAGACAAAAAATGCACTAACAGACACTTAAGTAAACTCTGCCAAGAACCTGTAACTCCATCAGCTAAACTATTTTGGAACACAAAATTCACAAATATAAATTGGAACTCAGTGTGGACGGGAAGCAACAGATACTGCATCACAAACAAAATTAAGGAAGTCTCATTCAAGATTATACATCGAATTTATCCTGTTAATCAAGCCATCTCCAGATTTCATAACGTTGATCTTAAGTGCACCTTCTGTGAACAAGAGGAGGAAAGTATTTGTCATCTTTTTTTTTTTTAATGTCGATATACTTTTTTATTTTGGACCAAACTTGAATATTTGTTTGAATCTTTGACAAGAATTAAGATTAATTTAACAAAAAAAGATATAATTCTTACATATCATGGGAAAAAACTCAGAGATAAAGAATTATTTTTGTTGAACCTCTTTTTACTGCTAGGGAAATATCACTTACATAAAAGTAAATGGACACCAAAAAAAACAAACTATCATGAATTCAAAATAGAAATTAAATATTACATGCAATTACTTAAAAATATGGAAAATAAAAAAGCCATAAAAACTTTGGAATACTATAATTCACTGAAAACCTCTATTTAAGATGATCTACTAATACCCCTATCTGTGTATATTGTATATATGTATATAATTTTTGTTAATTGTCTGTCTGTTTATTGTATTATTATTGCTTGGATCATTGTATCTATGTATATATATGTGTCTGTGTGATAATAAAATAATAATAATAAAAAAAAAAAAAGAAACAGCGCAGACTGACTGTTGGATTTCATGTTGTTCTTCCCACATAAACATTTACTACACAAACATTTAAAGACAAATGGAAATGTTGAATAACTTGAAATGATTATTGATGTGAGGATACATTATTCCACCATGGCAACAATGTATAGTCTACTATTTGACTGAAGGCTGATTTAAAAATAATAAACATTCAGTGAACATGAAAACTGTTTTCAATAGACATTTCAATGTCATTCGCAGCGACTTGTACTTTTGCTAATAATAAATACGTTTGTCACCATTTATAACACTACTAACAGAAACCCGTTAGGAGAATGGTCTAGCAGAATGCTAAGGAGTGGAGAAGTGAGTGACTAACTGTCATTTCATTTATCAACTACACACAATCATCAGGCTACATCAATTAACAGATTGTAAAACAATCAGTAAAAGATCACATTATATAATTTACTTATCTTCCAATGATGTAGGCCTACACCAATCTAATATCAGACTGAAAAAAAAGACCTTTGAAAACTTTTTACCACTATTTAGCCAACCTCAATCTATTAACCTGTCTGTTTATATTAGTTGTATTTATATTGACTATTTTATTTACTCAAATTTTACTAACAGAACTTACCTTTGCCAGCCTGTTGTAGGCCTACCTCCTGACCAGCCCTCTCTCTACAACTACATTTCTATAGAGGACATCCAGTACACCACCATCTTTTGTACCATTTTATTTTTATTATTATATCTGATCTATTTTCTCACCTATACTGTGCTATGTCATGTCCTATGTCTTGATGTATCATACTAGCCTTCAGTACTGTATGTGCCTGTTTGTGTGGAGTGTATTTTGGGACTTGTCCAGGTAATCAAGGATAGTGGTTCTCAGTTGACTTTGGCTGGTTAAATAAGGTGAAACAAATTATAAAAAAAAAAAAAGAAATTGCAACCCATTTAATGGAATATCATAATGAGTGAACAAGTGTTGGTGATAGCAAATAATGCAAATCATTTCCAAAGGAAAAGTTATTCTATTATTTAGCAACAATGAACAGACTCTTCTGATCAAATTATGGAAGCAATAGTTAGCAGTAGGTCAGGCAAAAACTATAGTATGGGTGCAGCCTCCATGCAGACAAAGCCATTTCCTTGCAAAAAATGTACAATTATTATCTCTTCATCCTGCAGTGAAGAAAGGGGAGACGTCCACCACTGCCCCTTTATTATTTTTTTGATCCATCAAGATGTTATGAAGTGGATGATCCTGGTGGTTGTTCTGAATGGCCTCTCACATCTTCAGTGTACATCTCTCCACCACCAAGTAGTTTACCCAGCTGCCTTGCATCCTTTTGTCTGATGCTACCTCCCCAAAAGATTGCAGCATAAAACACACTTGCCACCACAGACTGATAAATCATCTGCAGCATTTTACTACAGATGTCTGGAGATAAATGACTCAAGAACCTTTTTTTTAATTTCAACAATTTATTCAAACAAAGAACAAAAATATATAAAACATGACCATCTGACTGAACTTCTTGAACTTCCATGACTTCTCAGTACTTGGACTTCTGTCACTCCTAAAAGGTATATACATACGCAATGAATATGCCATGACCATGTACATGTACACACACACACACACACACACACTGCTAAATTAGAGTTACAACAACAACGCTAACGCGAACGTCGCATAGGATAATGTTATCACACAAGCTAAATGTTGACCATTAACCTACCAAAATACCCTAAAGTTATACAACAACAATATACAGCAACAAAAGCGCCATGAGATGTGAATAAAGTTTTTTTAAATTTATTGCATTTATTGTGGCAATGTAATTTCACTCACCAACATGACTTTCCTACTTGGTTTTTCCTGTCTTTTTGCCGAGAGGGAAGATGGGAAGGGGTGGACTAACTTGGGGAGGATTTATATATTTGGGATTGTGGGCAGGGCTGGACCTTTGTGTGCAGCCCCGCCTTCCCGCAGGCCGCAGCCGTTACCCTCTCCTCCGCCTCACCACCTCCCGTGGCTCACGGAAGCTGGTGTTCGTAAGAATCAGTTGCAAAGATGGTATTAAATGGAAAAATCATAATTTAAAACAACTTAGGCTACTTTTAACATCTTGCTTTTACACCTGCAGCGTATGAGACAACTTGATGGAGTAGCAGTAACGATGTTAGCTTATCTAATAACAATGTGATACATACACCAGGCGGGTATTCCATCAAGCCAGCTAACCACAAATCCCCGCTAATTTCGATAAGCCGTGCTAGTTTTAGAGAGAGTTCGGTTCCATTACTCTAGCTAACAGGAACCTCAGCTGAGTTACTGGGGTAACATATGCTCCTGAACTAACCTGCTCCGTGGCAGGTTAATTATCAGGCTTAATAAATCTGTGTTACAAAGAATATGTACCTGTAGTAAACAGAGTCTCAAAAAACAGTTCCTCACACTTGTCGCTTGGTTATCCGTGTTGTCCGAAAACAAAGTTGACAACTTCAGCAAAAATTAATTCACAGCACAATCTTGCTTAGTTTCGTCGAATTCCCAAGGATTAAAATTTTTTAAAAAGTGTCGTTGTCATGATATCTTGAAATATTGAAACTGTTTCCTCATTAGAGCAAAGTTGCTGGTAGCAGAGTGATCTCATCCCCCGACTGTCATGCGGGCGTCTTGGGTTTGAATCCATGCTGTTGTAGCAATTATTCTGATGTTTTCACAAACAGCCTATAGCTTACATTTGTCACACATTACACATATGTGAAATGTAATTCCATTTAGCCTACAATTATTCATCATAACTTTGTAGCCTACAGAACTTTTAACATCAGCTAGGCCTAACATTAACACTTGTCCATATGATTGGAGTAACACCCATAACCACACTTAGTAACATGGACTTTACTGTCTGTGCAAGTATTGACACTTCATTTTTGTATCTTATTTTCTTGCACTAATTACTTAATTTTGGTAGGCCTATTTCTATATTTAAATGAAACATGTGAAGTTCAGAAAATGGCATTATGTGACATCTCCATCAAGCAATAAAGTTGAAGGTAAACTTTTACCTAATTGTCCCAACAGCCACACCCCATGACTCAACATTTCACTGATTCAACAAATTACATGCAGGTGAGTTTAGGCTATAGGTAGACCTAAATAGATAAGGCTATAAAAGCAGTAGCCTGTAAGGTTAAGGCCACAACTAAGAACCATGGCATGTCCATTTCTCAACGACCTGGTCAATGAAGGTGCACAAATTGTCCGAAGAGCACTTGTTCCACCAGCTCCAAGAGTCTTCAGAGATCGAAATGATCCGCTGGCCTTCTCTGATGACTCTCTGCGGGAGAGATACAGGTTTAGCAGGCCCAGTATTGTGTACTTATGTACCCTTCTGAAGCCACACATAAGAAAAGCAACTCGCCGTAGCAAGGCCTTAACAACTGTTCAGTCAGTATGCATAGCTCTGCGTTTTTTTGCATCAGGGACATTTCTATACACCATCGGTGATGCAGAAGGTCTGTCAAAAGCAACAGTATGCAGGGAAATTCGACAGGTGTGCCTTGCGATCAAGGGGTTCCTTAACATCTTCATCACTTTCCCTGGTCATCTGACAGAACAAATGATAAAAGAGACATTTTATTCGATTGCAGGTATGTAACAGTTAAAATACATGTAATTTAAAGGTAGCCATCAGGTTCACAAAGCTCTGTATTAATCCACTTACCTTTTTTAGGCTTTCCCAATGTCCTAGGCATAATAGACTGCACCCATTTAAGCATTTAGTGCAGCCACAAGAAATGGACTTTTGATTGTCACTCAAGCAGTTGCTCATATGATAAGTCCATTTAAATATTGGCTTTATTATACCAAGTATTGTTTGTGCCATTCAGATGTTGCATAATTAAATAATTCAAAAATATTTTTGGGATACCTTTCTGGAAGGCTACTGTTAAGATTAGACTACTGAATCATGCAAGGGTATTTGAAATTTCTGGTCTTTCAGTCATCATTGGTTCATTCTTGTTGACAGATGATCTGTGATGAGAATTGCCTCATCTCCAACATTGAGGCAAAATGGCCTGGCTCTGCACATGATGCACACATTCCCAGAGCATCTACCTTGTCTCAGAGGGTGGCACAAGGTAAGAGAATATTAAACTGCTGTTTAACCTTAATTTAGTCATAAACTTATGTATTCAACTGAGGCTGCAGATGGAAGAACTGTACGCAATGTGTACAGAGACACTTATTTTAGTTAAGCCTTTGCAGACATAATTTCTGTCACCATTGTTTTGAACCCTTACAAACCAAAGAGAAAAAGAGTTGATTTCATTTTTTATTCATGTTCATCACGCTGTGAAGAGAGACAAAAAGATTAAATTTCTTAAAAAAAAAAAAAAAAAGAAAATCTTGTGCTTGTGTCTCATTGTGAACTTACATCTCTCTGTAGTTTTTTAATATCCAGCTGGACCTTCTTCATCTTTAATTTGTGGTACTCCATCTTCAGCAGGAGGTGCCTCTTATAAATGGAGCGCACAGCCTGTGAAAGAAGGAGAACAGTCAAGAGTTGCAAATCATGGTGTCCAAATGTACAAACATGAAAGTAACAACTCACTTCATTTCTGCTGGAAGCAGCCAGTGGCACATTCTGCAATAAAGAAAAAAAAAGAAAGATTTTGAAGACTGAGCTGTCTCACACACAGACACACACACACACCTGAGGGATATCTGCAGCAGAAAGTGTGTCTTCATCAAAGTCCCTAGTTGTGCCCGCTTCCTGTGGACACATTGGTGAAACTGTTAAAAATGGCAGACAACCAGAAATAACTACCATTTCTTCTTCAATAAATACTCACACATGGGTCAGGCAAGGCACTGCTAGAGGACTGCTGAGGAGGGTCAGGCAAGGCACTGCTGGAGGACTGCTGAGGAGGGTCAGGCAAGGCACTGCTGGAGGACTGCTGAGGGTCCAGCAGCTGTATGCCATCTTCAGTAACTAAAAGGCAAGCATAGCATTAAAAAAAGACAGATGCCTGGATCACAGTTGAGGTAAGCAGTAGCCTACACAATACCTTCAATATATTGTTCTCGAGCACTTGAGGGAAGGATCTCTGATGAGATCCCTCCTTCAATCCCCTCCACCAGTGGATGTCCCTGGTTTAGGGCCAGTGCCAACTCCTCTGCTGGTGTGAGATTCTCAGGTGGACTCCCACCTCCTGTGGCCTTCGCATCAGAATACTTTTTGGTAGCTAAAATTAATTTTAATTAAAATTAAGGTACTATTTCAACTACATTACTAATTTCACTGAATGTTAATATTAGCCTACTTACCACTCTGCAAAATGTTTTTGTATTTAGTCTTCACCTGCACAGCCGTGCGTTTAACATTGTTGACACCACTCCTGTGCAGAGATAACACAATTTGTCATATTAGTTGGTGCAAAGTAGACTACACATTTAAAAAAAAATTGTAAACCAAACAAAATTTCCTTGCAGAATTTAATTTCTATGAATTAATACTGTGCAGGTATTGAACCTCAAACACGGGTCTCCCACATCAATGACGGTGGCAATTCCTCTCCGCTACTGACAAGACATACTGTATACGATCAACACAGTCTAAACATAAGACATTAAACATTGATGTAACAGTTAACTTACGCATTTAAGCGGTCGGCAATCTTCTGCCACACCATATCTCTTGCCTTGACAGTAGCAACAGTATTTCCTTTTCTGGTAATTGCGTCCATATACTCCTCATAATGCTCCACAAGGAGCTTTTGCTCCGTGCTGTTGAAGAAATCTGCCCTAGTTTTCTTGTCTTTTTTCGACATGATCGCGTTTTCAACAATGTCATGTTCTGGGTTTCTGATGTACCCTGTGTGCGCGCCTAATGCAAGATTTGATAAGCCTGGCTGAAGTTAACGCTGATGAGGCACAGCAGAAATGTGTTAGTGGAATGGCTTCAGCCTTAGGTGGAAGCTGGCGCTAATTCAAACGAGGCTTAATCACTTAAGCGCTGCCATCATTAGCGACTTTGATGGAATACCCCCAGATGACTCTTTCAAGCTTATCTCTGTTTATGTATCTGTTTCTACTAGGGTTGGGCGATAATATGGTAATAAGGTATCCCGCGGTATCTAAAAATAGCAACGGTATCAGTTTCATTACCGTCATTTAAAAAAAAATCTGCGCATATGGGCCTGTAGGGGCCTAACATAATATTAAATATAATTTATTTAATGCCTAATGTTGCAAGCCAAGCCTGCTCCTTTAAGAAGGTGGCTTTGTGGGTAATGTGTGTGTGTGTGACGTGGCGTGTCTAGCCGCATCCACGGTGAATAGCTGTATGCCGATAGAGGGAAAGTATAAGTTACCACTGTCAGTGAAGCAAGAGTCAAATGCATCACAGAGAGGCTATGTATTATATTATATTATATTATATTAGGGTTAGCAGGTTACTACAAGTCATTCTGCCATAACTTTGCTACCATTGTTTCACCCCTGACTGATCTCGCCAGTCCAGCCAAGGAGTTGGTTTGGGACTCCAGATGTGAACAGGCCTTTCGAGCTGTGAAAGCTATGCTGTGCAACTGGCCAGTCCTTGCTGCCCCCAATTTTGCTGTTCCCTTCAAGTTGGAGGTTGATGCAAGTGGTACAGGTGCTGGAGCTATTTTGATTCAGGAAAATTCAGCAGGCATTGACCACCCTGTCTGTTACTACAGCACTATTGAGAAGGAAGCCCTGGCTTTGTTGTGGGCTTTATAGCATTTTGAGGTGTATGTTGTTGATGCAGCCTGTTGTTGTTTACACTGACCATAACCCTTTGGTGTTCTTACACCGCATGCACAACAGCAACCAGAGGCTAATGTGTTGGGCCAACATAGTTCAAAACTACAATTTGGACAGCTGACATAAAAAGGGCCAAGAAAATGTTGTAGCTGATGCCCTGTCACGAGTGTATGAATGCCACAGTTAAGTGCTGTCTTTATGAGGGGGGGGGGGTTACATTCAGGTTTTACATCCTGTTGTATTTTGATGTTTCCTGTTGATCCTGTTGTTGATCCCTCCAGGTTGATCACCTGATTGACACACACCCTGTGCTGACTAGGAGGCTGACTCCATTTAGGCCGGCCCTTTTGTTCAGTTCTCTCTCTTTCCACCCAGCTGCAGCAGCACCTTCGTGGTGCCAGGTATCTGTTTTTCTTTTCAGATCATCCACTTATTTCAATAAACTCAAATGTAGTAAACTTCTCTTTTGGTGTTGTGTCTATTATCTATTGTTGTGTCTATTATGCTGTCTATTATTATGTTTGCTGTACAGAATTGATTAAGAGCCTTAGTCAGAAATTAATGCTTATAGGTCTGTACATGAAAGTAGGGTAAACTAGGAGGTTCCTGTTGCTGCTGCAGCTGTCATCTGATTCGGCATGGTCATCACCAGGGTCAGTCCTCTCCCTTTGTGTATCTAAAAGTATTGATTGGCATAGTCAACACCTCATTAATTCTATTTTTAATTAAACATACATGATTTCATTCTATTTTTTACTAAACATACATGATTTAAAAAATACATATATATAGCATTAAGTGCAGATATTTAACAAAGACACAATATTAAGTGCATTGTGCCAGTTTCGTACTGTGATTAAAAGTAGGTATTTAAATTCCTTCATTCACTGAACAACTGTAAAATCCTGCAGAACACCACATTACACATTTTAAAGCATTTCCCTAATACCTGCATTTTCACCTGGAGGTCCATGAGTGCTGGTCTGGCCCTGGAAATTTTGTTCAGTATATGCTGCCTGGCTGCATTCAGATTCTACATTCTGACTCTGACTCTTCTCAATATCAGCACTCTCACACTCAGCCTGCTAGTCACCTGCACTCTCCCTGCTGCTCTGAGTAATCTTCTTCTTACTGAAGAAATTGGAGGTATCTCCCTGTCTCCGTTTCACATTGTAGTCTACCTTGAAAATGCATTCACAAACACAGTGAAAAGCAACATGTTATTTGTACAATATAAAGTTACACATAGGCCTGCATATTACACAAATACATAACTCTTATTTTAGCAAATTGTGCCATCCCTGCAGTTTTCAGGGTGCTGCACCTCTGGACAGTTGGGTGAGAGGAGACAGCCGTTACCTATTATGCATGGGGCTGATCACGCCAGACAATGTGCCGACAACCCAGTGGCAACAAAGATATGATACTGTGTTGTTGAGGGTTGATGCTGTCACAGGTCATCCAAGCCAATGAGGGCAAATGGGCTATAGCCCGACACACAATAGCCCATACCTGTGCACGTCCTTCTTCTTACTGTTACATTACATTACTGTTCATGTCGCAAAATGCGAGACACACAAGAGACGCTAACGTTACTGCAACAGTGGAGAGATGTCCATGTTAAAGCTAAAGTTAATCCAGACAGAGAGCTAACTTAAGTTAAACACATATGTAGTGTTGTTTAAGAACAGTTTCTCGTGCAAACTGAAACAAATCAGGCCCAAATGTAACAGAAGTTGGCAAAACATTGTTGTGACAGTTTTAAGGAACTTGTTACTTGTTCTTATCTTAACTCCGGTGCACCCGGGTGCATCACATTGTTACGCTGCGGAAAAGTCCATGACTGATGATACATGAGTTCATTAGCAGAGCCACTTCCTTTGTCCGTTTTTCCAAAATAAAAGCCTTCATCAACAGAACTCAGTCCAGTCACACAAGCTTTCAGCTTTGCTTCCATTTTAACATGCTGCGGTGGTAATGAGCTTTACACAATGATTGACATTACCCTGAGTCAGTGACCATTGGGGGGGCACACGGGGTGCCACCATGGAAGCCCCACCCCTGCCCAAGGGAAGCCTATATAGAGTGAATAGGATTGGTCCAAGCACAGAACCTTGTGGAACTCCAAAACAAACTTTAATACATAAAGATGGTTCATCATGAATGTGAACAAACTGAAAACAATCAGATAAATAAGATTTATACCAGCTTAGTGCAGAACCTTTAAGGCCAATTTGTCATGAACTTTGGCACAGAAAAGGCAGGACTCAAATGCACGACTCAGACCGGTAAAAAGCAGCAAAACAAGATTTATTCCAGGCAGAGGTCGGTACACAAAGAAGCAGTCAAACCAGGCAAAGGTATCCACGACGTGAGGCAAAAAGGCAAGGTCAAAAAACAGGCAAGGTTCAAACACAAGATAGCTATGACTATGGCAGAGAAAGAATGCTGGTACGTGAGCTGTGAACATCAACGAACTGGCGACGAGACAAGACACAAAGGGGGAATATATGCAGGGCTAATGGGGAGTGATTAGACACAGGTGCGGGAGACAATCAGGGATCAGGTGCACACAGACGAGGAGGGGGCAGGGCAGACAGGAACCTGGAACAAAGACAGACGTGAGTGATCACAAAATAAAACAGGAAGACAAGACATGAAACATGGAGAAAATAAAATACTTAACAGACAGCGGAGCATGACAGTACCCCCCCCTCAAGGGCCGGCCCCTGAAGGCCCAGGTGCATCAGGGTGGGCGGCATGGAAGTCCCGGATGAGGGAGGGGTCCATGACGAATCTCGATGGGATCCAGGAGCGCTCCTCAGGCCCATAGCTCTCCCAGTCGACGAGGTACTGGACCCCCCGGCCCCGACGGCAAGCAGACAGGAGCCTCCGGACGGTGAACACCGGGTCACCATCAATGAACCGGGCGGGCGGAGGGGGCCTGGCCGGAGGGACGAGAGGACTGGTTCTGACAGGCTTGACGTGGCTGACATGAAATGTGGGGTGGATCCGCATTGACCTTGGGAGCTTCAGCTGGACTGTGACAGGATTGATGACCTTGGCGATGGGGAACGGACCGACAAACCTGGGAGCGAGCTTCTTGGATTCCACCCGAAGGGGCAGGTTCTTGGTGGATAACCACACCCTCTGGCCGTTTCTGTAGCGTGGAGCGGGTGTCCTCTTACGGTCCGCGGCTGCCTTGTAGATTTTGGACTGCTGTTGGAGGTTCTGGCTGGCTCGCTCCCAGGTTCTCCTACAGCGTCTCACCAAGGCCAATGCGGAGGGCACCGAGGACTCAGAGTCTAGGGTGGGGAAAAGAGAGGGTTGATGACCATGAACAATATGAAATGGCGACAAACCAGTGGAGGCAGACAGGAGAGAGTTGTGGGCAAACTCGACCCAAACCAGTTTCTGTGACCAGGTGTCAGGGTTCTGGGCGGCGGTGATGCGAAAACCGGTCTCCAGTTCTTGGTTAAGACGCTCGGACTGTCCATTGGTCTGTGGGTGGAACCCGGAAGACAGGCTGACAGTGGCACCAAGCAAGCTGCAGAACTCCTTCCAGAACCGCGAGATGAACTGAGGGCCACGGTCAGAGACAATATCCTTGGGGAAACCATGAATCCGGAAAACATTAGACATCATGATCTCAGCCGTTTCTTTGGCTGAGGGAAGCTTGGGTAGGGCAATGAAATGTACCATCTTAGATAGTCTGTCAACCACCGTCAGAACCACCGTGTTACCGTTAGAGGGGGGTAGCCCCGTGACGAAGTCCATGGAGAGGTGGGACCAGGGGCGTTGAGGAATGGGCAAGGGCCTGAGTTCTCCTGAGGGCTTCTGGTGAGAAACTTTGTTACTGGCACACACAGAGCAAGCACTAACATAGTCAGTAACATTTTGAATCATTTTAGGCCACCAAAAACATTGTTGCACTACAAACAATGTTTTGCTGATACCGGGGTGACAGACAGTCTTATTAGTGTGAGCCCAATGAATCACCTCCCCCCTGAGGGCCTGTACCACAAAGAGTTTGCCATCAGGACACTCCGGGGGAACGGTGACACCTTCGGCCGCCGCCTTAACTTTACCCTCCACCTCCCATGAGAGCACAGCAACAAAACAGGTTTCAGGCAAGATAGTCTTGGGTTCAGGGTCAACATGGTCGTGAGCAAACATACGAGACAGAGAATCAGGCTTAACATTCTTGGAACCAGGTCGGTAGGAGAGTGTGAAATTAAAGCAGCTAAAAAAGACAGCCCATCTAGCCTGCCTCGCATTCAGCCTCTTAGCAGTTTTTAAATATTCAAGGTTTTTGTGATCAGTCCAAACCTGAAATGGCTGGGAAGCTCCCTCCAGCCAGTGCCTCCACTCCTCCAGGGCCACCTTCACAGCCAGCAGCTCGCGATCACCAATATCATAATTTCACTTCGCTCTGACGAAGAGAGTTTTTTGGACAAATATGCGCAGGGATGCAGCTTACCGTCCTTGGAATTGACTTGTGAGAGGACCGCTCCGACTCCGACGTCAGAAGCGTCTACCTCTACCACGAACTGCTGGCTGGGGTCCGGGAGGATGAGAACAGGGGCGGAGGTGAAGCTCTTCTTGAGACCCTGAAATGCAGCTTCACAGTCAGGGCTCCAGACAAATGGTCTGTGAGGAGAGGAAAGGTCATGCAGAGGTGAGGCTATGGTGCTATAGTTGCGAATGAACTTCCTATAAAATTTGGCAAAACCCAGAAACCTTTGAACCTCTTTGCGTGAACTGGGGGTGGCCCAATCCGCAACTGCGGAGACCTTCTCTGGATCCATCCTGATCTCCCCCTCAGCAAGCACAAACCCAAGGAATGAGACCGAGGGTTTGTGGAACTCGCATTTCTCCGCTTTCACGAACAGCTGGTTCTGAAGCAACCGCTGTAGCACTGAGCGGACATGGTGAGTGTGGGTCAGATCAGGATCAAGACCAGGATGTCATCTAAATAGACAAAAACAAAGACATTTAACATATCACAAAGTACATCATTGACCAGGTTCTGAAACACAGCAGGAGCATTGGTGAGACCAAAAGGCATGACAAGGTATTCATAGTGACCTGTGGGAGTATTAAAAGCAGTCTTCCACTCGTCCCCTTCCCTGATTCTAACCAAATGGTATGCATTACAGAGATCGAGTTTGGTAAAAACCTTGGCCCCCTCCAACAACTCAAAGGCTGTAGAGATGAGGGGAAGAGGGTACCTGTTCTTGATCGTGATGTCATTGATGCCGCGATAGTCAGTGCAGGGTCTGAGGGTCTTATCTTTCTTCTCCACGAAGAAAAACCCTGCACCAGCAGGAGAGGAGGACGGACGGATGATTCCGGCGGCGAGGGAATCCTTCACGTAATCCTCCATGGCTTTGCGTTCTGGAGCAGAGAGAGAGAACAACCTACCCCTGGGTGGGGTACTACCTGGTAACAGGTCAATGGCACAATCGTAAGGACGATGTGGCGGCAAGGACGTGGCTTTAGCCTTGCTAAAAACCTCAGCTAAGTCATGGTAACATGGCGGCACATTAACTAGGTCGGGGTTCATGGGGTCAGAAACAGCAGCCGAATTGCTGGACTTGGGAAGACAGGAATCTGCACATTTGGGTCCCCAGGAGGTAATCCTCCCACTGACCCAGTCGAAGTCAGGATTGTGAGTCTTAAGCCAAGGGTGCCCTAAAATCACCTGATGAGCCACAGAGTCGAAAACATGGAAACTTAGCATCTCTGTGTGAGAATCAGGGAAAATTAGCTCAACTGACTGCGCACGGTGAGTAATCCTGCCCAGGAGAGTGCCATCTACAGCTTTAACCTCAAGGGGGCGTTGGAGAGCGACATTCTCAGCCCCAGTCTCCTGACGAGAGAAGAGTTCATGAAGTTAGCGTCAGCACCAGAATCAATGAACACGGAAACCAGGAGTGAATTAGAGTCAGAAATAATTTTGACTTGAGGCTGGAATTGGGCAGGATTACCAATGACAAAGCTTCGACTCACCATGAGCTGCTTCTTAGTGTGCGCACCGGCTCCCTTGACATGACATGCACTCACTAAATGTCCCAGCTGTCCACAGTAGTAGCACCTTCCGTCCCTCTGTCGGCGGAGGCGCTCCTCCATGGGGAGGTGGGTCCGATCCAGCTGCATGGGTTCCTCCGTTGGGTGGTTAATAGGAACCAGGCTGGCGGCCGGCGGGCGGACATGGTTCGGCCGATCCTGGGAGTCGCTCCTCCATCCGCGGTGTGGCAGCAGACGAGACCGCAGTCGTCCCCGCTCCTGGTTCCGCTCGGTGAGCCTCTTGTCAATCTTTATGGCCAAGGCGATGAGTGAATCCAGATCCTCAGGAAGATCAATGGAAATCAGCTGGTCTTTTACAGCTTCAGAGAGTCCTTGAAAAAATGCATCAGTCAAAGCCGAGGGGTTCCACTCGCTTTCAGCGGCAAGGGTGCGGAAGTCAATAGCATAATCAGAAACCATGCGTTTACCTTGCCTCAATTTCAGCAATGACCTGGCGGCTTCCCTGCCCGGCGAGGTGTGCTGGAAGACCTGCTCGAGGGCTCGAGTAAATCCGGCGAGGGTAGAGCAGGCTGTCGACCTGCGGCTCCACTCAGCGGTGGCCCACGCCTCTGCTCGCCCCATGAGGTGGGAGATGATTAAAGCCACCTTGGTCCGGTCCGTGGGGAAAGCCGAAGCTTGCAATTCAAAATGCAGTTCACATTGAGTCAGAAAGGGTCTCACGTCACCTGATTCCCCGGAGAATCGCTCCGGACGGGAGAGCTGCAGGCAGGGTGAAGCGGCGCTGGCCGGTGGCTGCGAGTCTGTGGGTAACCCTGGAAGAGTGGCCGGGTTAGACGGCGCTGCCGCAGGCGCTTCTCGTGGCAGGTGAACGAGTAATTCATTAATCTGTGAGCCCAACGCTGTCATCATTGAGTCCTGGCGAGCCGCCAGTTCTCTCAGATCTGCGCACAGGGACGTGAGCTGCTCTTGCTGTTGAGCCAGCTTGTGTCCCTGTACACGAAGGGCTTGGCGAACCGGGTCAGAGTCAGCTGAGTCCATCCTGGCCAGATCGTTCTGTCATGAACTTTGGCACAGAAAAGGCAGGACTCAAATGCACGACTCAGACCGGTAAAAAGCAGCAAAACAAGGTTTATTCCAGGCAGAGGTCGGTACACAAAGAAGCAGTCAAACCAGGCAAAGGTATCCACGACGTGAGGCAAAAAGGCAAGGTCAAAAAACAGGCAAGGTTCAAACACGAGATAGCTATGACTATGGCAGAGAAAGAATGCTGGTACGTGAGCTGTGAACATCAACGAACTGGCGACGAGACAAGACACAAAGGGGGAATATATGCAGGGCTAATGGGGAGTGATTAGACACAGGTGCGGGAGACAATCAGGGATCAGGTGCACACAGACGAGGAGGGGGCAGGGCAGACAGGAACCTGGAACAGAGACAGAGGTGAGTGATCACAAAATAAAACAGGA
Source organism: Cephalopholis sonnerati (assembly GCA_019142605.1). Taxonomy (NCBI): domain Eukaryota; kingdom Metazoa; phylum Chordata; class Actinopteri; order Perciformes; family Serranidae; genus Cephalopholis; species Cephalopholis sonnerati. Next base: position 34,156,431 of record JAGQAX010000022.1, on the reverse strand, counting down.
AGACAAGACATGAAACATGGAGAAAATAAAATACTTAACAGACAGCGGAGCATGACACAATTCAATGTTTCAGTCTCTGTAGCAGAATTTGATAGTCAATTCTACTTAAACGAGTAAAGAGATGAGTCCTTTGTCTGAAGCAATCAGAATAGAGAGATGGCATTCATCTCACTTTGGATGGAGCCTCTCTCATATCTAGAAACCTGGACAAGTTTATTAGTGATTTAAAACCATGACAACACAGAGTTGAGACCAGGAATCAGAGTCGCAGTCTTAAACGCTTCTCTGAGCTTCTAGGGCAGTTACCCACCCATAGTGTTATACAAACGGTGTCTGTCCCCCGACCACCTAAATTATTTAAATCTGAAGTCAAACAAAGAGGAGTTGTACATAACAACCTGATAAAAATTAAAACCTCTTCTGTGAAAGAAAGACAAAACAGGAGAATTAAATGTGGACTGTTAAATATCAGATCTCTATCTTCTAAAGCAGTGTTAGTAAACGAATTAATATCAGATAATCATATTGATTTACTCAGCCTCACTGAAACCTGGCTGTGTCAAGATCAATATGTTAGTCTAAATGAAACCACTCCTCCCAGTCATAACAATACCCACATTCCTCGAGGCAGTGGCTGAGAAGGGGTAGGTGCAGCTATTTTTAACTTTACATCCGACATGGAAAACCTCACAGCCTCTTGTATTTGTTATAGTGTACCGTGCTCCTGGCCCGTATTCGGAATTTTTATCTGAATTCTCAGAGTTTTTATCCAGTTTAGTCCTTAAATCAGATAAAGTTATTATTGTAGGCGATTTTAATATTCACGTGGACGTTGATAATGACTCGCTACTGCGTTTATCACATTATTAGACTCCACTGGCTTCAGTCAGAGTGTACATAAGCCCACTCACCGTTTTAACCACACTCTCAATCTAGTTCTGGCGTATGGAATTGAAATTGATAACTTAATAGTCTTTCCACAGAATCCCTCTCTATCAGATCATTACTTAATAACTTTTGATTTCTGTCTACTCGACTACACACCACTCAGCAACAGTTACTACACTAGGTGTTTATCTGATAGTGCTGTAGAAAAATTTAAGGAAATGATTCCATCAGCGTTAAATTTAAAACCATGTCCCTCTGTAACTGAAGTTTCCCGTACTGACTTTAAAGTCTCCCAAACTGATTATCTTGTCGATAGCGCTGCAAGCTCGCTGCGAACAACACTCGACTCTGTAGCACCTCGTAAAAAGTTCACAAAGCAAAGAAAGTTCGCTCCTTGGTACAACTCCCAAACCTGAAAATTAAAACAAAGATTGGGAAAATTTAAAAGGAACTGGTGATTAACCAAACTGGAAGATTCTCGTTTAGTCTGGGAAAACAGTCTCAAAATGTATAGGAGGGCCCTTCGCTATGCCAGAGCAAACTATTACTCATCATTAATAGAAGAAAATAAGAACAACCCCAGGTTTCTTTTCAGCACTGTAGCCAGGCTGACAGAGAGTCACAGCTCTATTGAGCCTTGTATTCCATTAGCCCTTAGCAGTAATGATTTTATGAGCTTTTTTAATGACAAAATTGTAACTATTAGAGGCAAAATGCATGACCTCCTGCCCTCAAACAGTACTAATCTGCCTTCAAACACAGCTTTAAGACCTGATACATATTTAGATTGTTTCTCCCCGATTTTTCTTCAACAATTGACCTCAGTGATTTCTTCATCCAAGTCATCAATATGTCTCTTAGACCCCATCCCAACTAGGCTACTTAAGGAAGTCTTACCTTTAGTTAACACTTACATACTGGACATGATCAACATATCTTTATTAACAGGCAATGTAGCACAGTCTTTCAAGGTAGCTGTAATTAAATCTCTTTTAAAAAAAAGTCCACCCTGGATCCAGAGGTGTTAGCCAACTATAGACCAATATCAAATCTTCCCTTTCTTTCAAAGATCCTTGAGAAAGTAGTTGCAGACCAGCTGTGTGACTTTCTCCATGAAAATAATTTATTGAGGAATTTCAGTCAGGCTTTAGAGTGCATCATAGCACTGAGACAGCACTAGTCAAAATTACAAATGATCTTCTGTTGCTTCAGACAAAGGACTCGTCTCTGTACTTGTTGTACTAGATCTTAGTGCGGCATTTGACACAATTGACCATCAAATTCTGATACAGAGACCGGAACATTCAATTGACCTTAAAGGTTCTGCACTAAGCTGGTTTAAATCATATTTATCCAATCGTTTTCAGTTTGTTCACGTTCATAATGAATCATCTTTAGGTACTAAAGTTTGTTTTGGAGTACCTCAAGGTTCAGTGCTCGGACCAATTCTGTTCACTCTAAATATGCTTCTCTTAGGTAACATCATTAGAAATCACTCTGTAAATTTCCATTGTTATGTGGATGATACACAGTTGTATTTATCAATAAAGCCAGAAGAAACAGATCAATTAACTAAACTTCAAAAATGCCTTAAAGATGACTTCCGGTGGCGCCATGTTTGGTGAAACAGCTTAACAAGTGAGCTCTCCATATAACCAAGTAAAACTAGCTCTTTTGGAAGTTATAAACTACAGAAAGTGGGCTAAAGGACACCTGACAGCGAAAGTTAATCAATAGAAAAAAAAAATGGGAAAAAAAATGGAGACAAGATCTAACAGAAAGGAAATTATGAATATTGAAGGTACGGCTGTGGCGAGGGGAGCCACGCCGGAAAAGAGACCCGTCGGTGGGGAACAGGACTCGGTAATATTGGCGGAGCTACGCAAATTGAGACAAGAACATACCGAAGCCGCCAACGACAATAAGAACGCTCTGGTGAGACTAGAAACTAATCTAAAAGAACTTGTGGAGAGAACTGCGTCGCTGGAGCAACGAACGGTGGATATGGAAGATAGGCTGGGGGAGACTGAAGACAGGGCAGCACGGCTTGAAAGGTCAGGTCGCTTTTCTTCTCCACCGAGAGGCGATGTTAGCAGCAAAATGTGATGACTTGGAATCAAGAGCAAGACGGAACAATATACGAATACACGGCATCCCGGAGGGATCTGAGAAAAACGACACTATAGGATTTGTGACTAATTTCATTCGTTCATCACTACAAATCCCAGCGGCCGTGGACATCCGCATCGAAAGAGCGCACCGCTCGCTGAATGCCAAACCGAAAGAGAGTGAGGCCCCCCCCGCGAGCCATCATTGCCCGCTTCATAGATCACCAGGTGAAAGACCGCGTCATACAGCAAGCTTGGAAACAAAAAATAACATACGAGGGACGGACTATATACTTCAATCAAGACTACACCAACGAGATACAGAAGAAGAGGAAACAAGTGAGGGAAGTAATTAAAAAATTGAAGGAGAAAAACATAAAGGCACAATCTCCATATCCCGCCCAACTGAGGGTGTTTCTGGAAACAGGGACTAAGACATTCACCACACTGATGGAGGCTGCACACATGCTGAAGGACATGGGGATTCAGGTGGAGGAAGATGAGTGGGAGAATCTACAGAGAGTGAGGATGCAGGGCAGCTGGACCACGGTGACAGGACAGAAGGGGAAGAGGAGACAGCCACGCATTACAGAGGCAGACCTACAAGCTTTCATTAAATTAACTTTAAGGTTCACAGTGGTAAGGATTAGATAACAGTCTGGGACTAAAGGGGAAAAGAAAAGAAATGTAGATCCTGAAGCAGGATGCGGACAATATCTGGTTATCATAATGTTAAAAGAGTTTAAATAGGAGCTAGTTACAGGACTTAAATATTATAGATTAATATCAAATTTGGTTGAATGAGCGAGACTTAGAGCTCAATTCGAGCAGGTAGCAACTTAAATACAGTGGGGAAGTTGCAGGGGCACAGTGTGTTATTTCTCCAGAGAGACTTTGCCACACCTCTCTGTTGATGGGACTTTTGGGAGTCATATGTTATTGTTTATTAGTTTTGAGGGTGATGTATATTGTTAATTTGTTTTTTCGCTGTGTACATTTTTGCACAGTTGTTTTGATTTATAGGAGGAACGGAAGTGAGGGCGTTCATCTTAAAGTAGTATGAATAGGTTGAACCTTGTTTCTTATAATGTGCATGGTTTAAGTCATCCTATTAAGAGGAATAAAATATTGAGTCAGTTAAAGAAACTACAATGTGCAATTGCACTAATACAAGAAACTCACTTGAGCGAGAATGAAAATAAAAAATTGAAAAGGGAATGGGTAAACCAAGTATTTTATGCGTCATATGGCAGGAAAAGGGGGGTGGCCATACTAATTAACAAATCCCTACCATTTTCTGCAGAGAAAGTGATTAAAGATGATATGGGAAGATATGTCATGGTGATTGGCACAATAGGAGATATGACTATTTCAGTTTTAAACATCTATGCCCCAAATGAAGAAAATGAAACATTTTTTAAAAACATAGCTAATATAGTCACCAGCAATGGATGAGGGATGATAATTATGGGGGGGGATTTCAATACTATACAGAATGGTAAATTAGATAGGTTGCCATCAGAGAGTGGATCGAATACAAAAAAATCCAGAGTACTAAATAATGTTATAAGAGAATTAGGTCTTATCGACCCATGGAGAAATAATAATCCTAAGGGAAGGGACTTTACCTTCTATTCGAACCCACATGGTAGTTATTCGAGAATAGATTTTTTTTGTGTTTCAAAACAACAGATACACAAAATAAGGAATTGCAGCATAGAGCCTATAACTATAAGCGACCACGCCCCTGTCATACTATCTCTCGAGCTGGGTAGGGAATCCTTCTTTAAGTACTGGAGACTCAATGTGTCAGTCCTGTCAGATGAAAAGGTTGTTCAAGAACTAAAGAAAAATTTAAAGGAATATTTTCAAATAAATGATAATGGCGAGGTCTCACCAGCTATTCTGCGGGAGGGAGGAAAAGCAGTCATAAGAGAGAAAATAATAGAAATAACATCCAGATTGAAAAAAACTCGATTGGAACAGCAAGGAAAGTTGGAAAGCAAAATCAAGGAGTTAGAGTTAGAACATAAAAGATCATCTAACAACTCCACTTTCCTTGAGCTAAAAAAAAACTAGACGTGAGCTAGATGATCTTTTAACATATAAAGCAGAAGGATGTCTTCATTTTATAAATCAAAGATATTATGAGATGGGCAACAGAGCAAGCAGATTATTGGCATTGCAATTGCGAAAAGCACAAACAAATAGAATAGTTACAAAAATAAGACATCCCAGTTCAAATTGCATCATAGCAAAGCCAACAGAGATAGCTGAGGCCTTCGCGGAATATTATAAAAACTTGATACAATGATTCAGAGTCTGATCTCATCGAGTCCAAAATGCAAGAATTCTTTAAAAAACTAAGTTTACCAGTATTAACAGCAGAAGAAGCATCTGAAATGATAAAAATAATTTCACCACAAGAAATAACCAACACTATAAAAACCCTTAAAAATAACAAATCCCCAGGTACAGATGGCTTCCCAGGGGAATTTTATAAATGTTTTGCAGAAGAGATAACACCAGTATTATGTAAAGTTTTTAACTATGCCCTGTCAACAGGAAACCCCCCAGATACTTGGTCAGAAGCCATAATCTCTGTGCTACATAAGGAGGGTAAAGATCCGACTTTATGTGAAGGATATAGACCGGTCAGTTTACTCTGTAATGATTTAAAAATATTAACAAACATACTAGCACAGAGAATGCAACAATATATAAGTAAATTAATTAAACCAGATCAAACGGGGTTTATTCCGGGGAGACAAGGGGCCAACAATATCAGGAGAACATTAAATCTTATATCATATGCTAAAAATAACCTCCAACCCACCATGTTACTTAGCCTAGATGCACAAAAAGCATTTGACTGTGTGAAGTGGAAATTTATATACCAAACAATGGAGGTCTTTGGGTTTCATTCAGTGTTTATAGATTGGGTAAAAATGGTTTATAGAAATCCCAAATCACGCATCAGAGTCAATGGTTGTTGCTCAGACTTTTTCTATCTCAAAAGAGGAGTCAGGCAAGGAGATTGCCTGAGTCCGCTATTGTTTGCGGCAAGTATCGAACCATTAGCTGAGTCAATAAGACAAAATAAAAACATAAAAGGAATAAAAGATGAAGGAGACATAGAACATAAAACATCATTATTTGCGGACGATTTATTAACATATGTAACTGAGCCCTCCACATCTATACCAGCACTATTAGACAACCTGAAAGAATATGGTGAAATATCAGGATATTTGACAAATGAAGCCAAATCAATAGCTATGATGCTCTCAGGAGTTTGCCCAGCGGAACTTAAAGAAAAGACTCACTTTAGATGGACCGAAAAAGGGTTTAAATACCTGGGTATAATTATCACACCGAGTACAGCACAGCTATTTGAAGCCAACTATGGGAAATTGATAACTGAGATAAAGAATGACTTGTCAAGGTGGGAGATATTACCATTGACTCTGATGGGTAGAGTAGAAGCAGTAAGAATGAATATACTGCCAAGATTATTGTTTTTGTTCCAATCATTGCCTATCATGATTCCTGGAGTCTTTCTGAAAAAAAATGGACAAAATCATATCTAAATTCCTATGGCAAAATAAAAAAGCTAGAATTAAATATAAGACACTTCTTAGCAAAAAGGAAAAGGGAGGGTTGAACCTACCGAATTTAAGTAATTATTATTGGGCAGCACAACTCAGAGCCTTAATTATGTGGATTACTAAAGAGAAAGATTCGGTGTGGGTGGAGATGGAGCAAAATGCATGTCAAAATATATCTTTAGAATCACTTCCATTTCTGAACGAGAAGATCCGGAGAAGACTGAAGATAGGCAATGAATGGATCAAGGGAACATTGAAAATTTGGTCAGCAGTACGAAAGAAGTTGAAAATGTCAATTTGAATTTGATTGGAAAGTGAAAATGCGTTACTTCCACACTCCCATTATTACATCGAAATATAGTAATACAACTAATTTATGCTGGAGAGAGTGTGGGGCAATGGGTGATTTTACCCATATATTCTGGGTTTGCCCAAAATTACAGAATTTTTGGGAAAATATTCAAAAGGAGATCATCATCATATTTTGGGTATAATTCCTGAGAGTGTGACAGATAAGAATTTTATATATTTACTGAGAATCCTGCTACTGATAGCTAAAAAGACAATAACAGCTTCGTGGTTGAAAGCACAGCCTCCAAACATAAAGCAGTGGAGAGACAGGGTGGAAAATGTGTTCATCATGGAAAAAATCACAGCAAGAATACAGTTGAAAACAGACTTGTTTGATAAAAGATGGTCATTATTAACACAGACAATGTCAAGATTCCAGTAACCTCCAATTCCTTTTTTTTTTTTGGGGGGGGGGGGGGGGCGGGGGTTTCTTCTTTTTCTTTGTCTGTTATATTTTGATAACAGGTGTCCCTCCTTTTTTATTTTGTATTGTTATTAGTCTCACTTGTAAGGGACGCATACTTTGTATTATTGTTTATCCTACTTGAGTGCTAGTGATACTTTGCATTGTAGTTTTCTGAGTGTGAAAAGTACTCATTGTTACTGAATGCGCCCAGGACTAATGGTTCAAGGATGAGGGCTGACTAGAGGAGACACGTTGTATAAATGAGGCACGAAGGAGACTTATAGAGATACAGAGAACGGGAAAGGGAGGAGGGAAGGGGAAGGAAAAGGGGAAAAAAAAAAAAGAAAGGGAAGAAAAGAATTTTAGAGGGATTATTTTCTATACAATATACATCGCCTTTTTGTGTGTTTGTATGTATATTTATTTGTCAAAAAAAAAAAAAAAAAAAGTTCAAAAAAAAAAAAAAAATGCCTTAAAGATATAAAAACCTGGATGAGCTCCTATTCTCTGATGTTAAATTCTCACAAAACTGAAGTTATTGTTCTTGGCCCCAAACACCTCAGAAACCCTTTATCTGATAATATAGTTTCTCTGGATGGCATTGCTCTGGCCTCTAGCACTACTGTAAGAAATCTCGGCATAATGTTTGATCAAGATTTCTCTTTTAACTCCCATTTAAAACAAACCTCTCGGACTGCGTTTTTTTCATCTGCATAATATTGCAAAAATTTGGCCTGTCCTGTCCCAAAAAGATGCAGAAAAATTGGTCCACGCTTTTGTTACCTTGAGGCTGGATTACTGTAACTCCCTATTATCAGGTAGCTCTAATAAGTCTTTAAAAAAAACAGAATGCGGCGGCACGTGTGCTGACAGGAACTAAGAAATGAGATCATATTTCTCCTGTTTTAGCTTCTCTGCACTGGCTCCCAGTAAAATCCAGAACTGAATTTAAAATCCTACTCATAACTTACAAAGCTCTAAATGATCAAGCTCCATCATATTTTAGAGAGCTCATACTGTCCTATTATCCCACCAGAACACTGTGCTCTAAGAATACAGGGTTACATGTGGTCCCTAAAGTCTCCAAAAGTAGGACAGGAGCCAGAGCCTTCAGCTATCAGGCTCCTTTTTTGTGGAATCACCTTCCTGTTTCAGTCCGGGAGGCAGACACTGTCTCCACTTTTAAGACTAGACTGAAGACTTTCCTTTTTGATGAAGCTTATAGTTAGGGCTGGCTCAGGCTTGTCTTACATAGGCTTATTCTGCCGGGGGACCTCCTATCATACACGAGCCTCTTCTCTCCTTCTCTCCTTCTCTCTGTCTCTCCTTTGCTAACATTCATGTCCTGTTACTGCATCTCCCTAACTCTGCTCTACTGCATGTCACTAACTCGGCTCTACTGCATGTCACTAACTCAGCTTGTTCTCCGGAGCCTTCGTACTCCACTGTCTCGCTGGTTAACTCGTACCGCAGGTGTGCCTGGATGGTGTGTCGTGGTTGTGCTGCTGCCGTGGTCCTGCCTGATGCCTCCCACTGCTGTTGTTACTATTAGTCATACTTGTACTGTTATTATACACTTCTGATTATTGTCACATACATATAATATTATATATTAATACATGCATACAACATATTGTACCACAATTACCATAATTATGACCATAATATTGTTACCTGAATTAATGTTTTTGTAAGCTATTATCATTGCTGTCTGCCCTACATCTCACTCTCTGTCTCAACTTCTCTCTCTGTCTGTCAAATGGATTATTGTTGATTTATTATGTTTATCTGTTCTGTACGACATCTATTGCACATCTGTCCGTCCTGGAAGAGGGATCCCTCCTCAGTTGCTCTTCCTGAGGTTTCTACTGGTTTCTTTTCCCCGTTAAAGGGTTTTTTTGGGGGGGTTTTCCTTATCCGCTGTGAGGGTCCAAAGGACAGAGGGATGTCATATGCTGTAAAGCCCTCTGAGGCAAATTGCGATTTGTGATATTGGGCTTTATAAATAAAATTGATTGATTGATTGATTGATTGATTGAAGATCCTTTGTAATTTTAACTAGTGCTATCTCAGTGCTATGATGCATTCAAAAGCCTGACTGAAATTCCTCAGATAAATTATTATTGTGGAGAAAGTCACACAGCTGGTCTTCGACTACTTTCTCAAGGATCTTTGAAAGACAGGGAAGATTAGATATGAGTCTATAGTTGGCTAACACCTCTGGATCCAGGGTGGGCTTTTTTAGAAGAGGTTTAATGCTGGTCGAATAACCGTCGAATATAGGAAAAAAATGGATATTCTGTTGTGAAATTTAATATTCGATTAGTGGGCGTGGCTGTCGCTCAGAGCACGGGGCGCACTGCTGAGTCTCTTCCGGTGTGTGTGTGTGTCCTTTACTGGCCTATGTAGTTGAGCGCTTGCAGTGACGTGTCATAACAAACCACCTGCATAACACACAGTAATAACCAGTGAGGGGGAGAACACGTTAGACATGGCCGAAAAACAACCAAGCGAGCCCGAAAAAGAACCGTCTTGTCTTTTTGGCAAACAATCTGTAGTCTGCCAGACATGTTTTGAGTTGATTTGTGGCCTGTACGCTTTTAACGCTGACCCATTTTAACAATACATGCAGTTATTTTCTATGAAAAAAAAAAAAAAAAAAAATACAAATTATTAAAAATAATATTCGAATATAATCGATGTTCGGCTGTTTTTTAAAGCCCAATATTCAAATTTAACTTCTGGGCTCAGTTGACAGCCCTATTACAGAGGGACATGGTATTAAATTTAACGTTGATGGAATCATTTCCTTAAATTTTGCTACAGCACTATCTGATAAACACCTAGTATAGTACCTGTTGCTGAGTGGCATGTACTTGAGTAGAAAGAAATCAAAAGTTATTAAATAATGATCTGATAGAGAGGAATTCTGTGGAAAGACTATTAAGTTTTCAATTTCAATTGTATACGCCAGAACTAGATCGAGGGTGTGGTTAAAACAGTGAATGGGTTTATGTGCACTCTGACTGAAGCCAATGGAGTCTAATAATGAGATAAATGCAGTAGCAAGCCAGTCATTATCATTGTCAGCATAAATATTGTTGTAAATTATAGTACCAGGCCTTGTCAAGGGGCACCAAAATGTTGGCAATCCACACTTATAGGCTTAGTATGGCGATACCATTAATGTAGGGAATCTACATTAATAGGCTCAAATTGGCTATCAGAAAAAATTAATAATTATTAGTAATAATTATTAATTATGTTAAATAATGGGACTTAATTAACATTAAATCACCTCGTGGGGCACCATTCCCATAAAGGGAAAAATGATAGCCAGTTAATGATATCAGTCTCATAAAGTTCACTAAACTATTAATTTGGGAAATTGATTAATAATTAAATTAATAACCATAACCAAATTAATAATAAAGCCTGAAGGATTTCGGAATTCTTGACGCAGCAGAGGTTGACTATTCATTCACTGTTGTACAACATTAAACAGACAGCAGGTACGATTCCAAAAATATATTTATTCATAAAGTAAAGCAAAGCAAAACCAAAACACACAAATCCTAACTAACTATATACAAGCCTGTGTGTGTGTGTGTGTGTGTGTTTGTATATGTTTGTAGGTGTGTGTCTGTGCGTGTGTGCGAGAGAGGGAAAGACAAAGGCGGGTGTGGTAATCGAAAGGCCGTTTGGCCTACAAAACAAAATGGCTGACAACAGAAAACTACAAGATGGCCGAATCAAAGCTGGCTTCAGATCGGGGGAGGTGTTTGTCTGACTGTGTGGTCAGGACAAAGACAAAAGAAAAGAAGCGGGACTTGAGCGGCCTGCTTGGGTGTAGCTCTGTTGAAAGCCTATTTGCGAGTGAGTCTATGTGAATGCGATTTGCGTTGCAAGGGGTCTGGATTAGTGCAGAAGATGTTTAGTTACATGCAAGACGTCTGTGAACAGCATTAGCAAACTAAACATGACTTCGCTTGGTAAGACCAACTAATCAATAACCTAATTGCAGACAATCACAACAATAACTCAATTAGCAGCATTAAATCACATACAACAAGTTAAACAGTCTTGCTTAGCCTGTGCAGCTGTGATAAAGCTATGCCCAGTTGTTACGTTACCAAATCCTGAATGGATTGAGGGAAGAGTTGGTTTGATGCGTGCTGTCTTTGTTGTGTCCTTGTTCCAAAGGTGCAGATCCGAGGAAGCCGGTCGCTCGGGGTCCTTGCAGAGTTAGACACTGGGGTGCTAACTCAACTTGATTCTCCTTGTTGCTGGGAAGTTAGTTGCAAGCCTTGTGTTTGCCTTTCTAACTTCTGTGGTTTCAGTTATGCACCTTCCTTGAGTGAGGGCATGAGAGTCTTAGGAGAAAAGGGAACAAAAGTCTGTAGAGCAGTTGTTCCACCCTGTTGACGGTTTGGGACCAAGAGCACCTCTGGGCTGGTCCAGGGCCCAGAAGGGAAGAGGTGTGAGCGGCTTGCCGCCCAAGAGCTAAGAGAGAGACTGTAGTGAATGGAAATCAACTCCTACAGTGTGTCTGATGACATCACAGAGTCACATGGCACTGTAACAGTAATGACCAATCACTTTTGAGACTTGTCTCTCACAGAGGTGTGAAGGTGGCCATCCTGCTGAGATGGGTGTCAGGTAACTTCTTTGTTTGAGAACAAAGAACATGAGGTCTTCAACCTCAGGAGGAAAAACCTTCACATGTCCAGTTTAGTTTTTAACAAATGACAAATCATCTGTGGTCCAGTCAATCCCAACATCCCCCCTGTGGTCTGAGGATTGCACTTGATGTGTGATCCTGAGGGCACAACATGTTCAGTCCACAGTTGAAAAAGTCCATTTGTCAAATCATTCACATTGTAACATCTGGGCAGTTTGTAAACCAACTGGGCATTTGTTAGCACTATCTATCTTGGCTAAGCAATGATAGTCTTTAAGTACAAAACAAAACCTTCAGGTAACAAACAAGATCCAGATAAACAACAGTGATACTGGCATGGTGTAAAATAACTAACTTGTGTTTCTCAGTAGGTGTTAGTGAGAACAGGAGGGTTAGTTATGTAAACGTGTTTGGTGAGATGCAAAAGGGGTGTCACCTACAATGTTAAGGGTCATGTGTATGACTATGTCTGTGGAGTCATACGTGGTGTCCTAACCTAGTGTTTTGAAACCAGCGGTGTAACAGCAACAACTGACAAAGTTTCTACAAAAATAATCCAAGTGTACTTGCAAAATTGGACAGTGGTGTCTCAGTCCAATCAGAATTTAAGCTATCTAAACTAATAGCAGGGTGTCTGGCTATTACTGTTTAGAGTGACTGAGTTTGCTGCTGTTGCTGACAACTCAAGTCTGCCTAACTGCAGGAAACAAGATACTTTGGATTAGCATTTGTGATACTGTCAGTGCAGTGGTGGACTACATGAGGAGCGAGCTCTAAAGCGCCGGTGCTGAGCTCGTGGCTCAGGGCTGTAACGCTCCAGGTAGCCAGAGGCAGAGAGACAGTCAGAGGCACTGTCACTGTCTGAAAGATTGTGACCGTATTCTGAACTGTGGTCAGAAATGTCAGAGATGCTGCGCTCATCATCTGACTGGTCAATTGGCAGGTCAAAGTTCTGGGCCAAAATTTCTGAGTATGGCCTTCTACAGCTTCTGTTCTGTGAATGGCCATCTCGTCGCAGTTGGGGGACATAGCGGCTACGCTTCTTGTCTCCCTGCTGTCTTTTCACACCCCCCTTCGAGCTGTTGTGAGGGTGGTGTTTTGGGGCAGAAGACCTTTGTGACACTGCAGGGTTTGAACTAGCAGGTTCAGTCGGTATCCCCTTGGCTTTGGGAGCTACAGCCGTTTCCCAAACTGCCTGTGTAAGCTTCCTAAGCTCAAGCATGGACGGGATACCTTCAAACGTCATGAGTACAACGTGAGTGCGTACACAAGGGTGCAGGTTACGCAAAAACAAGGACTTGAAGGTTGGGTTCTCTTCTAAGCCTGGTGCATTCTTGCCCTGAAAGTATACATATCTCAAACGTTTGTAATAATCCCTAGGATTCTCAAGACGTGAATGTTTAATTTGGAGGGCTGCAACCATACAATCAATCTCATCAGCAGGAGAAGAAAACTCTTCTGTCAGTGCTTGACGGATGTTTGAGAAGTCATTTCTGACTCTGGGAGGCTGACACTGAATAAACTTGTGGACAGCTTTAGAGCTGGTCTTCCACAAAAGTTTAATCTTTTCCCTTTCAGTTGCATGTGGCAGGTCCACTAAACAGTTGTCCAGTTCTCTAAAATAGTCATCAATGTGTTGATCACAGTTGTCTGGATCAAGCAGTGCAATGTCCTTAGCTAAGAATTCAAGCACTTCAAAGCGGGGGCAGTCTGATGCTCTCTCTTGTGAAGGCAAGACTAAATTAGCATTCCTAAAGAGGTGTAACTCGCGTGCTGCAGGTTTCTGGGATTCAAAGGCAGGGGCTGATAAGCTTTCAACCCCCCTTTTCCCCTGCACACGGGTGTCAAAAATCTGTGTCTGTGAGGGACATGGGACAGGAAATCTTGCAGAAGATAAACTACATGTCTCCTCAATGTCTACGTCTGAGACATGGGAAGTCAGGTCACTGTTACCTCTGTCTGTTGGTGGAGGTTGGGGAGCTGACTTGATTCCCAAAGACACTGGTTCAGGTGGGAAAAATTCCCACTTACTGAGTGGAGGAGGTGCTGACCTCTCATCCACGGAGGAGTGTGAATCAGAAAAGCCGGAGTCACACTGGCTGTAAGACTGTTGTGGGGCTAGGTGTTCTGATCTAAGCCTAAACAGTTCTTCTTTGTGTGAGCAGAGGTCTAACTCTGCTGAATGCAAGTCATGTAAATAGCGCATGGCTTTCTTGTTAGCCATCTGCACTTCGTGTAGGAGAGAAGCGTTTTGCGCTCTTAGACTTTCTACCTCCTTTCCTAGAGCTGCGTTGTCCTGAAGGGCAAGGGTTGTTTGCCTGTGAAAAATCAGGAGCAAGCATTTTAACAATGAACCATCTGATGCAGTCTGTGCATCACACTTGTTACTAAACAGAGAGTTTATTTCTTCATTGCACTCAACCAGACTGAATCGGTTGATGAGTTCAGGACAGCCAGGGTTTAGGCTCTGTGCAAGTGAAGAGATAAACTGTTCTAAACAAGGGTTCTCCATTGTTAAGTTTGGAAAGGAGGGTAAGGCTAAAACAAGTTGTCTTAGTACTAATCAAATGGATGGTCAGCTTTGGTGTTGCTTGGCAGACACCTTTAAGTGTAACTTGTGAAGTACACTAGCCTAACAAGGGAATGTGCTGGCCTTAACTGTGGGGGTAGCTTCCTGTGGAGGAGGGGTGGCTACAACACAAAAGGGCACAAAAGATTAGGGCAAGGATAACTACATGCACTAAATGTAATGCGTAGCAGAAACAGTTGTTGTTTCTTGGCGTTAACTCAAACTGAAACTTTGGGCAGTAACAGTGAGGTATAAAACTTCACAGGGCTGGTAGCACACTGCGGCTCTTATGCTCTGTCTCTTAGGCTGAAATGCACGGCAGTTACAGCCAGTTCTCACGTAAGCTCTCTAGGTTTCACAGGGCCGGTGGCACGCTGTGATAAATAACAAAGGAGAAAGGAACAATGTAATCAACTGCAAATTCTGAAAGCTTCTAGGTTGCATTGAATACGTGGTATTCAAGTGCTGAACCAAAATCTTACAAGTTTCTACAGGGTAGTTCAACTTGAAAAGCTAGCAGCAATCGCAAACTCTAGGGTAACAATATGAGGGCTTAAGGTAGCGGTGATCAATCACACAATGTCTCTCAAATTGCTTTAGCTTTGTGAATAAATAAATTATCACCACAATGTACTTGTTTGTGAGTACAGCTGGTTGTCTACTGTTGTAGCAGACTAGTGGTGTGAATGGAAAGACTTTTGGCTAGTCTAGGAATGGAATCAACTATTTTTGGTGTGAACCAAAAATGTACACTGATATTAATATTGCACAAATATGAGTGAATGTCAACGTTACTACGCCTCGCAACGGGGCACCAAAATGTTGTAAATTATAGTACTAGGCCTTGTCAAGGGGCACCAAAATGTTGGCAATCCACACTTATAGGCTTAGTATGGCGATACCATTAATGTAGGGAATCTACATTAATCTCCTCCGAGAATCGCCACCTTAACGTGGTGGAGGAGTTTGCGTGTCCCCGTGAACCTGGGAGCTGTGTTGTCCGGGGCTAAAAGCCCCTGGTAGGGTCTCCCAAGGCAAAGTGGTCCCGGGGGAGGGACCAGACTAAGAGCGATTCAAAGACCCTGATGATGCGGCCTCTTCGGATTAAGAGCACCTCGCCCGGTATGGGGACACCGGGGCCCCCTCCTGGAGCCAGACCCGGGGGGGGAGCTCGCCAGCGAGCGTCTGGTGGCCGGGCCTTAGGCCATGGGGCCCGGTCGGGCTCAGCCCGAAGAGGATACATGGAGCCGTTGCCCTGTGGGCTCACCACTCGCAGGGACAGACATCAGGGTCGGGTGCTTTGTGTGCCGGGCGGCAGGCAGGGGCGGGGCCACGGGCATGCTGATCCCTGGCGACGCGGACTGGTTTTAGGGACGTGGAATGTCACCTCTCTGGTGGGAAAGGAGCCGGAGCTGGTGCGAGAGGTGGAGCGGTACCGACTAGACATAGTTGGGCTCACCTCTACGCACAGCGCTGGTTCTGGAACCAAACTCCTGGAGAGGGGCTGGACTCTCGCTTTTTCCGGAGTTGCCCAGGGTGAGAGGCGCCGGGCGGGTGTGGGGATACTCACAAGCCCCCGGCTGAGTACCACCGTGTTGGAGTTCTCCCCGGAGAACGAAAGGGTCGCCTCTATGCGACTGCGGGTTGCAGGGAGTAGGTCTCTGACTGTTGTTTGTGCTTATGCACCTAACAGCAGTACGGAGTACCCGGCCTTTTTGGAGTCTCTTGGCGGTGTCCTGAGAGGGGTGCCGGCTGGGGACTCCTTGGTTCTCCTGGGGGACTTCAACGCTCACGTGGGCAATGACGGAGAAACCTGGAGGGGAGTGATTGGGAGGAACGGCCTGCCTGATCTGAACCCGAGTGGTGTTTTGTTATTGGACTTCTGTGCTAGTCACGGACTGGCCATAACAAACACCATGTTCGAGCACAGGGAGGTACATAAGTGTACCTGGTACCAGAACACCTTAGGCCAAAGATCGATGATCGACTTTGTGGTTGTATCATCAGATCTGCGGCCGTGTGTCTTGGACACTCGGGTGAAGAGAGGAGCAGAGCTGTCCACTGATCACCACCTGGTGGTGAGTTGGATCAGATGGCGGGGGAGGCTGCCGGACAGACCTGGGAAACCCAAACGTGTAGTGAGGGTGAACTGGGAACGTCTGGCTGAGGCCCCTGTCCGTAGGGTCTTCAACTCACACCTCCGGAAGAATTTCTCGCGCATCCCGGGGGAGGCTGGGGACATGGAGTCGGAGTGGGCCATGTTCAAAGCTTCCATTGTGGAGGCGGCTGCTAGGAGCTGTGGTCAGAAGGTCGTCGGTGCTTGTCGTGGCGGCAACCTGAGAACCCGCTGGTGGACACCAGCGGTGAAGGAGGCTGTCAGGCTGAAGAAGGAGGCCTTTCGGGTCTGGCTGGCCCGGGGGTCTCCTGAAGCAGCAGACGGGTACCGGTTGGCCAGAAGGGCTGCAGCTGTGGCGGTCGCTGAGGCAAAAACCCGGGTGTGGGAGGAGTTCGGGGAGGCTATGGAGAAGGACTTTCGGTTGGCCTCAAGGAAGTTCTGGCAGACCGTTAGACGTATCAGGAAAGGAAAGCAGGGCTTGTCTCAGGCTGTTCTCAGCAGAGACGGAGAACTGCTGACCCGAACTGGGAACATCGTTGAGCGGTGGAAGGAGCACTTTGAGGACCTCCTGAACCCGGCCATCACGTCCACTGTGATCGAGGCAGAGCCTGAAGACTCTGGGGAATTCTCGCTCATTTCCCTGGCAGAGGTCGCTGAGGTAGTTAAAAAGCTCCCCAGCGGCAAGGCGCCGGGTGTGGATGAGATTCGCCCAGAGATGCTGAAGGCTCTGGACATTGTTGGGCTGTCTTGGTTGACACGCCTTTTCAGTGTCGCGTGGAGGTCGGGTACGGTGCCTGTAGAGTGGCAGACCGGGGTGGTGGTCCCCATCTTCAAAAAAGGGGACCGGAGGGTGTGCTCCAACTATCGGGGTATCACACTGCTCAGCCTCCCGGGTAAAGTTTACTCAAGGGTGCTGGAAAGGAGGCTCCGACCGATTGTCGAACCTTTGATTCAGGAGGAGCAATGCGGATTCCGTCCTGGCCGTGGAACAGTGGACCAACTCTTTACCCTTGCGAGGCTGCTGGAGGGGTCGTGGGAGTTTGCCCATCCAGTCTACATGTGCTTTGTGGACTTGGAGAAGGCTTACGACCGCGTTCCTCGGGGGGTCTTGTGGGGGGTACTGCGAGAGTATGGGGTACCGGGCTCGCTGCTACGAGCCATCCGGTCCCTGTATGACCAAAGTGAGAGCTGTGTCCGCATACTTGGTGTAAAATCCAGCACGTTCTCGGTGGGTGTGGGCCTCCGCCAAGGCTGTCCCTTGTCACCGATCCTGTTTGTGACTTTCATGGACAGGATCTCAAGGCGCAGTCGAGGGGGGGGAGGGGTCCGGTTTGGTGACCTCAGAATTGCATCTCTGCTTTTCGCAGATGATGTGGTTCTGTTGGCTTCATCACACTGTGACCTCCAGCACGCACTGGAGCGGTTTGCGGCCGAGTGTGAAGCGGTCGGGATGAGAGTCAGCACCTCTAAATCTGAGGCCATGGTTCTCTGCCGGAAGCAGGTGGATTGTCCCCTCCGGGTTGGGGGAGAGTTACTGCCCCAAGCGAGGGAGTTTAAGTATCTCGGGGTCTTGGTCACGGGTGAGGGTAGAATGGAGCGTGAGATGGATCGGCGGTTTGGGGCGGCTTCTGCAGTGATGCGGGCGCTGCGCCGGGCTGTCGTGGTGAAGAAGGAGCTGAGCCGGAAGGCGAAGCTCTCGATTTACTGGTCCATCTACGTCCCAACCCTCACCTATGGCCACGAGCTCTGGGTACTGACCGAAAGAATGAGATCACGGATACAAGCGGCCGAAATGAGTTTCCTCCGTGGGGTGGCTGGGCTCAGCCTTAGAGATAGGGTAAGGAGCTCGGACATCCGGAGGGAGCTCGGAGTAGAGCCGCTGCTCCTTCGCATCGAAAGGGGTCAGTTGAGGTGGTTCGGGCATCTGATCAGGATGCCTCCTGGGCGCCTCCCGCGGGAGGTGTTCCAGGCACGTCCCACTGGTAGGAGGCCCCGGGGCAGACCCAGAACACGCTGGAGGGATTACATATCTCATCTGGCCTGGGAACGCCTTGGGGTCCCCCAGGAGGAGCTGGAAAGCGTTGCTGGGGAGAGGGATGTCTGGGGTGCTTTGCTCGGCCTGCTGCCCCCGCGACCCGGCCCCGGATAAGCGGATGAAAATGGATGGATGGATGGATCTACATTAATAGGCTCAAATTGGCTATCAGAAAAAATTAATAATTATTAGTAATAATTATTAATTATGTTAAATAATGGGACTTAATTAACATTAAATCACCTCGTGGGGCACCATTCCCATAAAGGGAAAAATGATAGCCAGTTAATGATATCAGTCTCATAAAGTTCACTAAACTATTAATTTGGGAAATTGATTAATAATTAAATTAATAACCATAACCAAATTAATAATAAAGCCTGAAGGATTTCGGAATTCTTGACGCAGCAGAGGTTGACTATTCATTCACTGTTGTACAACATTAAACAGACAGCAGGTACGATTCCAAAAATATATTTATTCATAAAGTAAAGCAAAGCAAAACCAAAACACACAAATCCTAACTAACTATATACAAGCCTGTGTGTGTGTGTGTGTGTGTGTATATGTTTGTAGGTGTGTGTCTGTGCGTGTGTGCGAGAGAGGGAAAGACAAAGGCGGGTGTGGTAATCGAAAGGCCGTTTGGCCTACAAAACAAAATGGCTGACAACAGAAAACTACAAGATGGCCGAATCAAAGCTGGCTTCAGATCGGGGGAGGTGTTTGTCTGACTGTGTGGTCAGGGCGAAGACAAAAGAAAAGAAGCGGGACTTGAGCGGCCTGCTTGGGTGTAGCTCTGTTGAAAGCCTATTTGCGAGTGAGTCTATGTGAATGCGATTTGCGTTGCAAGGGGTCTGGATTAGTGCAGAAGATGTTTAGGTGCATGCAAGACGTTGTCTGTGAACAGCATTAGCAAACTAAACATGACCAACTAATCAATAACCTAATTGTAGACAATCACAACAATAACTCAAGAAACGGCATTAAATCACATATAGCAAGTTAAACAGTCTTGCTTAGCCTGTGCAGCTGTGATAAAGCTATGCCCAGTTGTTACATTACCAAATCCTGAATGGATGGAAGGAAAAGTTGGTTTCAGGTGTGCTGTTCTTGTTAGCCGGCAAAGAAGGCTGGAAAGAGCTGTGGCTCTAGAAGCAGTCTTTGTTGTGTCCTTGTTCCAAAGGTGCAGATCCTAGGAATCCGGTCGCTCGGGGTCCTTGCAGAGTTAGACGTTGGGGTGCTAACTCAACTCGATTCTCCTTATTGCTGGGAGGTTAGTTGCAAACCTTGTGTTTGCCCTTCTAACGTCTCTGGGTCCAATTAAGGTCCTGCTTTGAGCAAGGACATGAGCGTCTTAGGAGAAAAGGAACAAAAGTCTGTAGAGCAATTGTTCTCCCCCTTGATGGTTCGGGGGCAGGGGTCTCTGAGCTGGTCCACAGCTCAGGACGAAGAGCACATCTGGGCTGGTCCAGGGCCCAGAAGAAAAGAGGTATGAGTGGCTTTGCAGCTCACGAGCAAGAGAGAGACTGCTGTGAAGGGAGAAGAACTTCTACAGTGTGCAGGGTGACATCACAGAGTCACATGACACTGTAAAAGTACTGACCAATCACATTTTGAGACTTGTCTCTCAAAGAGGTGTGAGGTGGGCATCCTGCTGAGATGGGTGTCAGATAACTGTCTTTGTTGAAGAACAAAGAACATGAGATCTATCCCTCTCAGGAGGAAAATCCTTCACCTGTCCAGTTTAGATTTTAACAAATGACAAATCATCTGTGGTCCAGTGAATCCCAACAACTCTATGGAGACAAACCCCCAGAAGCAGACTTCTAAAACAGAGAGATTAGTAGGGGTGGCCAAAATAAAAGTACAACATAACAAAAATGAACATCCTGTATTTGTCTTTTCAAACATTACACAGTCAATACACGTGTGTGTGTATTTGGTCTTTCTTTGTAAAACGTCAGAGTCAACCAAAGAAGGAGAGGATGTATAAATTGGTAAAAAAACAACAACTAATAGTTAAAAACTAATCAGATTTACTATCTGACAGGCTTTTCTGTTTCAGTTTTTCTAATATATCTTATAGGTCTGTACAGGTAGGCTTATATGTGTTTAGGTTCACTTTCAGTAGTAGGTTTTTAGGAAAATGTCATTGATAGCTTGGTGGTTTACAAAAAAATGTCACATAACTAACTCACAAAAATACTAACTTGCAGTTAATATTAATTTAGAGGACACCTGTCCTCTATAGAAGTAGGTCTGCGGGTAGCCTTTTTTTCTGATGATTTGTAAGAAGCAGTTGACTTGCTGTTTTCCCCCTAAAGGCAAAATATTTTATTTTGCCCATTGGTTTTGTTCCAGGCTGACCTTGCAGAAATTAGCTCCACAGAGCACTGCTGCAGTACAGGATCAGTGCCTTGTACTGTAAGTAGTGGTCAAAGTAATGAGATAATAATAGAACATGAAAAATAGAGCCATAGTTCAAGATGTGCATTCAAATCACAAAAAAAACTATTTTCACTATTCTTTGTATATTATGGAGCAAATACATGTATTTTATGTATTTAAAGCAACAAGCAAGGTCATTTTCCAGAACAATAAGACAGGCAAAATCTGCGAGCTGTCAGGAGTGTGCATGACTAGTTGAGAAGATAATACAGCTTAAGAAAAAGATTGAAATACTGCACCAAATATGTGAGAGTGAGCGATTTATTGATGTAGCAGCTACTGTTCAAGATGCTGAGTCACCAAATGTTAATGGAGAGACTATTATACACTGGATTACATCAAATGTAAAGCATCCCGTCACGAATTTGGCTGACACACTCCCCTGGATGTTTCCTAATGCCACTGGATTAACTGCAGAGGCTCTCAAACAAGCCTTTCCTAATGAAGTTTCTTACTGCAACTGCATCAGCACTAGAAGAGAAAGCTGACAGTCTGACAATGTCCACCTCTGAAGTAAATCCAGCATGAAATCAAATAAGAGAATGCCAACACTCACACCACCACCTAAACTCATTGCTACACAGGTATGACCCACTGACTCTGAACAGAATGTGTGATAACAATAAATATGTTGAACCAAGGCAAGCCTAGCACACCACCGACATCAAGACTAAGCAAATTTAAGAAATAACCCCCAAACCACTGCTAGGTCAAGGGTCAGAAGAAACATTGCTAACCCCACATGTGATAAGTCAGACATTATTCTGATTGGAGACTATATAACCATGCATATAAGAACGCAACAATGTTGCCAGTCATCCTCTCCACACATCCATGTGAGGATTATTATCTATACTGGCTCTTTTGATATTTTACAGGGGAAAAAAAAAAAAACGGGTTCCAAATTAAAAAAAATTACATACTATAGCGCATCTTTTACTTATTATTATGTAAATGATTCTTTTGGGGAGAGTTTGGTTTGTTTACATTAAATTCAGTCTCCTTTAAACATGTTTCTTTTTTCTGTGTCTTATTGCAGGGCTTCCTTTTATATTTTCTGTTCTTGTTACTTTCCTATCAGAACCCTTTTACCTGTGATCCAGTTAACATTTGCTTTTTTTCCTGCTAGTTCAAAAATGAAATTAATTTCACATTTTTTGAATTCAATCCACCACCTTAGACTTTGTAAACAATGACGTTTTGTATGAGAGAAAACGGCACTAATTCTTATAATTATCTTCTAAATATGCTTTTTTTGTTTGTTTGTTTGTCTTTTTTTAATCCCAGAAAACAGATGTGTGCAGGGACTGGAACTGCAGCTCCGCTGTCTTCCTCTCCTTTTCCTCCTCTCTTTGTGCACTGAATGTTCCTTCAGCACCGAACCATGTCAGATTTCTTTAAATAATTTATTAGAGCTACGATGTTGAAGATGTAAACATTATTTCAGGTGAAGTTTTCATTTAGTAAGAGGTGGAAGTGGGAAAGCAATTCTATGTCTGTCTCCACTAGCACCAGGCAGCTGGTTAACCAGAATCCAGCAGAGAGCTAGAAGGAGACAGTGTTATTTTTACACCAGACTAGCTTACTTGTTGTTAAGCTTAATAGTGGGTTGTTGCCTGAGTTTGTCCGGCTGTACTGAGATGTTTTAATAGTTGTTTAATTTCACTCGGTCACAAACAGTACCGAGGCTTAGGGCAAACACTATCATTATCTGAATGTCCATGAAGGCAGGTCACAGGGAGAGGTGGATGCTGCTCAGTAGGACGCTTCATTTGTGTGTGCTAACTGTGGTGATTGTGACAACAAGGGAAGTCAAAGAGGGAGGGGCAGGGGCTCCTGCAGTCTTGCAGAATTAAAACTCAAACACAGCATGCTTTTAATTGAGAATTGGTGCCGTGGGCCAACTTATAAGCTAGAATATCAAAATAGAAAAAAAAAATGGAAAGACAGTAACTTATCTTGAAAAAAAGGTCACTTACCTAGTAAGGCCAAAAGGGAACGTTCTTGAGCACCACCAAGGACTATCTGTGCATCACGTGCCTGAACTATCTTTATGCACTGTAGAGAAATGCTTGTGACCTGATGGGATACATCCAAACATCACTTGCTTCAGACTGCTCGGTGCCAACCTTCATCATGCTCTTGGGCTGCCATACCTAAACAAGTATGCGGGGATAAGCTGGAAGGCCGGCCTACAGCCTGTTTCTCTAACCCCTCTGATCTGAGAGTCACTTAAAGCTGGTACTCTGAAGCTCAATCAAACTGATGTATAAACAACAAACAGCGAAAACCACAGACATCAGCACTCAAGTGTACCTCAGAAATGAGACAGAGCCATTCTGCTTTCTTAAGCATACCAGTAATCTCACACAGGCAGTGGCATGGTTCTGCATTGCAGAAATTACAGACCATCTGGCACCTGTCTCAATAATCTTAGTAGTCAGTAGTCTCCTTTCCTGTCACAATTAACAAAAATCCCCAAACCTGTAATTAGATCTTCTTGATGTCAGGTCATTGACTAAAAATAACTTTCTTGGCTAATGACCTGATCACTGAAAAGAAGTGCATTTCATGTTTTTAGCTGAGACCTCGCGAAACAGCACTGTTGGCGTAGCAAAATTGATAAAGGCTTGTCCTCTAAACTTTAATTTTTATCAGTCAGTTAGACAAAACAGGAAAGGAGGAGGAATCAGAGCCATTTTTTTTCTACAGTTTGTGTGTGATGATATTGACTTTGGTTGAATTTGCATCATTTTAATATCTTGCACTTGAGCTCAAAGCATTGTTATCAGTGCTCATCATTACATATATATACATACACATACAGATATACATACATACTGACTACTAAGATATCCATTACTATCTCTACAAGAACTCCCAGGATCTCTGAGCTGATATCACTTGGTATCACTAGATATGATAGAATAATCCTGGATGGAGACCTTATATCAATCAAACGAATGACCTTAAAGCTGTACAGCTAATGAAATTAATTGAGAGCTTTGAATTTACCCAACATGTAAATGAAGTCACTCATCAGCATGGCAACCAGTAGTGTCGTTAGGCCGGGGTGTCTAAGGCTTAGCCTCAAATGTTTTATGAATAGCCCCAGATCTAAACATATAGGCAAGAGCCCAATATATTTCAGAAATAATAATAATAATAATAATAATAATAATAATAATATAATAAAAGGCTCCCTTTTTTGACAAGCACAAGCAAGACTAGCAAGTTAGTAACTGTGAACTAGTATGCTACACTGGCATGTATGATTCCTTGCTATACTTCATTAAAACCATGGATATTTTAATAGTGATGCAGAAAACATCCCAGTTCATCTCACCTCTACAGCCTACCTGTTGACATTGCCAATGACTTGGCTGCTTTTTTTTTTACCATGAGTCTCATTCTGCCATTCACACATACATTCATACACTGTTGGCTGAGGCAAGGTGCCACCTGCTACTCATTTTTAATATACACTCACACACTGATGGAACAGCTATCGGGAGTAATTTGGGGTTCAGTATCTTGCTCAAGAATATTTCAACATATGGATGGGAGGAGCTGGGGATCTAACCACTGATGACCCTGGATGACCTGCTCTACCTTCTGAGCCACAGGCACCCCATTAAATTACCTTGTGGATAAAAATGTTTATCAACTAATACCAGTGGTGGGTAGAGTGCTGAAAATCTATAAGCAAGTAAAAGTAAAATTATTCCCATAAAAATGACACAAGTAAAAGTAAAAAATTACCATTTGAGAAGCCTACTCAAGTAAAAGTTTTTTTTAAAAGTACCTGGTTAACAAATTATTCAAAGTACAAGTTACTTTCCATTTTAATATGTTTAGAGTGTGTGTGCCACTGCAAAATGATAAAAATAAAAATAAAATAAAAAGAGCCAAGAGAGCACTAGCCACAAGATAAGTTAATGTCAATACATCAAAGATTAATGTTACACAAGAAAAAATAGCTAATGTTAGCTAGCTACCCACAGTATGGGCAAAACTTCAATGTGTTTGCAGAGGTTAGACAGGTAGTTTTTAGGGGGAGGAAGTGTTTTTCCAGAGGCACAGCAAGCACTTTATCTTGTAACTGCTGTCTTTTTTAGATTTTGGTAAAAAAAACAAAAAAAAACATGGCCAGATGTAGCCAGGGAGTGCAGTGTTACCCCCAGAAAAGCTGATAGGCTTGGTGGCAAATATCTTCTGACAGGGCCAGCGACCTGGCGTGGCTTGATGGACGAATCTCAGCAGACTTTGTTTTGATTTTGACGTTAACAGTGCAGCTAAGTTAAATTTAAATATTTTTTTATGTGTAAAAAGAGGCATTTGGTTTGACTCCTTATATTTAACGTAATGTTATCATCAGCTCACTGTAAATGCAAACTTTGGCTGCTGACTCATTAGCATTAACTGTAATGTTACCATTACAAAAGTCCTCTCTCAGCATAATCTATGCTGTGCCTCAAACTAGCTCTGGCTAGTTGGCCACAAGAGCTGGTAAAAAGGCAATAGGGTCACACTCCTGCCTGTCCAAGCTGACTGAGGCTCGCTTAAATTTACTCCACAGTGCACACAAAGTACATTTCAGCAAGACTCAGTTAGGCCACGTCCACACGGAGACACGTCTTTTTGAAACCGCCAAAGAAAATTGCAATAGTGTTCCGTAAACACGGAGCCGGCTTCAAAAATGCTGGTGTAAAGATGAAGCCGGTTCAAGCCACTGAAACCGCATAAAAAGGCTGCAGTATATATGCCAGCCAGGAGTGGGTGTGCCATTAAAAACCGCAGCATACAGCTCTGAACCAGAGAAGAAGACGCGGAGCATGCAAAAAAGCCTGCGCGGTGTATACAAACAGAAGAAGAGGAACCAGAACAAGCACAACAAGAAGATGGCCAAAACAAATTCCAACACACGAGGGAAAATGGAGACTTTGGTTTGGACTGACGACGAAGTCGAGCTGCTGCTTCGAGTCACGCTGGATTACAAAGCCAGTAAACTTCAACAACACATTGATTGGGAGTCATGTCAGTAGAAGTATGCCGATATAATGGACTCGTTTCAGGCACAGTATGCAAAACAACCGACAGAGAAATATTTCCCGCACAATGTTATCGGCACATCAAAATCTCAGATCACCGCCAAATAAAAAAAAATAGCCGCACAAAGTACAGACAGTGGACACCGGGCGCCGGAGTGGCCAGGGACGAGTGATCACTTATCTGTCCTACAGTATGGACAGTCATTGTGACTTCTTGAACATTTCCAGTAATTATAATAATAATAATAATCAAAAAATACTGCTTGAGAGGTTGTTGTCGTTGTCATGTTTATTTTCACTAGACACACAATTCACACACTTTAAAAATAGCAGTATACTGTACAGATCATATTTGGAGAATGCACAAAGCTTTAAGACCAGCTGGTGTTTTGGTCAGTCATGTTGGCCAGTCTTTAGTTATCAATCAATCAATCAATCAATTTTATTTATAAAGCCCAATATCACAAATCACAATTTGCCTCAGAGGGCTTTACAGCATACAACATCCCTCTGTCCTTTGGACCCTCACAGCGGCTAAGGAAAAACTCCCCAAAAAAACCCCTTTAACGGGGAGAAAAAAATGGTAGAAACCTCAGGAAGAGCGACTGAAGGAGGGATCCCTCTTCCAGGACGGACAGACGAGCAATAGATGTTGTACAGAACAGATCAATATAATGAATTAACAGTAATCCATATGACACAATGAGACATAAGGAGAAACAGATATTATATTAATAATATGATTATATATGTATGTGACAATAATGTTATGTGTATAATAGTCCAGGTATGACTAATAGTAACAGCAGCAGTGGGAGGCATCAGGCAGGACCACGGCAGCAGCACAACCACGACACATCATCCAGGCACAGCTGCGACACAAGTTAACCTGAGAGACAGTGGAGCACAAAGGCTCCGGAGAACAAGCTGAGTTAGTGACTTGCAGTAGGCCCGGGTTAGAGAGATGCATTAATAGGACATGAGTACTAGCAAGGGAGAGAGAGAGAGAGAAAGGAGAGAAGGGGCTCGGTGTATTATAGAAGGTCCCCCGGCAGACTAGGCCTATGTCAGCCTAACTAGGGGCTGGTCCAAGACAGGCCTGAGCCAGCCCTAACTATAAGCTATATCAAAAAGGAAAGTCTTAAGTCTAGTCTTAAAAGTGGAGACGGTGTCTGCCTCCCGGACCGAAACAGGAAGCTGATTCCACAAAAGAGGAGCCTGATAGCTGAAGGCTCTGGCTCCTGTTCTACTTTTGGAGACTTTAGGGACCACGAGTAACCCTGCATTCTCAGAGCGCAGTGTTCTGGTGGGATAATAGGGCACTATGAGCTCTCTAAGATATGATGGAGCCTGATCATTTAGAGCTTTGTAAGTTAAGAGAAGGATTTTAAATTCAATTCTGGATTTTATAGGGAGCCAGTGCAGAGAAGCTAAAACAGGAGAAATATGATCTCGTTTCTTAGTTCCTGTCAGTACACGTGCCGCCGCGTTCTGGATTAGCTGGAGAGTTTTCAGGCACTTATTAGCGCTACCTGATAATAGGGAATTACAGTAATCCAGCCTCGAGGTAACAAACGCATGGACCAATTTTTCAGCATCTTTTAGTGACAGGATAGGCCTAATTTTCGCAATATTACGCAGATGAAAAAATGCAGTCCGAGACGTTTGTTTTAAATGGGAGTTAAAAGTCAAATCTTGATCAAATATTACGCCGAGGTTTCTTACGGTAGTGCTAGAGGCCAGAGCAATGCCATCCACAGAAACTATATCATCAGATAAAGAGTTTCTGAGCTGTTTGGGGCCAAGAACAATAACTTCAGTTTTGTCTGAATTTAACATCAGGAAATTGGTGCTCATCCAGGTTTTTATATCTTTAAGGCATTTCTGAAGTTTAGTTAATTGATCTCTTTCTTCTGGCTTTATCGATAAATACAACTGTGTATCATCCGCATAACAATGGAAATTTATAGAGTGATTTCTAATGATGTTACCTAAGGGAAGCATATATAGCGTGAATAGAACTGGTCCGAGCACTGAACCTTGAGGTACTCCAAAACAAACTTTAGTACGTGAAGATGATTCATTATGAACGTGAACAAACTGAAAGCGATCGGATAAATAAGATTTAAACCAGCTTAGTGCAGAACCTTTAAGGCCAATTGAATGTTCCAGTCTCTGTAGCAGAATTTGATGGTCAATTGTGTCAAATGCGGCACTAAGATCTAGTAAAACAAGTACAGAGACGAGTCCTTGGTCTGAAGCAATCAGAAGATCATTTGTAATTTTAACTAGTGCTGTCTCGGTGCTATGATGCACTCTAAATCCTGACTGAAATTCCTCAAATAAATTGTTATCATGGAGAAAGTCACACAGCTGGTCTGCGACTACTTTCTCAAGGATCTTTGAGAGAAAGGGAAGGTTGGATATTGGTCTATAGTTGGCTAACACCTCTGGATCCAATGTGGGCTTTTTTAACAGAGGTTTAATTACAGCTACCTTAAAAGACTGTGGTACATAGCCTGTTAATAAAGATATATTGATCATGTCTAGTATGCAAGTGTTAACTAAAGGTAAGACTTCCTTAAGTAGCCTAGTTGGGATGGGGTCCAAGAGACACGTTGATGACTTGGATGAAGAAATGATCGAGGTCAATTGTTGAATAGAAATCAGGGAGAAGCAATCTAGATATGTATCAGCACTTATAGCTGTGTTTGAAGGCAGATTAGTACTGTTAGACGGCAGGAGGTCATGAATTTTGTCTCTAATAGTTACAATTTTGTCATTAAAAAAGCTCATAAAATCATTACTGCTAAGGGCTAAAGGAATACAAGGCTCAATAGAGCTGTGACTCTCTGTCAGCCTGGCTACAGTGCTGAAAAGAAACCTGGGGTTGTTCTTATTTTCTTCTATTAATGACGAGTAATAGTTTGCTCTGGCATTGCGGAGGGCTCTCCTATATGTTTTTAGACTGTCTAACCAGATTAAACGAGAATCTTCCAGTTTGGTTAATCGCCAATTCCTTTCAAATTTTCGCGACATTTGCTTTAATTTTCTAGTTTGGGAGTTATACCAGGGAGCAAACTTTCTTTGCTTTGCAAACTTCTTTTTAAGAGGTGTTACGGAGTCAAGAATTGTTCGCAGTGAGCTTGCAGCGCTATCGACAAGATAATCAGTTTGGGAGACTTTAAAGTCAGTACGGGAAACCTCACTTACAGAGGGTATTAAATTTAACGCCGACGGAATCACTTCCTTAAATTTTGCTACCGCACTATCTGATAAACACCTAGTATAGTAACTGTTACTGAGTGGCGCGTAGTCAAGTAGACAGAAATCAAAAGTTATTAAATAATGGTCTGATAGAGAGGGATTCTCTGGAAAGACCATTAAGTTATTAATCTCAATTCCATACGCCAGAACTAGATCGAGGGTGTGGTTAAAACGGTGAGTGGGCTTATGTACACTTTGAGTGAAGCCAATGGAGTCTAGTAAAGTGATAAACGCAGTAGCGAGGGAGTCATTATCAACGTCCACGTGAATATTGAAATCGCCTACAATAATAACTTTATCTGATTTCAGGACTAAACTGGATAAAAACTTAAGGGTCAAGATACTTTGTAAGCACTCTCCTTACTCACTACATTGGAAAATAAACTCAGCAACACACTGTGAAATATGTATTTAGTCATCAAGCCTGAGAACGTGTTACTGATTTACCCTACATCCTTTATATCATACAAACACATAAATGTCTTTTCCTCCTACTTTATATTACTATTACTGAGGTCTGCTGCTAAATTCAGCTTCATGTTTCACTCAGAACAGTTTTTAATAAATCACAAGTTATAAAAACATGTAAACTGTGTGGTTAACACAGACAAGCGGAGGATTAGCTGGGAAACATTCCATTTATTCACTTTACATGGACCTACAGTTAATACTGAATTATGGCGACACAGAGAAATATTAGAAATCATCTTTAGAAGGAGCAGATGTTTACCTTAAGCTAGCTTGAGACATGTTAAAGTTAACAATATTGTCATGGAGCAAGGCAAGCTACTTGCTAGCGTGCTGGGTTGCTTTGAGATGGCTGTCAGAGATGGCAGAGGTATGATCACATGATCCTGTTTGAGCTATAACAGGTGGTGTGTTCCACCTTTTATTTCCCAATTGAAGAGTAGAGTACTGTAAACAAACTGTAACGTAAATAGTTGTCTATTGCTGTTTGTAATCTGCCACTGTTGTTGTTGTGATGGGACTGCTTCCTGCCAGGGTAAAGTCAGAGGTTAGAGAGGTGGGGCTATGACATCATCGCCGGCCAAAAGTTGCGTATTGGCCGTACACACGGAGACGCTAAGGCGGCGTCTTCAGATTTATCCACTCTGGAACCCAGTTTCAAAAAGATGCGGTTTCGCCCCCCTAAAACGCCGGCTTTGTGTGGACGAAATGCTGAACCACATAAAAACTTTGGCGTATTCACCCTGACACGGCTTCGTGTGGACGGGCCCTTAGCCTTTTCTGACCAAGCCATATGTTTTTCTCTTGCCACAATGTCCAAGCTCGGAAACTGAATGCAAATTATAAGTAGATCATGTTTCATATATAATGCAACCAGTTCAAAGAGGCTCCTCTAAGAACTTCCTACTTCCTACTTCCTTTCTAATACATAGATGTTATGTTCTTATGATTTGCAGATTTCAACCCATCAATTCAGGCTCCACAGAGACAATTAAGATCTTAAGTAACTGCAGAATCCTCAGCACCACTTCACAAAAAAATTAGATACTCGCCAAGCTTGCAGATGAAGGCCTTCTGAATGGATTAAGTGTTTAATTACAGCAAAAGGTAATCTTAAATAAATTACTCAAGCCTTCATCCTCTGCAATAACCTTTAGTCGTGATTTTAGATTGAGAATATTAATCATAACAAGTATTTATTAGGGAGTTGATAGATTGATTGATGTGATGGGGACACCTCGATACTTGAAGTCATCCACCCTCTCCACCGAGTACCTGCTGATATCAAGGGGGGTGCAGCTCCTTTGCTGCTGCTACCACCTATGTAGTTTTGCTGATGTTCAGGAGTAGGTTGACACCAAGTAGGCCCTTTTTATTGTTATCTGTGAGCAGGCCCACCACAGCTGTCTTGTCAGCAACTTGACTGTCAAATCTTCAGATCAAGGGCTTAATTTACGTACAAGTTAGGAAATGTACGAAGACAAGACATATTCTGATTTTCAAAACCATGCGGACGCCTGTCAGGACACAATTTTCTTTCATAAATCCCAAATCAACTTGGAATTGTCTGCACATTGACCAGCTTTATATCCTGCCCTCTACACCCACATTTAACCATAAATGGTCAATGCAAAGCACCTCATTAATGCTGATGCATAGACATGACTGGAAAGCCAAGAAAATGAACATTTCTGATGCAGAAATTGAGGTGCTTGTGGGTGAGCTGGAGATTAGAGAGCATATAGCCTATAGTTTGGTGGGCAGTGGGGTCACAAACTAAAGAAGAATAAGAATAATAATAAGAAGCTTTATTGTTATTGATGGGGGGTACAATGAAATTCTGGTTGGCACTCTCTTGTAGCAGCTACAATGTCCTTGTCATAAAATATAATGTAATAAATACTATAAATAAGGTTCTTGCAAAAGTCTCTTTACAGCCATGGGGAAGAAGCTGTGTCTCAGTCTGTTGGTGCGGGCTCTCATGACTCTGAATCTGCCAGAGGGAAGGCTGGTGAATAGAGAGTGTCCTGGGTGGGCAGGGTCATCCCGAATCTTTGTGGCCCATCGGAGGAGACTGCTGGAATAGATCTCCTCTAGGCGTGGAAGTGGGGAGCCGATGATCCACTGAACCGTCTTGATGACCCGCTGCAGTTGTTTCTTTTCAGATGCAGTGCAGCTGGCGTACCACACCGTACAGCCATAGGTGAGGACACTCTCTATTGTGCAGTTTTTCAGCAGAGGTGGAGGGAGTTTGTTCCTCCTCAGTGTTCTCAGAAAGAAGAGACGCTGCTGGGCCTTTTTGATGATGTGGGTGGTGTTCACAGTCCAGCCCAGGTCCTCCGAGATGTGCAGGCCAAGAAACCTAAAGCTGGTGACCCGTTCCACTTCCTCCCCATTGATGCTCAGGCCTGAGTGCAGTGTGGTCCTTGACCTCCGAAAGTCAATAATGACTTCTTTTTTCTTCTTGGTGTTGAGGTTGAGGTGGTTGTCACTGCACCAGGCCACCAGTGCTTGGACCTCCTCCCTGTATGGTGTCTCATAACCATTGTTGATGAGCCCCACAACGGTTGTATCATCCGCAAATTTGATGAGGGTGTTGGAGCCGTGAGTAGCGACACAGTCATAAGTGTACAGTGTGTACAAGACTGGACTCAGCACACAGCCCTGAGGTACACCAGTATTGAGGACGATGGTGGAGGATGTGGAGGTGCCCAGTCAGGAAGTCCTTGATCCACAGACAGAGGGAGGTTCCAAGTTGTAATGTCTGCAGTTTGTTGATGAGTCTGCTGGGGCTGATGGAGTTAAATGCCGAGCTGAAGTCAACAAACAGCATCCTGATATATGTGTTGGGGCTTTGAGACTGATAGCGGTGTGGAGGGTGATGGAGATGGCGTTGTCTCTGAATCTGTTGGACCTGTAGGCGAACTGATGTTGATCAAAGCCAGGTGGGATGTGGGCCTTGACATGCTGTAACACCAGTCTCTCCATACATTTCATGATCACTGGTGTCAGGGCCACGGGCCAATAATCATTCGACCCTGTGATGGCACAGGATTTGGGCACAGGGATTATGGTGGCAGTTTTCAGGCAGGTGGGGACTGTGGCTTGCTGCAGTGAACGGTTAAAGATGTTAGTGAATACTGCAGCAAGCTGGTGAGCACATGATTTCAGCATCCTCCTTGGTAATCCATCTGGTCCTGGTGCTTTCCTGGTGTCGATGCCACGCAGGACTCGCAGTACCTGACGTTGTTGGATGGTGGGGGGCTGGTCATGCTCTGATGATGTCAGCTGTGTGTCCTCTGCCTGTCTGTTGTCCTCTTCAAAGTGGGAGAAAAAGGAGTTAAGCTGGTCTGGGAGAGAAGTGTCGGGGGGGGGTTGTGGCATTGTTTATAGTCAGTTATATTCTGTATGCCTTTCCACATGGAGCAGGGGTTGTTCTCCCTGAAGTTGGCCTGTATCCGCTCTCTGTACTTTGTTTTAGCAGCCTTGATGCCTCTGTTCAGGTCCGCTCTAGCCTTCCTGTAGGCTTCCCTGTCCCTTGACCTCAGTGCGGAATCCCTGGCCTGGAGTAGTGCTCTGATATTGGCGTTAAACCAGGGTTTTTGGTTGGGAAATGTTTTCACCTGTTTCCTTGATGTTACATTATCCATGCAGAAACTGATGTATGATAGTACAGAGGAGGTGTGGAGATCAATGTCTGGGTCTTCAAAGAGCTCCCATATGGTGTCCTCAAAACAGTCCTGCAAGGATACTGTGGCCTCCTAGGTCCAGCCCTGCACTGACTTGCACTGTGGCTTAGACCTGAAGATGAGGGGCTTGTAAGCTCATGTCAGAAACAGGGTAAGATGGTCTGAGTGTCCGAGGTGGGGGGAGGGCGGGCTCTGTAGACTCCAGAGATGTTGGTGCAGACCTGGTCTAGTGTTCTGCCCTTCCTTGTTTGAATGTCAACATTCTTGTAAAATCTGGGGAGCACAGTTGGTGTGATTAAAGTCTCCAGCCACGATGAAGAAGCCCTCTGGGTGTTTGTTCTGTTGCCTGTTGATGCTGTCATGCAGCCTGCTCATAGCTACGTTAGCATTAGCTCGCGGGTGGATATACACGGCAGTTACAAACACTTGGGTTATTTCCCTGGGCAAATAAAAAGGTCTGCACTTCAACATTAGAAACTCCAGGTCTGGACAGCAGTGTTTCTCAATAACGGCAGCGTCCGTGCACCAACTGTTGTTAATATAGACGCACACACCTCTCCTCTTACCAGAGTCCGATGTGCGGTCTGCCCGGAAGACGGTCCGGGATGTTTTCATGCAGCCAGGTCTCTGTTATCACCATGATACAGCTGTCTATCCGATTGTTAACGTCCCGTAGTTTCATCTCGTCCATCTTGTTAACCGGGGATCGGACATTGGCGAGAAAGACGCTTGGAATCGCTGGTTTATGCGGAGTCGCGGTTAGCCTAGCTCTGATGCCAGCTCATTTGCCTCGTTTCCGGTGTCTTTCGCAGCGCTGCCGTCGTCCTTTCTGTCCGCTCTTGCCGGCGTATCCTCTCCGGGAACGAGTCGAACCCTTCTGGGAGGGTCCAGCCGGTCCAGTGTTGTTTCAGGCTTAAAAGTTCAGTTCGGGTGTAAGTCCTTCTCAGTGTGTTGCTGCTAACTGAAGAAGAGCACTGGATTGCTGCGTCTACGTGCGCCACCATCTTGTGCAAAAAAAAAGAAAAAGAAAAAGAATTGCATCCAAACTTCTCTGCTGATTTACACAATCCATATGTGCAGGTGGTGAGGATGTGCCAGGTGAGAAGCGAAGTACTATAGTGTCTTCAGTGCACTCTGTGAGCCTGTCAGCACACTTGTGTTCCTGCAGCCATGTTACAAACAAACCTATCTAAAAATTAAAATTGTGATATATGAAAAACTAGAAGGGTGATATATGAACAGCATTAGAAGAGATTATTGAAAACTGTTGGCACAGTGTACTGCAGTTATTAAATGCTGTTGGATGTCATCTTGGATCACTACAACTGAGGACATTAATTTCAAAGGAAAGATAAAGGAAAGCCAAACTTTTCTGAATCCTCTCACCTGCCACAGCCTGATATCTTTCAGCTGCACATGCTACTCTCCACACTCCAGTGGTGGGGAATGTGTTGGTGAGTCAGCAGTAATAAAATATTGAGCAGGGTTTGATTTGATTCAATTCACCACCTCACCATCTGTGTCGCCAGTTTCTACTGTCTCTAAAATGTGTGCATGCATGGGTCAGAGTTTGCCTAAATTTTACACACATTTCATTTTCAAGTTTTCTTTATACATACCAGTTTATGCTTTGAAAGTGGTGTACACACACTTCAATCCCTTTATACTCTGTACGGTGACCTTGGGTGTTTTGAAAGGGCCTTTTTAAATTAAATGTATCATTATTATTAACCGCAGCAGTTATAAATGAGGCCCCAGGTGAGTAGGAATGGGATAGCATTTTTATATTCCAACTGTCACAGTTCTTATTCACCATAAAGCACAAACCTTCTCCTTTTATGCCCCCCAGCGTCCTCTGTTCTGTCACATTGGTGTATGAAAACCTGGTTGAATGGCACTGTCCGCTATGTCAGGATTTAACCAAGTTTCGATGAAACAAAGCACATTACTGCTCCTGGTATACTGACTCTTTATGACTCAGGATCAATCTGCAGCCTTGTTGGACTTTATTGAAGACACAGTATACAGATGCAGCCACTTCAAATTTCCCAGGCCAGCCGGAAGCCAGCCAGTTTCCAGCCAGTTTCCAGCCAGTTTCCAGCCAAATACCATTCCCCGCCAGTGTGCCTGGATTCCACTGTAACACACCCATTTATTCAATTACAAGGTGTCCCCATTAGATGGTGCTTCCCTCACAGAAACACAAAAACTAAAGATTGAGAGGTGCTAGTACTTTCCCTCGTAGTATCTCCTTTCTATGCTACATTACTAATCTACTCCACTCTCTCAGATGCAAATATTACATTTTTATTGCACTATTTTTATTTTAAAGATTTAGCTTGGCCTATAAGTTACAGTACTTTTGTAAAATAATATAAATTTGTTGCTAGGTTATATTATTATAGGTTACAGTAAGCCACCCAGCAGTATCTAAGTCATTAAAATGACCACCTTTATCTGCTGCAGAATCACTGTTATAAACACATTGGTTATTAAGGAAAACCTAAAATTTTGTTACAATTGGCCCTGGTCTCCCCTATCTGAAAATATTGAGTTAGTCTCTCAGAATAATGTTCTGAAAATAACTT
The DNA here is from genome assembly GCA_019142605.1 of Cephalopholis sonnerati. Lineage (NCBI taxonomy): Eukaryota > Metazoa > Chordata > Actinopteri > Perciformes > Serranidae > Cephalopholis > Cephalopholis sonnerati. Next base: position 34,120,158 of record JAGQAX010000022.1, on the reverse strand, counting down.
GGTGCCTGAAAATAATTAGTTAAATAATTTTGAAAAAGTTGCTCAGTAAGAGACTCACTCAGTGTGATGATGTGTGTGACAGTGGGGGGTGGGGGGGGGGGGGAGCATTCACATATTCAGTGAGAATGAAAATGATGTGTGGAGGCTACCTCCACAAGACCACTTTATTTCACGTGTGCTCCCTTTGAGTTAGTAAGTTGCGGGAAACTTTATCAACTTTGTGAAAGCTGCCTGTGACAAAATCATAATTATTATTAAGAATTTACAAATACTGCAAACATGACGTCATCTTACAATCCACAGGCTTCAAATGAAGTGGAGAAATGAGAGGATGCATGTTTTATACTTTGTATTCAAGCAGGATCAAAAATAGTGATTTGAATGGGTTTCAATCTGAATATTTATGTTTGTAGGGTCTTAACGTGAGCATCTCTGTTCACGTTGTTTATAAAAGGCTACAGATAAATTAAAAAAAAACATGAGAAAATTATAACACTCAGAGTTGCACAACCTGAATCAATATACATATTAATATATATGAAGAACTGTAAAATGTCACTATTGTGAGGCAGTTCAGACATCGACAGTGACGATGTGTTGTTGAATGTTTGCAACAAAAGTGGGGGCTGGGAATCCTATTCAGATGGCACACTCGCCCATTCAGAGGGAACGAAAAGGTTCATCGTAATGCTAATTATGTGTTTGAGCTGAGGAGTCATTTTCACACTATGTAAAACAGCTGAATGGGCGACGCTCTACATGAACGCCATAGGACATTGCTTAGAAACGGCCATTGTTTACACAAGACATCTTGTTCAGTTTATCTTTGAGTGATCGGTGACTTTATTGAGAATTGAGAAACACCGTGGTGCACACTGTGTCAGCCTTCTGCTGAAGTCGCAGCAGCAGCCTGTTCTGCAGAGCAGAGTGAATCTGTCTCAACTTGATATCATGACTTTGCAAGCACCAAATGACTTGCTTTAACAAATTCCGTTAGATTATAATATAAAGAATTGTGAAACGTCATGTCCATGAATCTGTTTAGACAGACAGCGACAGATCAATGAGGTGAAGCCATGCTGTGTGCCGTGTGCAGAGCGCTGTACAGTCTGAACGTCAAAATAATAATTAAAAAAGAAAAGATCTATGTAATCATTTCCAATATTCACAAGCTGTTTTTATCTAACGAAAGATTCTGTTTCAGTCCATATTTGTTGACATGTAGTCTTTGAAAAACAACATTTTCGCTGAGGTTAAAAAAATCCTCATCTTTTGCACATTCTGTACACAGAGTGGGGTGGTCTAACAGCAATCTAACAGCACTAGCACAGTAATATATGTATTACTATATGACATTGTTATCATTACCACTGCAGATAAACTCAGCTGCTAAGACTAATGATTCAAACGCAGTTTTGTTCTCGCTGTACTATTGCTCGGTTCCCAATTTTCGTGCAGTTCTTTTGAATAAGAAAATGCTGAAGCATAGCCTATTGTTTATGACCTGTGATATGGTAGCCTGATAATCATTAAATATGCTCTGTGTGGGAAGTAAACCGCTTCAGTTTCCACACTCACTGCTCCTCCTGGTGGATAGACAGACCATTGCAACTGGCCTGTGGTTTCTCTACATCATCGCGGGGGATCTACGAGCCTGGCCAGGTGACAACAGGGACCTGTCACGGATCGGTCACGGCTCTACCACGGGCCAAACAGAAATTTGAAGTGGCTGCATCTGTACAGCTTCAAATTTCGCAACAATGAGACAGCTGTCTCGAGCAGCCCACCTGACTATTCTTACACTACTCCTCAGATAACTTTCCATGTGTGTGTATGTGTATGGGTGTGATTTCCTACCATGTCTCAGAACTTGCGCTTATTTTCCTAATACTTGGCGCAAAAATCGTTCCTGCCTCAATGTCACACAATGTTTATTTTTGATCACTCTGTTCTTGTCACTCTGTTCCATTCCAGGTTACTCAATTTTAGTAAGCATGTTTGGCTTCTAACTTGACCTTAAGGGTCAAATATTTGTAGGCCTTTTCGCCACCACAAGATCATCCAGTTTATGATCCAATACCTGTATGCTGGCTTGCAGGAAACATTTAAATAGCCGGGATCTAAGCTGGAGTTCAGTCTCTCCATGTTTGCCCTGGTGCCCCCTCTGATGCTCAGATGGATGCAGAGATAGTCTTGCTTTTCCATGCAGTCAGGATTGTAGCTGGAGCTCATCTTTAACACTTTTTTCCTTGGTGTTTTTTTCTGATGTTTACATTTGAAAACCTCTGCTGGCCAGTTAGCAGAGTCAGCTTGGAGAGGTCATGAAGCAGTTGATTTTCTTATCCTGATCAGTGACTTGAAGTCATATGTTATCATTGTTGTGCAATCTTAATCACAAAAAGTATAGCTGATATTTGTAAGTATTTGTATGTATAGGAGGCTCTAAGGAAGACAGCCACACCCAAATACCTACACAAAGTAAGGCAGGTCCTGAAAAGTCAGCTGAATGGAAAGAACAACGTCCAAGCCATCAACACGTATGCCCTGCCAGTCATCAGATACCCCGCTGGTTTAATAAGCTGGCCAAAGGAGGAGATAGAGGCCACTGATACCAAGACAAGGAAGCTCCTCACAATGCATGGAGGGTTTCATCCCAAGTCCAGCACCCTGAGACTGTACACTAAGCAGAACAAGGGGGGCTGAGGACTCGTGACTGTCAGAGCCACTGTCCAGGACGAAACAATCAAGATCCAGGAATATATCAGGAAGATAGGCCCCAAACATGAGCTGCTACGTGAATACCTCAGGCAGCAGAAACCCGAGAATGCAGAACAGGAGGATGATCCATCATGGAAGGACAAGCCTCTACAGGGCATTTACCACCGACAGATTGAAGATATGTCCAACATCAAGAAATCCTTCCAGTGGCTGGAAAAGGCTGGACCGAAAGACAGCACAGAAGCACTAATCATGGTGGCACAAGAACAGACACTAAGTACAAGAACAATAGAAGCAGGGGTCTACCACACCAGACAGGACCCCAGGTGGAGGCTGTGCAAAGATGCTCCTGAGACAGTTCAACACATAATAGCGGGGTTTAAGGTGCAGGCAGGAACAGCGTACATGGAAGGCCATAACCAAGTAGCTGGCATAGTGTACAGAAACATCTGAGTATGGGCTTGAAGTCCCAAGGTCACAATGGAGGACACTTCCTAAGGTGGTTGAGAATGACAGAGCTAAGATCCTGTGGGACTTCCATATCCAGACTGACAATCTTTTATCCAGTATCTGGAAATGTTCACACGTCACTCCCTTACATAAAGGAGGTGATGTATTAGATCTGAACAACTATAGACCAGTTTCTATTATCTGCTCTGTTGTTAAAGTGTTTGAAAAGTTAATTTACAACCAACTGTCATGCTATCTTAATGAAAACAATATCCTGTCACCATTCCAGTCTGGCTTTTGTTCAAATCACTCTACAATTACTAAAACTAACCAATGATATTCTCACTGCTTCAAACTCTTCTGAACTAACTGGTGCAATTTTTATTGATTTGACAAGGCTTTTCATTACGTCAATCACTACATTCTTCTGGATAAACTTCATGCTATTGGCCTCTCATGCCCTGCATTACTCTGGTTCAACTTATACCTTCACAATAGAAAACAATGTGTTGTCATTAACAGAAAAAAATCTGACACTTTAACTCAACAGTATGGTGTGCCTCAAGGATCAACACTCGGTCCACTTCTTTTCTCTATATTTATTAACGATCTTCCCTCTATCTGTAAGTGTTCTGTTCAGCTTTATGCTGATGATACGGTTATATATACATCAAATACAAATATAGTACAGATTGAAGCAGACTTACAGTCTGATTTCATTAACTTACAACACTGGCTTGCAGTTAATAAGTTACTCCTCAATAAAAATAAATCACATGCTATGATTTTTGGCACTCGACAGAACATCAAATCCAAATGTAAAACACATTCATGCCATATTTCCTGTCTGGATGGCACTACATTGCAGAAAGTTGACCATACCAAATACCTGGGCCTATACCTGGACTCCGAGCTTTCTTTTAACTTCCATATTAATCACATTGTAAATAAAATGAATTACAGTCTTGGTCTCATCTTCCGCTCCAAAAACTGTTTCCCACTTAAGGTCACAAAAAAGATTGCTCTTCAACTTATATTGTCAATAATGGATTATGCTGATTCTGTTTATTGCATCATTTCTAATACCTCTCTTACTCCTCTCACTATAGTTTATAATAGACTCCAACAGTCTTGAAGGAGTTCCCAGAGGTGTTTAGCACTTGTTGGCCCCTTTGCCGTCACTCTGCGGTCCAGCTCACCCCAAACCACCTCGATTGGGTTCAGGTCCAGTGACTGTGGAGGCCAGGTCATCTGCCGCAGCACTCCATCACTCTCCTTCTTGGTCAAATAGCCCTTACACAGCCTGGAGGTGTGTTTGGGGTCATTGTCCTGTTGAAAAATAAATGATCGTCCAACTAAACGCAAACCGGATGGGATGGCATGTCGCTGCAGGATGCTGTGGTAGCCATGCTGGTTCAGTGTGCCTTCAATTTTGAATAAATCCCCAACAGTATCACCAGCAAAACACCCCCACACCATCACACCTCCTCCTCCATGCTTCACAGTGGGAACCAGGCATGTGGAATCCATCCGTTCACCTTTTCTGCGTCTCACAAAGACACGGCGGCTGGAACCAAAGATCTCAAATTTGGACTCATCAGACCAAAGCACAGATTTCCACTGGTCTAATGTCCATTCCTTGTGTTTCTTGGCCCAAACAAATCTCTTCTGCTTGTTGCCTCTCCTTAGCAGTGGTTTCCTAGCAGGTATTTGACCATGAAGGCCTGATTCGCGCAGTCTCCTCTTAACAGTTGTTCTAGAGATGGGTCTGCTGCTAGAACTCTGTGTGGCATTCATCTGGTCTCTGATCTGAGCTGCTGTTAACTTGCGATTACTGAGGCTGGTGACTCGGATGAACTTATCCTCAGAAGCAGAGGTGACTCTTGGTCTTCCTTTCCTGGGTCGGTCCTCATGTGTGCCAGTTTCGTTGTAGCGCTTGATGGTTTTTGCGACAGTTTAACAGTTGTCCAATAGGGCTGTCGGCTGTGTATTAACCTGACTTCAACACAACACAAATGATGGTCCCAACCCCATTGATAAAGCAAGAAATTCCACTAATTAACCCTGATAAGGCACACCTGTGAAGTGAAAACCATTTCAGGTGACTACCTCTTGAAGCTCATCGAGAGAATGCCAATAGGGTGCAAAGCAGTAATCAGAGCAAAGGGTGGCTATTTTGAAGAAACTAGAATATAAAACATGTTTTCAGTTATTTCACCTTTTTTTGTTAAGTACATAACTCCACATGTGTTCATTCATAGTTTTGATGCCTTCAGTGAGAATCTACAATGTAAATAGTCATGAAAATAAAGAAAACGCATTGAATGAGAAGGTGTGTCCAAACTTTTGGCCTGTACTGTATATATAAACACACACACATATAAAATTAATCTAGTTAATCTCGATCAATTGCATTTTTATCAAATAGCAGTATTTGACACAATAAGCAAAGTTTTTCATTTCAGATAAATTTTGGTTGATGACTGGCAAATTAACAAACTCTCTGGCGAAATGAAAAATAAACATTTTTGTTGTTTAAGTTCACGTATATTGATTCAGACATAGACTTACTTATTTTGGCTCTGAACCCCGTCATCTGGTCTATTGTGGGTCAGAGTGTGGATACCCGACCTGAGCCCGACGGGACCCAGTGGAACCCGACGGGTCGGGCCGGTTTGGATAATACATCAGAAATTTTGCTCAGGTTAGGCCCACTAGACATGCTGCTGTGTTGTGCTATGGCCTATTCAAGTGCTGGAATTTGTTATTCACGTGACAACGCCTGAATGCAACACAAGCTCCTCTCCAGTTGAGTGTGTGTGCTGCGCTGCTGCGCGACTGGCGTGTTTGACCGTGTGTAACAGCAGCCTTTTGATGGTCATTTGCACACTGTCCATGTGTGATCATGGTAAACAGACAAGCTGTAGCCATGGTAACAACAACTGTCAGGTAACAAACTGCATCGGGCTTGGGTCGGGTTCACACTTAAAAATCAGAGAGTCTGTCGGCTCGGTTATAACTGTCTCGGACTCGGGTCGGGTTCGGTCAGGAAAATGAGGCCCAAGCCGTGCACTATTGTGGGATGGCTACACCGTTTGCCTGTACCAGGACTGTTGTAGCTAACTTTAGCTCTGGTGTCTGTGCTCAACATGTTTTGCATTGGTTCTATTCTACGGCTACTGGAATGCCAGAAATGAGGGAACTGACAAAGGTGCGATTAAATGTGTTATATTTTTTTAACGCACTATTTTCTCTGTAATTAATTAATTAATCAAAATGAATGTGTTAAAGTCCCAGCTCTAATGTATATACATATATATATATATGTGTGTGTGTGTGTGTGTGTGTGTGTGTATGTATACATATATATATGTGTATGTATATAGAACAAAAAGTAAGGAAATTTGTGTTTGGTAGATTATTTCTTTGTTGTAACAATGCTTCTTGGCAATAAATCTTACCGTTGGAAAGTCTGTTTATTTCCCTTTTAAATGGTGGCACATTTGTAAGGAACATGCATTTCTGGAATGAGCAGCAGAGCTGAGTATGTGGGTTGCGGCCATCTTCTCTGCCAATGCCAAACAGCATTTTTTGCTGTTGACTCTTGTTGGTATTGTTTGGTGGACTGAATGATTGAAGTCTGAAGAAACAAGACATATTGGCAATATAAAAATTTAACAAACAGAAGCCTCAGTAGCATATGGAAGAACCATACACAGCCACAACAGCCTGGCACCTCCTCCTCATGGTGGTCACCAGCCTGGTCACACACTGCTGTGGGATGGCATCCCATTCTTTAACCAGCATTTGTCGCAAGTCAGCCAACGTGGTTGTGTTAGTCACTCTGGCACGAACAGCACACCCAAGCTGATCCCACCAGTGTTCAATGGGGTTGAGGTCAGGACTGCTGGCAAGCCATTCCACCTTCTCCAGTCCCAAATTATGGAGTTAGTCTCTTCAGTCCCATACTGTGGAGATATTGGATTGCCACAGGTTGCAGAATTTCATCTCAATATCTCTACATTGAGATTGCCTCCAATGATGACAAGCCTTGTTTTTCCAGTGAGGGAGATGTGCCCCACACCATCACACTGCCTCCACCAAAATATGTTACTCTATCAGTGCAGCAATCAGCAAAGTGTTCTCTACATCTTCTCCACACTTTGACCATCTTTGATCCACTTTGATCCAACTGCCATAGACAGAATCTGGAATCTGGACTGGAATCTGGACACTTACAGTGCACGCAAATGGGCCTAATGGTAAAGGGCAGTCATGGCAGGCCTCCTGGCAGCCCTATGAGAGCGGAGATTGGCTGCGTGCAGTCTGTGCCGGATTGTCTGGGCAGAGAGACGTCAGCCATATTGTCCTGCAAACCTTGAAGAAGATATTTAGAAGACCGCTTACGGTTCCTAAGAAATTAGCACTTTTAGTTTTATTTTATGCTGCTCATGATGTGTCCTAGGCTGCTGCTTTGCCAAGCTAGCTTGGTGTTAGCATGCTAGCTTATAGCATGCTGCAGTGTGGACCAACAGTAAACATAAACATGCTGCAGCACTATTTTCACTGCATGTGTGTGTGCAATGTTGGCCTGCTTGTGATTGTCTTTATTGACTGTTGCTAGCCTGCAAAACTGAATTTTAAGGCAGCTATATACAGATTGGACCAGAGAGGAGTTCACGTTACAGCATGTGGAAACAAGAGGGCCAAAACGTTTGTCATACAGCAACATACAAACAATATAAAGAAACGTACTATGTAATATGTTTTATCCTTAGTTGTGTGTTTCATACTGCAATTACAGAAATGAAAGTTATGCTTAAAGATATACAAACCCTAGATGGACATTCACACTTTCCTTCACAGTTACATTTAGACCATATTTCACTGGGATTTATTGAAAGTACCAACTCAGAAATTTGGATGAGATTTCTAAGTCCAAAATGACGACACACTATTATTTGCAGGATGAAAAATCTCACTATTGCAAATCCCAGCGCAGTGTGGTCTAAATGTGAACATTCAATCAACATCTTTAAATAGCTGATGAAAAAACATTCACTTTTGAACCAGCACTGAACATCTTTTCACCATCACCGTTTTAAACTTCTTTAAAACCTCTAAATGCTCACTGTAATAATTAACTGTAAAAGTGGTTCTGGCTATAGGATGACAACTATAACAGCATACAAGTTACATACTTTGTCATACTAACATCACAGCTTCAACTTCAAAGATAAAGAAGACCATGTGACACGTGCTGCAATGCATTTGTATTTATCAAGCAACAATTTATAACATGGAAAATGCTCTTTGAATACAATTACAGTGAAATACAAAATACATAATTGATGCAGGGTTTGTCTAGTTTGTCCCTGTGGTTGTAGGAAGAAGCTTGATATGTTGGAAATCTGTAAATAAGACCTGTATTAAAGAAATATATATTTTCACTGGGGAAAGGGTTAATGTCCATCAAGGGTTTGATATAGGCCTATTTGAGCATATCTATCATTTCCATAATTACAGTACGAAATACTGTTTCTATGTAAAAATCCTTGAACTCTGAGGTTGTGACTTTGGAAAAAAATAAGACATTACATTGACAGAAGGACTCATCTTTTTCTGCAGAAATGGAAGAAACAGTTAGAAACTCTGGGACTTAAATATAATATGGACTTGCGTGGATAAAAACTAGATAAATATCTGAAATGGAGACAGTGGATATGAATCTGACTGACATACACAATAATTTATTAACCTCACCTTCGTGTGCCTCTTATTATTATATTGTTATGTAATGCCTTTTTTTTTGGACAAGTCTTGTAATGTCATATGCTATGTTACTTGATTCTTGGAAAGTTTGAAAAAAAAAAAAAGAGTTAAAAAAATGCTACTCAGATTTTTGAGAGAAATAAAAAACTTGTAAGGTCCATGATTTAGTCAGTTTCTTATGTTGGGCATCAATTCAATGTGGTTCTTGAGCAGGTCCAATATTTTCCTTCTTGTTTTGGAGCTGTGGAAACCTTTTAGATTATAACAACTTTACATACAGTGCTGGCCAAAAGTATTGGCACCCCTGCAATTCTGTCAGATGATGCTCAATTTCTCCCAGAAAATGATTGCAATTACAAATGCTTTGATATTAAAATGTTCATTTCTTTTGTCTTCAATGGAAAACCACAAAAAGAATTGTCAAAAAGCCAAATTGGATATAATTCCACACAAAACATAAAAAAGGGGGTGGACAAAAGTATTGGCACCCTTTGAAAAATCATGTGATGCTTCTCTAATGTGTGTAATTAACAGCACCTGTTACTTACCTGTGGCACATAACAGGTGGTGGCAATAACTAAATCACACTTGCAGCCAGTTAAAATGGATTAAAGTTGACTCAACCTCTGTCCTGTGTCCTTGTGTGTACCACATTGAGCATGGAGAAAAGGAAGAAGACCAAAGAACTGTCTGAGGACTTGAGAAGCAAAATTGTGAGGAAGCATGGGCAATCTCAAGGCCAGAAGTCCATCTCCAAAGACCTGAATGTTCCTGTGTCTACCGTGCGCAGTGTCATCAATAAGTTTAAAGCCCATGGCACTGTGGCTAACCTCCCTAGATGTGGACGGAAAAGAAAAATTGACGAGAGATTTCAACGAAAGATTGTGCGGATGGTGGATAAAGAACCTCGACTAACATGCAAACAAGTTCAAGCTGTCCTGCAGTCCGAGGGTACAACAGTGTCAACCCGTACTATCCATCGGCGTCTGAATGAAAAGGGACTCTATGGTAGGATACCCAGGAAGACCCCACTTCTGACCCAGAGACATAAAAAAGCCAGGCTGGAGTTTGCAAAAACTTACCTGAGAAAGCCAAAAACGTTTTGGAAGAATGTTCTCTGGTCAGATGAGACAAAAGTAGAGCTTTTTGGGAAAAGGCATCAACATAGAGTTTACAGGAAAAAAAACGAGGCCTTCAAAGAAAAGAACACGGTCCCCACAGTCAAACATGGCGGAGGTTCCCTGATGTTTTGGGGTTGCTTTGCTGCCTCTGGCACTGGACTGCTTGACCGTGTGCATGGCATTATGAAGTCTGAAGACTACCAACAAATTTTGCAGCGTAATGTAGGGCCCAGTGTGAGAAAGCTGGGTCTCCCTCAGAGGTCATGGGTCTTCCAGCAGGACAATGACCCAAAACACACTTCAAAAAGCACTAGAAAATGGTTTGAGAGAAAGCACTGGAGACTTCTAAAGTGGCCAGCAATGAGTCCAGACCTGAATCCCATAGAACACCTGTGGAGAGATCTCAAAATGGCAGTTTGGAGAAGGCACCCTTCAAATCTCAGGGACCTGGAGCAGTTTGCCAAAGAAGAATGGTCTAAAATTCCAGCAGAGCATTGTAAGAAACTCATTGATGGTTACCAGAAGTGGTTGTTCGCAGTTATTTTGTCTAAAGGTTGTGCTACTAAGTATTAGGCTGAGGGTGCCAATACTTTTGTCCGGCCCATTTTTGGAGTTTTGTGTAAAATGATAATTGATTTGACTTTTTTTTCATTCTCTTTTGTGTTTTTTCATTGCAAGAAAAATAAATGAAGATATTAATACCAAAGCATTTGTAATTGCAATCATTTTCTGGGAGAAATTGAGCATTATCTGACAGAATTGCAGGGGTGCCAATACTTTTGGCCAGCACTGTAATATGCTGCTGGTGTTAATGCCCACTGTACGGGATTTACTGCCATCTATAGGCCAGACTTTTTCATAGCTTTTTTTGCTCCTTTCAGGTTAAGTGTAGTGATGGGGAGAAACGAGTACCAGCCCCTCCAGTCAATTTATGAGCAGTCTGTTCTTCGGCAGGCTCAGAGGATATTGACTGACCCATCACATATCCTGCACATAGAATATGAGCTCTTGTCCTCTGGCAGACGATACAGAGTTCCCCACTGTAAACTTAACCGATTTAAAAATTCATTTGTTCCTACCTCCATTGAACCTTTAAATACTGCTGTTTGAGGCTGCAGGGATTGTGCAATATTTTCATAGTGTTCTTTATCACAGGTATATGTGCAAAATGTGTTATGTATTTGTATGTGCAATATCTTGTAATGTGCAATGTGGACTATGTGCAATTCATTATGTTGTTTGTTTTATCACACTGTGGAGGCATGTTGTGCGCAGCATATGAGTCCAAAACAAATTTCCTTACAGGGACAATAAAGTATATCGTATCGTATGGTATCATATGGTATCGTATCGCATCGTACCCACACCCAGAGAGGTGACAGAGAAACAAAGGAGTATCCAGAGCACAGATGTCTGGGCCTCAGACGAGCTTCCCCGGGAGAGTCCCCTCCAGACTACCCACTTTTTCATTCCTGTAAGTTTCAATGGGTTGCCTAAGAGCCATGTTATAAAAGGCATCAGACTTAAACCAAAAAATAAACAATATAAAGTTAAAAAAGGGGGATACTGACCTATTCCTTTACTATTAGAGCCTGATTATCCTCCTGAGACCTAAACTCTTGTTTGTATGCATTTTTAATTTTCCCTAGCTATTTGGGATAAAAAGGACCTGGTCATTACAAAAAAGTAAACACTGTCTTTGAACTGTAAATAGTTTTGGAAAAAATTATGTCCTCATATGGGGACAAAGGGCTTGTTTTTAATAGTCACAATTTGTAATAAGGTATGAGAAAGCTTTATTTCATTGCCTAAACATTGTTGTGCAAAAACAAAATCACAAACAATGCAACATTCATCCTATGATTTTGTAACTCAGTAAGTTAGGGGTCACTGTTAAAGTCTAAAATTGTTCAAAACAGTTCATTTCAGTGCCTAAACATGACTGTACAAAAGCAAAATTACAATTAATGCAACATATGTAAGAGCCTTGTGATTTGTTCATTTTTTAAAACTCTGTATGAAATTTCTTTGCTCCATACTCCAAGCTAGGAATGTCCGTTTTGTCTGTGGAAACAGTCTCACACCTAATTAGCCTGTGTGAAATTCTGCGATAATACAATAATAAAGTCCCAATATCCTCAAACAAGATGATACAGTCCCAATGTCCTCAAATTAGTACTTCCTAATTAACAACGTCTTAGCTTGTTACTGTTGCTAAAATGGGTGAGATTTGTATTCAATATCAAACTACAAATATTATCAGACTTATAAATAAACAACCAGATGATCAGGGTTTTTTTTACCTTGTCCACTTTTGTGTTTGGATTGGCTAATTTAAGCAAAATGAAGTGTAAGGTGCAGCAAACCCAAAATGTTATGTCCTCATATGAGGATGCAGGGTCACAAAAGGATATGGAATTTGTGGTATGTAAAATAGAATAATTTTGAGGCAGCTGGAATATCCATCCACACACAAATTTTTACTTTATTGAATGATAGACAATAAACACTAATGCTGAAGTCCATGTTACGGCACTGCCGTAACTCGGGTTTCCCCTTCCCTGTGTTACTGTCTGTCTTCCTCCCCCTCTTTAGTTTTGTCTGTGTGCTGGCACGGGCGTGTTCCTCCTCCCTTGTTTTCCTGGTTTCCTGCTCTGTTCATCATACTCACCTGCCAACCAGCTTCACCTGCACACCAAACTTTCTTCACCGTCTGCCCACGCCAACTTCAACTCAGCCTCCTCCACTCCATCCCACAGACCCCGGACTCCAATCACTCCAATTTCTTGGAATGACAGTAAACCTTTTCATCATCCTCATCCTGTGCTCTGCGCTTGGGTTTCCCTTGTGTTTGTAACAGTCCAGCCCTTATTACCATGACAATCAGTTTTTTAGTGAATTTAAATTTGAGAGAAAGAGGGGGAAATTGTCTGTGTCCCCCTTTCTGCACTTGAGGCAGTGAAACCTTGTGCATTGGATTTAGTGCAACCAATTATTTCACCATATAAAGCCATTATTTCAATTAGGCCCAAATAAGCTGCATAAACAAGTGAGAATTCCGAAGGGAATTAAACAATAGTCACTGCTGTCGAAGTCTTTAGACAGTGGATGGATAGTAACAACACTGTTCATGTCTTGTTTCCCCAGCTTTCCATGACAGCATATTGTGCAAACTTTGTTATATGCAAAAGTTCCAGGATCATTGAGCTGTCTCGAGACTTTAGTTGTGGGAAAATGAATCTGTGTCAAAGTCAGTCAAAAACTTACTTTGTGTCTAATGCTCCTCACATCAGCTGTTGATGATCAATTATTAAGTGCCTCGATATCTTTAACCAAAGGGCATTAAGGAGCTGCTCCCCACCAGGGCGAGGTTGGATGTTCTGTCCCAGCTGGTGAAGCTTCTTCTCCATAAACTCTGCTTGGGACAGCCCTGTGTGATGCCCAGATGCTTCAGTTGTCCCGTGGCCTCCCATGCAGAATTTAAGATCTTTTCACCATCTTTCAAGGTAATTCTCGGCACCTCTGGATAAGATGACCTGAATTTGATGCCGCACTCCTTCAGCTGACATTTAATCTCCCCATACTCCTTGGCAAATGGGAGAAGTTTTCCTTGTGGGGTCTCTCCAAGAAAGCCCTCTCGGACAGAAATCTATTTATTCTAACCCAAACCACAACTTTTCTCCTAACAAAGAGATTCCTTTCTGGTAGAAAGCCCTCTAGCAAAATGTCTCCCAACTGCTACTCCTTGTGCCTCTGCTGCAGGGCTGTAGAGGAGTCACAGTCAAATGTGATATGGTTTCCCTCAAACTTTTGTGTTCCAACCCTACAGAATCCATTGCTGTGTTGGAAAGTGGAGGAATTTAACCACAACCAATCTGGAGATATTTGGATTTGTGGGTTTTGATGCAAGAGACCTGTGAGTGCGCTTGATACTGAGATCATCCTCTTCAGGTAGTTTGAGCTCTGCTCTCTGCCATATTCTCATATTCTCGGTCCCTTCCTTCACTCAATAGATCTGCAGATTCAACCCAGGGGGTATTCCATCAAAGTCGCTAATGATAGCGGCGCTTAAGTGATTAAGCCTCGTTTGAATTAGCGTCAGCTTCCACCTCAGGCTGAGGCCGTTCCACTACCACATTTCAGCCGTGCCTCATCAGCGTTAACTTCAGCCAGGCTTATCAAGTCTTGTCTTAGTGCATGAGAAGCCCAGAATATGCGATTGTCGAAAACGCGATCATGTCGGAAAAAGACAAGAAAACTAGGGCTGATTTCTTCAACAGCGCGGAGCAAAAGCTCCTTGTGGAGCTTTACTAAGAGTATAGAAACGCAATTACCAGAAAAGGAAATACTGTTGCTATTGTCAAGGCAAGAGATATGGCGTGGCAGAAGATTGCCGACTGCTTAAATGCATAAATTAACTTTTACATCAGTGTTTAATGTCTTATGTTTAGACTGTGTTGATTAAGCACACTATGTCCTGTCAGTAGCAGAGAGGAATTGCCACCATCATTAATGTGGGAGACCCGGGTTTGCCAAATTGTGTTATCTCTGCACAGGAGTGGTGTCAACAATGTTAAACACACGGCTGTGCAGGTGTTACTCCAATCATATGGACAAGTGTTAATGTTAGGCCTAGCTGATGTTAAAAGTTCTGTAGGCTACAAAGATATGATGAATAATTGTCGGCTAAATGGGATTACATTTCACATACGTGTAATGTGTGACAAATGTAAGCTATAGGCTGTTGGTGAAAACATCAAAATAGTCGCTGCAACATAATTTGATGTAGTGAATGATGCGATAATCTAGGTTCGAACCCCATATGCCTGCATGTCAGTCGGGGATGACACCACTCTACTACTACTGGCAATTTTGCTCACTGAGGAGAAGAATTTTAGTATTTCAAGGTATCATCACGACAACGATACTTTTTTTTTTTTTTATTTTAATCCCTGGGAATTCGACTAAACTAACCAAAAATGTGCGGTGAATTCATTTTTGCTGAAGTTGTTAACTTCGTTTTCGGACAACACGGATAACCAAGTGAAAAGTGTGAGGAACTGTTTGTCTGAGACTCTGTTTACTACAGGTACATATTCTTTGTAACACCGATTCATTAAGCCTGATAGTTAACCTGCCACGGAGCAGGTTAGTTCAGGAGCATATGTTACCCCAGTAACTCAGCTGAGGTTCCTGTCATGGAACCGAACTCTCTCTAAAACTAGCGCGGCTTATCAAAGTTAGCCGGGATTTGCGGTTAGCTGGTTTGATGGAATACCCCCCCAGTCTCACTACGAAGTCGTTGAAAACTGACACTTGGCCAGTGACTTCTGGCATCAGACACTGACAAAAAAGCTGTCCTTTGCCTGAAGTGTGTTTTGCTTAATATATAGACATATGTAATATTAACAGTAATGACTTAAAACTGCATTTAATAAAACATATACTTTTATTTATTTTGGTGCAAGTCAGTCATTGCACTAGTCACTTCATTTTCATCCCACTGTCATTCCACAACAAAAAAAATCATTCATAATCAACATCACTGTCAACAAAACCACAACAAGCAACCAAACAGCAATCTTCAGAGGCTATGGTATGCATGAAGCCACAAGTTTCAACTCCTTACACAGGAGTACACACACTAGCTTATTATACTTGCAGAAGGCTTGCAGCATCAGATCTTACATAGCCAGTTCTGGGAAAGGGAGTCAGATAAACATTGTATAGTTCATGTTTAAATGGGAGGCAGCTGTTATGAATCTTATTATATTTCTCATATAATCATATGTTATAAAATCTGAGATCTTCACAGATATTGCCTTTTTTAAACTGTATTCAGATATACTTCAACAGAGTGAGACTGAAGCCTTGAGTAGAACCATTCCCTTTCTTTTGCAACAAAACTGAACTCAAGAGTCCACTTACTAGCTGTTTGGGGCTTTCGACCCTTTCTCATTGTTGAATGGCGCTGGCCCAGGTGTCATCATTTAGCATTGTAGACCAACAATGGTGGAATGCAAACATGGACATTCAGTATGTTGTAAATGCATATGCGTGCGTAGTGGATATTATTTCATAAATTTCAAAAGCAGAAAAGGAGATGGGATTATTGTTAGGGTGTGCACATAGAGAAGCATCCAAAAAGGACAATGTGGATGCTAAGGATGCATTAAAAAAATAGGGAGCATTTATTTACACAGAGATGTTTGTGCTTAAGAAGCAGTGTATAGATTATCAAATGCTTTTGAAGGTTTAAAAAAAGGGCTACTAATCGGAAGATCAGCAGTTTGATCCCCAGCTCATCCAGTCCATAGGCTGAAGTATCCTTGGGCAAGATACTGAACCCCAAAATCGCTCCAGATAACTGTTTCATCAGTGTGTGATTGTGTATGAATGGTTAATTGAGTAGCAGGTGACATCATGTATGGTGATGTTAAAGTGCTTTGAGTAGTCTGAAGACGAGAAAGGCACTATTCAAGTGCACATCCATTGACCAACAGACATACAACAAAAGATACCTCAGATCCTCACAAGCAGACATGAAAATTTTAAGATTAGTCGGGACTAACCGTTGCTTTTGCTAGTTTAAATGGCAACTGTTGACAGATGCAAAATTGTATCGGCTGTAGGTAATTAGCATCAATGCCACACTTAGCCAAAGGCCCAAATTTGAGCATAGCATTAGTTCAGGCTGGACACAATGTTGAGCTGAGCTCACGTCCCAGCTACATCAGCTGATCAGCCCAATCAACTGATGGATCAGTTGACTGATGGAAGGGAGTCAGCTGATAGATCTCATGGTTCCTTTTTTATGCAACCAATTGCCAAATCTTGTTCAGGGCACCCTATTTAAACTGCTTTTGCCTGCCTACTGTTGCTGCTTCCTCTGCAGGCTGCTTTGCAACCCACCTCCATCCCAGCTCCTCCTAACATCACTCTACAACTGTGAGTGGATGATGTCGTTTTGTAGTTAAATCAAGGCCTACAGAGTCAAGTTCAATGATGTCAAATTCAGCTGAATGTTGTAGCTTAACTTCAATTCATACAACATGAATAATTTGAGCTTTTGAACTCTCAAGGAGGACCTGGTACTAGAGTTAGAAATTCCTTGTCAAAACGTGAGACTGACCAGTATAGAGGTGGACCAGTACATATAGTAAAACTAGTTCTTAATTATGCAGTAGTGTTCAGGTTGCTTAAACATTTTAAAAAGCACACAACATTTTAAGCAGCAAACTGTTATTCCACTAAGTAGTTGGGTAACACAGCAAATGCTACATAGCTGTATTATACTTCTCTGGATGGAAGTTCAGAAATAATGCTCCAACACCTGTGCACACTCTGCACCCAATGCTTCCCAGTCTACTGATTCAGAAGAGGAACAAGGACCTGGGCTGGTTTGACAGTAGGAAGCAGAGGAAGACTGCAAAGGGCAGCGGACCTGTCCTATTCATTGTCTTTTAACAAAAATGTAGTATTGCTGTACCTTAATTACTTACACTGAGGAGCTGTAGCTTGTTGAGCTACATCTTCAAAGCAGCTTCCCCAAACCTTTTGTGACTTGCAAATCGATGACTTTGTCCAATTGATGGTTTGGTGTTGGATGTGAATTTCTTTGTGATTTTTCTGACTGTGCACTGACTCCTGGTTGATGACTGACTATCTCTGTCAGTGCTGACCAACCACACATCATCACATGACGTGTGTGTGTGTGTGTGTGTGTGTGTGTGAGTGACTAGGTGTAAGTCAGGCCACCTGATAACACTTGAGCAAGCTCCATTCGCTGAAGAAGACTTTGAGATGCAGTTGAAACTTCTGAAAGCTAGTGAGTGGACTTTTGAGCTTAGATTATTTTGTTAAGGCTAAAACACACAGGCAGCAAAAGGCACATGTCAAAAAAGATGACCCTATTATTTGCAATATACAACCCCACATTGGCAGCTAGACGTGTGTTGGCATTCCTGGACGTGCCCCCCAACCCCCCGCGGCACTTCACGCCACTGTCCTATAACCAGCCTCGCCACCCCTGAATTAAAAGCATTTTTCCCGCTCGCTCTCTGCTTGTACATACCAACTCCCATAGCAGCTCTTGTTCTCTGCTGCTATGACAGCTCGACTCCTCTCCTCAACCACTGATGTATATAGAGAACTCCGTTGCTTTTGCTGTGTCTTACAGTATGTGTGACTAAGACTGGATGAGGGAAGAATTGTTGTTTAGGTCGAGAAGTATCCCTAGCTTAACAACTCACAATCCTGTCACATAATACAAAGAGAATGGCCAAAAAGATAACCCCGCGCTAGTCATGGCTCTGGAGATCGACTCTTCAGGTGAGAAATCGACTTTAACTAGTGGGTGTCCACATGATTTTAAGCTAATACAGAAGTAGAAGTGGTACAGATCTTTCAGTAACAAAACTTTGTGTGGTCATCTATTGAATTGATGAACTGCAGCACAGCACAAACGGTGTGTGCCAGGAGCAGCACTTGACATGCGTCGGTGGTGCCAGTGTGTTCTCAGCTTTACACACACTGTTCCCATGCTCATTCCCTTCATAATAGTAACATATTTCCATACACTTTCACTGCACTAATGTAAATACATGATTAATTCCAACAGAGGACTGAATTACAATCTGTGATTAAGTCCCATAAAGGAAATGACTTCACATGAGCCTAAATCATAATCAATCAAACACAAATGTCTTAAGCAGATGTGCATGTTGAAGTAAAGCTGATGCAGAGAGGGCAACCTATGGAGCTCCCAGTGGTCTTCATCCAGCCATTCCTTTCTGCCTACTCAAGACAAGGCTTCTGTGACTGTGACTTGACCAGTTTCTTTGTTTCCAGCAAACCCGGTCTACCTCCAAGTTCATTCTCTTCCTCTGCTCTCACTCAGGCTGTTCGTCTTAGTAACCAGATCAGGTCAGTTTTATCCAGCGGCCATTGGCTGCTGTTTGAGCTCCAGGGGACTTCCCTGATCTGTGCCCAGGATAATGCAGTGTCTGGGAAATCATGGTAGTCTACGCCCCCTCTGTCAGTCTCCTCTCCAGCCGGTCTAGCTTGGCCAGGTTTTCCTTCAGAAGTTTGGAACCGGGGCTAAGAAGCAGGGCTCGCTGGTAGTACATCCTGGCTGCTGCATAATCTCCCTGCACACACACACAGAACAATGCATGCATTACAAACAATCTGTGTTCAATCCAGAACTAAAGGGGGCAGTTGCTCTGTCAAAAGCTTAAAAGAGCAGCATGTAGGATTGGTGGCATCTAGCAGTGAGGTTGCAGATTGCAGCCAACTAAAAACCCTTTTCCTCACCTCATTATGGTGGCCCTCAGGTAATGTAAAAAACCTGAAAGGCCCTCACAAGTCAGTGTTTGGTATGTCCACAGCATTGCCAACTTGGTGACTTTCTTGCTAGATTTATCAAAACTTCAGACCCTATTGGGGTCTTTATTTCCAAAAAGTGACCAGCAACACATTTAGCATCTTATTCAGACGACTGTATGCGGGCAGTCAGTAGGTGTGGAAGGCACAGGTGGAGAGGAGACATTGCTTACTGCAGTGTGGGATTTCAGCTGTAGTGAGTTTCTATGGTCAATTTATGCTGACGCTCTTGCTCTCTTGTTTGAAAGAGCAAAATGACTCTGGAATGAGAACAGGCTGGTAAATTAACTGCGGTAAACTTCCCTCTTTTTTTACCAGCACCTAGATCTCTCTGCCCATCTCTTGACTCAAATCTGCTGGATTTCACAGGCTCAGGAGCTGTTGATCAAATGACAGATTGGACTTGCATTCCCTTATGCCCACCACCAAGGACACAAATTTTAAATATATATCAAGATTGTGTTATTGCAATGCCTATTTCTCGCCTAAAATGTCCCCAGAACATATTTTAGTACACTGTTTGGCTGTAAAATGAGATATTGTGAACAGGAAGTGTGAAATTGAAATTGTGAAATTTACTGTGAAATAGATGCAACTAGTAGCCAGTAATTTACTGTAAATGTACAGTCAAATATTTTACAGCGTAGTGTTTCTTAATTCTTTGGTCAGCTGTTCATATTTATTGGCTGAATTAGAGAAATTGAAAAGCTGCAACTAATTTCTTTAATTACTGTCTTCCGAGACTGCAGAATTTCTGTTCTGTGTTTCATACAGAGATTATGAATTAACTTCATCTTACCCTCAAAGCTGCAATTTAGCAGAACCAGCTTTTTTGTTTCCCATTGGTTGACAGGGTTGGCCAGGATCTCAATTGGCTTTGTTATGTTTGAAAATAGCCTCAACAGAGTTTGCCAAGGAAAAGAAATCCTGTGTATCATTACCTGACAACAACAACAACAACAACAACAATAAGGATTCTCAGTAACAAATAGCAGCGTAAATCACTGGTTTAATCATGATACTGTATCATATCGATTCTTTGGAGAAATGATATTTGCGGATATTACTGCCACGATACGATTTCAATTCAATTTGATACAGCTGCCTGCAATCAATCTGAGACGATATTATCTGCCTATTTAACACAATCTGTTACCGAAGATGCTGCCACCCCTTTCTTTTTTTACTTTTGGCCAAAAAAGAAAAACACAACACATAAATAATGTAAATACACTGAACAAAAATATAAACGCAACACTTTTTGCTCCCATTTTTCATGAGCTGAACTCAAAGATCTAAAGCATTTTTTTTATATACACAAAAGACCATTTCTCTCAAATATCGTTCACAAATCTGTCTAAATCTGTGTAAGTGAGCACTTCTCCTTTGCTGAGATAATCCATCCCACCTCACAGGTGTGGCATATCAAGATGCTGATTAGACAGCATGATTATTGCACAGGTGTGCCTTAGGCTGGCCACAATAAAAGGCCACTCTGAAATGTTCAGTTTTATCACACAGCACAATGCCACAGATGTTGCAAGTTTTGAGGGCGTGTGCGATTGGCATGCTGACTGACTGCCTGTGAACTGAATGTTCATTTCTCTACCAAAAGCCGTCTCCAAAGGTGTTTCAGACAATTTGGCAGTACATCGAACTGGCCTCACAACCGCAGACCACGTGTAACCACACCAGCCCAGGACCTCTACATCCAGCATGTTCACCTTCAAGATCGTCTGAAACCAGCCACCCAGACAGCTGCTGCAACAATCGGTTTGCATAACCACAGAATTTCTGCACAAACTGTCAGAAACCGTCTCAGGGAAGCTCATCTGCATGCTTGTCGTCCTTATCGGGGTCTCGACCTAACTGCAGTTCGTCGTCGTAACCGACTTGAGTGGACAAATGCTCACATTCGATGGCGTATGGCACGTTGGAGAGGTGTTCTCTTCACGGATTAATCCAGGTTTTCACTGTTCAGGGCAGATGGCAGACAGCGTGTGTGGTGTTGTGTGGGTGAGTGGTTTGCTGATGTCAACGTTGTGGATCGAGTGGCCTGTGGTGGCGGTGCGGTTATGGTATGGGCAGGCGTATGTTATGGACAACGAACACAGGTGCATTTTATTGATGGCATTTTGAATGCACAGAGATACTGTGATGAGATCCTGAGGCCCATTGTTGTGCCATTCATCCACGACCATCACCTCATGTTGCAGCATGATAATGCACGGCCCCATGTTGCAAGGATCTGTACACAATTCCTGGAAGCTGAAAACATCCCAGTTCTTGCATGGCCAGCATACTCACCGGACATGGCACCCATTGAGCATGTTTGGGATGCTCTGGATCGGTGTATACGACAGCGTGTTCCAGTTCCTGCCAATATCCAGCAACTTCGCACAGCCATTGAAGAGGAGTGGACCAACATTCCACAGGCCACAATCAACAACCCGATCAACTCTATACGAAGGAGATGTGTTGCACTGCGTGAGGCAAATGGTGGTCACACCAGATACTGACTGGTTTGCTGGCCCCCCCAGACCCCCCCAATAAATCAAAACTGCACATTTAAGAGTGGCCTTTTATTGTGGCCAGCCTAAGGCACACCTGTGCAATATTCATGCTGTCTAATCAGCATCTTGATATGCCACACCTGTGAGGTGAGATGGATTATCTTGGCAAAGGAGAAGTGCTCACTAACACAGATTTAGACAGATTTGTGAACAATATTTGAGAGAAATGGTCTTTTGTGTATATAAAAAAAATGTTTTAGATCTTTGAGTTCAGCTTATGAAAAATGGGAGCAAAAACAAAAGTGTTGCATTTATATTTTTGTTCAGTATAACTATACCACTTCAGTACAGTTTAATTTACTTTAAACTGACTTCACTAGGACACATAAAACAGCACATGGGATAGGTTAACCTTCAGGGCTTTTTGTCAGTGAGACCACTGTGGAAGAAATCTTTTCTTTTTAACACAAACCATCATCTTTTTCATAAAACTCCAGGGTTACCTGACTTTAAAGCCCCGAAGGCAAACATCTCCCATCAGCCATAAAACATGGATTAATAACAAAGATCATTTAACAAAAGTGTCAAACTCAGCTCAGTAAAAACTGTCAACGTTCATGGACAAAAGATTTCTTTGATATCAGTCATTATTAGTTTAAGCATGTTTACAATGCATAAATTAGCTTAGTGGCTAGTAGACTTTTTTTTCCTAGCTTAACAAATTACATGAATCGTTATTATTTTTCTTACTCAATATTGGTTTAAGTCACCCCATCTCCTGACAGACCAGCTCAGTTGAATTTTGGCCTGCATGCATATTTTTTCAGCTTGATATAGCTGGAACATAACAGCTACTGTTGCTGTAGTGAGAAATTACTGGAGTGAGATGCAGTTCCAGGCAGTTATTGTTACTTTGTGTTTTATCTCATAACATCATTATTTACATTTGACGTCTGCTCTGTCTGTTGACCCCTTTTTCTCCGAAATCCAAAATATTTCCACTCTGCTGTAGTGTAAATAACATTATCCTTATCATCTTTGTCTTGGCTGCATGCCATCTGCCTGTTGCTGTTTGACGGTGACACAGACTTTTGAAATAGAGATGACGATAAGGATTGATGTTTGCCCTTTGCATAGATGATTTTGGATCGCTGATCATTGAATCAATATATCGATCCAGATTGATGGATCGTTACACCTCTATTAACAAACTTAAGTAATAAAGCAATATGGAAATAATGGAAAACAAGAACTGATGGACAGAATATGTTCATGATCTTGCATGTTTGTCAGCTGTAATGTTTGTCAGGATATATATGTGCAAAATATTCTATAATATTTTTTCCCTTTGGCATTTTTAGCAGGAGCACTGGGGAGCTTAGCACATTGGATTAGTTTTAAGAAAATCAAAACCTTCCTCTACTACAGTAGGGCCCAGTGTTTGTGTGTTGTAACTTTAGAAATGAATTGAGGATTGCTACCTTAATGTGCTGAATCCCTCCCATGTTCATCCAGGCCTGGGACTGGTCAGGTTTGAGTTCAACAGCCAGCTTGTAGCTCTGGTGGGAGAGAACAAAAACAGACTGCTCGGAGTTGTATATTATGAGACAGTCATATCATTCCATTCAAGGAACAACAGCAGGTGGTTGTAAATGTCTTAAGACACTGATGGAAGGGAGTCAGCTGATAGATCACATGGTACTTTTCTATGCAATCAATTGGCGAATCTCATTTAGGGCGCCCAATTTAAACTGCTCTGGCCTGCCTACTGTTGCTGCTTCCTCTGCAAGCCACTTTGCAACCAACCTCCACCTCAGCTCCTCCTTTTCATCTTGTGTCTGACTTATCAATGTCATTTCTGTTTGTCATTGATGCTGCTCTGTTCTGTTCCTGGGGATTTGCTCTCTCTGCCTCAGGCTTTCGTCATTTCTTGCACATGGAGGGCAGAGAGGTGTGCTCTCTCTGCCTTATCCTTTCCATGTTGGCTTGTGGAAGAGGCTTTCTGCGTAGGCCCAGGAAAAGGCAGAGAGGCCCCAGATTAGAGCCATACTGCTAAATATAATACTTCAAATGGAATTAAGTTTTCTTTGACTAAACTGTTCCTCACTGAAATTGTAATTTTCACTTTTACTTGAGTCATTTGAGTATAGATTTCCAGTACTCTACCCACCACTGTGATTCAGTAAATTTGGGACAATGATAAGTCACAATACATAATTCCAGGAGACCATTATACTTTGTAGTATATAGTAGTGCTCCACAATGATCAGTTAATTGAAATATAAGATATTTATGATTATATATTTCATAACATTTTGCTTACATTACTGACAGGAGTAGTGCTGCGTAACTTAAAAATATTTACTACATTGGATGAGGTCAGGCAGCCATTCAGCTGTTTTCCAACTAATAAGGTCCCTGGGCCTGATGGGTTTGGGTCAGAATTTAACAAAGCATATAGCTCACTGTTGGCTCCCCCATTCCTCTGATGTTAAATCATTCCAGGGAGGTGGGCCCTTTACCAAGTTCATTATACCATGGTAACATTTTTTTAATACTAAAAATATTTACTGTACATAGTTACAGACCTCTATATTTGTTATATTTGAGTTGAAATTATATCAGAACAGAAATTTGTGGCTGTATAACAGAGGAAAATGTGGGTGACCTATAGTCAGTTGTGTGATTGAACGTATCCTGTGAAGACACAGAGGACCAGAGCTGCTGCTGCCAAAAGCAGCCTGTTGTGAATAAAAAGGGGAAAAAAAAGGTTGTCAGAGAAGCAGAATCTGTGGGCATTTTAAAAAGGATCTTAAAGCCTTTTCTTGACTTTACATTATGTGCCCGTAGGAAGTATGTTTTTCTATAGAAAAGTGGAAGCTTAAGTAGATTTTTCATGTATGGCGAAATGAGGCTGTGTTTGATGGTTGGATGTACAAAGAGGTGTACATACTCGTACATAGTGTTAATAGAGAAATTGTACATTGGGTAAGACAAGAATGTGCATTGAGATATGGAGAGACACGCAACATCATTAGGTTTCCTAGCTTTCCGTAGGCGAACAATCTTGAAATGGTAGCTAGCAAGCATGTAACCCTGCACGCCTGAAAGGAAAAACAAACGTTTCCGACCTAGCCATACTTTGGTATGGGAAGTTTAGGCAATCTAACCATGTTGTAGCCATGTCAGCAAACACCATGAGCAGATGAGAACAGCATGGTGAAACTTAAGAAATACTACTTACCGATGAGACTACTGAAACATGTCATGTTAATGCAAACTGCACCACTTCATCTATTCCTATATGGGGGAGTGACGAAAGGGAATGCCATAACCCCGGGTGTACACTGGATCCGTCGCGTGCGTGGTCTGGCCATGGCACGGACTCCTCCGTCCTGTGCCGGGCGTCAATGTCCACTGGAAGCGTATCTATAGCGGCGCGCACGCGAGCGGCTGGAATATACGGATCGCGAGATCATGATGTCACGTGATAATTTGCGGAAACACTGGAGGTATAAAGACATCAACAAACAAAGAAAAGATTTCTCTACCTGCCAGGGGCCACAAACTTTGACGTCATGTTGTTGTGGCGATGTGAAATACGCTCCGGAGTTTTCATGGGTGTTTTTATTTTGAAAATTGACCGGATACTCTAGTCCTTTCTGCGCCTGACTTCCTGTTTGACTCATTTGGTCTGTGGAAATTGACGTGTCGTCGCGGCGTCCGTCAAAAAATAGACCCGGCGCGTATTTTTAGCAGAGCGCCTGAGCCGCTTCTGGTGGAGCAGTTTACATTGACTTAATGGTCGCAATTAGCTCCGGCACCCGCGCTGCGGCTGAATCGCGCACGTGAAGGATCCAGTGGACATCCGGGGTAAGCCTGTGCAAAGTTTTGGGTGACGCAGAGCGGTATAGCAGTAGGATACTTTGATCTTTTATTCCGTGAGGCGTGGCTACAGCTGCGAGCGAGAGCGCGATAGCCTAGATTGGTTACATGGAGGTCTATGGGATTTTAACTTTTAATGATAATGTTGTGAATATTAATCCAAAAAACTTCAAAATCAAGGATGCACACCATCGTGCCATGCGCAAGCCATATCCGAAAGCTCAGGTTGATCTGACAAACAGTCAGAGAGATATGCGAGCCACAGACACACACACAGACATTTCTTGCTTTATAGAGAGATAGAAGATAGACTACTGCAGTGCCCGTAGGAAGTATGTTTTTCTAGAGAAAAGTGGAAGCTTAAGTAGATTTTTCATGTATGGCCAAATGAGGCTGTGTTTGATGGTTGGAGTACAAAGAGGTGTACATACTCTTACATAGTGTTAATAGAGAAACTGTACATTAGGTAAGACACGAACGTACATTGAGATATGGAGAGACACGCAACATCATTAGGTTTCCTAGCTTTCCGTAGGCAAACAATCTTGAAATGATAGCTAGCAAGCACGTAACCCTGCACGCCTGAAAGGAAAAACAAACGTTTCCGACCTAGCCATACTTTGGTATGGGAAGTTTAGGCAATGTTTTACTCAATCTAACCATGTTGTAGCCATGTAAGCAAACACCATGAGCAGATGAGAATAGCGTGGTGAAACTTAAGAAATACTACTTACCGATGAGATTACTGAAACATGTCATGTTAATGCAAATTGCACCACTTTATCTGTTCCTATATGGGGGAGGGACGAAAGGGAATGCCATAACCCTGGGTGTACACTGGATCCGTCGTGTGCATGGTCCGGCCGTGGCATGGACTCCTCCGTCCTGTGCCGGGCGTCAATGTCCACTGGAAGCATATCTGTAGCGGCTGGAATTGACCGATCGTGAGATCATGATGTCATGCGATAATTTGCGGAAACACTGGAGGTATAAAGACATCAACAAACAAAGAAAAGATTTCTCTACCTGCCAGGGGCCACAAACTTTGACGTCATGTTGTTGTAGTGATGTGAAATACGCTCCAGAGTTTTCATGGGTGTTTTTATTTTGAAAATTGACCGCATACTCTTGTCCTTTCTGTGCCTGACTTCCTGTTTGACTCAATTGGTCTGCGGAAATTGACGTGTCGTCGCGGCGTCCATCAAAAAATAGACCCGGCGCGTATTTTAGCGGAGCAGAGCGGAGCGCTTCTGGTGGATCAGTTTACATTGACTTGAATGGCCGCCATTGGCTCCGGCACCCGCGCTGTGGCTGAATCGCCCACATGACAGATCCAGTGGACATCCGGGGTGAGCTTGTGCAAAGTTTTGGGTGACACAGAGCGGTATGGCAGTAGGATACTTTGATCTTTTATTCCGTGAGGTGTGGCTACAGCTGCGAGCGAGAGCGTGATAGGCTGATTGGTTACACGGAGGTCTATGGGATTTTAACTTTTAATGATAATGTTCCACTTCAAAACTTCAAAATCAAGGATGCACACCATCGTGCCATGCGTAAGCCATATCCCAAAGCTCAGGTTGATCTGACAAACAGTCAGAGAGATATGCGAGCCACAGACACACAGACACACAGACATACAGACATACAGACACACACACAGAGATTTCTTGCTTTCTAGATAGATTATCATATTTTTTTTTGTTTTAGTTGTCACTGCAAAATGTGCCCCCCTCTTTTAGTGGTATTGCCTGCCTGTAGCATTCAGTAAAAATGCCTTCATTCTACATACAAGACCCTTATGCTCAACACTGGTCCACATGCGTTGCTGTGGATTTTGGTCTCCTCATCCCAAATCTTAAATTAATCCTAAACCCTGAGATAATATTTTCAAGACCAAAATATGATTAATAAACAAAAAATACATTAATGGAAACAGTCTACAGTATGTAACACTCTCATCATTTGCACCTTATATCTTTATGTTTCTTATCAGCAGGGATTAGGACAGAGCTGTGGATGTTTGAATCATCAGCCAGACTTCCTGCTCTGACAAACTTGAGATAAAAAAAAAGATGGAAAAGTCTTAAAATAAACCAGTTTAAAGTTACACTTCAAACAGTTTCTTAGGCTGCTTGCCTTGTGTCTGTTTTGCTCCCTCAGAGACTGATATAATGCCAGAGAAGGAACATTTCTCACTATTATCTGTATCAACTAATAAAGCAGTCTCCCAGGCACTAAACCTACTGTCTTTAAAGCTGCAGTGACCTGAGATGGCCTACTTGGCTCTTTCTGTCTTTGTTTCCACTACATCAGTGTTTCCCACAAAGTGCTCCGTAGCATGTTTTTGGTGTGTTTACTTTTTCCTCTCTAAAGCCTCCTCTCAGGAAATCAATCAAACCTTCCTATGCAGAAAAGTGCCTTCCAGAGACCTCCTTCACAGATTCAGACAAGTTAATCAGAGCGTGTCAACAGATCTATTTAAATGATAACTCCCAAAGTGAAAGTGAAGGGTGGCAGGGTGAGGCAGTCCTGCCTGAAAACAAACACAATAATGAGCTGGATCTGTTAGATGTTTGTGATGTGGTTAAACCTACAAAGGCAGCTTTTTTAAAAAATATATATTTTCAGTCAATGTATACTTTTAGATGCATTTACAAACAGTGTTTTGGAACTGACACCTGACCTTCTAAAACACAATTCAGACTAAAGCCATGAGTTGAGACAAAGTGCTGCAACATGTCTCTGTAATGTTCTAAAATGGCTGTGAACCGGCCTATCTCAGCTTAAATTAGGCTGGCTGATGATGTCACTTGTGACTCCACTTGTCAAATCACCAGCAGCTGGTTTTAGAACGTAAGGCATGTCACTTGTTTCAGCTTCATCTGCTTGTAGCAAAGTCAGCTGGCCAAGTCCATAAACTGTCAGCAGACAGCGTGTTTGCTTGCTGTAGCATTCTCTGAACACAGCCCTCCGTCCCCACCGAGCCCGAGTCCATCTCATTTACATCCCTGCAGCCGATGACATGTATGTCAGTCTCTGTCGTCATGATATTGCGCGTTCATATTGCGGGTTCTGTACGTGCGTGTGTCACACACCATTGACTAATTAATCAGGGCCGATTATTTTATTTAATATGGTGTATTTATTATGACTATGGTCAATTTGAAGCAGAGGTCATTTTCTTTATGTTTTTGCCAATTCATCACAGAAACGCAACTGTAGCAAGTATCTTACTGTCACTATGCGCATGCATATTTTAAGGGGCTACAAATTATATACAGCTACAAAATGAGCCTAAAAAGCTGGCAATCAGAGCAGAGGCACAAAGAATCATTTCTATGGAGATGATAGACCATCTTGTCTAATCCCATTGGTGTAAACTGGCAGGTTTCAGAATGCTGCAGAATAGTGCATTGCATGTAGTTAGTTATCTTGAATCACAAACCTTAATGTGAAGGAATTTTGTTGTGTTACAGCCTTCAGCCTTGGTCAGTAAATTAAATGGGTGAGTAATGTGTAAGGTAGCAGTCAGGTCAGCAGAGGCCTCGAGATCAGGGTACTTGACCTTTGTTATTAATGCACTCCATCTCTAGTCTCCCTGTTCTGGCGAAGGGAGTATATTTGTCCATATAAGAGTTCGTAGCTGGCTCTATTGCCACAGTTCCCCAGGTAAAGGGGAAGGGAGATTTCCCTGTGTTCCAGACTCACAGACAAGAGTCTCTTGTTAGATACGTGCATTTTGTTAGCGACAGTCAAGGTGATTTAGAGCAAGCCAGGCGAGCATGCTTGTTGTTTAAAGTCAGTAACCTATAAAAACTTCACAAAACCATAGATCGATACAGAATAACCTTATCTGGGAACATGAAGTGACTCGCAAGGGAATACTGTTTGGGGTAAATGCAAGTACAAGGACAGAGTCTCTGGACGGCATACACCGTGTTACACTATATGTTCAACTGTGATTCTTCTTGAGAATATATATATATATATGTTACACACATACACACACACATATATATATATATATACATATACACACACATATATATATATATATATATATATATATATATATATATATATATATACAGTACAGGCCAAAAATTTGGACACACCTTCTCATTCAATGCGTTTTCTTTATTTTCATGACTATTTACATTGTAGATTCTCACTGAAGGCATCAAAACTAGAAATGGTTTTCACTTCACAGGTGTGCCTTATCAGGGTTAATTTCTTGCTTTATCAATGGGGTTGGGACCATCAGTTGTGTTGTGCAGAAGTCAGGTTAATACACAGCCGACAGCCCTATTGGACAACTGTTAAAATTCATATTATGGCAAGAACCAATCAGCTAACTAAAGAAAACGAGTGGCCATCATTACTTTAAGAAATGAAGGTCAGTCAGTCCGGAAAATTGCAAAAACTTTAAATGTGCCCCCAAGTGGAGTCGCAAAAACCATCAAGCGCTACAACGAAACTGGCACACATGAGGACCGACCCAGGAAAGGAAGACCAAGAGTCACCTCTGCTTCTGAGGATAAGTTCATCCGAGTCACCAGCCTCAGAGTTCTAGCAGCAGACCCATCTCTAGAACAACTGTTAAGAGGAGACTGCGCGAATCAGGCCTTCATGGTCAAATACCTGCTAGGAAACCACTGCTAAGGAGAGGCAACAAGCAGAAGAGATTTGTTTGGGCCAAGAAACACAAGGAATGGACATTAGACCAGTGGAAATCTGTGCTTTGGTCTGATGAGTCCAAATTTGAGATCTTTGGTTCCAACCTGCCGTGTCTTTGTGAGACACAGAAAAGGTGAACGGATGGATTCCACATGCCTGGTTCCCACTGTGAAGCATGGAGGAGGAGGTGTGATGGTGTGGGGGTGTTTTGCTGGTGACACTGTTGGGGATTTATTCAAAATTGAAGGCACACTGAACCAGCATGGCTACCACAGCATCCTGCAGCGACATGCCATCCCATCCGGTTTGCGTTTAGTTGGACGATCATTTATTTTTCAACAGGACAATGACCCCAAACACACCTCCAGGCTGTGTAAGGGCTATTTGACCAAGAAGGAGAGTGATGGAGTGCTGCGGCAGATGACCTGGCCTCCACAGTCACCGGACCTGAACCCAATCGAGATGGTTTGGGGTGAGCTGGACCGCAGAGTGAAGGCAAAGGGGCCAACAAGTGCTAAACACCTCTGGGAACTCCTTCAAGACTGTTGGAAAACCATTTCAGGTGACTACCTCTTGAAGCTCATCGAGAGAATGCCAAGAGTGTGCAAAGCAGTAATCAGAGCAAAGGGTGGCTATTTTGAAGAAACTA
Organism: Cephalopholis sonnerati; assembly: GCA_019142605.1. NCBI lineage: Eukaryota > Metazoa > Chordata > Actinopteri > Perciformes > Serranidae > Cephalopholis > Cephalopholis sonnerati. The sequence goes on along the minus strand of JAGQAX010000022.1, from coordinate 34,088,989 downwards.
GAATATAAAACATGTTTTCAGTTATTTCACCTTTTTTTGTTAAGTACATAACTCCACATGTGTTCATTCATAGTTTTGATGCCTTCAGTGAGAATCTACAATGTAAGTAGTCATGAAAATAAAGAAAACGCATTGAATGAGAAGGTGTGTCCAAACTTTTGGCCTGTACTGTATATATCATCCAAACCATTAAAACATATATACATATGTAAGGATAAATACCAGTTTACACCAATGATCACAACTTTCAGAGTGAGGTTGACAGTCTGCACGTGGTGACTACATGATGACTCAACTCTACTTTGATTTGTGAGCCTAAGTGTTTTGTTGATAAAAATTAAGTGACTTGCAATGAATGCAATTAGATGACTGTAATTCTCCTCAAAGTAATACATGAAACAAACATGTTTTCTACATTGTTTTTTTACCATTTAAGGTTTGACTAGCGCTTTTGTTGTCTTGTTGTGCCCCTTGTAGCATCACCAGCTGTTTATCTCGACAAACAAACGCTTAGTAATTTCATAACAATGGTGAAGAGAAATGGGCATTTAACTGCATTTATTGCCTTTGTCAATTTAATTTGAATCTGGTTAAAAACTGCTTTGTTTAAATGGAAACTTGACTGGAGAGACAGAGAGAGAGAGGAGGAAGAAAAGATAGCAGTACCTCAAACGCTTGGTCCAGCTGGTTCATCTCTCTGAGCTGGTTTCCTTTGGAAAAATACAGCTCTGCTCTCACTGTCAGATCACTGGGACTCTGCTGCAGGGCCTTGTCCAGAGCATCCAGTGCCTGGCGTGGACACATACAGTTAAAAAAAAAATAATACACACAGGCACAGACAAAAACACACACTCCAAAAAAACAACGAAAATGTAAATCCCCCACTCTCAAAGTTGATTGTCTTGCTGTTTGGACGTACTTCCTGGTGCGACTGTTGAGAGGCACTGCTGGTTTAGAGCAAAAATCACAGCAGGTGCTTAAAAAAACCATAAAACTACCTGCTATTTTCCCCGCAGACACACTGGACACACTGACTTATAAAATACTGATTTTTTAATTTCTGCTCATAGAATTAAGCCCAGAGGGTACAAATGGTCTGGGGAAAAATTTTCTAACGGGACAAATTGTGTACACTGAATGGACAAATTATGTCTGTTTCCAGGTAAAAACAAGCCCATGTATAAAGTGTATGTAATGTATAACAGTCAAAAGAAAATGAAAATGTGTCATACACTTAAAAATGCTATGAGCGCTATGATCATAAGTCAACATTGGCACATACCTAGATATTATAAGAGTGGCATGAGAAATTTGGGGCTGATTGGACAATGTATGCTTAAGTTACGCCAACTACCTGTTTTATGGCAAAAAGTGCAAAATGATCCCTCAAATGTGCTAAAAGGCAACAAATAAAAATCATAAATAATAATAACCCTAGCAATTTCATTAAGGTCCTAGCACCGCCTTTGGTGTTTGGGCCCTGATAATTCCTTGCATTACAATAGAGTCCTCACACTGTTTGGTCTTCAGGCCCTAATAATAACAACAGTCAATAGCAATTACAAGAGTCCCTGCACTGTCTGGTGCTCAGGCCCTAATAGTGCCTTCAGTGTCAAAAGGACCTTCACCACCTCCAGTGGTCAGTGCTCTGGCCCTAATAATTCTTTCCTTCAGTCTCACTACGGCCTCTGCCACTGCCTGTGGTCGGTGCTTGGGCCCTAATAACAATTCTTTCAGTTTCAATAGGGCCTTCGCCACCACATGTGGGCATTGCTCGAGCCCTAATTATTCCGTCAGTTTCTATAGGGTCCTTCCACCCTTTCTGGTGCTCGGGCCCTATTAATAATCATTCCTTCAGTTTAAAAGGGCCTTCGCCAGGCACAGGCGCCATAAGTGCTTGTCCTTTATTCCTTCAGTTTCAATAGGACCTTCGCCACCGCCTGCGATCGGTCCTTGGACCCTAATAATTCCTGATGGCTGTGGCTCAGGAGGTAGAGTTGTCATTCACTAATGGGAAGATCACCAGTTTGAGTCTTGGCTCCTCTCTGCATGTCAAAGTATTCTTAAAAGATACTGAAACACAAACCCAGATGGCTGTTCCATCTGTGTGTCAGTGCGTGTGAGTGGTTACTGAGTTTTATGTGGCACATTGTAACATTAATACTATACCATATGATTTCAGTGGACCACCGTTATAAAAGAGATGTCTGTAAAACTTTGAGGACACCTTGAGCTGCAAAAAAGGTCAATTATGACTCCTTCTATTAAGAATTTTTGATCCATGAAAGATTTATATGTGTAAAACTTTCCTTGAGCCAAGAAAAGCCCATGACCATAGGTGAGGGTTGGGATGCAGATGCACTGGTCAGACAGTCTGATGCAACTCTAACATCACATGCCAAGCTGCCTGTCCATCTCATGCTCTTTTTTTCAGTGAACACTTGACTTGCCGGCAATGCATCGGTTTAGGATACTGAGATCCAAAATGGGTCTGAACTCTCCCGCCTTCTTTGGAACCAGGAAGTACACGGAGTAAAATCCTATCTGTCTGTCATGAGTGGGGACGACAGACATGACCTGTTTCTGTAACAGGTCCTGGATCTCTGCTGAGAGGTGATCTATCCCTTCCTGGGAAGATAAATTCACCCCCTTGATGCCCATGAACAGAGGAGGAATGTAGCAGAACTGGAGAGAATACCCCAGTCTCAGCGTCCTAGCCATCTAATTTTGGGCAGCTCTTGACAGGCTTCACAGGGAGGTGGATGCTGAACATCACTCTCTGCGTGGTCCACACAAGTGCACTTGAAGCAGCAGACATGAAAGTCTCTTTACGCGATAATACTGGGACATGACAGCCACTGACAGGGTTGTAGAAATGGTGACTCCATCTGTGGAGAAAGCTGGTCAGTGAGCAAAAACGCCAGTCCCTGAAGAACACAGGATGCTAAGGCTGTCATACATGCCCTATATACTGTGGGCTCCAAATGTATTTGGGTAGGCATGTCCTGATTGGCCAGCTATGTTAATGCAAAATTCAGTGGGCAAACACATGCTCATGATTGGAAAGTATTACCTATAGAGTCCAGCAGAGGGCAGAGCCTGTGTGAGATATAACTTTGAGGCCAACCAAATAAAAAATTGTCAAAAGTGACAATAAAGTCCACCAATACTACACTGGCACTGGTATTAGTATGCATGTTGACATTTTTAGTACTGTAGACTTCTAATGTGAACACTGGATACTTAAAACACAAAACTCATATTTGATGTGAAACTAGGTCACAGAGAAAGTAAAAGACAGACAAGCACAAATGCTGATGATGGTGATAAAACAGAGTGGGAGGATAAGTGGCAGCTGCTCGCCAGCAAATGGCTGCTGGTCTGATCTACAGCAGAGGTGATTAGTTTCCATGGTAACTGTTGGAGCGGGGAGCACCTCCCACGAAGTTTATCTTTCCTGTGGCCACGATCAGACAAAGAGTTTTTTGCAGGTTGTAAAAGTGCACTCTTGTATTGCCTATATGTTGAGGCCCAGATCAGACTAAATTGAGCATAACACTAGTGCCAGACACAATGTTAAGCTCAGCTCACATCCCAGCTACATCAGCTGATCTCAAGCAGCCTGGATCAACTGATAGATCACATGATTCCTTTCTATGCAACCAAATGGCAAATCTTATTTAGGGCACCCAATTTAAACTGCTTTGGCCTCCCTACTTTTGCTGCTTCCTCTACAAGCCGCTTCGCAACCTGCCACCACCCCAGCTCCTCCTTTTCATGTTGTGTCTGACTTATCAATGTAAGTCAATCAATTTCTGTTTGTAATTGATGCTGTTCTCTTCTGTTCCTGAGGGGTCTTTGTTGCTCCTCTCCCTATCTTAGGCTTTCATTGTAGGCACATGGAAGGGCAGAGAGGTTTACTATCCCTGCCTAAGGCTTTCCTGGTAAGCGCGTGGAAGGGCAAAGAGGTGTGTTCTCTCTGCCTTAAGCTTTCAACATAGGCACATGGAGGGGCAGAGAGCTGTGCTCTCTCCGCTTTAGGCTTTCTGCGTAGGCCTAAGGAAAGGCAGAGAGACCCCAGAACAGTGCCATACCACCAAATATAATACTGCAATGGAAATAAAATTTTCTTTGGCTAAAGTGTACCTGACTGAAATGCATTTTAGCAGCCAACTAGCAGTGACTGTTGCTGGATACCTGGAGCTGGACTATATAACTTTATCAACTATAGTTACCATGATCCAAGCACAAAACAACACGCCTGGAAAATTAGAGAAGTACTTGAGATTTTGAGTAAGATGTTTTCATTTAAACTGTGCTAATAGTTACCTATTAGGTATTGCACAGTTAATGGTTTGTGTTTAATGTGAGTTCACTTTCAATGTCACCCTAAGCAAGCTGCAAGACATCTGAACAACTTGTGACCTCAATTACTTTCTCAGGTTAAGGTTAAGCAACAGACTAGGTGTTAGCTAAGCTGTGTAGCTGTTTTCTGATCTGTTCATGGTAACTATGGTTTAATAAGGTCATAGATCCAGGTATTCAGCAACAGCCACAACTAGTTTGTTGTCATCACTACAATAAAAGGCCTGCCTCTCAATTGATTCAATTGGACAAATAGGAAAAATGCACATAACGTTATGCTCTTTTCTGCTCTGAGTTTTTTCAACTTCACACGTTCAGAGTGCTCATGTAAAAACTCAAGACGCATAAAGCGGAAAAACGCAAGGTACTCAGCAACACAAAAGCAGCAAACAAACACTTAAGTCTCATTGATAACAATCACACACACACACACACACACACACACACCTCTGTGTAATTGCCGCGCTTGCTGTAGATGGCAGACAGGAGGCGGTAACATTCAACACAACTGCCCTCTCTGGATATGATGTCCAAGGTCATCTTCTCTGCTTCTTTGGTACGACCAGCCATGGCTAAAACCTGAGCCTGGGACAAAAACAGAATGGGTGAATGTGTGTGTGTGTGTGTGTGTGTGTGTGTGTGTGTGTGTGTGTGTGAAACCGTTTTTTCAGGTTTTGGTAAAATGTTGGTGACGAGACAGATGTTGATTTGATGAATATCCAGGATGTGGCAGCTCTCCCAAACTACACACACACACACACACACACACACACACACACGCACACACACAAACAGATGTCCTTGCAGATGTCATGATTCAGTGACAGGTGAGTGAATGTGCATCTCTTACCAGAGCCAGCCAGATGTCCATGCTGTCTGGCTGGAGGGCAACGGCCTCTTTGTACACCTGCAGGGCCTCCTCGTACCGGCCCGTGTTGTAGTACAGAGCCCCGAGCGGAGTCAGGATGTCCACCTTCCTCGTCACCTGCAGTGCCCTGCAGGAAAAGGTCAAACATCACAGGGGACAACTGTCAACAATTGTGATTCTCTTTCAATAAAGTCTTTCAAGGTGCCATGTACAGTGATAAAACATCAAAATGTGTAAAACATAATACATATGATCATGGTCGATATTTGAAAAGGACCTATTATGCTTTTGGGGCTAGCAATTTTATGCATCTATAAGGTCTATAAGGAGCTCTCTTTCCCCACAGACACACAGCTCCTCAGCTGCCTGAACCTTGTTTGCATTCCTGGCTTTATTTCCATAAACATCATCTGTGCAAACAATGCCCGCTGGTGGACCACTAAGCCGCGCCCCCAAAACAAGCCTACTTAGAGCAGAGCTGGAGCTGAGAGTTTGAGCTGTTGAGGAGACACTGCTTTTTTCAGTGCAACTGCAAATTACCCTTGTTGGGACTGCCAAAGGGAGAGGAGATGAAGAATAAGTGGTTGGAATTTATTTTTACCACTACTATTCAACAATACCACCTGGACATTTTATTGTGTTCCCTCCATTTTCCTGAGGACTGCTTCATGAACTGGCAGCAATTACAGCTGGATTTTCACAGCCGTTACTCCTGAAAGACGGGACAGTTCACTTTGTTGGGCAAATGTGGAGATTCAAGATCCCAATGTGTAAGTATGCTTTATGAGTTGTGAAGTTGTTATTTAAAAACAAACAAGGAAACTACTACTGAGTGTTGAAATGTGGAGTAGATGGCTGTAGGAGGCTGTACACCCAGTGCTTGGCTGTAGGCCCTGGCTAACTGGCTAACCAAAGTTACTGTTGTGACATGTGTTTACTCGTCAGAGCACGACCAGACCCCCACCATCCAACAACATCAGGTACTGCGAGTCCTGCGTGGCATCCACACCAGGAAAGCGCCAAGACCTGATGGAGTACCAGGGAGGGTGCTGAAATCATGTGCTCACCAGCTTGCTGCAGTATTCACTAACATCTTCAACTGTTCACTGCAGCAAGCCACAGTCCCCACCTGCCTGAAAACTGCCACCATAATCCCTGTGCCCAAATCCTCTGCCATCACAGGGTCGAATGATTACCGGACTGTGGCCCTGACACCGGTGATCATGAAATGTATGGAGAGACTGGTGTTACAGCATGTCAAGGCCCACATCCCACCTGGCTTTGATCAACATCAGTTTGCCTACAGGTCCAACAGATCCACAGACGACACCATCTCCATTGCCCTCCACACCGCTCTCAGCGACATTGAAAGCCCCAACACATATATCAGGATGCTGTTTGTTGACTTCAGCTCGGCATTTAACTCCATCAGCCCCAGCAGACTCATCAACAAACTGCAGACACTACAACTTGGAACCTCCCTCTGTCTGTGGATCAAGGACTTCCTGACTAACAGACCCCAGCATGTCAGAATGGGTACCTCCACATCCTCCACCATCGTCCTCAATACTGGTGTTCCTCAGGGCTGTGTGCTGAGTCCAGTCTTGTACACACTGTACACTTATGACTGTGTCGCTACTCATGGCTCCAACACCCTCATCAAATTTGCTGATGATACAACCGTTCTGGGGCTCATCAACAACGGTTATGAGACACCATACAGGGAGGAGGTCCAAGCACTGGCAGCCTGGTGCAGTGACAACCACCTCAACCTCAACACCAAGACGACAAAAGAAGTCATTATTGACTTCCGGAAGTCGAGGACCACACTGCACTCAGGCCTGAGCATCAATGGGGAGGAAGTGGAACGGGTCACCAGCTTTAAGTTTCTTGGCCTGCACATCTCGGAGGACCTAGGCTGGACTGTGAACACCACCCACATCATCAAAAAGGCCCAGCAGCGTCTCTTCTTTCTGAGAACACTGAGGAGGAACAAACTCCCTCCACCTCTGCTGAAAAACTTCTACCACTGCACAATAGAGAGTGTCCTCACCTATGGCTGTACGGTGTGGTACGCCAGCTGCACTGCATCTGAAAAGAAACAACTGCAGCGGGTCATCAAGACGGCTCAGTGGATCATCGGCTCCCCACTTCCAGGCCTAGAGGAGATCTATTCCAGCCGTCTCCTCCGACGGGCCACAAAGATTCGGAATGACCCCGCCCACCCAGGACACTCTCTATTCACCAGCCTTCCCTCTGGCAGACTCAGAGTCATAAGAGCCTGCACCAACAGACTGAAACACAGCTTCTTCCCCATGGCTGTGAAGAGACGGCTGCAAGAACCATGACACCCCCCCTCCCCAGTATATTTTATGACAAGGACATTGTAGCTGCTACAAGAGAGCGCCGAACGAAATTTCACTGTATTTATTGCAGTGACAATAAAGCTTCTTCTTCTACTTGGCTTACAGTAAGTTACACTGCCAGCTGGGTGGTCTCAGTAAAATGAACTACATGATTGAAATGTGGAGAATCTAACAGAACTATGGATGTGTAGCATGTCCATATTGACAAAAGTTTCAAAGTTTATATGTGTTTTATGCCCAATCTAAGCAGCTAACTAACACTAGCTCAAGCAATTAGTCGACAACACAACAGCAATCAGACCTGGGGTTGAATTCAGACCTGCATAAATATGTATAGCTACTCTTGGAGTTTAATTGGGAGTCAGCTTTCAAAGAGGACCTATTATTCTTACTGTGTTTTTCCCTTTTTTTTAGTGTATTATATAGCATTATGACTGTAGGCCTCGGCTAACTGGCTAACCAGAGTTATTGTTTTGAAATGATTTTGCTACTTGGCTTACAGTAAGTTACACTGCCAGCTGGGTGGTCTCAGTGAAATGAACTGAAAGACTAAATTGTGGCAAATCTAACAGAGCTAACGATGTGTACCATGTCCATATTGTCAAAAGTTTTGACATTTATATGTGTAATGTCCGATCTAAGCAGCTAACTGATGCAAGCTCAAGCAATTAGCCGACAACACAACAGCACTCAGACCTGGGGTCGAATTAAGACCTGCATTTATTTATGGTAGATGTGCAAGTGATTTTTAACTTGAAGCTTTGTTACATGGGGACCGTTCACAATATTGTTGCTAAACAGTGTAGTTTGTCCCACGTTATACAGCTGAAGTATTTATGTAATGAAAGGATGTTGTATGTATGTATGTCTGTCTCTACATGTGTTTGAATAGATATGTGTGGTCCGTTGATTTTACAGGGGACAATACTGTTTAGCATTTGACATTTTGACTGTTTTCATCTGGTGCAATATCATTTTAAGTTACGTCATTTTCTTTTGTCTTTTAGAGTACATCACACCATGTCATACCCACACCTGTGCAGTCAGTCCCTGTTGTGTTTTTTTTTCTCCTCCCTTCCTTGTGTGTCTCCCTCTCTCTCTCCTCAGGGGCGGGTCCCAGAAGCAGGCGGCTGCTGCAGGTGACACACCTGATGCCCATCTACTCATCTACTCTCTGCTCCAATACTCTGGTTTTTCAGTCACTCGCTGCCAGATCGTTGCAGTTTCCTTTAGTGGTACTTTACGTCAGGCCGACTTCAAGTCCCGAGTAATTTATGCTCCAGTGTGTGTATCCAGTAATACTAACCTTTGTCTCCGTGTCTCAGGAATCTTCTCCTGCGCTGCCTGCTTCTCCTCAGACCCGCTCTGACCACTTCCACTCAGCTCCCCTCCACCTGCCATCACCAGCCACTGCCTGCCTCCAATTCACTATCCTCTTCGGCCAACCCTGTCGCCCTGTTTCCCGGACCCCACTCATCTCACCGAGCCTGTCCCCTTTTCATTCACCCAGCTTGCAATTAATATCACTGTGATCACTGTCCTCAATCTGAGTCTGCGTTTTGGGTCCAACTCATCACTTCTACGTTGAGACAGAACGATCTGGCCAACATGGACTCTGCAGACTCAGATTCCCTCCAGCTTTCACTCTCCAGTCAAGAGGAGCTTCTCCGTAAACATGACCACCTACTCAGCAGCCTACTGGACAACTCCGCCGCTCTCACTGGGCAAGTGAATCAGTTTGCTTCTCAACTCTCTATGATCACGAACCAACTCTCTCAGCTCTCTGCTGCTCAGGCTCCCAGCTCCCCTCCGGCAGCCGCCGCCACCTCCAGTCCTCCTCCCAGTAGAGAGCCTCATATCGCGGACCCGGAGCCTTATTTAAGGGATCCCCTTAAATGTAAGCCATTTTTACTGCAGTGTTCCCTTGTTTTAGGGCAGAAGCCTTTTACTTATTCAACTGATGAAGCCCGTATCCAATATGTAGTCGGGCTACTTCGTGGGAGGGCTTTAGATTGGGCTACGGCTCTGTGGGAGGGATCTCCTGTGTTTTTTAGATCCTTTCCCCTGTTCATTGATGAATTTAAGAAAGTTTTTGATCACTCCGCCCAGACTCGTGAGGCAGCTAGTCAACTCCTCACGTTAAAACAGGGATCACACAGTGTAGCAGATTATTCTATTGAGTTTAGAGTTTTGGCTGCTGGCTAGGCTGGAACGACTCAGCTTTACGGTGTGTTTTTTTAAAGGGGCTTAGTGAACAGTTGAGGGATGAGTTTGCGGTTAGGGATGAAACAGACTCCCTAGATTCACTCATTTCATTAGCTGTTAGATTAGATAATCGGCTCAGGGAGCGTCGGAGGGAAAGAAATAGCCTTTACTCAGTTTCATGCCCTTTTGCCCCGCCCCCACTTCCCACCATTCAGCCCCTCAGCCACCTGAGTCCTCTGCCCCTCAACGGCCACCACCAGCTCTCACCAGAACCCTTCCCGAGCCTGAACCCATGCAGCTCGGGCGAGCCGGCCTGACCCCGGAGGAACGGTCTAGAAGAATGACATCGAGGGAATGTTTGTATTGCGGCCAGAAAGGCCATTTTATCGCCTCCTGCCCCCAGTGCCCAAAAGCCTAGGCTCACCAGCTGTCGAGGAGCGGCGGGTGAGCCTAACCCACTCCTCCCCACCCAGGTCCAAACGCTTTTCTATCCAAGCCTCCCTATGTTCTTCTTCTGAGCCCCTGCCCCTTTTTGCCCTGGTTGACTCTGGAGCTGAGGACAATTTCATTGATGAGGCGGTGGCACGCCAAGCTGGATTCCCCTCAGAGCCCCTGGAGATCCCCATCATTGTCAGAGCCCTGGATGGCAAGTTCCTTGCCCGCATCACTCATCAGACCGCTCCACTCCAACTGGTTCTGTCTGGCAATCACCGTGAGTTCATCCTCTTTAAATTGATGCATTCACCCACTGCTCCCACAGTCCTAGGTCATCCCTGGCTAATTCCTCATAACCCCCACATTGATTGGGCCACTGGCAAAATAATAAATTGGAGCAGTTATTGTCACCACGCTTGCCTCCAGTCAGCTCTTCCACCCACACAGGGCAGCCTCACTCCACCTCTGGTTAAGCCCCCTGATCTCACTAACGTCCCAACCACTTATCACGACCTCGCCAGAGTTTTTTGTAAAGACAGCGCCCTCTCCTTGCCACCTCATCGCCCTTATGATTGTGCAATAGACCTAATTCCTGGGGCCCCATTACCCACCGGACGACTCTATAACCTTTCACGCCCAGAAAGAGAGGCTATGGAGAAATATATTGCTGAATCCCTGGCTGGCAGTATTATTCGCTCCTCGTCATCTCCCCTAGGTGCTGGATTTTTCTTTGTAGACACACTGCATGAAAAGTGGGATTTTCGTCCCCGTAAACGCCCGGAAATCTCACTCGTTTTCGGCAGTTTCCGACAATTTACAGGCTGCGAACGTGGCGTTTACGCGTGCCACAAATTGTCGAATACGGACCCATGACATGTGTGGAGACCTCCCGGGAGGTGCTAATGGCTCTAATTAGCATATGAACAGCAGCGGAGCCGCGTCTGGTTTGAAATTCCTCACTCCAGGATTGGATGAAACCACTACTTTGAAACAAGAAAAATCACTCGTGATTGGTTGGCTGATCTGTCGCTATTGGTCACCCTGGGTCATTATAAATGTAAACCCCTCCCCTACATTTAAAAAATAATAATACTTATAATATAATAATAATTATAAATGTATAATTATTATTAAAAACTAAACTAAAATTATTATTATGTTGTATATTCATGTCATTGTTATCCTATGGGCTACACTATTATTACCATCAAGGACATGAGCGAATTTATTGAGTAAAGGAACATTTGCGAGGAACATGTTTATTCAAAGATAGAGCTTTATTTATAACACACAACTATGTACAAGTACAAGTAGGAGATTTCAACAACAAATCAAAATCCTACAGCGCCATCAACTGTCTATTATTCGCCGCCTCGGAGCTGTACAGCATCTGTCTGCATGTTCTGCATGTGCTCCATCTTGCAGACGTCTGTGGTGCTGCCCTGTAGTTCGGATTCGCCTCCAATCTGACTGCAGCGTTGCACAGAGTTCAGTCAGCTCCTGCTGCAGAACGACGGAGGTCGCACAATCCACCCAGACACCCCGTCAAGTGTGCCGTCTTCCTCATCAGACATCATGTCTGCGGTGGCGCACTTCCATAAGTCCGCCTTGTCCTCTGCCAGGACACTCTGTCTCACTTCCAGCAGCTGTAAAAACAATCAGTAAAGACAATAAGTACTGCGCAGTGCACTGCATGTTGACACAACACATATTAATGCACCACAGTAAAAGTCACTTACACACAATGGCGTCATTATCTGCATCAAGTGAATCCGGACTTGCAGACAGAGCTCTCAGTAAATAAGAGTTCACGGCCTCGTTATGAGGCAAGGTCAGTCTGTGAAAAACAAACTGTACGGGTAAGTTTGGTCAAGAACGTGTCTGAACGTTTCCTCATACAGCACAATGAAAGCATATTCTTTAAACTTACCCTCGCTCCGGTTCGTAGTGCATACAATTTGTCTCCCGAGTTGTGTACTGCTTCCTGTAAATTACAAGACCAAAAAATACACTTTAATAACCAAACTTAGACTGGCTCTGCTTCCTCATTTGTTCCTTTATTTTTAGCTTAGCTAGCAGTCACTGAATATATTCTTACCGCCGTTTGGGGATTGTGCACCCGTCTCCTCTTGTTAGTTAGTCTCCTCCACACGAGTTTACTGCGGTGAACTGCTGAGTCATATCGGCAGCAAACACAGCAAGCTGGCAGACAGCCCACTGATAGCGTTCAGCTGTTTCTTCGTCCATGCTGAGGAGTTTCTGGGTGTTGAAGGAGAGACGCTGTCCAGACATTGTAGTTCACGAAACAGCAAAACAGCGAAAAACACGCGAAATGGAGGAGACTGTCTGAATATACAGGAGTAAAAACAGGACTGTTGATTTGCTCGTCTTGCGAGGTCTTCCGTTTGAATCATGCCGAGCTCGCACGTGATTGGACGAGGGCTAGACAGCTCGTCGGGCTCCTCCAATCACATGATCATTGTTTACGGAAGAGGTCACTGTAGTCATGCCACTATGCACAGTGGTTGAGCTCTAGGAGACTGTGACGTTTTTGCATGGAATGCATATTTGACCTTTGTGGCAAAGCCTGATTAAAACTAATTGCTGAAGTAAATTGTTTTGTGCATCTTTTTTATTGAACATTGACCATTGCTAATGACCATACACAGTAATCAATCTAGCATACTTTCATGGAATAAATATATTCAAGCTAAAATTTAAGAGTCTATAATTAGGCTATACTAAGCCTCATCTATTTATACCAGAGATGAATGAAGTTAATACCTTTTTGAGAAATGTCACCTCTGTATGGGGAAACTCCCCCTGCTCCCCTGGTTTGCATTTCTATAGCTCACAGCATGTTCATTTACATGTTAAAGACTCCCCTAGAATTAGGGGAAGGGGGGACAACTGCCAAGCAAGGCCCACAACAATTTACGACAGTTTCCGGCAGTTTTCTGTGTTGCCTGTAAATTGCCGCGCGCAGCCGTAAACCTGAAATTCCACGGCAATCTACAGTGCCGCATACTGACGGAAATCCCTCTTTTCATGCAGTGACCGTGGGTTGAACCAAATCAGTGTCAGAAACAAGTACCCTCTTCCCCTCCTCTCTTCAGCTTTCGAACCCCTCCATGGTGCCACTGTGTTCACTAAGCTCGACCTCAGAAACGCCTACCATCTGGTCCGTATACGTGATGGAGACGAGTGGAAGATGGCCTTTAACACACCAGTCGGCCATTTTGAATACTGGTTATGCCATTTGGCCTAACCAATGCCCCAGCAGTCTTCCAAGCCCTTGTTAATGATGTCCTGAGAGACTTACTGAACCATTTTGTGTTTGTCTACTTGGACGACATCGCATTTTTATCAAATAGCAATATTTGACACAATAAGCAAAGTTTTTCAGTTCAGATAAATTTTGGTTGATGACTGAATCAATGAATAGACATATATGTGAACTTAAACAACAAAAATGGTCATTTTTTTATTTCGCCAGAGAGTTTGTTCATTTGTCAGATGTAGACCTACTTATTTTGGCTCTGAACGCCTCGTCATCTGGTCTATTATGGGAGTGTGGATACCCAACGAAGCCCAACACGAGCCTGATGGGACCCGTCGAGACCCAGTGGAACCTGATGGGTTGAACCGGGTTTAGATAACAAATCAGAAATTTTGCTCAGGTACGGCCCACTAGACATGCTGCTGTGTTGTGCTATGGCCTATTCAAGTGCTTGAATTGTTATTTACATGACAATGCCTGAATGTGACATAGGCTACGCTCCAATTGGAGTGTGTGTGCTGTGCTGTGCTGCTGTGCATGCAGCGTGTTTAACTGTGCGTAATAGCAGTCTTTTGATGGTCATTTACACACTGTCCATGTGTGATCATGGTAAACAGACAAGCTGTAACCATGGTAACAATAACTACGTCAGGTAACAAACTGCACTGGGCTCTGGTCAGGTTCACACTCAAAAATCAGAAAGGCTGTCGGGTTCAGGCCCGGCTCGGTTATAACCGTCTTGGACTCGGGTTGGATTTGGTCAGGAAAATGTGGCCCGAGCCGTGCTCTATTGTGGGCTGGCTACACTGTTTGCCTGTACTCGGACTGCTAACATTAGCTCTGGTGTCCGTGCTCACAGCAACATGTTTTGCATTGAGGTGATACCATAGGCCTGAAGTGCTGTGTTGATAAGAAAACTCTTTGTTGCACAATTTGCACATAATCATGTTCTTACCCACGCACCCATTGGGAAGAATTGTGTGTGTGCATCAGTGTTACTGGTGTGCAACAAATTAGGGAACTGAAAAAGGTGCGATTAAATACGTTATTTTTTATAACGAGTTATTTTTCCTGTAATTAATTAATCGAAATTAATGCGTTAAAGTCCCAGCCCTAATATATACGTATATTTAATAAAATGTAACTTTAATATCAGCGTCTGAAATTGTTTGCTCCATGTTCGTAGGTCAACAGGATGCACCTATTCATTGTAATTATCACCTCCATGTATAGTTGTCACTGGCTATTCACAGGCGGGGATGTGCAGTAATTGCTGACTAGTGGGAGTGTGCTGTCATTTTACGACTGATTGGCATTCATGAACATTCACACATGCCTATGATCAAATCAGAGTCTTCCACAGAGTTTATAAATCAGGTGTAGATTTTTAGTACCAAGGTTTTTTATGTGCACATCTACTCCAAGATTTACTAACATTTCATGAATGAGATCAACTATTTCCAAAATCTTGATCTTGACCACAAAGAAAACTACAAAGTTTTGCTGGTAGCAGACAATGAAGGAGTGTATTTGACACACAGAGTTTAGTCTAGGCCAGTGTCTCAAAATAAATCAAATGTGGATTAATTGATGCAAAAAAAAACAAAAACTACAGTCTTAAACTACTTGAAAATTAACATTCTCTTAAAACTCCTTAAAGGAACACATACATTTTTGGGAAATGCATTTTTTTGCTTCCTACTAAGAGTTCGATGAAAAGATCGATAGTAAAAACATCTCTGTGCATTCAGTAGGTTGAAGACCAATGGAAACTGAAAATCAATATTAAGAACTGAATATTGGTGTTGCATTTTGTTTCACTTATAAAGGCCAAAACACAACAGCTGCGAACAGTGCGCATCAAAAAATACGCCCCTGTTGTTTTCAAAGTACAACCCCACACCCGTGGCGGCTAGACAGACATCGGCACTCATGGATGCACCGCCCTGCAGCACTTTATGTCACTGTCCTATATCCAACCTTGCAGCCCCCCAAAATTAAATGAATTTTCCCCCCACTTGCTCTCTGCTTGTACATGCCAGCTCCTGTAGCAGCTCTTTTCTCTGCTCCTATGGCAGCTCGACTTCTCTCCTCTTTTCTTTGCATCACCATTGATGCAAAGAGAACTCTGTAGCTGTTGCTGTGAGCAGCTCTTCAGCTAAGAAATCAAGTTTAATTAGGAGCTCTCCACACACTGTTTTGAGCTAATGCAGAGGTGGAGAAAGTTTAGATCTTCAGTAAAAGTAGTAATAACTGTGTGGTTGTCTGTTGATGTGCTGCAGCACGACATGTTCAGTGTGTGCTAGGGGCAGCACATCACATGACGCACTGCACTGCGGCGGTGCTGGTTTGTTTTCAGCTTAATATTCGGTTCATTTCTTTTATGTGGTTGGGGTGTGATTCACTGATGTAATGGATTACTTTTCCTTCTTTGACTTTGAATGTTGTGAATGAACTACCTGTTTTAAAGCTGCAGGGCTACAGCTGCATAGCAGCTTACACATATTTTTGCTCTAGGCCTCCCTGAGCAGAGACATGATACTGCTGAAATAACATACTGTACTCACCTCTTGTACCAAGACTCAGCTTCTTTGTTCTCATTGGAAGATCGGAGCAGGCGGCCCAGGTTCACCATGGCAACGTAGTGTGCTGGTTTGAGTCTAACAGCTTGCTGGTAGTGAGCAGCTGCTAGCTGCCCCTCACCTGGTTGAACATCAGAGCAAAGGGGAAGGAAAGGAAGTGGGAGAAAAATTCAGGAGAGGATTAAAGAGATGAACAAGAGTGGAAAAGAAAAGTACAGACAGTAAAGATGTAAGAAAAATCTATTAAATGTATGTGACCAGACTTTAAAATCAAATACCTGCTACTGCTCACTTATATTCTATTCTAGAGAGTAAAACATTGAAAGTATTCAGAGTTTATGATAACAGTACTGTTAACCATAACATAGCCATTCATACTTGTGTGGCATCTAGAAAAATGTCCCATCAGAATAAGTAAAGTTGTATGGGACACATCCCCCTGCGATATTCAGCATATGCAGTTTTCGGCCCATGTTACAAATAATAATAATCTAACATTTTGAGAAATAAGTAAAAAAAACAATGTTTTTTTTTTCGAGTCATATGTGCGTTTGCATTTTCTGTCAGGCTATTATAGCCTCCAGTTATTTTGATTTGTAAAAAGTTTGGACTCCTTTGTGGTGTCTTTCCTCTGACCTATA
The DNA here is from genome assembly GCA_019142605.1 of Cephalopholis sonnerati. NCBI lineage: Eukaryota > Metazoa > Chordata > Actinopteri > Perciformes > Serranidae > Cephalopholis > Cephalopholis sonnerati. Next base: position 34,072,247 of record JAGQAX010000022.1, on the reverse strand, counting down.
GCTCAGAGTCACTCTCTTTGCCACTCGCCCCTCACCTATAGACAAAACTGGTCTGTTTAGGATGGTTTCCAGACTCCAGCATGCTTACAAGTTTTTCAAGTTTACTCCTGCACCTCTAGCCTTCTCTCTGCATCCTTCCCCCATTGCTGTCCACTCATCCTCAACCCCATCACCTCACACTTCCTCATCAACCCTCTGTCTGACCATGCTTGTCATAGGCTATTCCATCATAAGAAAAGTCCAAAGAAAACCACCAAGTGTTTTTGATTTCCTGGCATGACAGTGACTGAAATTACGGAGAAATGCATCAGCCTCCTTGTTAGATATCCTAGTGCAAACAATGTTATAATCCATGTTGGTTGCAATGACTCTAAGCAAAGGCCTGAAATCTTCTAACAAGATTTTATGAAGTTTCTGGTCTCTCTTGAAGATGTGGCAGGAGGATTTTTATCTTCGGCCCCATCCCTCCTGTTAACCAAACCATCGATCACTTAAGTCTGACTCTTGCATTCCACAATTGGCGTCAATTTATCTGCCTCATTCCTCCTGTTAACAAAAACATCAATCACTTCACTAGGACTCTTTAGCTCCGTTTCCACCAAACACTTTCGGTATGGTACCTTTGGAACCAAAGTTCCCTTCAGACATGGTACCTAGACCCTCGCGTTTCCACTGCAAACCATTCCCTTAAATGTGGTCGGGGTTGTAGTCACTCACTGCTCCGTCCAGCACTCACACAGATGGAAGTCTGCACCTCATCTATCATCGACAGAATGAGGCTGCACGCCGACATTTTCAGAACAAAATAAAACAGGCTGCAGTAAGAGTCTCTCTCCATGGGGTATTTAAAAACAGCCGGTTTGTGCACTTAGGCCTTCTCAGGCAAGCTCAGGGGGTTTAGTGGTGCCATAGCTTGACGCTACGCGACCCTTTTTTTTTTCTCTCTGAGTGAGGATTAGAATATATGCAGTTTACATAACCTGGCCGAAATTAATACATATAAACGCTTGAAGATCCACTCATTACTAAAAGTGTATGTCATATAAAAACTCAAAAGTAATGGTCAAAGTTGTCATATGGAATATTTAAAGTGTGTTAATTGAGTCACTTCGTCAGCTCGTGCATTGAGTAACATTACAAGTTAATGTTCCACCTTAAAAATCCCAGCAGGCAGCCCGCTGAATTAAGTTATTTTTTTCTCCAACTCCAGCTGCTGCAAGAGGCAGCAAAACATCTTTATAATTTATAGTTACAGTCTACTAATTAAACTCTCCATGATATGAATATTGGCTTCTGCCAGCCACAACTCAGCCCTGAGCAGAGTGACTGTCCTCTACTGTCCAATCAACGGATTGCAGTGTTCACAGCTCCACCTTTTAGTACCAGATCTGTGTGCTAGGTACCCCAACAGAAGGTGTACCAAAAATGGTAATGATACGGAACGGTTCCATTGGTATCTTCCAACAACTTCTCTTATGTATCCGATTGTTTTCAATTTGTTCATGTTCATAATGAATCATCTTTACGCACTAAAGTTTGTTTTGGAGTTCCAAAAGGTGCTGTGCTCGGACCAATTCTATTCACTCTGTATATGCTTCCCTTAGGTAACGTCATTAGAAACCACTCTGTAAATTTCCATTGTTATGCGGATGATACACAGTTGTATTTATCGATAAAGCCAGAAGAAACGGATCAATTCACTAAACTTCAAAAATGCCTTAAAGATATAAAAACCTGGATGAGCTTCAATTTCCTGATGTTAAATTCAGACAAAACTGAAGTTATTGTTCTTGGCCCCAAACACCTTAGAAACTCTTTATCTGATGATATAGTTTCTCTGGATGGCATGGCTCTGGCCTCTAGCACTACCGTAAGAAACCTCAGCATAATATTTGATCAAGATTTGTCTTTTAACTCCCATTTAAAACAAACCTCAAAGACTGCGTTTTTTCATCTGTGTAGTATTGCAAAAATTAGGCCTATCCTGTCCCAAAAAGATTGCAAAATTGGTCCATGCTGTTATTACCTCTAGGCTGGATTACTGTAATTCTCTATTATCAGGTAGCTCTCATAAATCTTTAAAAACTCACCAGCTAATCCAGAACATGGCGGCACGTGTACTGACAGGAACTAAGAAATGAGATTACATTTCTCCTGTTTTAGATTCTCTGCACTGGCTTCCTGTAAAATCCAGAATTGAATTTAAAAAATCCTACTCCTAACTTACAAAGCTCTAAATGATCAGGCTCCATCATATCTTAGAGAACTCATAGTGCCCTATTATCCCACCAGAACACTGTGCACTGAGAATGCAGGAATACTCGTGGTCTCTAAAGTCTCCAAAAGTAGGACAGGAGCCAGAGCCTTTAGCTATCAGGCTCCTCTTCTGTGGAATCATCTTTCTGTTTTGGTCCGGGAGGTAGACACCGTCTCCACAGTTAAGACTAGACTTAAGACTTTCCTTTTTGATAAAGCTTATAGTTAGGGCTGGCTCAGGCCTGTCTTGGACCAGCCCCTAGTTAGGCTGACATAGACCTAGTCTCCAGTATCCATTTTTTAACTCTATGAAAGTGTAAAAAACAACAACCACTGAACATTTTTGGCATCTTAGAAGTAAAATTAAGGCGTATTACTGTAGATTGTACAGGTGTATCTAATAAAGTGACCACTGAGTATATATGTACAGAGAAACAGTTTCTTAAACATGACAGGGACATCATACTGACTGTTCACTCTGACTGATTAAAGTAGATCCCCACTAAAAGACTATGGTGTTAATGAACTTGTGTTTACCCATAACCCCCAGGGCCAGAGAGCCACTGGGTTCAACTCACCTGTATCCACCAGAAAGACTCCGTAGTTATTATGTAGGTCAGAACTGTCTGGACAGTTCTCTATACCTTTTAGATACACTTCATTGGCCTCAGCGAAGCGTTTCTGTGGGAGAATGCAGATTAAATGAATACAGGATTTAAACAGGAACAACCTAGACAAGGTTACAGTAAGCTACAGTGTGTACAACTGAACAGGCTTCTCTAATGTTTTAGTATCGCTGTCTGCAGAGAGATTCATCATCTACAGCTACAGCTAATGTGATTCTGAAGTTAATCTGAATTACAGCACACCTCCAGTGCGGTGCAGACTGTATGTGTGAGTGTGTGTGAGAGAGACAGAGAAAGTGTCCTCCTTGTGTTTTTGGGATGTGTCACCTGCTCAGCATAGAGAGATGCCAGACTGGAGTAAGCATCAGCAAAATGTGGCCCAAAGTGGATGGAGTCCTTCAGCAGTGTCTCAGCCTCTTTCTCCTTCCCCTGGGACCTGGAACACGGCACCAATATCATTTTTACAATCATCATCATCAAAATCATCATCAGCTGTAGCAGCAGCTGCAATATCATCATCATCATCATCATCATCATCATCATCATCACCATCATCATTAGCAGGAGCGGCAGCTGCAATATTATCATACTCATACTCATCATCATCATCATCATGATCATCATCATCATCATTAGCAGGAGCAGCTGCAATACTAGAAAACTTTGCAATTTCTGAAGAAATTGCGTGTGGGAGCTGCAAACTGTCAGCTACTGTTGCTACTGCTACTGCCACTGCAAGCTGCTGCTTCAACAGGATTTTTTTCCAAATGTTATAACACATATAATGAAATGCATATTTGTCACATCCCGTCAATGGCCACAAGGTGGGGCTATTGGCACCATGTTTCACCATGTTGTGCACATTGACATGGAGAACTTGTGTACCAAGTTTCATTTCACTGAACTGTAGAAATATCATGTTAAAACATTACAGTAGCGCCCCCTGTGGGTAGAATTGTATCAAATTTCACATAATGGTGCACTGTCATTATATGTACAAGATTCTCAAATTTGGTATCGATCCGAATCAGCATTGAAGAGTTATGGCGCATTCAATGCATCAGGCCACGCCTTCAAAAGTTTGGTAACCAATTACAGACAAACGGTAAGTCATACCAAAAAACGAAGATATGAGCTGTGTTCGGGATCAACTAAATATGGTATGTATCAAGTTTGGTGAAGATTGGATGAAACATGTGCCAAAAGTAGCAAAAAATGCATTTTTGAAAAAAATTCAAAATGGCAGAAAAATTTCTAGACGCAAATGGGCGTGGCCTATATCACTCTACTTGATACCGTCCAAGGAATACACTGTGCAAACATTGTTTGGCTAGGCCTCACGGTTCATGAGTTATAATCCAAAACATAAAACACGTAATAACTGACCACATGGTGGCGCTATAGGCCGCATTTTAGAATATGTGAAGTAGTTCCACATGGCTCACCTGTCAATTAAGTTTGAACACTTTAGCACTTTTAGTTTTTGAGATATGAGCTTTCAAACATTGCTCCCATTGACTTGCCATTATAAATTTTAATGCTTTAAAAAATTATATAAAATCATTGGAATATGTTAGAGATAAGAAAAGTGATAGCACACATCTCCTTATGGGGATGTACAATGTGACATTGAAATTAAGTTGATACGACAAATTGTGTAGGACTAGTTAGACGACAAAAAATGGCGAAATAATAATAATAATAATAATAAATAAATAAAGAGCGAAGATAACATAGTGTGGGAGCTGCAGCTTCCACACAATTATTATACTCTCATCATCATTGCCATCATTATAATCATCATCATTATCAGCAGCAGCTTCAGTATTATCATCATCACCAGCAGCAGGTTCAGTATCATCATTATCATCATCATCATTATCATTATCATCATCGTCACCAGCAGTAGCAGCAGCTTCAGTATTATCATACTCATCATCATCATCATCATCATCATCATTAGCAGGAGCAGCAGCTGCAATATTATTATACTCTCATCATCATTGCCATCATTATAATCATCATCATTATCACCAGCAGCAGCTTCAGTATCATCATCATCATCATCATCATCACCATCACCAACAGTAGCAGCAGCAATATTACCAAACTCTCATCATCGTCATCATCATCATCATCATCATCATCATGATTGTCAATAATATCATCATCGTCATTAATATCATGATTGTCATCGCCATCAGTATCATCGTCATCGTCATTGTCACAATCATCGTCATCATTATTATTAATGTTATCATTGTCATCATCATCAATATGATCACTGTCATCATCCTCATCTACGCCATCAATATCATTGCCATCATCCTCACATGCAGCAGCAGGAGCTATATTATTACGCTCATAGTCATCTTTGTCACAATCATCATAATAAACATCGCAACCATCATCATCATCAGTTGCAGCAAAATGATACTCTCAATGGATTGCTCAGTTGGTGAGTTTGTTCCCACAGCTCCACTGATAAAACAGAGATGGTATTGGAGCTGAAACATGACAACTGACTTTATTTCACCTTCTATTATTGATGTCATTTTCTTTTAGAGCCAGCAGAGCTCAGGGCAGTCCTCACTGTTTGACCACCAAACAACCAAACAATAACCCTCAACAGCTGATTACAGTGGCGCTGTCAGGAGCTGGGGGAATTGATGCCTTTCATTTAAGGAGCATACTAAGTTATTATTTTTTCTGGCCCTCCAGACTATGTCACTTCATGTTCTGCTGACTATTCATTTTTATCTGCGTACTGAGGCTATATTTCAACATATCTGACGTCAGGGTTCTGCATTATTAGTGCAATGAATCATGGTCATGAAAGTTTAATAATGGTTTGTTGATTAAAAAACTATGTGGGTGGCAATCTCCAGATCAATCCATCAATTCAATTTGATCCTTGAATTTGGGCATTAAAAAAGACTAATTATAGCTACTGCACAGATGTGGGTTGGGGCCTGGACATTTTGAAAAAGAAGAAGTAGGAGAAGGATGAGGAAGAGGAGAATGATGCAAATAGGAAGAGAAGGAAAACAAAGGAGATTTAAAAAAGCAGGCAGTAGGCATTAGTAGTAGGCATGAGTAGGCCTTAGTAAGTTTATACTGCATCACCCAGGGCTGGAACTCACAACCTTAAACACCAGGGGCAAGTCATGATCTTGTCGCTGAGAAAGGAGAAACCATGGATAGGCTTCACACTATGACTTAGTCCATCAGCAGGGTTGCATGTAAAGATGGATCTCAAACTCATGTCAAAAATTAAGTTAACAAGACAAAAAATGTGACAATATGAGTACTTCATCTAGACAACAAAAAGATTTTTTTAAAGACTGAAATGCTCCACGAGTGAAAAAATGATATTTAAAGATGTCATTTTCATTGACTGCAAGGATGGAATTCAAAATATCAACAATTGTTTTTGAGATACAATTTTGAAATTTCCCACATTAAATTGTGTGTTTTTTGTGTATTTTGTGCAAAAAAGAGGGTTTATCAGATGAATCATGTTTATAGCTCCAACCATTGACATCAGAAAGTCAACCATATGTAACAAAGATCATCCAATATCTATGAAATTTACATGGCTTGGTCTACATGATAAGCAGCAACATGAAATATGATTAGTCTGTGTTGTCTAGTGCCCCATAGTGGACACAGTCAGTGGTACAAAGTTTGCAATAGGTTATTTCCAGAGCCATGGTTTTCCAAGCAAGAATACCATCTAACTCCTGTGTGCAGTGTCTGACTTTCACTGGAATGCATAGCCCAGGGCCCCCATTGTGCGTGAAGGTGCGAGAGCCCATTCATCACTGCTTGTAGCTTTTATTTATTATCATTGTTTTTCTTTGAAAATGTTATTCCAAGTAATGTAAAAAGTGCCACCAGATGGCAGGAGCTACATTTGAAGTACTAGATACAAACTATGCAAGTCACTGAATCCTCCACAAGTTCCTGCAAATGTTTCACAACAAAAGCCTTTTTTAGAAAATGAAAGGATTCTGTCAACTGAAATTATAAGGGGCTTTTAATTTTAAATGGATACAGGAAGTGTTGAGTTTGAAAGGACCTCGCAATGCATTAAATTTGACAGGACAAACGGAGGCAGATTAAAAGTAAAAACAGGAAAATAAAGAGGCAAAAATAAAATAAAGGCCCGTTTCTGATGTAGTCTGTATCAAGTGAAGCTGGTACCCTCTGCAGTTGTGGTTAGTAAAAGCCCCACCACTATATTTAATTTTACACCTTAATATCCTCCATTATTAAGAATTAACATCATTTGCTACCCTGGTGCTAATGGCAGTACTCGATGGGTTGTTAAAGTGCCTCTGCTGTTTCACGCCATCATTTTTCCTTTTTACACTGTGTGGTAACATCCCTGGAGGAATTATCAAAAAGGCTGGGGTGTTGCTGCCATACAGTTTTCCATGGCAGCAGATAGCTCTGTGTTTCTATTGGTCAAAGTGACAGCTGTGAGGGGAGGACAAAGAGAAAATCAAACATGCTAGACTTTCTGTTGGGATGTGACGAGTCGTCCCAGACGTGGTGTTGGTTGTTGTCTGCTACATGAGACAAAACAAGGATTATCGCGTGAGACACTCATTGCCATTTATGATCTGAGCCGACAGCGTACGACGCCATGTTGGGCCATAATCGAGCTGGTATCGTGTTATCGGAACCTGGCATAACAATTATCATGAAACTTCCAGGAAATGTTTAAATTAGTACCTGAAACATATGCTAAAAGTTCTACTCAAATCATTCTGTAGAGGATGCCACAAATGCGATCAACAGGCGAGGCATAACACAAATCAGACATGTTTTTGCAATTGACCAAAAGGGGGCGACGGTATTGTTGCAGGGTGGGAGACAGATTTTGTTGTAAATGACTAAGCATCTGTTGGATCACAATAAAACCTGGTGGGTATTTTTAATGCAGGTGTCAGATACTGTTACAGGTCTTGATCGTTAATGCTCAATGCTGGCTTGAACCCCTGAATAGCCACTTAAAGCTCTATTTTGATTTTTTTTTTTTTGTTACATCAATTCTTCACAGACACCATTGGGTGATGTGGATTGTATAAAAAGTTTTGAGATCACAAAACAATGTGAAGCAAGCAACTGCATGCAATGACAAATTAAAAGACAGTTTTGGTGGTGTGTGTACTGATTAACAGAGCAAGAGAAAATGTACTGATTTATAACACATGAACGAAGTGAAAACATCAGATGGTCTCCTGTCTTTGTTTTTGGTTAAAACCAGAGGTAATCGAGAGACAGCTGAATGATTTAATGGTTTCTTTCTGTTGTTGTGATTATACTGAGCAGCTAAAGAAAGAAAAAAAAAAATTTTACTGTTGGAACATTATGTCTGTCTCCAGCTGTGGGGGTCATTGCCCATTTTGGAAGCTTGTTGGAGAGCTTTGGAGAAAAAAAAAGACTTGCTTTCTACTAAACACTGTTGAAAAGCTGCCCACGCTCAGGCTTTTGTATTGAGTGCTGTGTGTGCTGTCAGTGTTTGTCTATTCTCCAATAGCATTTCACTTTGTGCTTGTCAGAGCGTTTGTGTGTGTGTTTCTTACTTGAGGAGGTTTCCCAGGTTAAACAGAGCTCGGTTGTGCTGAGGGTTGATGTCCAGTGCCTTCCTGTAGTAGTGCTCAGCCTCCTCTGGGTTGCGAGTCAGAGTGCCTAAATTGTTCATAGCGCTGGCATGGCGGGGGTATAACCTGAGGGGGGGATAAGGAGACGGGACAGAAGAGAGTTGAATTTTATTTACTAATAACATTTTCTATAAAATATATACACAAATATTTTTAACCTAGGAAAGTTAAACCTGAACACCAGAACTAAGTTGGGAGCACAACATTGGCAAACTTGTTAGCAAACAGTTCGTAGGATTTTTTTTTAAGATTACTCTTACATCACTTTGTGGTTCCCCATCTCCTTCTCTCAGTTTTGCCTACTCCCTCTCAGCCTGACGTCTCAGGTCCCTTGTCCAACCTCACTTCTCCCAGCTCTCGGTTCTCATCTTCAGCCCTCATGAGCAAAGCCCTATCCACTGTACTGGCGATTCTTTGATTCATAATATCATCTGCACGCTTTGTCATATAGACTTACGGGTGGCCTACTTGGAGTCAAATGGGGTCCTCTGGCGATCACAACAGAGACTAGTACATTGGGGTATAAAATGCTGCCTTAGTGTGGGTCATTTAACTAGAATTACCACCTCACGGTTATATGCCTCAGCGAACCCGACAAGTTGCCTTTACAGTTTGCATCCATGTCAGTGAAAACATGGAGGCTTCACACACATCTTCCCTGTGGCAGCACATACGATCTATACAATCTGCAAAGTTTAAAGATGGACACCCAAGATTAGTGTCACCAATTCAGTATCTGATCAAATATCTCCCCCTCTGTTCCTGAGCTATAATGTGGAGTAATGTCCGGTTGTTTTGTTTTGTTTTGTTTTTCAGCACATTATGACACAGTGAAGGTAGCCTTCGATCTTTTGGATATAAGATGTCACTACTGCGTCATTTTATCCAAATAGATATTTGTGTGAAATTGTATCATAATTAGCATATCATTTTATGAGTTATTGCCAAAAACATGTTTTGTGAAGTCACTGTGACCTTGAACCTTGACCTCTGAAGATCAAATTCCAATCAGTTCATTCTTGAGTACAAGTGGACATTTATGCCAAATTTTGGAAATTCTCTCAAGGCCTTCCTGAGATATGGCCGTCACATAATGAGACCTTTGACCATCAAATTGTAATCGGTTCACCCTTGTCTTTTTTGTGTGTTTGTGCCTAATTTGAAGAACGTCCTTAAAGATGTTTTTAAGATATTATTTTCATGAGAATAAGAGTGATGTAAGGTCATGGTGACCTTGACCAAAACCACCAAAATCTTATCCACTCACCCTTGAGTCCCAGTGGAGGTTTGTGCCAAATTTGAGAAAATTCCCTCAAGGCATTCTTGAGATATCATGTTCATGAAAATGAGTCAGACAACATCACTAATCAGTGCATCCTTATCTCAAAGTGGAAGTTGGTGCCTATTTTTAACAAATTCCTGAAGGTGGCCTTTATATATTGTGTTCACGAGAATGAGAGGAATGCAAGGTCACGATGACCTTGACCTTAACCACCAAAATTAAACTCAGTTTATCCTTGCGTCCAAATGTTTGTGCCAAATTTGAAAAACTTCCCTCAAGGCATTTTTGAGATATCAAATTCACAAGAATGAGACAGTTAAGGTCACAGTGACCTTGACCTTTGACCACAAAATTCTAATCAGCCCATCTTTAAGGGTTTTCTGGCCTTAACTGATGTTACTGTAAAAAAGCCTTAAAAATCTATCCAAGTCCATCTCAAAATGAGTAATCACTTAATTTTATCAGGAAACAATGTTGGAACATGTACAAAGTATTTCTAAAGTATCTAAAAGCAGAAACACCAGCACACCAGCATTAGTGGGGTGTCCACTTACAGGGAATATGTAGCCTGTGCAGTTTACATTTGCAGCTCTACAAAATTGCAGGTTACAATCAACAACAGGCCTTTCAGATGAACTTGCAGCAGAGATGTGAGACTTGCTGTCAGGAAGTCCTAATTAGCATCTGACAAGTAGTGGTACATGACTAATCCTATCTCGAGGTCCTTATCATCACCAATCCTTTCATTTTATTGGATGAGGCTTATTATGGTCTTTCATCCACAAATGATCCGCAAGTCATCATCCTCAGTCTCATCCTGATCCAATGTCTGCACGCTGTAACTGCTAACCGCTAACCATTCTTCTGCAGCTCCCAACAGCCCACAACACAACACAACACAACACAACACAACACAACACAACACAACACAACACAACACAACACAACACACAATTCAAAGAACAGACAATATGGAGAGTGGGCATACTCGATCAATACACAGAGGGCGCCCCAGACTCTGAGCAGCCCACCCACAACTCTCTACGACAAACAGTTCTACAGGACCGAGCATTGGAGTTGGGAGGAGGGGAGCTAGGAGAGAGAAGCTGGGAGGTGAAAGGTAGGAGCAATGCAGAGGGAGCTGAGAGGTCAGGCTAAGAGGTGGTCGGCGAAACTGAGAGAGGGAACTGGGGGCTCCCAGCTTTCACAAAGTGTTTGTTCTGACTAGAAAAACAGTTGCTTATTTATATACCCAGCAGTTATGGGACAACATAAGCATTAATTCGGAGTGATGTTTGTGTCCATCTGATGAATGTGATCCCAATATTCACTCAAGAAATGAAAGAAATATCTGACTTTTTAGCAGGTACATGCTCCACTATGTTCACCAGCTAATCTCTGTGTCTGTGTGCTGTTTGGTGCTGAGCAAGTAGTGTACATTGGGTTTTTAGAGCTTGTTCTCTGAAAACAACTGCCCGCTGTAGCCAAAAATGACGTTTGTCAGAGCAGTGAGAGGAAACTTAAACATTAAAGTTGTGGGCTGGACAGCTAAACAATGAGCTGAAACTCACTATAAAGCTCAATAAAGACAGGGGGTGATATAGATTCAGGTGATAATTCTCTGAAGGTTTATTACTATAAGTGCAAACTTGTTTGTCTGTGTGGTCCTGTCTTTGCCTCCATAATGTCACGCTTAACATAACCGGCACCTCCACATGGGTAATAGTGTACACCATTTGGAGGAGCACTCCATTCAGCACTCACGGTTGTATCATGTCATGTGAAATACTGTATGTCTCATCCTGACTGCATCAAAAAGTTTATATATATTAAGACACTTTGTGATTGTGATTTATTCTATTGTCACTCAAATGGGACTATACAAAACCTTTCTAAATTCCTCCTCCTGGAAACTGTTTTCTGGTGGCCGAGTCAGACACAAAACATGCGGGTAATGGTTTCCTTCCTAGATTGCAATAGGCCCAAACAGCTTACAGGCAAGCTCTGGTATTGCGTGGTATTGGGACACAATATGTACATTTAAATCTCAGTTTGGAATTATATTTGTTTTTCAGATTAGTTTTTATGGGCGTCAACAAGGCATAATTACTTGATTTTAAGACAACAGTTTGACAAATTCAAATTTTGACCTGATGATAGTGCTAGAGGAATGTTAATGAATCACTAAAGTTACTTGGATTCATCCTGACATTGCTATCCTTAGGGGCATACTGCAGATGTGGCTAAAATACCCTAAAATTAGGTTGGGTATACTAACTAAAGGATCCATCAGCTCTGCTTATATCATACACATCACATAAATTTGACCCTCTGAGGGAGATTTGAAGAATCAACTCATTTCAAAAACTTTGGGAATAAAAGGAAATTAATTTTGAAAATTTAAAATGTGAGGGATATTAAGAAAGATCTTTGTCCCTCTCACTGCCTTCCTGTGGGAAAAAAAGGTGGAGCTGAAAAGGCTGGCTAATTAAACTGAAAATGAATGGTCATGTATGAGCTGGACAGTGGTTTGGAGCTGGATGAAAGCCGCTGAGGCTCTCTACTCTGAGTCTGGGAGCATGGCAAGCTGGAGGGTTGCTATGCTGTGGAGCTTCTACATGCTGGCAGCACACAACTCTGCTGCTGCAGGAAGACTGGAGAGAAGAGAAGAGGAGAGATGGAGAGAGACGGGTGATGCTTGGAAACAGAGAGTGGAGAAATAAGAGAGACAAATGAAGAGATAGAAAGGGAAAATGTAGAGCCTGGGAATAAAGAGAAGAGACGCTACATGCATCTGTTACAAGAAGAGAAAACGAGTAGTGAACAATGCCAAGGTTGAAACAAACACAATACAGGACAATGAGGGAGTGTTATGACCATCAATTAAGGCTCAACAATTCCTCTTTGAAAATTATTCAAATCTTGATTTGGTTCAGTGTGTTCAGTCAGTTCTTTTTCATTCTCAAAGAATTAAATATGGCAACGTGATCACAACCATCAGTGTCAGATTCCAATTATTAGGCAAGGTTAGTATCTGTATAGGATTTACCCGGTTTTCATCTAACTCCAGTGTAAACCCATCTGTAGCAATGATGTAGTGTAAAGAACAAAAAAGTCTGAGTAAAGCAGGCGGGAGGAAGGGGTGGTGTATGGGTCAAACCAGGAGACCAGTGTTCACGTCCTACGTGAAACACGTTTTTTTTTTTTTAACTGCATCGCACATCATGAGGGACGTATGTGCCACATGACACATATAACATGTCATGCGATATACTCATTAACTTAACATACCAAATGTACATGTTTTAACCCAAACCATGATCTTTCTTTTAAACATAACCAAGTAGTTGTGTTATCTGAACCCAAGAGAAGATATACTTTATTTGTTAATCCCCAAAGGGAAATTCATTTGTTTCACTTTGTTGTCATATACACACAGGCCTGAAATATACACATGCACAAAAAGGACCTATACATGCATTAAATTGAGAGATGTCAGAGTGAGAGGGCTGCCCATGGACAAGCACCCTGAGCAGTTGGGGTTTTGGTGCCTTGCTCAAGGGCACCTTGCCTAGGAGGTGAATTAGTACCTGTCCAGCTACCAGTCCACATACCATATTTGGTCTGGACAGGGACTTGAACCAACCCAAATCCCTTTGGACTGAGCTAGTGCTGGTGCCCAATAGTAATTTTTGTGACAAAACCTTCATTTCCTTGTGAACACGAAAGTTTTTTGAAAAGACACTATGTATGTAACGAGCACAAACTAACATGCTTTAAGTGCCCAAAACTGCAAGGAGAGGTGTACCTTGAGCATCAAGGCCGTAAGAACCTGTTCAACATTGTCGAGTGGGGTTTGGGGGACCATTTTCAATTGACACCTTCTGTGATCCAACAATGCGGTCTCACTCGGAAGTCGTCGAATACTGGTACTTGGTCAGTGACTTCTGGCATCAAACACCAACAAAAAAGCCATTCTTTCACGCTGGTATGATACGTGGCTGGTTGCCGTTACTGCCGTCCTACTCAGTGCCACTTGCTCTCCCTCCCATTATATTTCCCTGAAATTATCAATGAAAGACTTAACGTTGTAATAACAAGATAGGGTCCGGGGCAGTGGCTTTTTTCACCTGATTTCAACTAAAGTGTTGGTTTTTTAGAATATTAAAACCTTTTAAAACCCAGCAGGGTGAGCTGGTTCTAAGGGCTTTACATCATGCAAACAATATAAATGTTGAACATTTAACTTTTGTCAATATGGCCATTGACAGCTCCATAAGATTCTTCTCAAATTAATTGCCAGGTTCAATTTACATAAACCGTGAACACCAAATCATTTATTCAAATTTATCAGCATGGTAAACAAGAAAGACAAAGATAAAGTGCTGACTCATTACCTCCGAAGAGGTCATAAAGTATGAATATGTCTCCTTTTCTTTTTTATTTAAATTCGTTTAGTCTGTAAGTGTCCAGCGACCAGAAGAATGAAAAGAATGAAATGCTTTTTTTTTTTTTTTTTTTTCAAAAGAAGGATCCAAGTTGTGAAAAAAAAAGGATCCAAGTTGTGAATACTGTTGTTAGAAGTCCATTGTTAGTCCAAGGCCTTTCTTGATTGCTTTGTGGGTGCATCTTCCGAGCCTATAGGCTGGCAGGCAGTGATCCCCCCCAACTGTGACCTGTGCACACTCTATATGCGGTCTGGCAGTGTTGGCAGCTTTGTTCAATTGGGTGATGTCCAAGGACATTGTTCATATGGTTATCTCTCTGGTGAGATAAAACACCTGGTGAAATGGATGGGATGTGTATCAGTTGTGTTGCATCTGAATCCCCTCTAAGCATATTTATGGCTTGTCACCTGCAAGGTTAGTTCATGTCTCTACCAAGTTCAGGTGAATACAGCCTGGGTTGGCTGGAATGCCCTGCTTCTCTACCGTGGTGGGCTAGGTTACAGAGAAGGCAGGTTGTGGCGACTAACCTTTAGCTGGTCTGGATCAGTGTGGTGTGTGGCTGGGTTGATGTTTTGTTGTTACAGGGTGTTTATTTATCTGGCTCCACCCACTGTACCCATTGAGTCCAGTAGAAGGTGGAGCCTATGTGAGAGAGAATGAAGGTTAAGATATTGTAAGCCTTGTTCACACAAGCAGAGCCCTTTACCTAGAGGCCCCGTGGCTTCTATGCTGCTTGCTAAAGGTGCGTTCACACCAGACCATTTTGTCGCTGGTGACGCGTTTACATATTAAGTCAATGCAAACGGGCGACTTTTTATTATTTCACTTCATTTATTATACAGAACATCATCTAAATGCCATTTCTATAGTTTTTCAATGAGAAAATGTAACGAAACGGCAGGGTCGTCAGGGCGACCACGGCCACATCCTCTCACTCTCTTTTTTCAAAATCATCCATCTGCACCTCGATTACGGACAGCTGTTTTCCACACAGCAGTCATTTAACTCATGTGACAGAATAACAACAGTCTCAGTACAGATCAGTGGGCGCTGCTGCCGGTGTGTTTTTAACAATAGAACCGCCAATACGGTCTGACAGACTGTTTGGGTTTTTATAATTCAAATAACTCTGTTTAAAAAAAAATCTCTAATCCTCTCCTTCTATGACTTTTCCTAAATATGTGTCTTGTACGTTTTTTTGAAGCATAAAAGGTCCTAAAATAAAACACATAAGATTTATGAGTATTTATACCTCCAACCGCCACAGCGGTCACACAGACCGCCGGTGAAAATGACACATTTCGCAGGGTTGTTTCCCCATGGTTATGATTTTTTTTTATTTGTTATTGTTCATACTTGTATATAATGTCTGACAAAATATCTATAACACTGCGAGCTGATCTCCTCCCGATAGCTGCTGGTCAGTCCAGTGCAGAAGTTATACTGATCTCTGACAGAGCTCGCATGTCATCTCCAGGTAGAACAATTGTTTTACTGTCAAACACTTTTCATCCATCCATGTAAAACGCAAAGAACAAACAATGGTGTAGCAAAAACCCAAATGTAATAAATCTCAACAGCGAAAACACCAGTAGACAGCAGCAAACATAAAATTTAGTTTCCAAATATTTATTTGAACATGAAAATATTTCTCAAAATCGGTATATATGTGCTCTAGAGCCTGAGAGAAGAATGGTGATTTGTGCCACATAAATGTTCGGATTCTGTTCCTGTGTTTATTTTGTAAAATATTGAAAATCTTGCAGCCTACTTACCGAGCATGTATATATTTATTTATGTTTTGCAGTCCCAGGCCCATAAGGCCCGAAGCGTATTCCTTAGGCACCGCAGCGCTTTCCAAGATGCTGATCGTGCCCTTGTTCATTTGTTTGTTGGGTCCTGTTTTCATGTTATTTTCTGCAGTTATTTTTGCACTTCTTCATGCCCACAGCTAGCCTGTTTGGTTGAAGTGTTTTTGCTTTGTGTATTAATCTGTATTGTAGCAATAACCTCCAGCTGTACATCCGTCATCCATTCGTATATGTCCGTGTGTGCGTGGTGCGCGGCGCGGGTACGTGTCTCAGTGAAACGAATTTCCCGAGTTGCAGAGAGGAGAGGAGCAGCAGCATAGAAAAAAAAAAAATCCTCTCATTATTTCGGTCTTTATGTCTTTTCTTCTGCAATATTTTATAAAAATACATTATATAGCCAACAATACAGTAGACTAAAAAACTATTTATTATTTAAGAGTGTACTAAGAGTGCTAATTGTCAATTTCAATGGAGACGTGAAGCAGCGAAAAAAACGCGCACGGTAAAAAAATTAAATACATTTTAAAACGCTGACTTGTATGAGGCATTGAAAGGTTTGCTGATCCTCTTGACTGTGACATTTTGTTCATTTAATTTAATTTCTGGTACGTTTATCTAAAAAAAACAACAACTTCTTGATGTGCTTCTGAGCAAAAACAATCAAATTGTGTATGACGGTCTGGCTGACCGTTGTGGCGCCAGGAGGGGGTGCTAGAATGTTGGTGGTCCTAGTGTTAAAATTAGTGAACTACTGTACAGTAGTGCCACAGATTTCTCATTGCCCACCTTGTTTGATTGAGAGTGTAGCAGTATCATTTCTCATGAATGAACGGGCATATGTCACTGTCGGGCTGGGCGATAAAACGTAATGATATCCCAAAATAACGTTTCCTTGATAGAAATACAAGACGCGGTCGATAGAAAATAGTTTTCTTTCATCCATGTTTTGACAGACAACACAAACAGCCAGTGATGACGCACCGACAATCATGTGGCTCAACCCAGCCAGGTGATTCACAGTAGGCTACACAGCACAACAAGACACAGCCTTGACAGCTGTTTGGGTTTCCACTGTAGTTATTTAAATAAGAATATACAAACAAACAATATGCACTATTCCTACATAAGATAAAGTGCAGTTATAGCAAACTAAATAATTTGTTACGAGTATGACATGTGTGCTGCTTGTTTCTTGACAGTAAAAATTCTCCAGGCTAAATGGAAAAATCTGAAAGACACGTACAGGAGGATTTTAAAAGATTATAAGGAGGAGGGGAGGAGTGGCTCAGGGCAGAGGAAAACAAAGCCACCCTAGAAGCATTTCTCGGTCCTGTCTTTCCTCAAACCCCTTTACCAACAACGACAAACCTCAGGGAACATGGGGCTGGGGGTTGAGGAAGACAGGGCTGAGGAATGCTTCCAGGGTGTCAGGAGTCCAGAGGCAGCAGCAGGAGCAGCAGCAGCAGCAGCAGCAGCAGCAGCAGCAGCAGCAGCAGCAGCAACAGCAGCAGCAGACGAAGAATTCCATACTGACACAACAGGTTGGTTAAACACAATGGAAAAGTTTTGTGTTGAGAAAGTAGCTGTTTATGTTTTCATCTGTATTATAATGTGGTCTCATCCAAAGCACAGCTTCTATAGCAGGCACAGCATCCAATATTGCAACAACACTGAAATGATCAATTATCCAATAGAAGGAAAAAATAAAAAATAAAATAAAGATATATGATTTTTTGCTGTTCTTTTCAGAAAAGCTAGAATATTTTTATTATTATTATTATTGTTAATATATTTATTTCGCTGTTGCATGATAGTGTTATTGTTGTAGTTATGCTAAATATAAGGATGGAGTTACTCGTAAATAAAACGTCTTGGTGTATGTTTGCATTGCACACAATATTGTAGGAATTATGCTCTTTATGTTTATGTGGGTGGCTCTTAAAAGAGCCAAATAGCCAGGCGCTCCTCAGCTGGGATGGAGTGCCTGTAATTGATGTCCAACCGGGTAATCCTGCCTCCGATTCTCGCCAGCAGCTCATCAAACTGGGCCGTGGTCAACCACATATACCGTTGAAAACGGTTGGCATCCAGACGCAGCTCCTGGAAAAGCCGGTGGTACTCGCTGAGATCAGTGCGCATCTGGAGTATATTGTGGACCCAAAACCGCTTGGTTGTACGGCGCTTGTGGGACTTCCACAGCAGGTAAACGGCGTCAACAGGTACAATGTCAGCCATGCTGAACCAATACCGGTCAATAACGGAGCAATAAGGAAGAAAAGAGCGTCTCGCTTGAATGACGTCATCAAAGCAACAAGGCGAATTGTGCCAAATTGACGAGTGACTGCAGCTGAGCGACTGAGGGACAACAAAGGAGCGATATGAGCAACAGCGACAAAAATAAAAGGTCCGGTGTGAACGCGGCTTAAAGAGGGTGTAGGATAGCAGACAGGCCAGCTTTATTTATACAAATTTCAATGGATGAATGCGTACTCCCAACTACAGGACAGTACAGCAGAGGGCTACACCTGTGCTAAACTAACTAAACTAAACTTACAATACTGTAATCTTCATTCATTTTTTGCATACATTGTGTCTCACTTGGATTGTGTGGAATAAAGAAAACTCAATAAAACTCAAGTGAGAAAAAAAAAATGTGTCAGATTATTACAGTCAGAGAGCTTTAGTTCAGAGTCTTACCTGAGGGCAGTAGTGTAGTGGTGAATGGCCTCATGGCGCCGGCCACTGTCTTTCAGGAAGTTGGCGTAGTTGTAATGGACTTTGGCATTGTGAGGCAAAGTCTGGATACCAGAGCTGAAACAAGGAGGTAGAGGATGGAGAGGGAGGAGGGGGCATTAGATCAGTCTGTAGAAAGAAATGAGGTGTATACATCTGAGCAAAATAACTGAGAAAAAAAACCTTTCAAGGAAGTCAGCTGCCCCATTTGGACTGGATTTATGTCTCCAGTTACCTGCACTGGGCAGTAATTGAAATCCCAAACAGCATCCCTTCAAGCGGGTCTATGATTGATTCAGGGCTGTTTGCGCTTCTACTTTTTTCAACTCTTTTATAAACTTCATGATAAATATGACTTTTTTGTGTAAATTAAGGAAGTCCACAATAATTTGTCTTGTCTGATGTGTTTTTAACTTTGTTTACCTCCCTGTGGACATTCATCCATTCATATTTATCTGGGTATCTGGGTCCAAGTTGCAGGGACAGCAGGCCAAGCAAAGCACCCAAGACGTCCCTCTTTCCAACAAAGCTTTCTAGCTCCTCCTGGGGGACCCCCAAGGTGTTCCCAGGCCAGATAAGATATATGTAATCCCTCCAGTGTATTCTGGGTCTGCCCCGGGACCTCCCACCAGTGGGACATGCCCAGAACGCCTCTAATGGGAGGCATCCAGGAGGCATCCTAATCATTTGCCAGAACCACCTCAACTGACCCCTTTCAATGCGAAGGAGCAGCGGCTCTACTCCAGTTCCCTCCAGATGTCTGTGCTCCTCACCCTGCCTCTAAGGCTGGCCCAGCAACCCCACAGAGGGAACTAATTTCAGCCCCTTGTATTTGCTATCTCATTCTTTCAGGTACTACCCAAAGCTCATGACCATAGGTAAAGGTTGAGACGTAGATGGACCACTAAATTGAAGGTTTCGCCTTCAAGCTCCCTCTTCACCATGACAGTCTGGCGCAGTGCCTGCATCACTGCAGACGCCACACCAACCTGCCTATACATCTCACACTCAATTTTGCCCTCACTTGTGAACAAGACCCCAAGATACTTGAACTCCTTTGCTTGAAGCAGTAACTCACTTCCCAGAGGGAGCAATCCACCATTTTACAGCAGAGATCCATGGTGACCATTCTGGCTCTCATCCCAACGATGACCATGCTGACTCTCATTCCCACCACTTCACGCAAATCACCCCAGTGCATGCTGGAGGTCACGGTGTGGTGAAGCCAACAGAACCACATCTACTGCAAAAAGCAGAGACAATTCTGAGGTCCCCAAACCGGACCCCTTCCTGCCCCCAGCTGCGCTTGAGATGCTGTCCATCATCATCACAAACAGGATCGGTGACCGGGGGCAACACTGGTGGAGGCCAACAACCACTGAAAACTTGTTTGACTTTATGCCGAGTATGCGGACGCAGCTCTTACTTTGGTCATACAGGGACCAGATGGCTTGTAACAACAACCCTGGTACCCCGGAATCCCGCAGTACCCCCCACAAAACTCCCCAAGGGACTCAATCGTAAGCTTTCTCCAAGTCCACAAAACACATGTAGACCCCTCCAGCAGCCCTGCAAGGCTAAAGAGCTGGTCCATTGCTCCACAGCCAGGACAGAACCCATATTGCCCCTTCTGAATCCAAGGTTCGGCATTTGATTGAAGCCTCCTTTTCAGCACCCTGAAGTAAAGCCCGTGAACACATAAATATGAACAAGTAGAAGGGCACTTACAGAGTGCAGTCCTCCAACAAGGCCAAATGCCCTGTCTCTTTCTTATGTTAATGAAAGCAAAAACTAGTTTGCTTATCTGCCCCATGGTTTGGATCTGCTCCTACATTTAATGTGTTCTTCCTTGGCCCATGCAACACCCTTCCACCAACTTTCAGGAAAATCCTGCTGGTAATTTTTCTGTAATTCTGCTGATAAACAAACCAACCAACAAACAGAAAATCCAAAACAAAAACATACCCTACTTGGTGGAGGTAATGAAGGACCTCCACCTCCACCTCCACACACACACACACACACACACACACACACACACACACACACACACACACACACACACAGTCTTTCTGTCTCCTTACTGGAAGAGGGCCTCCCTGGAGAGCCAGACATGGTTCTGCTGGACAGTCTTCCAGGAGAAGAGCAGGAGCAGCAGCAGCATGGAGACACTGAGGACTGTAGTGCCCCAACGGCCCACCACTGAACACAGCCGACCCAGGCCATGAACGACCAGGATACAGTAACCCATACTAAAAGAGGAGACAGGGAGGAGGGAGAATTTGGGTGAGAGGAAAGGAGGAGAGACAGGAGGGTGAGAGACAAAAAACACATAGATATTATTCTTGAGCTCTTCTTGACCTGTTATTGCAGTCCTACATCTTTTCAGTGTCACTGTCATCCCTCAACACATGCCTCCTTAACACTTAGAGGTGGAGCATTAAAGCTAACTACTGCAACTCACCAAAATACACTGCTTTAAAAAAAATCACACTTATTCGTCACAGTACAACACCAAGTCAGTTCAACTTCAGGGATATCAGTCTCTCCATTTATGCTATGGGGGGATGGAGCCTAGCCCAGCTGACACTGGGCAAGGTGGGGTACACCTTGGACATGTTGTCAGACGATCACAGGGCTGACACATAGAGACAGACAATCATTCATGCTCACATTCACACCTGCGGGTAATTTAAGTCAGAAATTTGCCTAACCTGCATGTCTTTGGACTGTGGGAGGAAGCCGAAGTACCTAGATAAAACCCACGCTGACACGGGGAGAACATGCTATCTCCACACAGAAGGGCTCCCCACCCTGGGGTTCAACCCCCCCACCCCTTCATTAAGGTGTAGGGTATAAATACAGCTGCAAGCTTCAGGATAAACTTACCTCTTTCTGGCAGAATGAAGAACTGCCATAACTTTCGTAACAATGGAGAAAAATAAAACGTACTCTCATTTCATGTTTACTCGTGAATATTTGTAAATTATACTTTTGTCAATAAAATCAATCAATCAATCAATCAGTAGAAATAAAACTAACTCTGAAGCTGAAGTGATGTTTCATTTTTCACTCTGTCTATAACAGTCATTATAAATACACAATACTTCACAATCAAATGACCACGTCTACCTCTTTCTAAACCAGAGAGTGGTATATTGGATCCTAAGTACAATGTAACCTTTAAGTTGCTAACGTCTGTACAACAATATTAGATGTCTCTTAGTTTGAGCAGGTAGGGACAGTCACATGGACCTTGCATTTGTACAGTGTCTTCAGTGACACACACAAGATTGCATTGTGCTTAAAGCTGGCTTTTTGAATCTACGCTGTACCTATAGGGTAGGCAATGCCGTAGTCTACTCCACAACCTGAATTGCACCTCCCCAGAAATGTACTGTTGTGGTAACGCAGACCACCTGTTTATTTTTGTAAGCTGAAGGGAAGGTTTTATTTACTCTTATTTCACAGATAAGAAATGATTAATTACAAAGACAAACCCCCCACAAAACAGCGCTGATATGTGATATATCATTCATATGAGTAGGGGAAAAGTCAGCTAGCTGCTAGGCTTGGGAATGTGCATATCAGCACATCATTGGAATCGGCTAATATCGGCTTTAAAATGAAATATCAGAATCCACCAATGTGCTTGCAAGTATGATATGATGTTAATTCCAATACAGAACAGACTTGATGAGCCCTAAAATTAGGTGGGTAAAAAGGTGGACATATTGATATCGGCATCGTTTATTGGTCAAATGAGTTGTTATATATCGACATATTGGATATCGGAAAGATGGCGCCAGGGTGCTCGGCTGGCCGTCTGTCGCTCTGCTCTGTGTTTGCTGTGTGTTTAGTGATTTACTTGTTCTGTCATGAGGTGTCGTCTCTCCTCACCTATGATCGTCAGACTCTGCTTGAAATTGGATGCCTCTTCGATCAGCTCAAATACGAGCCATTGGTGAACTTTTCTCCATGCCTCGAGGAAATCCCAGCGTTCCTGAGGTGTCCTCCATTCCATCTTGTCCGTCAGAGACGCCGGAGAAGACGGGGTAAACGCGGAGGCCTCCGGGTCAGGATCGTGACTCACCTGAGGTCCGTTCGTGTGTCTGATCGCTGCATTAATCTGCACTTTCTGGACGTTTTCCCCGCCCTGCACTCGATGAGGATTAGAGACCGATGGATCCGGCCGGTGCTCTCTAACGTTAGCGGCTCTGACAGCGTCAGCTGTTCGGCGGACCCCGATCAGCTGTTGCTGCCTCCTACCAGCTGGCGTGTTCGGACCGGGAGACGCGGCGTGGACCGTCGGAACCTCCGCACACTGAAGCGTGCTTCTCCATCTGACACTTTTAATCTCCGTTTGGCTTTGCTGAATGTGAGATCCGTCACCAACAAAACCTTTTTACTTAATGACTTTTTTACCTCACGCAAACTGGATTTTATGTTCTTAACTGAAACCTGGCTCCGTGAAGGTGATCTTGCTCCTTTTTCGGAGCTCCTTCCACCTGGATGTAGTTTCTTCAGCTCCCCTCGCACCACCGGCAAAGGTGGAGGACTGGCATCCGTATTCAAATCCTCCTTCCACGTCCAGCAGTCTCCAGCTGTCAACTGCTCCAGTTTTGAGCTCCAAGTTTTTAAGGTAAAAATCCCTGTGACTGTTCTCTGTGCGGTGGTCTATCACCCACCGAAATTTAACAAAGACTTCATACGGGACTTTGCAAACTTTGTGTCGGGTATTATTCTCGAATATGATCACTTTCTAATTGTCGGTGATTTCAACGTGCATGTCTGCTGTGAGACCAGACCGCTGGTCAGAGACTTTCTGAATCTTATTGACTCTTTTAATCTCACGCAGTCTGTTTCAGAACCGACGCACGAAAAAGGTCACATTTTGGATCTTGTACTGTCATATGGACTGAATGTACAAATAACTGAAATCTGCCACACACCCTTATCCGACCATCTACCTGTTTTATTTTCCTTCTCACTGCCTGCACCCTCCACCACGGACTCCGCGCCCGTTCGCTGTCTCCGTGTCTTTAATTCTTCGACTCCTCTGCAGTTTTCTGCCGCTTGGAAAGACTCTTGTTCTCTGGATGACTTTGGCGACCTCAGTGTGGATGTCTGTATGACAATGTTTGACTCTCTCTGTACTGAGATTTTAGACTCCATTGCACCAATGACTTTAAAGCGTGTAAAGCCACAGACTGAGCCTTGGCTGAATGAGTCCACTCGTGCGCTCAGACGCGCATGTAGACAGGCGGAGAGAAAGTGGAAAAAGGACAATCTCCAAATTTCTCGGGATCTCCTGCGTGATTGTCTTCTAACTTATCAGCAGACTGTTAAAGCTGCTAAAGCTGAATATTTTTCCTCACTTGTCTCTCAGAATGCTCACAAACCTCAGGTTCTTTTTAATGTATTTGACTCACTAGTGAATCATTGTGATGCTGTCTCTGTTGAACCCTCTTCTTCTCTGTGTGAGGATTTTTTGCAGTTCTTTCTAAATAAGATTTCTGCTCTTAGAACCCCACTGCCTCAGCCTGCTCAGGACCCCTCAATTCCTACAGCAAGCTCAGCTGTCTTTCACCAGTTTGAGCCTGTTTCACTTCCTGCTCTCACTGAAATTGTTGATCACCTACGCCCTGCTAACTGCCCATCTGACAGCATTCCATCTCGTTTGTTTAAAAAGGTTTTCAGCTCAGTTGGGTCTTTTATTTTGTTCCTTATAAACCTGTGTCTTAGTTCTGGATGCGTTCCATCCTCCTTCAAACATGCCACGGTGCAGCCCCTTTTAAAAAAGAAAAATTTGGATCCCTTGGTTCTGTCTAACTTCAGGCCAATTTCTAAACTCCCTTTTATTTCCAGGGTTTTAGAGAAAATTGTTTTTAACCAACTCCAAGAATTTTTAAAACGGGCCAACGTTGGTGAATTGTTTCAGTCTGGTTTTAAGTCTCTTCACAGCACTGAAACTACTCTTTTAAAAGTTTTTAATGATCTTCTTTTAAACCTTGATTCTGGTAATTGTGATTTTTAATTCTTTTAGACCTAACAGCGGCGTTTGACACAGTGGATCACACTATCCTTCTGTCATGCCTGGAGCACTGTGTTGGCATTGAAGGCACTGCTTTGGACTGGTTTAAATCTTACCTTGCAGATAGATCCTTTTGTGTGCAGCTGGGGCAGTTTTCCTCCTCAGTGGCCCCTCTGACCTGTGGGGTCCCCCAGGGATCAGTTCTAGGCCCTCTACTGTTCTCCCTTTATATGCTACCCCTGGGGTCGATATTTAGGAAGCATGATATTCCTTTTCACTGCTTTGCTGACGATGTGCAGGTGTACTTGCCATTAAAGGTCCCTTCTAAGGAATCTCTCCATGCTGTTTTTAATTGCATGAGGGATATTAAAACATGGATGGACTTAAATTTCTTAAGATTAAATGAAAATAAAACTGAGATTGTCCTGTTTGGTCGCCCCGATCTGGTCCAGGTCCTTGCCAGCTCCCTTGGCCCACTAGCACCTTATATAGGATCCCAGGCTAGGAATCTAGGTGTCATTATTGATGGGGAGTTTAAATTGCACAAGCAGGTCACCTCAGTGGTCAAGGCTAGCTTCTTTCAGCCTTCGGCTTCTAGCCAAAGTCAAGCCCTATCTAAGGCGGGCCGATCTTGAAAAAGTTATCCATGCTTTTATTACCTCACGTGTAGATTACTGTAACTGCCTGTACATTGGCATTGGTCAGTCAGAACTTAATCGTCTGCAGCTTGTTCAAAATGCAGCAGCTCGTCTCCTAACCGGGACAAAGAAACGCGAGCACATAACGCCGGTGCTTTCCTCACTTCACTGGCTTCCGGTTAGGTACAGGATTGATTTTAAGATTAATTAATAAGATAAATTTGTTTTTAAATCTCTGAATGGACTGGCCCCAGAGTATTTATCTGACCTTATTAAGGTGCATTAACCCTCCAGAGCCCTTAGGTCAGCTGACCAGATAGTCCTGGACGTTCCCCGATCCCTCTGGAAAACCAGAGGAGATCGAGCCTTTGCAGTTGCGCTCCCACGCTGTGGAACGCTTTGCCCCTTTCTGTGCGGTCTGCGAATAGCCTCCCCACTTTTAAAACACGTCTCAAGACCCACTTGTTCACCCTGGCCTTTGACTGAGCAGAGTCAACTCTATTGGATCTTTTATCCGTTTTATTCACTGTGTTATTGCTTTACTTTTATTGTCGGTTACTGTTGATGATTATTTTACTGTAAAGCACTTTGGTTGCCCACAGGCTTTTTAAATGTGCTATATAAATAAAGTTGACATTGACATTGACATATCAGCAAAAAAATCAAACATTGTACATCCCTTGCTAGGCTACGTATGCAATACAAAGCCTTATGACACCAACTGGTTTAAGATGGCACTTAATGTGGTGACCCCCTTGAATGCAGAAACAGAGTGGAAGTGGGCAGGGAGAGGGTGTAGGGGATGGTTTGGGAGAGGCCTTACACATACCAGTCCACTTCCTTTGTTTTCCTGTCGGACTGTTATTGCTGCTATGTGGTGTTTGGTGTCCTGCCACCTTTTTACCTGCCTGCCTGTAACCTGCCTGGTTGGCCCGTTTGGACTCTTGCCACCTGTAAGCTTGATTTTCATTAAATCAATTCAGTAATCCTACCACACCCTAACTCCCTGTATTTGGGTCCAATCCCTGTTCCTGTATTCCTGCACCTTGACAGATTATCTCTGATGCTGTTTGTATGGTCTTGTGTGTGACTGACTGTATTTTGTGGCATGTCTTATTCCTCTTCTATTTCTCTTGCTGTACTGTAACAGATCCCCACTTCAATGAGATTACCTGATTAAATATTCATTATAATAATAAAAATGATAAACACAGTGGTGTAGTGGGTAGCACTGTCGACTCACAGCAAGAGGATTTTAGGTTAGAGTGAGCTTGGTGGCTTAGACCATTTTGTGTGGAGTTTGCAAGTTCTCCTCATGGTAGTGGCTTACTGCCACAGTCCAAAGACATGCAGGTTGGGTTAAGTGTTGACTCTTAGTTGCTTGTAGGTGTGAATGTGAAATTCAGTAGTTGTCTCTCTATGGGTCAGCATAGAGACACAAAGGGGAGAGGGGTTGAGAATTCTACACTGCTCAAAAAAATTAAGGGAACACTCAATGGTCACAGTATAACACCAGGTCAGTTAAACTTCAGAAATATCAATCTGTCCATTTAGGAAGAACAAGTGATTGCTGATCAGTTTCACCTGCTTTGGTGCAAATGAAAGTGACAACAGGTGCAATAGAGAGGAAAAAGAAAGACAACCCCCAAAAAGGGAATTGATTTACATGTGGTGGCCACAGACAGTTGCTCTCTCCTTATCATTCCTGACTGATTCTTCTCTAGTTTTGTGTTCTGCTAGTGTCCTTGTCACTATTGGTGGCATGAGGTGGTACCTGCAGCCCAATCAGGTTGCACAGGTAGTCCAGCTCCTTCAGGATGGCACATCCATACGTGTGGTCGCAAGAAGGTTTGCTGTGTCTCCCAGTACATTCTCAAGAGCATGGAAGCTGTACCAGGAGACCAGCCGTTACACAAGGAGAGCTGGAAAGGGCTGTAGAGAGGCATCAACCCAGCAGCAGAACAGGTATCTGCTCCTTTGTGCGAGAAGGAACAGGAGGAGCACTGCCCGTACCCTACAAAAGGACCTCCAAAAGGCTACTGGTGTGAATGTTTCTGGCCAAACTGTCAGAAACA
The DNA here is from genome assembly GCA_019142605.1 of Cephalopholis sonnerati. Lineage (NCBI taxonomy): Eukaryota > Metazoa > Chordata > Actinopteri > Perciformes > Serranidae > Cephalopholis > Cephalopholis sonnerati. The sequence goes on along the minus strand of JAGQAX010000022.1, from coordinate 34,044,672 downwards.
GACTCCATGAGGGTGGCATGAGGGCCCAACGTCCTCTAGTGGGACCTGTGCTCACAGCCCAGCATCGCGCCACTCCATTAGCATTTGCCAGAGATCACCAGAAATGGCAGGCCTGCCATTGGTGCCCCATTCTCTTCACAGATGAGAGCGGGTTCTTGCTGAGCACATGTGACAGACGCGTAAGAGTCTGGAGACTCTTGATTAAGTGTGGAATGATGGACACTTCTCCCCCTCAACAACCTCCATCTTTGTGATATAGTGGAAGGTACCTCACAAACTTCTTTTAAACATCTCTTAATTTATTTTACTTATAATAAGTTCATTTTTACATTTTACCCAGTATATTCATGCAATTGCTTATTTAACATTTACTTACTGGACATGTACATTTTATCAGGAATTGGAAATCCTTCTTTCAAACTGTCATAAAAAATTATACCTTGACATAGCTTTTTTTTTGCACCTTAACCCCTGTGTCAAAAAGGCTCTTTCACTGTGTTTCACTGTGTAGCTCATTACTTTTATGTAATTAAAATTCATTACATTTAACTATTCAGGATGCAGAAGAAGCAGCAGCTTAAGGGAGCACTGAGTGGGATGAAGTCAGGGGATTGTTCTGAGCCTTACCCCCCGATGACGTTTGCTTCCATCTAAAGCCCCCTGCTTAGAGAGAAGATCCACTGTGAGAGTGTTTGTGTGAATATGTATGTGTGGACCCCATGGGCCCTCTAAGCCCTTATCAAGGTCACCCACGTCCCTTCAGCACTACATGATTCAAAGAGAACTTTGACACACTTCATGCAGCACAAAACACAGGATAAACCGCTGATGACATCCAAGATCGACAACAAATGACCATGACCTGAGGGGAGATGAACAACAAAAGGAAAGAGATGCAGAGAATGAGAGACAGATGAAGGGATAAAGGGAAGAAGAGAGGTGGGGTGATCGGAATACACCAAAGTTTACAAGCAAGGGATGGAGTGTGACTTAATGAGGGAGAGATGGCAAGAAAATGCCAACAGAGATCTGGGACAGAAGAAATGATGGAGAGATCAACTGACAGAGAAGCAGAGGACAGAGAGTGACTTGGAGCAGAAAAACAAAGACTCTCTGATGAGAATGGAGAGGCATTTGGCTTGACAGTGAAGTGCAAGAGTGATACTATACTGTGTAAGCGTGTGTAATGACTCAGAGAAGACCAAACACACTCACACACACACACACACACACACACACACACACACACACATACACTAGTGCTCTCTGTAGCTGAGTGCTTGTCACCACATTACCTCTTTCAAATGATTAATATCCCAAATTACTAAAAATGATAAATAGGGACGCACAATAATATCAGTGCATCATCGTTATCGGCTAATATCGGCTTTAAAATGAAATATCAGAATCGGCCAACATGCTTTGTCTTAATTTGCACAATGAATGAGTATTACATACATTGAAAAGTGTTGTATTTCATGTCTACATCTGCTGGTGGGCCATCATGATAAGTGTGTACATGCATAATATGATGTTAATTTCACTACAGAAGGGACTTAATGATCACTAAAATTAGGTGGGGAAAAAAGTGGATATATTGATATGGTATCGGTTATTGGCCAAATAAGCTGTTATATATCGGCATATTGGATGTCAGCAAGAAATGCATTATCATGCATCCCTAATGATTAATATAATTAGTGACTGAGACATCTTGTACAGCTTATCCCGCTGTGATCATACAGATGTTCTTTTAATGACTATTCACTGTTTAAAATGCATTGCTATCATTGTGTTTTTTTTATTTTTATTATTTTAGGTTACAGGAAACACGTGCAATGATAAGATTTTAAATATTCCAGATATCAAATGTCTTCAAAATAATCCTTATGAGAATGAGTGGCGTGACTTGATCAGATGACAAACCATTCTGTCATGAACTCCTGGTGACTGAAGAGAGAGAATGGCCTCTAGAAGCTTTTTAAGCCACTGTGGCTGTAACATACCACAGGCTATGTGTGTTTTCATTCAGTATAGATTATATAAAAAATTCGTCTTAAACACAATCATGGTGCTTTACTCAGGAAAATGCATAGGTTTTGGTGCTGAACCGGAACTGGCATTTTCCAATAGTAACGGTATTAAACAGCATGCTAACAGCATACTAATCCTTCTAGATCGATTTGGAAACACGTGGAACACACCATCTGCTATACCTCAGACAGCATAATGTCATTATACCTCTTTCATCTCTGACAGCCATCTCAAAGCATTTGTTCTCCTTTTTAACCAAGCGTAATAGTGATTAGCTTGCCTTGCTCATTAGTGTATTTATTAAATTTAACAGAGCCCAAGCTAGCCTACAGTTAACATCTACTCCTAAAAGATGATTTATGATTTCTTGTGACTTATAAACAGCCAGTAACACTTGAAACATTTTACATAATTCTGTATTAATTTTAGCTCCATGTTAAGTGAATAAACAGCTAATGCTCTGCTTGTTAGCCTTAATAACATCAAGTGAAACATGACACCATATTATTAGATTATTATTAATATTATTACATTATTAGACCTCAGTAATATCAGTAAATTAAGTGGTAGTAAAATAAATTATTTTCGGCATTCATTTCATATGATATGAAAGAATGAAGGCAAATCAGAAACACACTCAGAATAGATGACTTAACACGATGCCCAATGTACTAATTTAATTCTGCCATCTAGTGGACACTTATCCAATGTATATGGAATACTATTTCATCAGTTTCCCCTCCAAAACTGGTGAAATGGTTGCACCCAATATTTCACATCTTACGATGTCAGAAATGTACTTTTTGACAGGGCATTTTCATTTCTTTTGAAATGCGCGTTAAGACGACATATTTTTACCTGGTAAGATGAACAAATTTGACTTATTAATACAAATATCAAAACTGACATTGAGTACCTTTCAACATTCCATAATTACTGACACTGTCAGAATTCTTACTGCAGTTCTTGTGCACCAGAAGGTCCAATAGACAGGTGTGCCCCTACCCGCATACCTTTGCTTGCACCAATAGGGGTATGTGTCATAAACATATCAATGCAGGTACATGCATACAGTCATGGAAAAAAATATTAGGCCACCCTTGTTTTCTTCAATTTCTTGTTCATTTTAATGCCTGGTACAACTAAAGGTACATTTGTTTGAACAAATATAATGATAACAACAAAAATAGCTCATAAGAGTTTAATTTAAGAGCTGATATCTAGCCATTTTCCATGGTTTTCTTGATAATAACCAAAATCACTCAAGTTCTTACATCAATAGCTATGGCATTGTACTGCCAAAAACAGTGCTTTTAGGCCTTTCATGTTTTCTTTTCTGTCTGTTAGTCACGTGATACACACATGAGTTAGTACTTGATTGCGTAACCATTGTTTTTGATGACTGCAGCCATGCGTCTTGGCATGCTCTCCACAAGCTTCTTACATTGTTCTGCGGTCACAGCAGCCCATTCCTGTTGCAAAAATTCAAACAAATTTGCTTTGTTTCTGGGCTTGTGGTTCTCCATTTTGAGTTTGATGATGTCCCACAGGTTTTCAATTGGATTTAGATCTGGTGATTGAGCAGGCCAAGGCATGGTTCAAATGTTCTGGTTCTCCATCCAGGCTTTAACTGACCTTGCCATGTGGCAAGGGGTATTGTCTTGTTGGAAAATCCAGTAATTTGAGGCAGGAAAGAGTTTATCAGCTGATGGAAGAAGACTGTTTTCAAGAGTAGCCCTGTACGTGTACGCCCTTCACACAATTGCATTTGCCCTGTTCCAGCCATACTGAAACGACCCCAGATCATCACCGATCCACCCCCATGTTTTACTGCAGGGGCAAGACAGTCTGGTTTGTAGGCTTCTCCAGGCTTCCTCCTAACCAGTAAGTTGGCTGGAGTGGGCATCAACTCAAAATTGGATTCATCACTGAAGAGAACCTTAGCCCAATCATCAACAGTCCAATCCTTGTGATCCCTAGCAAAGCGTAAGCGGGCCTTCGTCTGCCTTTCGGTAATGAAGGGCTTCTTCCGTGCCCTGTGGGACTTCAGACCAGCTTCAAGAAATCGGTTTGGAACTGTCCTTGCTGAACAAGTCACATTTCTCGACAGTGCCCACTAATTTTTAAGGTCCCTGGAGGTCTGACGACAATTCTTGACACAGGAATGGATGAGTGCACGGTCCTCTCGTAGGGTAGAAAGACATTTCCTGCCTCGACCAGCTAGCAATTTGGTAGTACCATGTTCAGCTTGCTTTTTCTTGGTGTAATGAACGGCTGTCTTGGAGATCTTCACTTTGTTGGCTACCTGTCTCTCACTCATGCCAATTTCGAGCAGTGCCAAGATGGCTGCCTTTGTGGTTTCACATAATTCTTTTGTTTTAGGCATTATGTGAGAGCTGACAACTTCTGAGTTGTGCTACAGCTTGAATGTAAGCAGGAAACCACTCTACTGTAGGCCTTTGCATGTAAATTGAAGGCATGACATGGCCTACTTTTATACCCTGGGAATACAATTAAGCTTAAGCATGTCAAATAGGACATAAAGTATTATGGAATCAGCTGCATTTTTTGTCGTATTCATTGTATTCTTCATGTAATATACATTTAGTGGTACCAGGCATTAAAATGAACAAGAAATTGAAGAAAACAAGGGTGGTCTAATAATTTTTTCCATGACTGTATATTCAATTCTCCACACAAACACACACAAAGACTCACCTTGGCATGTATAGAACCCTCTCAGCCACAACAAATCCCACCCTGAAAAATAGATTACTGGCAGGAATGAAGGGAAACACCAGAAACATCATTCCCACCAACACCTCCCTGCTCTCCTGTCTCTGCAGAAAGAGAGGGAAAGAGAGAGACAGAGAGAGGGGTAGGTGAGAGACCAACACAGGGATATGAGCACATTCACATTCATAGCAAACAGTTACATTTTTCAATAAACTAAGACTGCTTTAAATAGCATGGCTGAAAAGCACATTCATTGTGAATGGTAATATGTGCTATTCATACTCTGCCACCACACACACTTGCACACATACAGATTTATGCACATTCAGCAGCCGTGACCAATCTGTCTTATATATGAACAATTATTTGTGCAACAGAGAAGCAATTAAGGCGATCAAATTATCGAATTACAGTTAATTCCTTTTTTTGTAGAGCCCGTATCTGAGGCCATTCATATTTCATAAAGCACACAGCCTTTGCCTTCTCTCCCTTCATGGATGTGTTTAGTTGAACATGCAGGCCTCTAACAGGCTGAGTCGGCCGCCCTTTCACTGGGTTCAATGGATTGGATCATTATCAGTAATGAGAGCAAGAGAAGTGTGAAGTGCTGATTAGTGTCGTTCCAATCAGAGGCTTGTTCTGCTGTGGACAGCACTTGTCAACAGCTATTGAGACCATCCCAACTGAATGGGACCTGATTTTTATGGTCATCATCATCCCTTACTGTACATCTGTACAGAATGTCCACAATCTTAAGAAAATTATTCGGCCAATTAGTTGAACAAATTGAACAACCAGCTAGATCCATCTCCTCCTGCTATCGGAAGCTGCTTTCCCAACTTCACAATAGCCCGTTCTCTTGTAACAGCAGTAGACACTCCAGGGACCACTATGGGGACATGCAAAATGAGGGTCATCTGACTGATGGGGCTAACCAATCTAGCACTAATGTTAGCAAGTTTTAGCTGTGGGTCTTCTTGCTGTATTAGCAAGGCAACGGAAAAGTGCTTTTGACAGTCTGCATGTGTCATGTGATCCTTACCTTGCTCAAATCACTTCCACTGACCTAAGATGCACTTACCAATACCAGGAATTATTACTATACAATGCCTGTGATGTCATTATCCAGATAACATATCCAAATACAGATACTTTGTTAGAAAGAGGATCTAAGTTTCATATATTTACTTGATAAATACCTGGCACCTAGGATGACTAAAACAGACAGTAATAAGACAATAATTTAAGAAAAGATGAACTGCTTGGAAAGTGGGTGAGAGCAGTCGCCTGCAGCAGGAGGTGGTGACAAAAAGCTGCAGTCAAGTCCGACATTTTCCAGTTTCCAGCAGCCTTCAGTCTGCAAAGAAGGTCACAGAAACACTTGCATCCTGTCAGTTCTGATGCTGATTTATTAAAATGTTATTAGACCCATAAATCAGTTTGTTCTCAGTCTCCACCTGTTTTATTTTTGACAGAGTAGCCTATTAAAATGCTTTACAAGTTATCTGTAATTTATGTTCATGGGTCAACCTCCATTTTACATGAATTCTCGTGTAAATCAGCACCATATCAGTTTGTGCTGCAGAGCAGACCTGTTGCCTCAACTACGTAAATAAATTGAAAACATCAGCCTAACAGTCCAATACAGAGGAAAGAAATACAAGACAACAGCTGTCATCAAAGATCAGTCAGATATAGACAGGGCTTCACATCTGTAAAGATGTTATTTTAAGAATCCTCATATCCCTCTGAGCACAAGTCTCTGTGTTGCTAAATACCTCAATAATTTAAAAAAAAAAAATTAAAATTGTTAATATTCAATAAACTCTGTATAATTTATTATGAATCTACGTAGTCTCTGACCACTACACATCATCATCAGTGAAACAATATGTATTCTGTTAACAGAATAAACCTTTGAATCAGACAAATAAAATCAAACTCTCTCCCATTCAACAAAAATTAAGAGTTTATTTTAAACGTCATATTGAGAGTCAACATCTAAGCTAAACAGTTATTAGATCAGGTGAGAGTCAGGTGTTTCCATCATGCCCTGGGTCGTGCAGTTGGTGGAGAGCAACTGCAGTGCCTTGCTCTAAAAATTGCAGCCACCTCGATCTCATGAGATTATCCCTGTCCACTTTAGTATGATGTCAGAGCAAGACAGGATGAAGTTGGATACAAATCTAAGCGGAATACATTGTGCAGCGATCACTAGTGATTGATTCTGTGAAGGCCTGGCTCATCTATAACAAGCCTTTTATTGATTTCCTAAGAAAGACACACTTAAGCCCAATTCAGACCAACAATTCCCTACAAGACAGGCAACTACTTGCAATGCACCACTGTGCAATATTCTAAAAACCTGCCAGTTCACATCAACACAACTAGATGAGACTGTGTACCATCTCTATGCAACCACTCTTTGTACTTCTGTTCTGATTTCCATCTTTTCTGGCTTATTATGTGGCTGAATATAATTTATAGCTTCTTCAAATATGAATGAGGATAGTAATAGTGAGATACTGGCTATAGTTACATTTGTAGTAGTGATGAAATGGCAAAATACAGAGACAAAACCAGCATCACATAGACTGTATTAATAAAAAATGCATCACAACAATATAAATAAATAACCGATTAGTCAAGCTCTTGCGAATCATTGGTCTGAAATGCCCCCCCCCCATTTATTTATTTATTTTTTTATATATATCCTTTGGAGTCACTGCAGGCATCTCACCTCACTGATGCAGAGCCCTCCTATTATGGGCCATACACAAACCATGACAATTTGTAAGGTTTCCAGTCAGGGCGCTTCCTAAAACTGTTTACTTGCCCCACCTCAGCTTTATTGATGTAGACAGAGATGTGTGTTTTCAGCTCCTTGAGTTTGCTGATGTTGAGCAGTAGGTTGTTTTCTATGCAAAACACGGCAAAATTGTTGATTTCCATCTAATAGATTCTCATGGTTTGTAATGTGGTTGATGATGGTGGTGTCGTCCTTGTATGTTTTTTGCAAACCACCAATGAATGACATTTGTATGTGTCATATGTATTTGAGCTGAAATCATTGGGAAGTGGAAGGGATGGTAAATGGTGGGCCATCAAGGCGAACCATCTGCCAAACTGCAGACCACTGTTTGAGACAAACAAACAACAAAACAAGGGGGGTAATCCATCAAGCCAGCTAACTGCAAATCCCCGCTAATTTCGATAAGCCGTGCTAGTTTTAGAGAGAGTTCGGTTCCATTACTCTCGCTAACAGTAACCTCAGCTGAGTTACTGGGGTAACATATGCTCCTGAACTAACCTGCTCCGTGGCAGGTTAACTATCAGGCTTAATAAATCGGTGTTACAAAGAATATGTACCTGTAGTAAACAGAGTCTCAAACAAACAGTTCCTCATACTTTTCGCTTGGTTATCCGTGTTCCCCGAAAACAAATTGACAACTTCAGCAAAAATGAATTCCCAGCACATTCTTGGTTAGTTTCGTCGAATTCCCAAGGATTAAAATAATTTTTAAAAAGTGTCGTTGTCGTGATGATATCTTGAAATATTGAAATAGTTTTTTCTCCAGAGCAAAGTTGTTGGTGGCAGAGTGGTCTCGTCCCCCAACTATCATGCAGGCGTCTCGGGATCGAATCCATGCTATACAAAATGCTTTTGTGTTTAGTCTTCACCTGCACAGCCGTGCGTTTAACATTGTTGACACCACTCCTGTGCAGAGATAACACAATTTGGCATATTAGTTGGTGCAAAGTACACAACACATCTAAAAAAATTGTAAACCAAACAAAACTTCCTTGCAGAATTTAATGTCTATGAATTAATACTGGCAGGTATTGAACCTCAAACACGGGTCTCCCACATCAATGACGGTGGCAATTCCTCTCCGCTACTGACAAGACATACTGTATATGATCAACACAGTCTAAACATAAGACATTAAACATTGATGTAAAAGTTTCTATACTCTTCGTAAAGCTCCACAAGGAGCTTTTGCCCCACGCTGTTGAACAAATCAGCCCTACTTTTCTTGTCTTTTTTTGACATGATCGCGTTTTCGACAATCGCATGTTCTGGGCTTCTTATGTATCCCATGCGCAGCGCCTAATGCAAGATTTGATAAGCCTGGCTGAAGCTAGCGCTGATGAGGCGCGGCTGAAATGTGTTAGTGGAATGGCTTCAGCCTTAGGTGGAAGCTGACGCTAATTCAAACGAGGCTTAATCACTTTAGCGCCTCTATCATTAGCGACTTTGATGGAATACCTCCCAGGTGTTTTTTTCAGCCAGACGTCAATGGCATTTCCTGTCGTGATTGTGCCACCTTGTCATGCACAGATTCTGCAAGGTTTCAGATCAAACAATAATGACAGCATTTGCTGAATTCATCCAGATCTTTATCATGTCCAATTTAGCAGTGTTTAGTTAGTTAAACTATGACGATAAATGTTCATGAACAACCTTTTTTTCTGTGATGAAGACGAGATGTTGACAAGCTAAAATAGGTCTTGATAATAAAACCTAAGACAAAATGTGTGTTTTATTTTCATTGATGAGAAAGGACAAAAATGTCAGTGGTGGACTACCAGATATTCAAAACAAGAGGAGATCTCAATGATCAATTATTTTATAAAAACATAGAAAAATGTGACCACAGATTTAAGGATGAAGAGAGGGAGGACGTTTAAAGAAAAATCCATTCCTCCTCCATATGTGCCCATCACAGTCTCATTCAGTTTAAATGTATCCATTGCATTAGAGATGCACGATACTGGACTTTTTGCCAATGTCCGATATTGCAATATGTAACAACTCATTTGACATCGTGTTGATCGTCAAACAACAAAAGAAGGCAGTGGTGACAGATGTAGCAATCCTGAGCGACAGCAACATGAAGAAGAAGGAACATGAGAAGCTTGAAAAATACCAAGGGCTGAAAGAGAAGCTAGAAATTATGTGAGAAGTAAAGGTCACAGTGGTGCCAGTGGTAATCGCAGCACTCTGGGCTGTGACCCCCAAACTGTGAGAGTCGCTTCAGCTGGTTCCTGCTGCAACATCTGAAGTCTCTGCTCAGAAGAGTGCAGTCCTAGGAACAGCTAAGATACTCTGCAGAACCCTTAAACTCCGAGTTGCCAGTTGTTTGTTTGTGACAGACTTGTGTGACATATGTGCGACCGTTATGTCTCTTGTAAATTAAAAGACGGTAAGTTCTACAAAAAAAAAAAATTAATTAGGAAGCTGTGAACAGTCATGCTAGAGTCTTCTAATGCTATATCTGCAGTATGAGATTGGAGCGCTGATGATCTGCAAACTCAGTAAATAGTCAGCACCAGGATGGTTCGCTTGCCTGCAAAACACACTGGGTAATGTCAGACGGTGCGAGTAGTGAGCTGTAATTCAGCAGTAAATAATCAGTCGTGTGTGTCTGACTGTGGATGGTGGAGCTGCTGAATGGATTTGTGGAGTTTGTTAGTTGCAGTGGTGGCTGTTAGCAGGTAGCTCCACTTGTTAGCTGATAATTTACAGCAGAGTGAGCAGCCGCTGGACTTCACATCTGTTGATCCACGCTCAGAACTCCACTCAGGTCTGGACTGTCTAGAGAAGGTTTTGTGGTTTGATGCAGTTTGACAGGCAGGTAGGAGGCTCAGTTATCTGTGAGTGTAGCTGTGCTCTAAGTCGACAGTCTGAACTCAGATCATTTTTTTAAAATCAGGTCATGAGTTTAAACCTCCAGACTAACATATTGCAGATTAAGAAAGAATGCATGCTGAAATAAAGTTTTATTTCTGCATCCTAACAGTGAGATGGATAGGTCAGTTTACAATGAACCTGGGGACAAATCCTAGTTGTCCCAGATTAGTTAATTATTTCCTCAAAGTTTTTGAGACGAGTAATTGACGAGATTTTAAAAATATTGATCAGAAAACTGCTAGAGAAATGACAGTTTGTAAGTGTGTTTATTTATTATTTGTAGTCCAAAGCCCGGCAGCCACTGACAGAAGTTCAACACGGTGAACCCTGCACAGCAGAGCAAAATATGTGTGTATTCACGTGGGCGGCAACTGCTTCATACTGCCATGTTTAATAACCGCTTCCTCTCTGCTGTCTTCCCCTCACCAAAATGACTGGGGCTGTGAGTTACTTCACACTGGTGTGAAAGCAGCTCAAGGTGACAAAGTGCATAAAAAAGCATCAAAATAGAGCTTGTTTATTAAAAAAGTACTGGGGGAAGATCCCAATGAACCCTGAGAGATGTCTGGGCCAAATCCAATGTCCTCAAATCCTACAAATGCCCCTGCGTACATGTGCAGGGCTGCTGACTGGCCCAAAAGCTCCTGCCATTTTGTAAAAGTGGCCCAAGGGCAAAGCAAGATGAGTATCTCTGTCCTAGAGTTTGAAAAAGTCAACACTGTTGTCATGGTCGAATTTTAACTGTTAAAATGAGTCTATCTATCAATCCCAGGTTACTGCTAACACTGTCTATAATGCAGGAAACAGTCTCATATTTTTAACATTGGTGGAAGAAGTATGCAAATCATTAACTTAAGTAAAAGTGGCAATAATGTATTGTAAAACTACTCCATTACAAAGTCGCACATTCAAAATGTTAGTTAAGTAAAAATGCAGAAGTATTGTCAACAGAATGGACTTTAAGTATTAAAAGTAAAAAATACTAATAATGCAGAATATTCTCTGTCAATATGATATTATTATATCATTGATGATATGTGTAAGGGGTACTTTAATGTGGTTCGTGCATAAAGAGAAGTGCCATGTGACGTCTGAACCCGAGGCGGCCTTTGCTGACTTGATGACTGTGGGTTTGGACAGCTCTCTGCATTCCAGACTTCAGTGGTATGTGCCCATACAGTCAGCAGGTCTGCAAGTGATAGGAAGTCTGGGCATTTAGAGTGTAAGGCCATATGGAACACAAATGTGACATTTAGTTTCTCAAACTTTCTTTTAACTCAAATACGATATTACTCATCTAACAACTCTTAACCTTTTTGTGGACGATATGTTTTATATATTTCAAATTCAGCCAAACAACAACAGAAAAAATATGTAACTTTAACACATAAACATTTGCATGTGTGTGGTATTTTGTCCAGGTTATGATATCTGTTATATTAGTGACTAAACTTAAACTGTAGCTAAAAAATGCATTTTGCAAAATTATATTAATTCTTGCTAAATTAGGTAAAAGATAAAATGCAAAAAAAACAAACTATAAGAAAACTATATTTCCAATGCAGTATTTTATTTGGTGGTATGGCTATGTTCTGGGGCCTCTCTGCCTTTCTTCAGGCCAGCGTAGAAAGCCTAAGGTGGAGAGAGCACACCTCTCTGCCCTCTCACATGCGTATGAGGAAAGCCTGAGGCAGAGAGAGCACACCTCTCTGCTCTTCTATGCATATTCAAGGAAAGCCTGAGGCAGAGAGAGCAAACCTCCCTGCCCTTCCATGCCCTTCCATGGAAAGCCTAAGGCAGGGAGAGCAGCAGCAAAGACCCTGGGGAACAGAAAAGAGCCAGAAATCAATGACAGAAATGACATTGATCAGGCAAACACAACATAAAAAGGAGGAGCTGGGGTGGAGGTGGGCTGCTTGACCTAGCTTAGCATAAAAACTGGAAGCAGGGGGAAACAACTGGCCTGGCTTTATCCACAGATATGGATTTTGAAGGCATTTTTTTGAAGTTGCTTTTCATATATCTGTCCCTGTGGATAGGTTTGGGTTACTTCCAGGTGCAAAATTATGTTCCAGGTTTCCACCTCAGGTAGTGCAGAAAGGAGATGCCTATTTGCTCCTCAGATAATTAAACTCGGAATAATTATACAAAATTTTCTGGGAAAATTAAGTGGTTGTACTTGTAGATTCAAAAACCAGGAGCTCTCTCTTTCCGTCTCCATGGAAGCTCTGCTGCATGAAAAGAAAACTATTTTGACTTCTTAGAGTGCAAGGGCTCACAAGCATGACAGAGTCATGACTTCTTCAGTGCAGAGAAGGTTACCAAATACGAAAACAGATCTCCAAAATAAACAGCCTAAGGAGTAGAAGTAGCAACACTTGGCAGCATTCAGTGTGACTAAATTATATTTTCTGCCCAGAAAAAAAATCGGCAGCACAGTACAAAAAGACTCCTTACACCAAATCTAATCTGAAATGTAGGATAGAGATAAACAGAGAGGAACTGTGGGAAAAAGAAATAAGGAAAGTGCTAAGGGAGGAGGGGAGATATTACAAAACGCTGGTGCTGAGACAAAACCTCTTTCCACAGACAACACTCCTTTGGAAAACACACTGTATAAATACACAAATACACACTTTTCACACTGCAAGCTCTGTTTCCACGGTAACAGGAGGTGTATGAGCCTGGCTTTAAAATGTGAAGTAATATGGTGGAAAGATGTGTATAATATCTGTGTGTTTTTACCTCATGCACCTAAACCTTGGTGACTAGATGAGAACATGTTGCATATTTGTGTTTGTCATTGTGTTTTAAGTGTGTCTACAGTCCAGTGTAATATTTTGCAGGTGCCATAAAAAATTCAAATGAGGGGACTATGTCTTTACATCAACAATGCTTGGTGCTTAAACATAGGGATTGGTGATGTGGACAAAAATTCATATCTTATCATATTTTCTATGAAATAGGCTGCATGCTCACTTGCAAGTCAAAGCCAAAGGGATTTTCCTTGTTTGAAAATAAACAGCTGAACAACATGTAAAATAAAAAAAACTTAAAATAACTGTTCATGACAGAGCTAACTTTTGGCCCACTTTACACCTTGCATTAGCGTTTTTTGCAATCGAATAGCAGTCGGATAGCGTATGACCACATACATTTATACCTGGTATTAATATGCGTCTCTGGTGTCCCATCCAGATCTGTTTGCTATCAGATAACGCTCCGCCCCGCCGATGTTACATCCTAGTGGCACACTACAACGTCATATCATGTGCACCACAATAATAACAACAACAAGATGTTAGCCACCCATGAAGTTGCGTTCTTGTATGGACACTTTTGTCAGACCAAACTGAGAGCAGACACTTCGTCTCACCGTGGCTCCATCCTCAGCGTCTCTTTACCGTGGTGAAGATAGTTTGATGTTGGATATTCAACAGATATTCACATATTCTTTTTGGGTTCAACACTGATTTCCACCTCCATATCATAGGCAGAAAACAATGCGCAACACAGGTTAGGGCTATTAACCCCCCGCCCACACACACGCACAAAAACACACTTTTTATTTTATAAGAATTTTTTAAACAAACTTCAACAAACCATTTTACATTTGTGTGTGGTGTCTGGGTCCAGTTATGTGAAAGCTATTGGGTTAATAGCCCTACCATGTGTTGCTCATTGTTTTCTGCCTATGACATGGAGGTGGAAATCAGTGTTGAACCCAAAATGAAAATGTGAATATCTGTGAATATCCAACGTCAAACTATCTTCACCATGGTGTTTTCTTTTTCTCTGCAGTCACTAGCCAGTGAGTGTTGTTGCTGTTGTTATCTTCTTCCTCCTTCTTCCTGTGTCCAGCTGGCACACCTCGCTTACTTGTTTTCATCCACGGAGTTGTTGCATGTGGATTGGAGATGCATTTGCATTTACACTTGTGTTAGATGTGGTCACGATGCGTCCCTGACCACCTTCAGAAGTGGTTTGGCTGATCGGATAACAATACGTCCTCAATGCGTTTCGAGTGTATTTACACCTGTACTTTCATGTGGTCACGAGCAATCGGATTGCTATCCGATCGCAAAAAATGCATGTTGATGCAATGTATAAAGGGGGCCTTTGAGTGTTCAGACGTATTATGAGCTAACAAGTTAAATTTACGAACATTCAGGCTCAACCTTGAGTGAGGTATCTCGTCTTGCAGTCTCGTGCAGTCCGGCACACTCTGGCCTGACCTTTCTCTCTGACCCGGGTTAAGGGTCACTGCAGTGCTTTTCACACATAGAAGTAGTAACTGAGCTCATGCTAGGACCCCCGCCCATGTCTCAAACTCTTGTACTCTTTTCACATTTTAAGACTGTGAAACTTCAAACTTTAACTTTAAAACTAAAACTTTAACTTAACTCATGGGGACCTCTGTCCCTATTTCTTAGTCTTCTAAACCCCAGTTCCCAGTAAAACAGTGCACACGCATATTTTAAAAATCTAATATGTGAGTCCTTCATGTCTCTTAATCACTTTACAAATAACTGGAGGATTTCAGACATCAGTGACTGCATCTCCCCAAACTCTGGTGAGGTCAAACAAAGAATTAAAGATCAAAAGATCTCCCACCTTTTTATGCGGCTGCCATGTGCTACTTACAAAGAGAGAAGAGGTGCAGCAAACTGGATGTTGTTTCCAGGGCCGCTCTCTGCCGACAGCATTATGCTACGTTATGTTGTAGCATAAAGAAGACATAGAGTTGAGTCCATCAGAACAGCGCACCAATGTATGACATCATGTGCAAAAAAGCTATTGTAGCTGGAAATTTTAATCAAAAAGACCTCAGAACTGTTTAACCTAAATTCCAACAGCATGTCCACACCACCCCTAGAGAAAACAATACTGACCATGTTTACATGGACACTCCAGCAGCTATAAAGCCTTTCCCCACCCCCACTTTGGACAATCAGATCATATTCCCCTGCTTCCCCTGCCAACTGGCTTCCAAATGAAAAAGGTCAAAAACTAGAAGTAGCACCCCCCACTTGTATGCCTCCACACACCAGTCAAGTCTCTTTTACAGTTTACAGTTCTCTCATAGTCTGTAAAAACATGGATGCTTTACATACAGAAGATCTGTATGCTCAGCACATTTTCAAGGTGGACACCCAAGATTTGTGTCTCCATTTAAGTATCTGACCAAATATTTCCCCATCTGTTCCTGAGATATTATAATAATAACATATGATAATAATAATAATAATAATGATGATGAATAATGGGTTTTTTTTGCAGAACATTATGATGTCACAGTGAAGCTGACCTTTGACCTTTTGGATATAAAATGTCATCATTTAATTATTTTATCCTATCAGACATTTGTGTGAGGTTTTGTCATAATTAGCGAATGAATTCTTGAGTTATGGCCAAAAACATATTTTTTGAGGTCTCTTTGACCTTTAACCTTTGAACACAAAATTCCAATCAGTTTATTCATCTGTCTAAGTGGACTTTGGGTCAAATATAAAGAAATCCCCCTTAAGGTGTTCTTGAGATAGCATGTTCACATGCGTGTGCCGGAGCTAATTGCGGCCATTCAAGTCAATGTAAACTGCTCCACCAGAAGCGGCTCAGCGCTCCGCTAAAAATATGCGCCGGGTCTATTTTTTGATGGACGCTGGGCGACGATGCGTCAGTTTCCACAGATCAAATGAGTCAAACAGGAAGTCAGGCGCAGAAAAGACAAGAGTATCCGGTCAATTTTTAAAATAAAAACACCCATGAAAACTCCGGAGCGTATTTCACATCGCTACAACACATGACATCAAAGTTTGTGGCCCCCGGCAGGTAGAGAAATCTTTTCTTTGTTTGTTGATGTCTTTTTACCTCCAGTGTTTCCGCAAATTATCACGTGACATCATGATCTCGCGATCCGTCAATTCCAGCCGCTCGCGTGCGTGCCGCTATAGATACGCTTCCAGTGGACATTGACGCCCGGCACAGGACGGAGGAGTTCGTGCCATGGCCGGACCACGCACGCGACGGATCCAGTGTACATCCGGGGTTACGGCATTCCCTTTTGTCCCTCCCCCATATAGGAATAGATGAAGTGGTGCAGTTTGCATTAACATGACATGTTTCAGTAATCTCATGGGTAAGTAGTATTTCTTAAGTTTCACCACGCTGTTCTCATCTGCTCATGGTGTTTGCTGACATGGCTACAACATGGTTAGATTGATTAAAACATTGCCTAAACTTCCCATACCAAAGTATGGCTAGGTCGGAAACATTTGTTTTTCCTTTCAGGCGTGCAGGGTTACGTGCTTGCTAGCTACCATTTCAAGATTGTTTGCCTACGGAAAGCTAGGAAACCTAATGATGTTGCGTGTCTCTCCGTATCTCAATGTACGTTCATGTCTTACCCAATGTACAGTTTCTCTATTAACACTATGTAAGAGTATGTACACCTCTTTGTACATCCAACCATCGAACACAGCCTCATTTGGCCATACATGAAAAATCTACTTAAGCTTCCACTTTTCTCTAGAAAAACATACCTTCTACGGGCACTGCACTAGTTTGTGCCAAATTTGAAGAAACTCCCTCACGGGATTTCTGAATTATCCCATTCATGAAAATAAGACATACAGAGTCACAATGACCTTCACCTTTGACCACAAAAATCTAATTAGTTCATTGTCAGTCAAGGCGTTCTTGAGATATTATGTTCATGAGAATGAGATAGACAAGGTCACAGTGACCTCAACCTTTGACCTATGGCCACCAAATTCTAATCAATCTACTCAAAGTAGAAGTTTGTGCCAAATATGAAGACATTCCCTAAATGTGTTCTTTGGATATCTCAATCCTTCCCCCATCTTTAGCTGCAAAGATGCTATTTAAGAAAAAAAAAAGCCCTGGGAGGTTAGCCCATTACAAGGTTTCATAGATAAGACACTGATCTTTTATAATACATTTTTCCAGCATAATTAAAGAGTAAAAATCAAAACCCCTCAAAATAAGGTTTTGTTCCAGTTCTCAAGAATGAGTGCTACACCATCAGCACTGTTTCAAGGTAGACAGGTAGAAGATTAGTGTCACCAATTCAGTATCTGACCAAATGAGATATGACATTAAATAATGGCCAGAAGTACTTTTGCAGAACATTATGATGTCACAATGAAGTTGACCTTTAACCTTTTGGATACTAAATGTCATCACTGCATAATTTTATTCTATTAGACATCTGTGTGAAATATTGTCATTATAAATCAAAAAGATGTTTTGTGATGTCACAGTGACCTTCATATTTGACTGCCAACATCTAATCAGTTTATCCTTGAGTCCAACTGAGTCCAATTTGAGAAAATTCCCTTGCGGAATTCAACACAATTACCTCAATGAACCTGATTAGCAAGCCCCAATACATAGCCTGCTTACTCCTGGAAGAAGCACAAACATTAACGTAAAATTATCAAATCAACAAAATCTACAAGTCTACAAAATGGACAGACAAAACCCTCCACTTCTGAAATGCTCCTGGTATGACGCTGAGCCACAACCAAGGCCAAGATGTGTCCCTCAGCAGACAGTAAGGCTTGTTGTGTTTAGCTGAGATGATTTCTGAAAAGCTCATGGCCCCTACCGGCCAGTTAAGAGAAGAGTCATCGGTCAGTGAAAATGGTCAATAAAACAGGTTTTTCAACTTTTGCAAATCACCGCAACCACAAGAGGTCCTTGAGCATATAATCATAAATGTGCAAAAATTTGGATTATTGGTCCAGTAGTTTGTGAGATAAGCTATGGACAGAAGGATGCACACACTAACACACACATGCACACACACGACCAAACATATGATCCCAATCCAAGCTTTTACCTGGTTGACATAAAATGTTTGGCATGTTGAAGACCATTAACAAGACTACCCTATATGAGTATTGGCCACATTTTTCAGTCATCTATGTCAGGCATATTAAAAAAATAAATTAAACGACTGTGCTGATGTGGGGTTGTTGCCTCAGCTACTACTAACACAATTAAAGAGGATTTTCCAATTTTCATGGCATTTGTCTGGTTAGCTTTTTTATTTCTTTTGCATTAGTGGAGATTTTGGACAAATTATGTTGCGAGAGGAGAGCTCAGGAGGTCATAAAAAATAAGGACTCATTCTCTGGGGTCCATAAATATTGAGAGCAAGTTCCATAAATCTCAGTTGTCAACTGACTACATGGGAAATGCAGTCAATTGCAGGTACTTTCCAGTTACTTACTACTTGCTTGCCCTTACCTGCAGTGAGAAGACGCAGTGCAGGCAGAGAGCAATCATCACGACGGCCAGCAGCACAGTGGCCACGTTGCGTAAGTCACCCAGCGACTCCACCAGGGGAATGCTGCCCACCTGCCAGTCATAACACAGCACGATGGGGGCCAGCAGCAGCCAGGCATTGAAGGACAGCAGGTAGGAATAGGTCAAAATCCTGTGGAGAGGGAGTAGAGAGCGATGGAGGATTTGAGGCACAAAAATGTTGACCACTTGCCATTTCTTGGAAGATGAAAATTGACCTTGAGATTTTTTATCTTTATCTTCATGGCTTAAGCAAACAGTAGGTCCTGCGTTTTTACAAAGTCTCCTAATATGAATCTGTAAATTCTGACTCTTGGTAAAAAAAAAATGTTGTAAAGGTACTGATAGCCTCATATCCTTTCACAAAGCAACCTCAGTTATCATACTTTTTAATCACTTATTGTATAAGCGATAACTTAAAATCAACTTGTTTAAAAGTATAGTGTATGATATGTTTTTAAATATTTCACAGAAAAATAAGAGCCATCCAATGAGCGACAGTTCTCTGAGCGAAAATGCCTCACTGATGGCTCATCAAAATTCGACAAAAGAAGATTGGAAAAACATTGCCTAGTCTGATGAGTTTCGATTTCCACTGCAACATTCAGATGGTAGGGTCAGAATTTAGCATTAACAACATGAAAGCATGAATCCATCCTGCCTCGTATGAATGGTTCAGGCTGGTGGTGGTGTAATGTTGTGGGGGATATTTTCTTGGCACACTTCGGGCCCCTTAGTACCAATAAAGCATTTTTTATAAATGCCACAGCCTACCTGAGTATTGTGGCTGACCATGTCCATCCCTGTATAATCCCAGGGGTGGGGGACTCGAGTCAGATGACTTGTCTCAAGTCTGACTCGCGCTGCAAATTTGAGGACTTGAATTTTTATATGTCCATCCATCCATCCATCCATCCATTTTCATCCGCTTATCCGAGGCTGGGTTGCGGGGGCAGCGGGCTGAGCAAAGCACCCCAGACATCCCTCTCCCCAGCAACGCTTTCCAGCTCCTCCTGGATACTCCAAGGCGTTCCCAGGCCAGATGAGATATGTAATTCCTCCAGCATGTTCTGGGTCTGCCCCGGGGCCTCCTACCAGTGGGACGTGCCCGAAACAGCTCCAGCGGGATGTGCCCGGAAGGCATCCTGATCAGATGCCCAAACCACCTCAACTGACCCCTTTTGACGCGAAGGAGCAGTGGCTCTACTTCGAGCTCCCTCCGGATGTCCAAGCTCCTCACTCTATCTCTAAGGCTGAGCCCAGCCACCCCACGGGAGACACTCATTTCCACTGCTTGTACCTGCAATCTCATTCTTTCGGTCACCACCCAGAGCTCATGACCATAGGTCATGCTCAGCTCTCTCTTCAACATGAGCACAGCACTCACATCACTGCAGAAGCCGCACCAAACCGCCAATCCATCTCACACTCGATTCAAGACCCCGAGATACTTAAACTTCCTCGCTTGAGGCAGTAACTCTCCCCCAACCTGGAGAGGGCAGTCCACCTGTTTCTAGCAGAGAACCATGGCCTCAGATTTGGAGGTGCTGACTCTCACCCCGACCACTTCACACTCAACTGCAAACTGCCCTTGTGCATGCTGGTGGTCACGATGTGATGAAGCCAACAGAACCACATCGTCTGCAAAAAGCAGAGATGCAATTCTGAGGTCCCCAAACTGGACCCCTTCCTCCCACTGTCTGCACATCGAGATCCTGTCCATGAAAATCAAAACAGGATCGGTGACAAGGGACAACCCTGGTGGAGGCCAACGCCCACAGAGAACATGTTTGACTTTACACAAAGTATGCTGACACAGCTCTCACTTTGGTCATACAGGGACCACATGGCTCATAGCAGCAAGCCCGGTACCCCATACTCCTGCAATACCCGCCACAAGACCCCACAAGGGATGCGGTCCTAAGCCTTCTTTAAGTTCACAAAGCACATGTGGACTGCATGGGCAAACTCCCATGACCCCTCCAGCAGCCTCGCAAGGGTGAAGAGCTGGTCCACTGTTCCACGGCCAGGATGGAATCCACATTGCTCCTCCTGAATCCAAGGTTCGACAATCTCCTTTCCAGCACCCTGGAGTAAACTTTACCCGGGAGGCTGAGCAGTGTGATTCCCCGATTCCCCAGTCCCCTTTTTAAAAAATGGGAACCACCACCCTGGTCTGCTACTCTGCAGGCACCGTACCCAACCTCCACACAACAATGAAAAGGCGTGTCAACCAAGACAGCCCAACAGTGCCTTCAGCATCTCAGGGCGACTCTCATCCACACCCGGCGCCTTGCTGCTGGGAAACTTTTTAACTACCTCAGCAAGCTCTGCCAGGGATATGGGCGAGAGCTCCCCTGAGTCTTCAGGCTCTGTCTCCTCCATGGTGGACATGATGGCCGGGTTCAGGAGGTCCTCAAAGTGCTCCTTCCACCGCCTGACAATGTCCCTAGTTCGGGTCAGTAGTTGTCCTCTCGGCTGAGCATGGCCCTGCTTTCGCTTTCTGAGGCATCTAACAGTCTGCCACAACTTCCTTGAGGCCAACCGAAAGTCCTTCTCCATAGCCTTCCTGAACTCCTCCCACACCCGGGTTTTTGCTTCAGCGACCGCCACAGCTGCAGCCCTTTTGGCCAACCGGTACCTGTCTGCTGCTTCTGGAGACCCCTGGGCCAGCCAAACGTGAAAGACCTCCCTTTTCAGCCTGACGACTTCCCTCACCGCTGGTGTCCACCAGCGGGTTCTCAGATTGCTGCCACAACAGACATCGACTACATTCCGACCACAGCTCCTAGCAGCTGCCTCCACAATAGAGGCTTTGAACATGGACCACTCAGATTCCATGTCCACAATATCCCCCAGGATGCACGAGAAATTCTTCTGGAGGTGGGAGTTGAGAACCCCACAGACAGGGACCTCAGCCAGATGTTCCCAGTTCACTCTCATTACACATTTGGGTTTACGAGGTCTGTCCAGCAGCCTACCCCACCATCTGATCAAACTCACCACCAGGTGGTGATTGGTTGACAGCTCTGCTCCTCTCTTCACCCGAGTGTCCAAGACACATGACCGCAGATCTGATGATACGACCACAAAGTTGATCATCGATCTTTGGCCTAGGGTGTTCTGGTACCAGGTACAATTATGAACCTCCCTGTGCTCGAACAGGGTGTTTGCTAAGGTCAATCCATGACTCCCACAGAAGTCCAATAACAAACACCATTTAGGTTCAGGTCGGGCGGGCCGTTCCTCCCCATCACCCCACTCCCTGGTTTCTCCGTTAAAGTTTCTCTTTTTATATATTTGTATTTTTCTAGATGTTGAGAAGTTACATTTTGTTTTTAAAATATGATGACGCATTATGATGATGCATATATCGCAGCAGAGGAGGACCCACTGGTTGATATTTGTACCCACGCTGTAAGAGCTCTATCCTCCTGCCCACAGCTCTCCTCGGAGGAATGGCAATATGTAATGCAGCATCATGAGCTTCACTGTGTGCTTTTATTCAGTTCTACCTGTGTGATACATGTGAGTTAAGTTTTCAACATCTCATTTAGTATTGAATGTGCTTTGCAACCAGCAACACACTGTAAGCTCCGGGCCATTATGCTCGCACAGTCACCACTGTGAGAGCTGATACATGTGCTGCTAGCTTTATATGCTCAGGCTCCTTCTTATTTGTATGAGATTTTGATACTGCCACAGTGCGTAACGACTGTTCCTGCCTGCTGTCTCAACATAAGTTCACTATCTGTGAGTGTGTGCATGTGCGCTTGCTGTGCACGTCAGTGTGCCTTGAGATAGTTTCCTCAGTGACTTTTTTTTGGCTTCCCGCTCCTGCTTGGCTTACATTTGGGGATTTAAACAGTGCATAATTATCCTATCTGCTCTCTCACAACAGCAGGTATGTTACATGAGTGGAGTCTTTTACCCTGACCAGAGGGCTTGGAGCAGGAGAGGAAGAATTTCAATACTTTATTCTGGTAAAAGTAACCAATACCACTGGTGACCAATAACTTGACTCAACTTGCTTTACTTGTAGCAAGGACTCAACTTGACTTGCTTGATTTTCACCACAGTGACTTGGGACTTGCTTAAGACTTGAAGGTAATGACTTGAGACTTGCTTATGACTTGCACATACGTGACATATTCCCATCTCTGCTACCTCCAGCAGGATAGCGTGCCTTGTCACAAAGCTCAAATCACCTTAAACTGGTTTCTTGACCATGACATTGAGTTCACTGTACTCCAGTGGCCTCCACAGTCACTGGATCTCAATCTAACAGAGCACCTTGGGATGTGGTGGAACCAGAGATTCGCATCATGGATGTGCAGCCGACAAATCTGCAGCAACTGCGTGATGCTATTATGTTAATGTTGTAAATTATAGTACTAGGCCTCATCAAGGGGGACCAAAATGTTGGGAATCCACACTTATAGGCTTTGTATGGCGGCACCATTAATGTAGGGAATCTACATTAATAGGCTCAAATTGGCTATCAGAAATAATTAATAATTATTAGTAATAATTATTAATTATGTTAAATAACGTGACTTAATTAACATTAACAACACAAAAGGGAAAAATGATGGCCAGTTAATGATATCAGTCTCATAAAGTTCACTAAACTATTAATTTGGGAAATTGATTAATAATTAAATTAATAACCATAACCAAATTAATAATAAAGCTTGAAGGATTTTGGAATTCTTGACGCAGCAGAGGTTGACTATTCATTCACTGTTGTACAACATTAAACAGACAGCAGGTATGATTCCAAAATTATATTTATTCATAAAGCAAAGCAAAGCAAAGCAAAACCAAAACACACAATCCTAACTAACTATATACAAGCCTGTGTGTGTGTGTGTATACGTGTGTAGGTGTGTCTGTGTGTGTGTGTGTGAGTGTCTGTTTTTAACATGTATAGCACTTTGTGCTGCAGTTCTAATGTATGAAAAGTGCTTTATAAATAAAGTTTGATTTGATTTGATTTGATTTAATTGCAGACAATCACAACAATAACTCAATTAGCAGCATTAAATCACAAACAACAAGTTAAACAGTCTTGCTTAGCCTGTACAGCTGTGATAAAGCTATGCCCAGTTGTTACATTACCAAATCCTGAATGGATTGAGGGAAGAGTTGTTTTGATGCATGCTGTCCTTGTTAGCCGACGAAGAAGGCTGGAAAGAGCTGTGGCTCTAGAAGCAGTCTTTGTTGTGTCCTTGTTCCAAAGGTGCAGATCCGAGGAAGCCAGTTGCTCGGGGTCCTTGCAGAGTTAGACATTGGGGTGCTAACTCAACTTGATTCTCCTTATTGCTGGGAAGTTAGCTGCAAACCTTGTGTTTGCCCTTCTAACCTCTGTGGTTTCAGTTATGCGATTTCCTTGAGTGAGGGCATGAGAGTCTTAGGAGAAAAGGAACCTCTGGGCTGGTCCAGGGTCCAGAAGGGAAGAGGTGTAGGCGGCTTGCCACCCAAGAGCTAAGAGAGAGAGACTGTTGTGAATGGAAAACAACTCCTACAGTGTCTGATGACATCACAGAGTCACATGGCACTGTAACAGTACTGACCAATCACTTTTGAGACTTGTCTCTCAAAGAGGTGTGAGGTTGGCCTCCTGCTGAGATGGGTGTCAGGTAACTTCTTTGTTTAAGAACAAAGAATATGAGGTCTTCCATCTCAGGGGGAAAAGCCTTCACATGTCCAGTTTAGATTTTAACAAATGACAAATCATCTGTGGTCCAGTGAATCCCAACATTAATGTGTACTAAAATTTCTGAGGAATGTTTCCAGCGCCTTACTGAATCTATGCCACCAAGGACTAAGGCAGTTCTGAAAACAACGGAGGGTCCTACCCGGTACGAGCAAGGTGAACCTAATACAGTGGCTCATGGGTGTATGTACAGTACAGGCCAAAAGTTTGGACACACCTTCTCATTCAATGCGTTTTCTTTATTTTCATGACTATTTACATTGTAGATTCTCACTGAAGGCATCAAAACTATGAATGAACACGTGGAGTTATGTACTTAACAAAAAAAAGGTAAAATAACTTAAAACATGTTTTATATTCTAGTTTCTTGAAAATAGCCACCCTTTGCTCTGATTACTGCTTTGCACACTCTTGGCATTCTCTCAATGAGCTTCAAGAGGTAGTCACCTGAAATGGTTTTCCAACAGTCTTGAAGGAGTTCCCAGAGGTGTTTAGCACTTGTTGGCCCCTTTGCCTTCACTCTGCGGTCCAGCTCACCCCAAACCATCTCGATTGGGTTCAGGTCCGGTGACTGTGGAGGCCAGGTCATCTGCCGCAGCACTCCATCACTCTCCTTCTTGGTCAAATAGCCCTTACACAGCCTGGAGGTGTGTTTGGGGTCATTGTCCTGTTGAAAAATAAATGATCGCCCAACTAAACGCAAACCGGATGGGATGGCGACTGTGTAACTTCATAGACAGTCGTGAATCTCATAATTTCTTTGTCAGGCTGCTCTCTGAACCACTCGTATGGAAATTCATCCTCAGAGTCGCACTGATCCTGTATGTTTTCAGACTGTTCAACAGACTTTCGTGTTTGTGGCTTGCGTGGTTTTGGCAGTTCTGGCCTTTCAACGTTCAGCGGAAGAGAACCACAGGGAAGTATGAGGTCTCTGTGAAGAGTCCGCAAGGGTCCTTCCTTGTTCTCGGGGTCTGAGGGTGTAGACTGGGAGATCTCCAGCTTGCTTCACCACCACATAGACATCTGTCTCCCACTTATCAGCAAGCTTATGTTTGCCGCGTAAGCGGACAGCTCTCACCAACACCCTGTCGCCATTCTCCAACTTAGAAGCGGTGACACGGCCGTCAAATCTGGCCTTGTTCCTGGCTGCTATCTTAGCCGCGTTTTGGGTAGCTATCTTGTAACTCTCTTCCAGATGAGCCTTGAGCCTTTTAACGTACTGTGAGTGAGACTTGTACTCACCATCCTTCAAGGGTAATCCAAAAGCCAGATCAACAGGCAGCCTCGGTTGCCGGCCGAACATAAGTTCATAAGGTGAGAACCCTGTTACATCACTCTTCGTACAACTGTACGCATGTACTAGAGGTTTCACAAAGTTCCGCCACTGTGATTTGTCTTTGTTGTCAAGTGTTCCCAACATGCTCAGCAATGTTCTGTTGAAACGCTCGACTGGATTCCCTCTGGGATGATAGGGTGTCGTACGGATTTTACGGATTCCAGCGATCTTGCAGAGCTCTTTGATTGTCCATGACTCGAAGTCAGGTCCTTGGTCGCTATGCAGTCGTTCTGGGATTCCATAATGGACCATGAAGTTGTCCCAAAGGCACCTGGCGACGGTCTGAGCTTTCTGATTTGGCGTTGGTATGGCGATTGTGTACTTCGTAAAATGATCCGTTATCACCAAGATATCCTTCGTATTGCTTCTGTCGGGCTCAACAGACAAGAAGTCCATACAGAGAAGCTCTAAGGGCCTGGTGGATGTTATGTTCACCAGCGGTGCTGCCTTTTCTGGTTGCGCCTTTCTGCGGATGCACCGTTCACAGGTCTTGATTTTTCTTTCGACATCGGCCGCCATCTTTGGCCAGAAAAACCTGGTGCGTACCAAATCCAAGGTACGTTCGGCACCTAAGTGGCCCATATCATTATGAAGACTCTGAAGGACAACCGCCCGGAGCTCCTCAGGTAAAACAAGCTGATGAGTGACTCTGCCATTGTCTTGACGTCTCCTGTACAGTACTTCATTTCGTATTTCGAGGCGATTCCACTCCCTTAAAAGGAAAGGAATGTCAGGAAGTTCTCCTCTGACTGTTGGAGGCAGCTTTTCTCGACCTCGGACAGGTGAGGGAGACCAGGTAAGCCACCATGCTCGACCGCAAAACTGTCTGGCTGTCTGGCAGGACCTCAGGAGAGGTTGAAAGGGACTGCACCAACGCCATGCCGCCATCGCTGTCTCCACAATCATCTGGTATGCCACAAACAAGATGCCTCTCACAGATGGCGTGCACAGTGTCTTGGCTCACACCACTCTCAAGATCAGCCAGATGTGTTCGTGTGAACTGACTAATGCGCTCCTGTTCTTTCTGGGACTTCAGGTCGTTTGAAAGCCCTCCATGTGGCCTTCTAGAAAGACCGTCTGCATCGGAGTTCAGTTTACCTGGCCTGTATTGGAGCTTGAAGGTGAACGTTGAGAGGGCTGCCAGCCATCTGTAGCTGGTGGCGTCCAGTTTGGCACTGGTAAGGACGTATGTCAGGGGATTACTGTCTGTTACGACAGTGAATTGGTTACCATACAGGTAATCACAAAATTTTTCAACAACTGCCCACTTTAAAGCTAGGAATTCTAGCTTATGCGCTGGGTATCTTGACTCGCTGCGCGACAGGCCCCTGCTAGCGTATGCAATCACTCGCATGTGACCTTCTTGTTCTTGGTATAAGGCTGCCCCAAGGCCCGTAGTACTAGCGTCGGTGTGAAGGACGTACGGCAACTTGGGATCAGCGAATCCAAGAACAGGAGCTGTGGTGAGCTTCTCGATGATGGTGTTGAACGCTAGCTCACAGCTGTCAGTCCAGCGATCACCGAATGGCTTCTTTGGATCGTGGTATTGGTGAGTCTGTGTCTTGTGTCTGGTGTTTTTGTGCAGTGGGGGGTAACCCGATGTCAAGCCAGTGAGGGGTCTGACTATGCTGGAATAGTCTTTGATGAATCTTCTGTAGTAACCCGAAAATCCGAGAAAAGCCCTTAGTTGTTTCAGGTCTTGAGGTCTTGGCCACATTTTCAGGGCTTCCACTTTTCCGGGGTCGGTTCCCACTCCGTCCTGAGAGACGATATGCCCCAAGTACTTGACCGACGTTTGGAAAAACGTGCATTTATCCGGAGAGAGCTTAAGGCCGAACTCTCGTAGACGGGTCAGAACTTTCATCAGCCTCACTTCGTGCTCTTCCAATGTTTTGGAAAAAACAATGATGTCATCGAGAAACACAAGAACTTCTCTCAAGTTCATATCACCCATACATCTCTCCATTAGACGTTGGAACGTGCTTGGAGCGTTCGTGACACCTTGAGGCATCCGGTTGAATTCCCAAAACCCCATGGGACAAACAAAGGCGGTTTTGGGTTTGTCCGATTCTTCGACCTCTATCTGATAATAACCAGATTTCAGATCGAGGACTGAGAACCACTTTGACCCAGTGAGGGCGGAGAATGCCTCTTCCAGATTTGGAAGCGCGTAAGCATCTTTCACGGTCTGGAGGTTGAGTTTCCTATAGTCAACACAGAGGCGGACTTCTCCGTTCTTCTTCCTCACTACGACTATAGGCAACGAGAATGGAGACTCAGACTCTCTGATCACTCCAGCTTGAAGCAGTTCTTGTAGATGCTTGCGGACGGCTTCCACGTCATGGGGGTGTACAGGGCGGGCTCTGTGCTTGAAAGGCGTCTCATCCGAAAGCTTAATTTGGTGCTTGACCTGGTCAGTTCTGCCAAAATCAAGGTCATTCTGTGCGAAAACCTCAGGCATGCTGTTCAGTTTCTGTGTGATATGCTCTCTCCATTCAGCAGGAACAGGAGAATCACTGAAGTTGAAAGTGATGTTCGACCTCTGGGGGGAGTCTGATCGTGAGGTAGGTACACTATGGTCTTTTGAGAGAACTTCCTGAAAGGCACTGATCTCACCAATAATACACCTCTGAGGAACGGTAACATCATGTTCTGTCTCATTAGTAAGTACTACTGGGACTTTGCCTGGCTTTTCAGTGGGCAAATCGACAAGACAGGTTTTCACCAGCAGGCCGCTTGACAGTGAAGATGAGCAAGGGTGCTCAAGAACTGCTGATTTCTCAGTATTGAACCTGCTGACAGCAACACAGCCTTCCAGAACCACAGTTTGACCAGCTGGAACCAACTGGGGGCCCTTGCCATGCATCCTCACCAGCCCAAGATGACTATCTTTACTCTGTTGCTGCCTGAGCTGAAGGACTTTGAGCACTGCCTTGTAGCCACGACTTGTCGGCTGCGGTGTCTCAGAAGTAGTTTCACAGTATGTCTCATAGAGCACGTCAAGCGTGTTGGTACCTATCAGCACAAGTGGGTCAAAAACAGCATGCACATCTGGAACCACCAAAGCGAGTGTTGGCACCTCGATTTCCACTCCCAGGAATTCTTTGGGAAAAGTGACATTCAACTCAATGTATCCCAAGTAAGGTATACACTGGCCGTTGGCTCCTTGCACTTCTAGTAAGTCGAACAGTGGCTTGATTTCATGTTCGGGAAGGTGTTGCTGATGGAACGACTGAGGGACTGTGGTGACCTGGGAGCCCGTGTCCAATAAAGAGAGTGTGGAGCTCCCTTCCACTTCCACCCGTGCTGTGCTCTTTGTGCCTACTAGGCCTTTAGGGAGCTTGAAGGAATGACTTCTCGTGTGAGATTGCTTTAGCATAGCACGTTGTTTCGCAGTGACTTTCAGTTTGGATTCAGTGGGACCAGGTGGGCTAACATCAGTTCCTGTCTGTCCCGCGACAGGAACTGGGCTCAGTTTAAAAGAGAGGAAGAAGTGTTCTGTGCCTCCCACAACTGCTGCCGTTGTCTCAGTTCTTTTCTTTTTGCTGCTACCAGGGCAGGATTGGCATCTGACTCACAGGCGGCAACAATGTGCCCATCCTCCCCACAGCGAAAGCAGTACCAAGGCTTTGGCTTGGAGGTTGCACCCCTATGGGAAGTTAGGTTGGTTTCTGTGGTTGCATGGTCAGGTTTTTGTGTTTCTGTCATTTTCACTGTCTCTTTTTTGGGCGATGTCTTTTTCTTTTTCATGAGGGAGGTCAGCTGACTTTTCAGGTCTGCAACTTGTTTCTTCAGCTCATGTATGCTGCTTGCATCCGACGAGGCTTGAGTCTCATTACAGTTACACACAGTTTGCAAGTGGGACGCGGCTTTCTGTTTTGCGGTGCCCAAGTGTTGTTTCATTCTCACGATCTTGGCTTCTTGCTGCTCCTCTTCAGTGCGTAAAAGCATTAAAAGCTCAGCAAATGATGGGGGGTTCTGCTTTTTGTGTTCCAGGTGGAGGTCAGCAAGCAGGGCTTTGTCCCAGCAGCCCCTGCAAAACTGTCGGAGTAGATGTTTGTCTCCGTCTTGGGCTGGGACACCTCCTCTGCGCACTGCGTTACCCAGGGCAACCTGAAGGCGTTGCAGGTACGTAGATGGTTTTTCTCCAGAATCCTGGAATGTGCTCATGAACCGCACAAACAGTTCCTCTCCATCTTCAACTGTGGCAAATGCAGAGTCTAACAATTGCAGATAGGCCACAGGAGGCGCTTCAGGACCAAGATGCCTGACGACGTCAGAAGATGGAACAAGAAGACTGTCAATGATTTTATGCGTTTTATCAAGGTCGGAGACAGACACATCTTTCATCATCAAATCAACATGGGACCTCCAAGTGTCGTAATCGACCTCACTGTATGGTCGAGGGGTCTTCCCAGAGAAACCTCTCAATCTTAGAGTGGACTGAGAGTGTGGGAGTCTTTCTTCACTCCTAAAGATGTGCTCCACCACTATCTTTTGCACCTCAGGTGGGTTGAGCTCACTGGGACTCAGAGCCGAGGGTGGTTTTGAGTTAAGGGTGGGAGCAGTTGTTCTCTGATTAACGCGAGGGGGACCAAGATCAATGGGAGGGGAAGCACCAACCAGCAGCTGTGATATAACGTCATGCTGGCTGGGCTCTGCAGCCTTCTCAGCTTCCACTGAGTGTTGGGGGGAAGTGACATGATCACTAGCATCACGCTCAGTAGCACAATCAATAGATTTCTCTATTTGTGACATTACCTCCTTTAACACCTCCTCGTACTCCTTTCCACTGAGTTTGGCGATTCCCTTCAGTTTGTCGAGGTAAGTTTGTGTGACATCACTGCCTACCTTTTGTGTGTAAACACTCGCCAGGGCTTGAACATGAAAGGTGACATCAGGACTGGTTGATGATGTGTGGGAATGAGGCAAAAGAGGTTCCAGTGCTTCAACAGCAGTGCCGTGGTTATACTCCACTATCAGGTTTGTATGAAACTCTGTAGTTGAATCATCTATCTTTTCAGTTCTATTGATTGAACCATATGTTTTCAAAAAGTCAAGAATCTCCTCATCTTTTTCTGATCCTGTTAACCCACTCACTAGGACTGCATTTGGAACCTTAATTCCCAAGTTATCAATGACCTCCATTTTTTTTTAGCAATGCATATTATCATGAAATGAAATGGTCTGTTCCACACAATCAATTGGCTATCCAGTAGGCTCCTGGCTGGCTCGCCACTTTCATATGTAACCCTTCTAAAGGGAAGATGTTAGTAATGGTGATAGTAACTTAATTCTATGGCCAGATGGACAGAAGACCTAGATTCAGCTACGGAGCCCAGGGTAACCAAAGGATGTGCAGGAATGACACTCACACTGATCTTTTTTTGAGAAAACAACAATGCTTCCCAATTTATTATAACGCTGGGAAGATAAATGAAGCATGTAAAAAAAACACAAGTAAACAATTTATTACCCGGCCAGGTATTGAAAATAATAAACCAAGTAAAAATAAGGAGAAAAGATGTCCTGCAGCTGTGTATGTCTCTACTTTTCAGTTCACTTTACTTTACTTTGCACCGTTAGATGAAACCAGTCAAACCACACTGTAGTGTGGGTGTGTGTGTTTATGTAAAAGTGGAAAAAAGGATTCAATTCCGCGGTGTTGTTGGTTTCGTCCAGGGTCCGGCTCGCCATCAACGTCTCTCTGGCGCCGACATCCAGGCAGGTTCCGTCCAAATCCAAGGGTACATTAAAAACCTGACCTACATTAAGTAGGATCAGAATATTTTTTAATATCTCATATCTCAAAATATGAATTATTGAACATAAATCACTTTAAATTGTCTCTATATCTGTAGAGAATAATTGCTTTAACTGAACTTGTATTGCAATATAATATCACAATTGGCTTATAGCCAAGATAATTAACTCAAAATATCATATTATGACAGCAAAACAACTAGTTTTTCACAGTATCATCATGTATGTACTACTTTCATAACAATTTACATATAAATTACACAAATAACCATAATGTTCACAGTTGGGTAAACATGGCTTAATGTGCTTAGCATAGACAATTAAGGCCACAGTCACACACCTAGACACCATAACTCAATGTAAAAACTAAACAAAAGTGCAAATAATTTGTCTCATAGGACCCTTAAAATGTAACATCACTGCTTATGCGTCAGTGCTTGGTGTGACTAGCAGTGCAAATTGCTTGCTGTGCCTAGCAGGCCTGATTAACACTGGAGCTAGCACTCGGCCGTTAGCTTTTATGCTAGCGATTAGCTCGTGGAGTTAGCTGTTTAGCTTGTAGAATTAGCAAATTAGCGTTTAGCACGGCAGGACGGTCGCTCACCAATGCGATTTCTCCACCCGAGCGAGTCCTCCAGCTGCACTCCTGCAGGCTCTGGCTGTCCGGGTGATCCCTCAGTGGTGTCTTTCCAAGTTTTTATCAGTTTTTTGTCACTTTCATCGACTACCTCTGCTTCACCGTCCTGACATGGAGATCGTGTCCAAAGCGTGCTCGTTCTCTTTCCTTCCTGAGGCTTCGGAGGAAGTGAACCTGTGCCGGTGGGGTCACAGGCTGTCTGCTCTCCAACTCATCCCTTTCAAATTAAAGTTCCCGTGACTCCTTTTTTTGTTTCAATATAGTTCGGCTCTTTTTAACTGTATATTTGTCTTTTTAACAGTAAAACATGAATTAATCTTTTTTATCACAAATTTCACGTTCAAGTTTTTTAATTAAATAAAATTAACACATTTCCTGTCTTTTAACTCAATTGTCTGTCTTTTTTTTAACACAAAATGAAATGTTTTTAATACACCTTTTAAATACACATCTTTTTCCTGGGTTACACATGTCGCTGCAGGATGCTGTGGTAGCCATGCTGGTTCAGTGTGCCTTCAATTTTGAATAAATCCCCAACAGTGTCACCAGCAAAACACCCCCACACCATCACACCTCCTCCTCCATGCTTCACAGTGGGAACCAGGCATGTGGAATCCATCCGTTCACCTTTTCTGCATCTCACAAAGACACGGCGGTTGGAACCAAAGATCTCAAATTTGGACTCATCAGACCAAAGCACAGATTTCCACTGGTCTAATGTCCATTCCTTGTGTTTCTTGGCCCAAACAAATCTCTTCTGCTTGTTGCCTCTCCTTAGCAGTGGTTTCCTAGCAGCTATTTGACAATGAAGGCCTGATTCGCGCAGTCTCCTCTTAACAGTTGTTCTAGAGATGGGTCTGCTGCTAGAACTCTGTGTGGCATTCATCTGGTCTCTGATCTGAACTGCTGTTAACTTGCGATTTCTGAGGCTGGTGACTCGGATTAACTTATCCTTAGAAGCAGAGGTGACTCTTGGTCTTCCTTTCCTGGGTTGGTCCTCATGTGTGCCAGTTTCGTTGTAGCGCTTGATGGTTTTTGCGACTCCACTTGGGGACACATTTAAAGTTTTTGCAATTTTCCGAACTGACTGACCTTCATTTCTTCAAGTAATGATGGCCACTCGTTTTTCTTTAGTTAGCTGATTGGTTCTTGCCATAATATGAATTTTAACAGTTGTCCAATAGGGCTGTCAGCTGTGTATTAACCTGACTTCTGCACAACACAACTGATGGTCCCAACCCCATTGATAAAGCAAGAAATTCCACTAATTAACCCTGATAAGGCACACCTGTGAAGTGAAAACCATTTCAGGTGACTACCTCTTGAAGCTCATCGAGAGAATGCCAAGAGTGTGCAAAGCAGTAATCAGAGCAAAGGGTGGCTATTTTCAAGAAACTAGAATATAAAACATGTTTTCAGTTATTTCACCTTTTTTTGTTAAGTACATAACTCCACATGTGTTCATTCATAGTTTTGATGCCTTCAGTGAGAATCTACAATGTAAATAGTCATGAAAATAAAGAAAACGCATTGAATGAGAAGGTGTGTCCAAACTTTTGGCCTGTACTGTATAACTATTATATGTTTCCATGTAAGGTGCTGCCCAAAAATAGTTTGAAGGCGCAGCTTGGCATCATGGTAAATGTACTTCTCTTTCTTGTTGTCAGGGCTTAGATGCAGAGATCAATGCCAGTTGACTCATGGCCATTATACATTATAAGTACAGAGTTATTATGTGTAATTATATAGATGTAGATACAGGAACTCTATTAAGAAAATAATCACTTTGAAAACAAACTATAAAAGTGACTGCATATCATCATCAATTGTTAAAACTGCTGACATAGTGTTGGCTGTTCATGGTATGTGGTAACAGCTGCAACATTAAACTTGTATCATATTTAATATAACATGAAATAGGACTGCAGATGGATGCAGGGCTGTTGAGATTTCCCAAGACTCTCACAACAGCATTGTAGCAGTGAAATGAATTGCCAAACGTATTTCCAAAAACAAGTTACAAATGGCTTATGTCCTATGTTCAGAAAATGTACAACTGGAACATCTTTTGCAACTCACTGGCATGTTAAAGACAATTACTTTGCCTATGTCGTCAGCCCTCTCTGTGAATGTAGTCTGAGTGAACAGGGAAACAAGGATTTTCCTTACAGACAAAGGGAGTTGTTGCTATGACTTCAGGAACTCCACTCACACAGAATCTTGCACAGACCTGAAGCCTGAAAATATGTTGTTAAGTGAAAGAACCTTTATGGATGAACCACCCTTTAGTACGCCTTTTGATGCACTGATTTTGATAATATTATGTTGTAAATTTGTGGATGTTATTTTAACTGGTGAATGATTAATGATTATCATACATCATACATCAGTTTTTGCATGGATAATGTAACATCAAGGAAACAGGTGAAAACATTTCCCAACCAAAAACCCTGGTTTAACGCCAGTATCAGAGCACTACTCCAGGCCAGGGATTCAGCACTGAGGTCAAGGGACAGGGAAGCCTACAGGAGGGCTAGAGCAGACCTGAACAGAGGCATCAAGGCTGCTAAAACAAAGTACAGAGAGCAGATAGAGGCCAACTTCAGGGAGAACAACCCCCGCTCCATGTGGAAAGGCGTACAGAATATAACTGACTACAAACAATGCCACAACACCCTCCCCTCCACCGACACTTCTCTCCCAGACCAGCTTAACACCTTTTTCTCCCGCTTTGAAGAGGACAACAGACAGGCAGAGGACACACAGCTGACATTATTAGAGCACGACCAGCCCCCCACCATCCAACAACATCAGGTACTGCGAGTCCTGCGTGGCATCGACACCAAGAAAGCACCAGGACTGGATGGAGTACCAGGGAGAGTGCTGAAATCATGTGCTCACCAGCTTGCTGCAGTATTCACTAACATCTTCAACCGTTCACTGCAGCAAGCATAATCCCTGTGCCCAAATCCTCTGCCATCACAGGGTTGAATGATTACCGGCCTGTGGCCCTGACACCGGTGATCATGAAATGTATGGAGAGACTGGTTTTACAGCATGTCAAGGCCCACATCCCACCTGGCTTTGATCAACATCAGTTTGCCTACAGGTCCAACAGATCCACAGACGACGCCATCTCCATCGCCCTCCACACCGCTCTCAGCCACATTGAAAGCCCCAACACATATATCAGGATGCTGTTTGTTGACTTCAGCTCGGCATTTAACTCCATCAGCCCCAGCAGACTCATCAACAAACTGCAGACACTACAACGTGGAACCTCCCTCTGTCTG
Source organism: Cephalopholis sonnerati (assembly GCA_019142605.1). Taxonomy (NCBI): domain Eukaryota; kingdom Metazoa; phylum Chordata; class Actinopteri; order Perciformes; family Serranidae; genus Cephalopholis; species Cephalopholis sonnerati. The sequence goes on along the minus strand of JAGQAX010000022.1, from coordinate 34,009,128 downwards.
TGGATCAAGGACTTCCTGACTAACAGACCCCAGCATGTCAGAATGGGTACCTCCACATCCTCCACCATCGTCCTCAATACTGGTGTTCCTCAGGGCTGTGTGCTGAGTCCAGTCTTGTACACACTGTACACTTATGACTGTGTCGCTACTCACGGCTCCAACACCCTCATCAAATTTGCGGATGATGCAACCGTTGTGGGGCTCATCAACAACGGTTATGAGACACCATACAGAGAGGAGGTCCAAGCACTGGCGGCCTGGTGCAGTGACAACCACCTCAACCTCAACACCAAGAAGACAAAAGAAGTCATTATTGACTTCCGGAAGTCGAGGACCACACTGCACTCAGGCCTGAGCATCAATGGGGAGGAAGTGGAACGGGTCACCAGCTTTAAGTTTCTTGGCCTGCACATCTCGGAGGACCTGGGCTGGACTGTGAACACCACCCACATCATCAAAAAGGCCCAGCAGCGTCTCTTCTTTATGAGAACACTGAGGAGGAACAAACTCCCTCCACCTCTGCTGAGAAACTTCTACCACTGCACATTAGACAGTGTCCTCACCTATGGCTGTACGGTGTGGTACGCCAGCTGCACTGCATCTGAAAAGAAACAACTGCAGCGGGTCATCAAGACGGCTCAGTGGATCATCGGCTCCCCACTTCCACGCCTAGAGGAGATCTATTCCAGCCGTCTCCTCCGACGGGCCACAAAGATTCGGAATGACCCCGCCCACCCAGGACACTCTCTATTCACCAGCCTTCCCTCTGGCAGACTCAGAGTCATGAGAGCCAGCGACAACAGACTGAAACACAGCTTCTTCCCCATGGCTGTGAAGAGTATGCTACAGGTCCATGACCACTAAGAGTTTGGATTTCTCAAAAGTTATAATGTAGATGATGCCTTGTTAAAAACTGTAAATATTGGCCTGCATGTCAATTTTCAGAGCCACTCAATTCATTCTAATTGTTACAATAATTATTATGATTCATTCTGTACAGCCTGGCTAATTAATTGCCAACCGTTTACTGCAAAGAGCTGTCTTGGTGAATGTTAGTGAACATTATTTTGAATTAATCTATCACAGTTAAAGGTAGCAAGGTGCATGGCATCCTGACTGATGAGTGGCATCCCTACCAAACCACTACACCTACTCTAATGATCCAGTTGGGCTACCTCAAAATGTCACAACAGGCAACTTTATTCTTCAATGTGAAGAAAGATGGATGAGCAAAAAAGAAATTATTACCAGAATGCTGAGTGGTGTCTTATTTCTTTCACTGCAGCAGGAGGAAGCAGGAAGCCACAAGTGCCGCTCTACTACAAGTGAGGGTGTGTGTGCTTACTTTTGACAAAAATGCACCAAAAACCCTATCAGATTCACTACAAACTCATGTACTTCTGATAGGAGTCATATGAACTGTTCTTACTGGAAAAGTCTGGTCATTTGTAATAGTTATATAAGTTATAAGTATTAGTGTCAGCATGATTATCATTTCAAATAATCTCCAAATCCATCATGTCTGTTATTTGTAAAAAAAAAAAAAAAAAAAAAAAAAAAAAAAACAAGTACAAATGAACTACTCAAATTGTTGTGGTAAATAGACTGCATTTATAAAGGAAAAACTACTCCAAGCCCTCAAAGGTTCAGTATCTTGCCTAAGGACACTTTGAGATGTAGACTGCAGGAGAAAGGGATAGAACCGCCGGCCTTCTGATTAACAGACGACAGCTCTACCTCCTGAACCACTGACACTAATATTCACAGTAAAAACAAAACAAAACAAAAAAACTCACACATCAATTTAAAAGCAGGATTTGTTGGAGTTGGTTGAGTTTGGTTGGTTGAACTGATTTTGAACTTTTAACGAATAACTACTTTCATTATGAGTTAATCTGCTGATAATTGTTTCCAATAATCAATTGATTGTTTGTTTTGTAAAAATTCTAGAAACATTAAAATGTTTGAATAATAAAAAGCAAAAGCAGTCAAAAAATCCTAACATTTATGAAGCTGGAACCATGAAATGTTTCTACATTAAAATGACTTAGATAATTATAGCTGCTGCGCAGCGATGGGTCGGGTCCAGGCATTTTTAGGCAATTCTGAGCAACAAGCAGAAGAATAGGAAGACATCAAGGAAGTTGATATTACAATCTGCATTTAGCATCAGCTGAGTCACTTTGCAGGTTGCATCATCTGGAAATTTACTGCAGCAATTGAAAAGTAAAAGTGGTTGAATATTGGAACAAATTTGCAAAGTACACTTTTGTATCAGTGGAAATCACTACACAATAATAAATAAATAAATAAATGTTGGTGATTTGTTTTTAACAATAAGTGCTTTGCTTCACAAGAGAAAATCTGATTTAAAAATACCACTCTTAAAGTGACTGCAGTTGTTCTGAAAATATACATATTGCATCTAGACAGCATTGAGATGTTGGTAATTTTTTTTTAATATATTTTTGGGGCTTTTTTGCCTTTAATGGAAAGTGAGAGTCAGGAAATGGAGAGACAGAGAGGGGGATGACACACAGGAAAGGACCTTCCAACGCAGGATTTAATCTGCAGCCGCCTGCATTGAAGGCTGTATTTTCTTTCATGGAGCGGCTGCTCTACCAACTGAGCTAAACACCGCCTCCATGTTTTAAGAATCATTGATTTGCTTCATAAGTAAATAATGAAAGTTACGTATGTAACTACGGTTCTATGAATCCTGGATGACCGCCAGAGGCGGTGCATAAGCACTGAATGACTTCGTCTCGCGCATGCGTAGGTCGAGTATCTATACCAACAAAGTCACCTGTGACCCCCTGATGACCCCGGACAGGTTATATCTTCCGGTGTCGTCAGAGGATCTGTTCCTGCAGAATCTTCTTGCGAAGCCACGAGGATTCTGAGTGACTGAACGCTCTGGCGGTCATCCAGGATTCATAGAACCGTAGTTACATACGTAACTTTAGTTCTATTTCATCCTTCCTGACCGCCAGTGCATAAGCACTGGATGACCCATACCAACAGAGTCACGAGGAATCCCAAGTACATACCTCATAGAGTAGAAGCAGAGGAACTTGGTCGGAGGACAATGCCAAGTGGGTGAGGAGCGGCAATATTAACTCGATCAAACCTGGCGAAGGTGCTCGGTGACGCCCATGATGCCGCAGCACATATGGCCTCCAGGGGCACTCCTCTCATGGCTGCCCATGATGTGGAGACACTCCTCACAGAGTGGCACCGCACCCCCGAGGGCAGGGGGCGACCATCTGCCTTATGCGTGTAGGCAATGACATCCACGATCCAGTGAGACAGATGCTGTTTGGAAAGAGCACAACCTTTCTTAGGACCATCATGACACACGAAAAGCTGGTCCGACTGGCGTATACTTGCGGTACCATCCACATATGCTCTCAGAGCACGCACAGGGCATAGGTGTCCCGCATTGACACCCTCTTTCCCCTCTGGGGGGTCAAACCGCGCCAGCTGGATGGGCCGATTGCAGTGCGAGCTCGACAAAACCTTAGGCAGAAATGCAGTATTCGGCCATAAGGTGACCCCTGAGCCATCAGAGTTCCATCTCAGACATGAATCGCTGACTGACAAGGCATGAAGCTCCCCTACACGCTTCGCTGAAGTGATGGCGAGGAGGAAGGCAGTCTTTGCCGACAACCATCTCAGTTCTGCCCATGCCAGTGGCTCCAAGGGAGGCAAGCATAGAGCATCCAGCACCAGGGACAGATCCCACGCTGGAGCTGTTGGCGTTTGTGGGGGATGCAGTCTCAGAGCCCCCTTCAGGAAGAGGGACACAAGCCTGTGCACTGTGTTGTTGTCAACTTGAACATGTTTGGAAGAAACGGCGGCTACGTACACCCTCAGGGTAGAGGGGGATCGACCGCGATCAAGGAGAGATTGTAAGAACTCCAGAATGGTAGGCACGGAGCAGTGCACCGGGTCCTTATCCCTGTCTGAACACCAGGCAGAGAACAGCTGCCACCTGTTCTCATACTGCGCCCAGGTAGATGGTGCCCTGGCATTCAGGACAGTATTACAAACAGTGTCAATACACTCACTCAGCAGTGGGTCGGGCCCTGCAGCGGCCAAACCCACAGCTGAAGGTGGCAGGGGTCGGGATGCCACACCCGTCCCCCTAGCTGAGACAGGAGATCCTTCCTGTCGGGGAGGCGCCATGGTGAACTGCAGCACAGCCTGTGCACCAGAGGGAACTACGTCCTTCCCGGCCAAAAGGGGGCCACCAGAAGCAGCCTGTGGCCCTGTTGAAGAACCCTCTGAAGTGTTGCCATAATCAGAGGGACTGGTGGGAAGGCATAGAGGAGACCCTCTGGCCACTCGTGTGCGAGGGCATCCTGCCCCAGAGGGCTGGTCTCCTCTGTCCAGGAGAACCAGAGGGGACAATGGGGCATGAGGCAAAAAGGTCTACTTTTGCCCTGCCGAAAAGGTCCCAGATGCTGTGGACCACCTCGGGGTGAAGCCGCCACTCCCCCGGGGGAGGGTTGCAGCGGGAGAGGAAGTCTGCTACCTCGTTCTGCTTCCCTGGAAGGTACATTGCCCTCAAGCTGGCTAAGCGGGGGGCTGCCCAAGTTAGAAGGTCCCAGGTCACCTGCAGCAACTGTGCGGACCTGGTGCCCCCCTGGTGATTTATGTGGGAGACGGTTGTGATGTTGTCCGACTGTACGAGCACATGCCTCCCCCTCAAGTATGGGAGAAAGTGCTTGAGCGCTAGGTGCACAGCCCGTAGCTCTTGCACGTTGACGTGGTCCCTGCGGACTCGGGTGGACCACTGCCCTTGAGCCGTTCTGTTCTGCCACACTGCACCCCACCCTGAAAGGGAGGCGTCTGTCGTGACAGTCTCCCGACGGGACGGAACAGAGCCCATGGGCATGCCCTGCAACATGAATGCCCTCTCCCTCCACGGGGACAGGGCGAGGAGGCACCGCCGTGTCACCCTGACCTTCCTGTGCCTGTGCCATTTGGAATCCAAGTGGAAGCTGTTTAACCACCTTTGAAGGGGGCGTAGTGACAGCAAGCCCAAAGGAATCACAGTTGCTGCTGCCGTCAACTTGCCCAGGAGGTGCAGAAACTGCACGTACGGCAGCCGCTTGCCTCCTCAGAAAAGGGGGAGGAGGTGGAGTATGTCGTCCACCCGCTGAGATGACGGGCAGGCCCTCATGGTGACAGTGTCTAGAGCTGGGAGGGAACTAGGCAGCTCTTCTTGAAGTTCACTGTGAGACCCAGCCGGGCCACATGGGCTAAAAGCGCAGCTGTATCCCGAGCAACCTGAGACTGGGAAGGCGCACACACCAGCCAGCCGTCCAGATATGGGAGGATTTTCATGCCCCGCGACTGCAGGGGCGAGAGGGCTGCAGCAACACATCTGGTGAACACCCGTGGGGAGAGGGAGAGGCTGAAAGGAAGCACTCTGAACTGAAAATGGCGGCCTTGGAAGGCAAAGCGAAGGAACTGCCTGTGGTGAGGTATAATGGGGACGTGAAAATATGCATCCTTCAGGTCGATGGATGTAAACCACTCCCCTCTGGCAATTGCACGCAGAACCTCTGCTGTGCTGAGCATGTGAAAAGGTATGACCTTCAGGAACCTGTTGAGTCCCCTCAGATCGAGGACAGGGCGAAGTCCACCGTCTTTCTTTTGAACTAGAAAGTACTTCGAGTAGTATCCCCTGGGCTGTGACAGGCGATCTACCGGCTCGATGGCACCCTTGGCCAGCAGGGCAGACAGCTCCTCAATGGTGGTCATTTTGACCCGGCCGAAGGCTGGGGGCCGGCGTTGGAACTGCAGTTTGTACCCCTGGGCTAGGGTGGAGACCACCCAGGGATCCGAGGTGTAAGCAGCCCAATAACTGAGCTGCTGCTGGGAAAAGCAGCCGACGACCGGCCCCGGGGTCTCAGTTCCTGGCCCCCTGGCGCCTGGAGGCCCTGGGGGGACGTCGGTTGGCCTCAGAAGCCCTAGGTTGTCGGGAGGGCCGGCGATAGGGGGCCCGAAAGTCCTGGGCTGCCCGTTGAGCGGGTCGCTGCACCAGACGCTGAGGCCTCTGGTGGCCACCGGGATAATCCTGTGGCTGAGAGTGGCGCTGCAGGGCAGCTGAGGACCCTCTCGGTCTGGCGGGGGGAGGTACGCTCCTGTGTAGACTTGAGAGCTGCTGCCTGGTCTGTCTGGCCTGAACGGTCCGCTCTAGTGCCTCTAGAGCTGCTGACCCAAACAACTCGCCCGGTTCCACCGGAACACTGCGGAGGGTCCTCCTGCATACCTCTGTAAGGGGCGACTAAGCCAGCCAGACTTGGCGACGAGCCTGAACCAGAGTGGACATCACCCGCCCCAGCTCCGTGGACATAAGGGCGAAAGCCTGCAGGGACGCATCACTAAAATTATGAGCCGAAGCGTCCAGTGTAGCCTCCTGCAGGGAGGCTGAGAGGGCGAGCATAAGGTGTGACATGGAGTTCCATATACGGCCCATGCGAGCTGCCGCATCATAGGCCTTGGACAGCAGGTCATCCGTGACGCGACACTGGGGTGAAGGACACCTGGCATTCAACCTCAGGGCCTCATCCGGAGAGACAATAAGTGTGGCCACCGTTGGCTCAATAGCTGGCATGCGGCCAAGGCCAAACTTGGCCGCATCCTGCATGGCTGCCAGGGTTCGGCCATCAGATGTTGCATGAGACAGAGCTCTGGAATCTCTCCAACATGCATGCAATTCCTTCAGATATTCCTCTGAAGGAGGCACAGTAAAGGTAGCCGGAGTCGGACCACGTCTGAAAAAAGCACTTGCCGGAGGCGGCCGGGCTTGAGGCACATCAAGCTGCAGACGAGCCAGGGCCGTACGAATGATGGCCCCCATGGAGCTACCCTCTGAGCCCTCAGCTGAGCTGCGGGCCGATGAATGGGAGCCTGCTTCTGAGGCATGGGAGACCGTGTCATAAGGGACTGTGTCTACTCTGTATTCCCCAAATTCAGTGGCTGAGGCTGCCGTCGAGAGGATGTCATCCTCTGGACCCGACATGGTCACAGGAGGGGTAGGCGCGGCCGCATTCCCCGTGCCACTCTCAGTCTGGAGGGCCAGAAAGACAGACTTCATCTGGTTAAGCTCTGCCGTCAGCTGGTCCACCCTGGATGACAGTTTAGACTGCTTACCCCTCTTCCTGGGGAGGGAGCCTTCAGTCTCTGTAGCCCGGCGCTTTGGCCGGCTAGGCTGGGCCGGGGCCAACCTTTGAGCTGACGTCAGCTCCTCTGGTGGGGTAATGCCCCCCAGAAGCGACTCCACCTCAGTGAGCCTTGCAGCCCTTACTGCCCGGGGCATGAAGCTGCAGTTCATGCATGGGTCCTCTGAGAGGCCCTCTCTCAGGTGCTCGAGGCCGAGACACAAGGGGCAGAGGTCATGACCGTCCTCCGGCTGCAATGGGGCCATGCAGGCTGTACACCCATGAGTGTCCATCATAATGGTGGCCACCAATTATGAATACAACACACAATGGACAACGTCTGCCGGGAGTGGGAGCGAAACCACTGCCTTCACCAACAAAGGTTGAAACAGAAATCAGAACCACCAAACTTGTAATGTGGTCTAAGTAAATTAGCTCGAGCGAGAGCGCTACTGCCAACTGTAAAAAACAAATCAGCTCCAAAGAAGGAATGCTGCAAATATAGAAACAGCCTAGGTACGACCGAGTCGCTACCAGAATAATTCAGTTAGCTCAAGTGAAACCACTGCTACTGACTGAAAAAACAAAATCTGGATCTAGTCCAAACAAGGAATGCCGCAACAAAACAATGGCACCGGTATGACCTTAGCTTAAGCGAAAGCACTGTTGCTAAGTAAAGCAAGATATAGCAGGATATAACAAAACACAAAGTAACAATAAAGCTTTAGATATGGTAGCTAACCAGCCGTGACCAACCTTTCGTCTAGGATGATGATCCGGAGGGAGGAGTGTCCACGATGCCAGTGAGGCAGCCACACCCGCGTCCTGGAGGGACAGCTTGTCGCAGCCCTTGGAGGGCGAGCACCTCGCAGCTCAGACCGACAACGTGCGGTCACAGGGCTACCGGCGACAGGCTGCTAACACGCTAGCTTCGGCAACAGCGGCTATAGTCACGTAAAGGACAATTAGCTCTAAGCCGATACTACGACCGTAGTACACCTGCGACAGCGAGAAGACAAAAGGAACAGATCCTCTGACGACACCGGGAGATATAACCTGTCCGGGGTCATCAGGGGGTCACAGGTGACTTTGTTGGTATAGATACTCGACCTGCGCATGCGCGAGACGAAGTCATTCAGTGCTTATGCACCGCCTCTGGCGGTCAGGAAGGATGAAATAGAACTGTTGTTTAAAATACCATTCTTGCATTGATTCTGATATGTATTCGTCAAACATCATCTACCATGACTCTAAAATTTTATACATTTGTTTCTCAAAGACTCTTTGTAGTTTTGATGTGTCATACTCATCTCCCTTGTTGGGTCTTGAACCCAGAGTCCTTGGCACTGTGATCCAGCTCCTAACTCACTGAGCTAACTGTCTGGAAGTGAGACCTGGTGTGTGGCTTCTCAAATAGACTCAGGAAGTCACCGACCGGGCTGCAGTTGTGGCAGATTTCAAAAATAGTCAAAATGTCACAAATTCTATTATCTAAACAAAAATCTGACAATACATAAATTGTATCTAGACAGCATGGACATGTTGGTGATTTGTTTTTAATGATAAGTGTTTTGCTTCACAAGAGAAAATGTGATGTTTAAAAATGCCACTTTTACATTGACTCCAGTTGTTCCCATGAAAACAGCATTCAAAATGTTCTAGAAAATTCAGTTTTGGAGATACAATTCTGATATTTGCCAAACTTCATCAACAACGACAAATATTGTCAATTTTTTTCAGGAAGATTGAAAATGTATTTAGCAAGAATTGGATGGTGTATGTTTACAGTAGTGTTTACAGTCAAACGTTTTTATGCACTGTAGGCTCAATTTTTGATAAATCAAAAATCCGAGAAACAAGTTTTGTGGAGGACAGTCTGGAGATGCTCTCTAGCAAGTTTGGTGACGATTGAGCAGAAATTGTGGGAGGAGATACGTTTTATAAGTTGAGAGTGATGGACTTCATAATTTGTAATGAGTCTAAATGGACAAAAGTTTCTGCAGTACTGGGGCTACATTGTGGTGAAGTTTCAAAACTGTAGCATGTATCGTTAGTTTGGTAGTTTTTAAATTTAAATGTTTAAAAACTGCCACCCCCCCAGGAGGGGGTGGCACATGTCCTTGGAGTTGAGTAAATCTGGCATGGGGTCGGACATTTCTGTAAAGTTTGGTGAGTTTTTGCCCATGGGAAGTATGATTTCCTCAGAAGAAGAAGAAAGAAAGAAAGAAAGAAAGAAAGAAAGAATCCTTCTGATTACAATAGGGTCCTTGGCTGCTTAGCTGTGCTTACATTTAAGCACATTTTTACCAAAAGACGTAAAATTAGATTTCTTTAATCTGTTGCTATGTTTGTGTGTGTGTGTGTGTGTGTGTGTGTGTGTGTGTGTGTGTGTGCGCATGCATGCGTGCGACACTGACCTGGTAAGCAGGTGGGGTGAGAAAGAGGCGGGGTTGTCCTGTTCAGAGAAGAGAGGCATGGATCCTCCCATCAGCCACAGCCTGACTGACATGATGATCACCACCTGGAGGAAGGAGGGGGGAACATGAGAGCACAGTTACCATCCACCAACAGTTCCCTCTTAATGACAGCTAAAGTAACTGACTTCTGACAGACCATTTACACTCTACAATTACAATACACACTTTAAAATGGAAGCCAATAATGAAGTGTCACATGAGTGAACAGGGCAGGACAGCTCACGTATACCAGTATTTATCAATCTTAAAATCTACATATGTTTACTTTGGAAAACGACCAACAGTAAATATAAGCAATCAGCTAAAGCATGCAGAACCATCAATGTAGTACTTTTCAATGTAAAAAAACAAAAAAAAAAACCACTCACGTAGCCAGAGATGAGGCAGGTTCGTTTAATGAAGGGGCTGCAGATGTGGTGGAGGTCCCTGAGTCTGGAGCCCGACAAGTCACTGAGGGACACACAGACATACAGCAGGTCATTCATGTGGGCGTAGGTCAGCAAAGAGGGTTCCCACACCTCTGGTTGGAACTGCTTTTTACAAAAATGTGTTATTTTGTTTGTTTTGAGGCTGTTAAAACGGTCGTCTCCTTCACTGGGACTGCTAACATTTTCAAGAATTTCACTTTTTTCAAACTTGAGCAGTGACACTGTTTCTGTACAAAAAGTACAATGTAAAAAGTAAACCATCCTTATGTCTATGTTTGTTTGCTGAGCGTACATTTCCAAAACCACCTGTGACTACATGTAAGCAGCACAGCACACCCACTAAGCGGAGGAGTAAGTTAAGCTCAACACACAGACTGAGGACGTCTTTTGATCCCCAGGCCATAAGACTGTTCAACTCCTCCCAGCAACGGCAGGTTGGAACGGACTGAATTGACTGAATACTCACCTGCTCACCTGTCTTTAGGCTGCTGGACTGTCACCCAGTTACTAGTTATGTTAACCCTGCACAATTTGCATTTGCATTTTCAATAGAAATTTGCATTTGTATTTATTTAGATATTCACCCTCTGTTAGCATTTCATTACAGATTTTACTTTTAAGTGATCCACAAAAAAAAGAACACATACACAAACAATCTGAATTTGCACTGGTATCTGTACACAGAGAGTCCCAGCTCTATTGAGCCTTGTATTCCTTTAGCCCTTAGCAGTAATGATTTTATGAGCTTTTTTAATGACAAAATCGTAACTATTAGAGACAAAATTCATGACCTCCTGCCCTCTAACAGTACTAATCTGCCTTCAAGCACCGCTATAAGAGCTGATACATATTTAGATTGCTTCCCCCTGATTTCTATTCAACAATTGACTTCAATGATTTCTTCATCCAAGTCATCCACGTGTCTCTTGGAACCCATCCCAACTAGGCTACTTAAGGAAGTCTTACCTTTAGTTAACACTTACATACTAGACACGATCAATATGTCTTTATTAACAGGCTATGTACCACAGTCTTTTAAGGTAGCTGTAATTAAACCTCTGTTAAAAAAGCCCACACTGGATCCAGAGGTGTTAGCCAATTACAGACCTATATCCAACCTTCCCTTTCTCTCAAAGATCCTTGAGAAAGTAGTCGCAGACCAGCTGTGTGACTTTCTCCATGATAATAATTTATTTGAGGAATTTCAGTCAGGATTTAGGGCCCATCATAGTACCGAGACAGCACTAGTTAAAATTACAAATGATTTCCTGATTGCTTCAGACCAAGGACTCGTCTCTGTACTTGTTTTACTAGATCTTAGTGCCACATTTGACACAATTGACCATCAAATTCTGCTACAGAGACTGGAACATTCATTTGGCCTGAAAGGTTCTGCACTAAGTTGGTTTAAATCGTACTTATACGATCGCTTTCAGTTTGTTCACGTTAATAATGAATCATCTTCATGTACTTAAGTTTGTTTTGGAGTACCTCAAGGTTCAGTGCTAGGACCAATTCTATTCACGCTATATATGCTTCCCTTAGGTAACATCATTAGAAATCACTCTATAAATTTCCATTGCTATGCGGATGATACACAGTTGTATTTATCAATAAAACCTGAAGAAACGGATCAATTAACTAAACTTCAGAAATGCATTAAAGATATAAAAACCTGGATGAGCACCAATTTCCTGATGTTAAATTCAGACAAAACTGAAGTTATTGTTCTTGGCCCCAAACAGCTCAGAAACTCTTTATCTGATGATATAGTTTCTCTCGATGGCATTGCTCTGGGCTCTAGCACCACCGTAAGAAACCTCGGCGTAATATTTGATCAAGATTTGTCTTTTAACTCCCATTTAAAACAAACCTCTCGGACTGCATTTTTTCATCTGCGTAGTATTGCAAAAATTAGGCCTATCCTGTCACTAAAAGATGCTGAAAAATTGGTCCACGCGTTTGTTACCTCGAGGCTGGATTACTGTAATTTTCTATTATCAGGTAGCTCTAATAAGTGCCTGAAAACTCTCCAGCTAATCCAGAATGCGGCGGCACGTGTACTGACAGAAACTAAGAAACAAGATCATATTTCTCCTGTTTTAGCCTCTCTGCACTGGCTCCCTGTAAAATCCAGAATTGAATTTAAAATCCTTCTCCTAACCTACACAGCTCTAAATAATCAGGCTCCATCATATCTCAGAGAGCTCATAGTGCCCTATTATCCCACCAGAACACTGCGCTCTGAGAATGCAGGGTTACTCGTGGTCCCTAAAGTCTCCAAAAGTAGAACAGGAGCCAGAGCCTTCAGCTATCAAGCTCCTCTTTTGTGGAATCACCTTCCTGTTTCGGTCCGGGAGGCTGACACCGTCTCCACTTTTAAGACTAGACTGAAGACTTTCTTTTTTGATAAAGCTTATAGTTAGGGCTGGCTCAGGCTTGTCTTGGACCAGCCCCTAGTTAGGCTGACATAGGCCTGGTCTGCCGGGGGACCTCCTATAATACACCGAGCCCCTTCTCTCCTTCTCACTCTCTCTCTCCTTTGCTAGTATTCACGTCCTGTTACTGCATCTCCCTAACTCGTCTCTACTGCATGTCACTAACTCAGCGTGTTCTCCGGAGCCTCTGTGCTCCACTGTGTTGCAGGTTAACTCGTACCACAGCTGTGCCTGGATGATGTGTCGTGGTTGTGCTGCTGCCGTGGTCCTGCCTGATGCCTCCCACTGCTGCTGTTACTATTAGTCAGTCCTGTACTATTATACACATATCATTATTGTCACATACATATATAATCACATTATTAATATAATATCTGTTTCTCCTTATGTCTCATTGTGTCATGGATTACTGTTAATTCATTATGTTGATCTGTTCTGTACGACATCTATTGCTCGTCTGTCCGTCCTGGAAGAGGGATCCCTCCTGCAGTTGCTCTTCCTGAGGTTTCTACCATTTTTTTTCCCCCATTAAAGGGTTTTTTGGGGGGAGTTTTTCCTTATCCGCTGTGAGGGTCCTAAGGACAGAGGGATGTTGTATGCTGTAAAGCCCTCTGAGGCAAATTGTGATTTGTGATACTGGGCTTTATAACTAAAAGTGATTGAAAATTGATTGATTGATATAAAAACACAACATAGCATTGACTTAGATCAGCCCTCCCCCTTTGCAAGAAATCCATCTAATACTTTTGAGATGAGCTGCTGTTAGACTTCCCGGCGCAATAATTACCTACTTCCAATAAGTAACTACTGATAACCACATTCAGAACCTAACAAAGAACCTCAACCAGAAACTGTATGTCTATAACAACATCTGACCATATCTCACCCCCACTGTTTCAGACACATATCTACATGCAATCATTCTCTCAACAATACCTTACTCTCACCCAATTTAGCCCTTTACCACAAAATAAACCATTGAACCAACAGCAAGACTATACAACAGAGCTTACAAGATCCATGGTAACCTCCCTCACTGCACTGCACTCTAGCATTCTAACGCCCTGACTTTTTGAGCCTATACAAATAATCCAGCCATTAAATTTTACTTGCAGATCCTAAACAACCACTCCAAACCTACACTTACTCTTCACTCTCTTCACAACACAAGACAGCAAAACATAACTAGATCGATTTCACATGCACTTTTTCCTGTACGGACTTACAAACACAATTATGGTCAGAGATCATTTTGTCACACTTAAATCTGGAAAAAGATTCCATTCTACATAAGAGCAGTAACCTCTATTACACATTTCAAACACACATATAAACACTATCTGATGGAAGGAAAGACCTGCAACCACTGATTTAAATCTCATATCCCATTTTGCTCACTCCTATTAAGTCCTCTACTCTGCATTGTCTATGTAGCTTCCTATGTCTTGTTGTTTTGCCTCTGTTGATTGTTTCTTTTTATTTTGTATTGTAATATGTTTTTTGTTGCATAACAGGAACATGCTGAAAACCTGCTGAGTCAGGCCAGTTTTAACTGTAACACACAATGTCACTCAGCTCAATGTGGTCCAGTCAGATGTGTGAAAGGGCTGCTCCTTATGTCGAAATGGTCTTTGATGCTTTTAGATTGTAGAAAGTCCTTTTCATAAATAAATGTTATTTAGTATGAAGGGTTTGTTTTGTACCTCTAAGCAACAGTTGAATCAGAATAGAATAAATCACCAGTCATTTGTAAAAGAAACTAGAGCTCAGTATTAAAATGTGTGCAGATTTAGGACAGGTTCCTGTTTCACTGTCAAGAACACATACTGTAATGTCTATAACAAGCTGGAATTATCTTTATCAAAGCTCTTCTTTAAACTTCACAACAGAAACAGAAGGTTAGTCTAGGGTTAGCTCTGATGGAATATCAGCTGAACATACTACCAACTGACAAAGCACAGTTTGAACCTCTTCAGTCTAACCACTGAGCAGACTGCAGAGGACCCAAAGAAAAACACACTAACTTAATATTTAGAGCACAGCTGCACTGTTGTGGTTCAATAATGATCAAGGGTCACTGATGCTTTTCTTAGCTGAAAAAACAAATTCCGTATCAAAGTTCCAACAATATCAACAATAGCACCTTTAGTCTTCTGACCACTCAAAGCACCTTTACACTACATGTCACATTCACACTGGTGGCTGAGGCTACCACACGAGGTGCCACCTGCTCATCTAAACAATCTAAGGCACAACCATCAGCAGCACTTTGGGGTTCAGTATCTTGCCCAAGGATACTTCGACATGCAGAGGAGCTGAGGATTGAACCGTCAATCTTCTAAATGGTGGTGGATGACCCACTCTACTTCCTGAGCCACAGCTGCTTTAAAAAGTAAAGGTGGGCGATACCACAAAATGTGGATTCAATCTGATACCAAGTAATACAGGGCCAGAATCACCGATATTGATACCCATACAAGACTTTATAGTATTAAACCTACAATGGTATATTAACATTACGCACTGACCGACATTCTTCGATCTGTCTAATGACGTCCAACAGTCATTCTGTATGTTAGGCTTGAGAAATTTTTGTTGCAATGTGACTGAAAATATTTAAGACCCATCAAATCTGAATTTAAGGCAATTTAGGACTTTTTAAGGAATTTTATTATAAAAACGTAATTTAAGACATTTTAAAACCTTTTAAGGACCTGTAGACACCCTGTGTCTGAGTCTCTCTGAACAGACTCTGTAAGTGAACTCTGTCTTTGTCAGAGGTCTGGATGCTGAGGTGTTTCTGTCCTCCTCCCTTCTTTTCAATTGCAGCTCCAAGTTCTCCTTCTCATGTTTTTCCTCTTTAATTAATCCATCACTGCTATTATGTGTCTGATTAAACTAGCCAGGCTCAGACATATTATCCACATTGAATGTCAGCGGAGAGCTACAGTCACACAGATGCGTACATGGTTCTATTCAGGGTACAGTAGCAAAAATTAAAAATATGATTGCATGAGCTTGGTAACATGTTCAAAAAATAAGTTACTGCTGAACATGACACCAAGATTCCTTACAACAGCCTTTATGTGTTGTGACAGGTAACTAGTAGATGGCAGTATTTAGGGTCCGGGCTGCTAAGCAGCCAAGGACCCTATTGTAATCGGAATAATTCTTTCTTTCTTTCTTTCTTTCTTTCTTCCGAGGAAATCATACTTCCCATGGGCAAAAACTCACCAAACTTTACAGAAATGTCCGACCCCATGCCAGATTTACTCAACTCCGAGGACATGTGCCACCCCCAAACCAACGATACATGCTACAGTTTTGAAACTTCACCACAGTGTAGCCCCAGTACTGCAGAAACTTTTGTCCATTTAGACTCATTACAAATTATGAAGTCCATCACTTTTTTCAAAAACTGTAAAACTTATAATACGTACCTCCTCCCACAATTTTTGCTCAATTGTCACCAAACTTGCTAGAGAGCATCTCCAGACTGTCCTCCACAAAATTTTTTTCTCGGATTTTTGATTTATCAAAAATTGAGCCTGCAGTGCATGAAAACGTTTGACTGTAAACACTACTGTAAACATATACCATGCAATTCTTGCTAAATACATTTTCAATCTTCCTGAAAAAAATTTTAGAGTCATGGTTGATGAAGTTTGGCAAATATCAGAATTGTATCTCCAAAACTGAATTTTCTAGAACATTTTGAATTCTGCTCTCATGGGAACAACTGGAGTCAATGTAAAAGTGGCATTTTTAAACATCACATTTTCTCTTGTGAAGCAAAACACTTATCATTAAAAACAAATCACCAACATGTCCATGCTATCTAGATGCAATTTATGTATTGTCAGATTTTTGTTTAGAAAATAGAATTTGTGACATTTTGACTATTTTTGAAATCTGCCACAACAACTGCAGCCCGGTTGGTGACTTCCTTAGTCTATTTGAGAAGCCACACACCAGATCTCACTTCCAGACAATTAGCTCAGTGAGTTAGGAGACCCAACAAAGGGGATGAGTATGACACATCAAAACTACAAAGAGTCTTTGAGAAACAAATGTTCCACTGATACAAAAGTGTACTTTGCAAATTTATTCCAATATTCAACCACTTTTACTTTTCAGTTGCTGCAATACAATTTCCAGATGATGCAACCTGCAAAATGACTCAGCTGATGCTAAATGCAGATTGTAATATCAACTTCCTTGATGTCTTTCTATTCTTCTGCTTGTTGCTCAGAATTGCCTAAAAATGCCCAGACCCAACCCATCGCTGCGCTGCAGCTATAATTGTTTCGTGATATGCTGTGACCCAATGACAAGGATTTCTGTTTTATCAGAATTGAGCTATGGAAAATTTAACAACAATCAATTTTTGATATCATACAGACAGTCCTGTAGAGAACTCAGCATGCTATGGTCAGTTGGTTTAACAGGGAGGTACAGCTGAGTGTCATCTGCATAACAGTAAAAAGAGACACCATGTCCACCCAAGGGGAGCATGTACATTGGTGAAAAAAAGTTTTCGGACACCCTTAAAATTTTACACAATCTCAAAAATTATCATGAAATATTTGTGGTAAAATCTTTTTTGTGTTTCAAAAGGTGTGGCTGCGGGGGACCGGTGGGCTGCGGGGGACCGGTGGGTGGCTCCGTGCCTGGGTCTCTGGTGGCGCGGGGGGCCTCTGGAGGAGGTGGGCGGGAAGTGGTGGGGAGGGGGGACCCTACCTCACTCCAAAAAAAAAAAGGAAGGAAAACAAAAATGAACAATGCCACTCCCCAGCGGGCAGACTCCCTCCTGAGGGTCTGGGAGTTGTCCAAGACAGGATAGAGCACAAGAGGCTAGATCGGCCACGGGCCAGCAACCACCTTGGGGTCTGGGGGCGGCCCGAGGCAAGATCGCCTAAAAACTGAAATAAAATAAAAACGACGTAAAATTAAATTTAAATTAACTAAAAGAAACAAATAAATACATAAATTTAAAAAAAAAAAAAAAAAAAAGGAGGAGGGTGGGGGGTGGGGCTCCCTTCGCTGCCCGCTCCGCCTGTCTCCTCCTGGGCCCCCTGGTCCCGCTGCTCTGGGCCTGGTGGGGGGCCGCTCACTCACCTCCCCGATGCCCGGGTCTGACCTCATCCCCCAGTGCCATGGCCATTGCCATGGCCATCCCTATATAAATTGATATAAAGTTATAAACTATTATCATTAAGGGGGTCATTATCATGATTATTATGATATAGCTGTATTGTGTTGTCACGCATTGTATGATATATATAGAGTTTTGTAATATATAACCTTATATTATGTTATACCTTTTCCTTATATTACATTATATTGCATTATATTCCATTATGTTATATTATATTATATTATATTATGTTGTATTATACTATATTATAGTATAGCGTATCGTATTGTATTATACTATGATACATTATATTATATTATATTATATTATTTACTTTCTTTTTTTTTTTTTTTCTTTCTTCTCTCTTCCTACAATATTATGTTACATTATGATATATTCACCTTTGTCAGTTTGTACGTTTATCCACAGTGTGTAATGTATTTGTCCCTTTTGTCACCTTGTATCTGTCATTTATGTCACCTTGTCTGGTCTAATTTCACTAATAAAAAAAAATAAAATAAAAAAAAAGGTGTGGCTGCATTAGACAGACACAAACAAATACAAATTATATTTTTTTTGTTTATTGTTTACAAGAAAAACTAACTAAACTAAATACTTGACAGTTTGATGTCAGTTCTCAACATTGTCAGTATCAAAGTCAACAAATAACAGAGAATGTGTTCAAAACTGAACAAAAAATAAATAAACCATCACATCATCAAATTAATATTTAGTACTCCTGCCATTAGCACGCAGTAGAGCTCTAATCCTGGATGGCATGTTCCCCACGAGCCTTTCACACTGTTGAGGGGTAATCTTGTCCCATTCTTCTTGAATTACTGCTTTTAATTCTTCTAAATTCTTTGGTTTACGCTTTGAAACAGACCTTTTGATAATCCACCACAGATTTTCAATGGGGCTCATGTCCGGGGATTGAGCTGGCCACTCTAAGACCTGGATACTGTGCTCCTGCAGCCAAGTTCTACTGGCCCTGGATGTGTGGCAAGGGGCATTATCTTGAAACATCCAGCTTTGACCTCGACAGGACAGTGCACGTGCAGAAGGGAGCAGCCTTCTGCGTACCCTCATATTGGCAGGGGGAAGATAAAGCTGTAAACTGGACTCATCTGACCACAGAATCTTTGGGCTAACATCTTTCTCTCATTGATCAGGGGCTTCTTGACAGCCTTGTAGGACCTTAAGCCATGATCTAAAAGTCGGCCACGTATAGTGCGGGTGGAACACTGGACACCAGTTCGGTTTGACCACTGCTGCTGAAGCTCCTGTGATGTCATTCAGTGGTTTTCCGTGCACATGCGGATCGGATCAGGATGCGGTCATTTCTTGCTGAAGAAACCCTTGGACACCCAGATCTTGGTTTGTCTTCCAAGCTGTTGGTTCATCTGTATTTCTGCAGAGTGTATCCAACTGCTGAAGGACTGCATCTGCACTTCCTGGCTATCTGGCAGCAGCTGTACCCTTCCTGGCTAAGAATCTGTATCTTCAGGCGTGTTTCCTGTGTTAGGTTCCTTGTTTTAGCCATTTTTGTCTCTGAAGAACTTTCAAACATGCTGGCTTTATATAGACACCACGGCAACAAAAACTGTGTCTTTTCATAAAAAGCACGACCTTCATTAGTGGATCACTGGTACCAAAATGACCCAATACTCAAAATTTCTTATGTATTTTTATGGAACCAATCAATTTTAAGTTTTTAATGGCTTTTTTAGGATTTGTTTAGTAATTTGGCTGTGACTGTGCTAAAAGAAATTGCACTTGAAGACCTAAGAGTGATTCTTAATGCAATATTTCACAAATGCATGGGGTGTCCAAAGACTTTTTTCCACCACTGTATAATGAAAACAAAATTGGACAAAGGATTGACCTTTGAGACACATTACACTTGGGAAAATGGGAAATGGATGACATGATGCTATTAACGGAGGCACAAAACTTCCTGTTTGACAAGTATGAAGAGAATTTAATTTAAGGACACAAGTCTGTCCTCTCCACCAAAATTCTCTGATGTTGACAAATCCGGCCCAAGACACCTTTAGGTCATGACTTTGCATTTGTTTTGTTACCTCTCAATAGTTTTACTATTAAAAAGCATCCAATTTAGAAACATTTATCTTTCTGCATTCCTGCAATTTTTGTAACAAAGTCTTCAAAGTCATCATCCATTCCCATTCTTTTATTGATCCAACCACTCAGCAAAGGTCATGTATGAACTCTCCCTGCCAGACCATATGGTCCTATCCATTACCTGAGGCAGAAACAAAAGAAGGAGCTCCAGCTGTAGAAAAAAGGCAGCAAGAGAATAAGATGAGAGGGAGTGTATCAGACAGATAGGTAGTGAGCGCGGAGAATCCATTAAACACTGTATCACTTTGAGATGTTTCCCTTGTGCGAAGCTTTCAAAGCATTGTAGAGACGGCTCGAGAGGAGATCTCACAGGAATTCTACACACACTCTGTCTCGTCTATTTCATCTCTGCCTCTCTCCCTTTGCTCTCTACTCCCTTTCCCCTTTTCTATATTTGTCTTTGACAAAGTCTTTGCTCTGTCTGTTCTGCTGAGGTTTGCGGAGCCAAGACACAGAATGACAAAGAGGTGTCAGACCCTGCAGATGCTGCATTTGCCTGACTTCAGCTGAAAGTGTTTGGATCCAAAAAAAGCCAGTGTGTTTTCCCTGCTGATTCCGATTGCATTTGTTTCTAGAGAGGCACAGTGCACCTGATACTTTAAAAGGGCTTAAAACACACACAGACATGCTGCAAATTGCTGTAAGGTAAACACATTAAGAAAGTGTTGACGTGAACTTCAGGGAGAGAATCTAGGTAAAAGAAATGATCTTTGTGAATATGGGGTATTTAACCCATAGCAATTTTAAAGAGAGAGAGATATAAATAGTAAAAACAATATAAGGATAGTGACTTGAAGGAAAAAAACACCTAAATTAAGATTTCAAATAGGTTATTTTTAGGGATACAACACTGGATTTTTTGCCGATATCTAACAACATATTAGGCTGATAACTGATACCAATATTGATATATCCACTTTTTTCCCCCAACCTAATTTTAGTGATCATCAAGTCTCTTCTGCAGTGGAATTAACATCATATTATGCATGCATACTCATACCGTGATGGCCCACCAGCAGATGAAGACATGAAATAGAATACTTTTCAGTGTATGTGATATTTATTCATTGTGCAAAATAAGAAAAAGCATGTTGGCTGATTCTAAGTTTATCTTAAAGCCAATACTGGCCAATGACGTACTGATATTATTGTGCATCCCTAATTATTTCCATAGCCTAAGAAAGTTCAAGCAATATTTGTGAACATAAGCTACTCTCTCTCAAAGACGTTGAAACTCCAGCAGCACTTGTAGTATTTAGAACAACTTTACTGCCAGACTTCCTGCTTATGGCCTCCATCAGGGTCATGCTTGGGGCCAGCTGAAGGTCACAAGCCAAAACGCACTGGTCTGGCAGCATGTGTTATAATAATCATATATATCAATAACCATTTAAAAAAAGAATAAGAATAAACAATAAAATAATATATGACAGTGTAATAATAAAACGTACAAATGAACTTTCTAATTGAACTAGGGATGCAATTATTATTTTTTTTTAATTCTGGTCTAATACTGATACCAATGTTTAAAATACCAATTTTACCAATAGCCTATACCAATGTTTTTATATTGGTGTTTCTTTTGGTTTTAGTTGTCAGGAAAACACAGAAAAAATAAAAAATAAATTACCAGTTTGAAAGTCATTCAGTCCTTCATTAAACTACCTTTGAATTAGCACAAATTCAATGATACACATTTACAAAACAACCTTTAATATAACTTTCTTTCAAATGAAAAACATTTAAAAATAAGCAAAGAGACCTTTTACTGTATATGATCAGGTCAGTCATTGGGAAATATGGGCAGGGGACAACATTTTCAAAAGTGGGCCCCTCACCCACAGACATTGTGGATGAATGATTGGAGAAAACCAAAATTAAACACTGATTGAAAAAATTACTACAAGGTATTAAGATCAAATCAAGAGTAAACAAATATATTTTTCTTCATTTATTCATTCAATCTTGAGGACTACTTTAATCAAATATTGGTTAGATAGTGTGCAAAACTGAAAAAGTGTAAAGAGTATATGGCTATCCATTCTCAGTTTTCCAGTCAGACCCAATTCATGTAATTTCAAGACTGTTCAGGGACCCCAGTATGAAGAAATGTTTAAATACACAAATTTGGAAAAATGGCATTATTCCTTTTTGCTTTGCCAAAATTTTGTGTAGCTTTGGAGGATTATTTGGCCCCCTTTCCAACAAGATAGCATAACATGGTTGGTACAAATGGATGCCTTAGGTCCTCTAGTTTTATATGATGTCTTGAACTGAACAAATACAGCAGGTTTTCTTACTTAAGATTAGGCTGCCTCACCTCTCATCTTCAGCTCTGCCTGCCAAACCTGCTGCTCCTTCACTTTTTTCTTTTTTTTTGTTCTTTTTTTGTTGCCAGACATTTGGTCATTACTTCTTTTCTCTTTTCATTATCTCTTGTTCTCTGTATACCCTGACTTTTCTTTTAGAACCTCCTGATTTTTGGTAAGGCAGCCTGACTTAGCTCATCAGGCTGCAGTCAGACCCCCGCTGTCAGATGGACTGAACCATTTCAAAAATACTTGCAGGGGGTGGAAATATCAGATGGCATGTTGAAATGTAATTAATGATAATCATAAAACAATGCTAAAAAATATTAACGATAAAAACACATTTATTTATCATGTAAATATATAACCTGTATTGTCAGTGATTTAAGTCAGTAAGTAAATCATTGTAGAAGATCCAGTTTTTTTAAACCTTTTCATAGGCCTGTATGATACATCATAATTCCTTTTCAAATATCTATTTTATATCACTGTGAAAACATCAACAAATTTTGCTGTAAAAATATCAACAAATTTCTCCTTCAAACAGCTGGTTTTATCAAAGTTTCTCACCAAAAGCTACATTTTACAAGATAACACTGAACACATCATGAGAACTTAATAATTTACCTTCGCCAAGTACTAATTTTTACTAAACAGAGCTTGAACGCTTCACAATGAAAATCAATGTAACCTCAAGAGCTGTTGGTTGTAGCCACCGGCCTGTTTAGAAGTAATAATATTTAGTAGTAGTAGTAATGATAACTAGCTCTCCTCATGTTAATTTCAACCCAGATTTGGTTTTTGTGTTTTTTTATGTTCTTCCTCTGCACATCCAGGAGTGGTGTAGCTGAGTGTCCTCTCAGTAGTGTAGTGGTAGTTGAGTGGGCACCAGGGAGTTTTTGTTGTTTTGATATGATAATGATACAGCGTGTTTTGGGGTTCATGTGACATCGGATAACTCACCCATCTCCCACAGACAACAAGTGAAGTGTAAGGAGCTGGGGAGGGGGCCGGGGGGCGGTAGGAGCCCAGAAAAGAAGGCCTCTCTCTTACTTAGTAGGGTTTGCGATGTAGTTATGTTGTTGTGGCCTTGTGTCACATTTCAAAATAGTAGTAGTAATAGCATTAGTAAAAAAATAGTAAAAGATAAACATTTAGATTTTCTTCATCCCCCATTTTTGGTGCCCCTATAGATGACTGCCCCCTTAGCATTTGCCTGTACTGCCTATGCTACAGGCCACCACTGTCTGGCAATAAAGTTGTTCTGCTACAAATGTTGCTGGAGTTTTGACGCCTTTGATTTACATCCCTTCTCCATGCACCTTGGAGGTAAATAAATTTCCCTCACCCTGCCTTGACTCTCTCTCAAAGCCAGAAACCAGACAACTATGTCTTCAACTTCTGGTGTCATCAAGTATAAAGTCCAGAGCTGCTCCATAAACCAGAAATGGGAGCCTGATTTTGTTTTTAATACCCAAATGAGAAATGACAACAAACTGTAGTGTGCTTAGTTCTGAAACAGAAAATGCACCCATATATTCAAATCATTCTCCTGTTTGCTCTCAGTATAGTCTCTAAACATCTTTCCCAATTCCCAATTAAGCAGCTCCAGACTTTATACCCTCTGACATCACAAATTTGAGTTTTAGCACTCTACTTTTTGGATTTGGCAGAGAGTTGTTCATGTTTACTGATATTTTTGGAAAGGAAGAACACGTCTGAGTCTTGAAAGTGGACATAGTTCCCCTTTAAAAAGTAAGAAGGATTTATGAATTGTGAGATGATTAAGACGATGATGATAACAAATCTAAATTTGATCAAAGCTGTATTCAAAGATGCACTTCACTTTTGTAGTGCTAATAACAAACTTGTTGAACCAGACCCTAAAAGCTGGGAAGCTGGACGGTGGAGGTGGAGTCACATCTGTCTTAGTAGAAATGCATATCATATGAAGGCAGCATCAAACTCAAACTCCCTGTTTGTTGTTTGAGCTGTGAGATGTTAGATATCAAATACCCGAGGGGCTAAATAACCCTCCCTACAAGCACCACTCTGTGCTGCAGATCGGCTGAAGATAAATGTGTCATATAGTACAGTGCAGCCACTTTTCTTCCCACCTAATTTTAGTGAAAATCAACGCAGAAAAAAATGCAAATATGTGGGTGAAATGCCAAGCGGTTGGCTTTTACTGTAACTTTTTCTGGTGATACTGTTAACAAATAGTAGCTGACAAGTCCTGCATAGAATACCTGTAAGTGTTTACCTTGACAGACAGAAAGAGGGCATGGATCAAACAGGAATGGAAGAGAAGACCTTAGGTGAGAGGTGGAAAAAGAAGAGAGGAGGCAAGGAGAGGAAAGTGTACAGGCAAAGGGAGCAGAGAGAAAAGAGAGTAAGATGAGAGCTGGAGAGTAAGATGAGCTTCAAACTAGAATTACCTTCCTGCGGTTGTCTGCCTCCGCACACCAGTCAAGTTTGTCTTACAGTGTACTGTCCATGTCTGTGAAAACATGGATGCTTCCAACACATCTTCTACCTCGATGGCCCAGATCTTTATAATCAGCATAGTTTAAAGATCAGTGTCATCAGAATATCATGATGTCACAGTGAGGTCGTGAAGTTGACCTTTGACCCTTTAGGTATAAAGAGTCACTACTTCATTATTTTTTAAATTTTTGTCATAATTTGCAAATGAATTCTTGCGTTATGGCAAAACACGTTTTGTGAGGTCACACTGACCTTAACCTTTGACTACAAATTTTTAATCAGTTTATTTTTCAGTCCAAGTGGACATTTGTGTGAAATTTAAAGAAATTCCCTTGAGGTGTTCTTGAGACATCCTGTTCACGAGAATGAGACAAACAAGGTCACAGTGACCTTGACCTTTTGACTAATGACCACCAAAAACTAGTCACTTCATCACTGAGACTAAGTGAACATTTCTGCCAAATTTAATAAAATTGCCTTGAGGTGTTTTGAGATATCGCGTTCACAAGCATAGGACGGACAACCTGATAACATATTGCCTAAAGCCACAGCTATTGCTGGTGCAAAGTGTGGCATTACCAGGGGACATGTAGTGGAGGGACACTACATTTCCACACAGGAGCAGCTGCCACATCCCAAAATGGCCGCCATTGCACACACTACATCTCCCACAATGCAGCGGCCACATCACAAAGTGGCCGCCATAACACACACTACATCTCCCAGGAAGCCTCACCACTCGGACAAGTGTAGGTGCTTAAGCCACCTGATTGAAGCAGGACTAAAAAATCCTGAGGAGAAGCAGAACAAGATGATGCAGGAGGACAGAGAGCAGGGGGCTGGAAGGAGCTGGACAACCAAGCATTGAGGAAACCCCCGAGCACGAGAAGGACTGTTGAAAGAACCCACCTTTAAAGGGAAGTGGACACTTTATGTTGGACTTTTTGGGGATAATTCTGTTAAGTTTAGAAGAACCGTTTCCTCCATTGGGACGCTTTAAGTTGGATCTTGGACATTGTTTTGATTTGAAATACTTACCTGAGTTACCTTTTATACCTGCACCGTGGAAAATAAAACTCCCTCTTGCTTTGAACCTGACACTTTGCCTGTTTTTCCAGTTTTTATTGCACTGCCTCATCCTAAGCCTGCCCTGGTGACCTCTCATGACATTACAAAAGGCATAAAATCCTTCCAAGCACAGGAAGGTAGTATGCTACTTCAGAACACCTTAAGAACAAATGTTAATAGGACAGAACATTAAGAATAAACATTCAATATCCAAGACTTCACATTATAGACACTGCCACTGACTATCTGTGTAACAATTTGGTCAGAGTTTAGCACTTTGTCCAAACACAGCCCAGCCTTATACTACATAGGGTTTGACCTACTCTTGGTCTGTTGTCTTTTTTAAAATTTTCTTTTATTTCTTTTGTATCTCGTTAGTGTTTTTAAACTCACTTTGAGTTAGCTTATTGTTTAAGTTGCTCAACAAATTAACTTGTCTTGTCTGACATGTCACTGTGTTGTTGGGCGATACACTGAATCAGAGTCAGAACCCCATGCTGCTCCCAACAGACAGGCTATCGCTGTGTGGGTGAGCAAGTCATTGGTGCAGCTATGTAAACAGAGTTGATGTTTGTCTCACTGCTAGAGAAAAGAGCTTCTAAATTTCCTTCAGCTTTGCCAGTCCTTTACACTGTACATACATTTATAAAACTAGTAAGATATTTGCTATAATGTACGCACAAAGTGATGACAAGCAGCAAATATCGGTTTACAACACATCACATTCCCACTTGTAGTGCAGACAGGAACTTAAAAGATAACAATGGCGTGGGATAATTTCCTTGTTGATGGAACATAGTTGGTCAATGCTGCAAATTCACTGCTTCACCACAGTTTAACTTAAAAATATGTGTGGATTTACCTTGCTGCAAACAAAGCCTCTAATTGTGGGATTTTACTGGTATGAATTTACTACAAAATTTCGCCAATTTTAACACTGTGGTGACCCAACTCAGTCTCACTCCACAGTTGTTATAAACCTGTGTTGGTCAGTGACTTCTGGCATCAGACATCAACCAAAAAAGTCGTCCTTTTAGGTTTGAATTAAGAAATCTTTAATGTTAGGCAATTCTTTGTATCTGGAGGTGATGACCACTTGGTAGGGGGGAAGTTTCCTGTCTGTCCTTAACCTTTTGTTGGGAGGGGTACAATTTCCCTTGCAAATGTAGCGGGTGGGTGCGACCTAGGATCAAAGTTGAGATTTAGTATAAAGGTCTGCACATTTTAAAGATTGTCAGAGAACGCTGTGAGTCTTCTCTCCATGCTGCATGTATTAAAAGAGATTTGATTCTTCACACCGAGCCCGTCACTTCTTCAGAGAGGAGAATTTCCCTCACATTTGGCGACGAGGATGGGATGGACGTTCTGCTGACCGACGCCTGAGCCCTGACTGAGGGTTAAACTGCCGGCAGGAGTCTCTAGAAGGCTCAGGGAAAGTTCCGCTCCGACAAACGGAGGACAGGATCCCGCCTGCGGACGCTCCATCTACTTTATAAGAAGTGAGTACGGTGTTATGAATCATTTTTCGCCGAAAATCGTATATGTTGTTAGGTACCTGTTTCCTTGTGAATCCCTCGAGTGTGGTGTAGGAAACGAGTTTGCACGTAATTCCAGACAAGCGGTAGTGAAACTCAACTCATGAGCGTGTGTGTAGGCCTATCTCCATGGTATTCCCTTGGTGAGAGTGGAGCTCGTTGGCATATAAATCCTTCGTGGTATTGTAGACCAGTTCTATGTAATTCCGGTAAAAAAGGTTTTTAGAACTGACTCAGGGAAAGCAAAAAGAAAAAAAAAAGAAAAAAAAGGAGTTTGAAAGCGGGTGGAGGAGTTCTAGATAATCCTCATAGAATATGTATTTGTTGCAGAACAACTACTAGAAGATAATAATATAGAGTTATATTATAAGTATATATAGAATACATCATAGTGCACCATAATAAAATGGGCGCATGTATGATTAATATGAAATAATTATATGAATAATAAACTTTGTAATGGCTCATTCAGTGTCTAGTGCACATATTTTTTGTGCACTACATGGGGTGTGTTGCTCAGAACGAATGTGTCATACAAACCACCTGGCTGAATAAGTTGCTCAAAGGTAGTGTATGTTTGATAAGATCCGACCATACGTGTATGGAAAGATCAGTGTGTGTGAATTTTGTGTGTGAATGATAAGCCCATTGAAGGTGTAAGCACATCTGTCCCAGTGAGTCAGTAAAAACATGGGGAACAAAGCGGGAAAATTAAAACCTTTACTTGACCTACTCTCAGGTCCTGCTAAATTAATGGTAGATAAATGGGGAAAACGTGGTTGAAGATATTCAACTTTGGCACTATAGCACTTAGGGGTTTGTTTCAAAAAATGGGTACACTGTGTACAGATAGTTTTGGAAGGTGCAGAGTATTGGTAGAGGAAAATGAGCAGAGAAAGAAAGTAGGGAAGAAACAGAAAGTGGATTGGCAAGCTTCCAAAAGTGGGAAAGGGAAGCTTAAGTAAGGGAAGCTAAATCCTCAGCAGGCTTGATGTTAAAACAAGAATTGAAAGATAAAAGTAAGTGTAAAAAGAAGGAAAAACAGAAACGTAGGGCAAGAGATAGGGCTCTACTCCTCCATATGCTGTCTCCTCTGCTGCAGCCCCCCCTTCTCAAGAAGCAAATGGCCTTGATGCTGAGCAACTTCAAAAAGACTCTGAAAGGGAGGGGGAAGAGGTGTCGTTGTACCCTGATCTTTCTGCTCTTCATCTGACCCCCCAAGGAAACAGAAACTAACCTTGCTCCCTCCAGACAGTATGCTTCTCCACTAGCACCATCTTTTGACTATTGGTTGCGGAGCCAAAGAAACAAAGGAGGCGTTCACCAAATGCTCATGATGAGCTGAAGGAGGTTGCAGAGGAGCTGCCTGATCCACAAAAGACTGGAGGTGAGAAATGGATCACTGATGGCCACATGTTGAGGTGCTACAGATGTGAAGGCTTCAGGGACATTTCACATGATTGTACTACTCACTGGACTGAGAAACGAGAAGGACAACATCAGGGGGATGCCTGGCCATATGCAACACCTCAGAAGCAATGTTGATTCTGCAGGACCACTGTTGACGCAGCCATAGGAGACAGTGGAGGCAGGTCAGAGCATTGAGCAGCACACAGACACATTAACACAACAACAGACACAAGATGTAAATGACACACCAGCCGTTACATACCACCAATGTGTGAAATTAACACTTGATTCCAAGACACCCCCTAGGGTGACTCTAAGGCCATGTCCACACGGAGACGCGTCTTTTTGAAACCGCCAAAGAAAATGATCGGATTGCAATAGTGTTCCGTAAACACGGAGCCGGCTTCGAAAATGCAGGCGTAAAGACGAAGCCGGTTCAAGCCACTGAAACCGCATAAAAAGGCCGCAGTATATATGCCATCCAGGAGATGGCGCACCATTAAAAACCGCAGCATACAGCTCTGAATCAGAGAAGAAGACGCGGAGCATGCAAAGAAGCCTGCGCGGTGTATACAAACAGAAGAAGAAGAAGAAGCACAAGCACAACAAGAAGATGGCCAAAACAAATTCCAACACACGAGAGAAAACGCAGACTTTGGTTTGGACTGAAGACGAAGTCGAGCTGCTGCTCCGA
This sequence comes from Cephalopholis sonnerati, assembly GCA_019142605.1. NCBI lineage: Eukaryota > Metazoa > Chordata > Actinopteri > Perciformes > Serranidae > Cephalopholis > Cephalopholis sonnerati. The sequence goes on along the minus strand of JAGQAX010000022.1, from coordinate 33,979,825 downwards.
GTCACGCTGGATTACAAAGCCTGTAAACTTCAACAACACGTTGATTGGGAGCCGTGTCAGTCGAAGTAGGCTGATATAATGGACTCGTTTCAGGCACAGTATGCAAAACCGACAGAGAAATATTTCCCGCACGACGTTACCGGCATATCAAAATCTCAGATCACCGCCAAATTTAAAAAATATTCGCACGAAGTACAGACAAGCAGTGGACACCGGGCACCGGAGTGGCCAGGGACGAGTGGTTACTTATCTGTCCTGCGGGCAATCATTGTGATTAGTTTGCACTATATACTTAATTATAATAATAATAATTATAAAATACTGTTTGAGAAGTTGTTGTCGTTGTCATGTTTATTTTCACTAGACACACCATTCACACACTTTCAAACTGGCAGTATACTGTACAGGTCACATCTGGAGAATGCACAAAGCTTTAAGACCAGCTGGTGTTTTGGTCAGTCATGATGGCCAGTCTTTAGGTAAGGGTCAACATACTCTTTAAGCACTCTGCTCACTCGCTACATTAGAAAATAAGCTCAGCAACACACTGTGAAATATGTGTTTAGTCATTAGGGCTGAGAATGTGTTACTGATTTACCCTACTTCCTTTATATCATATGAACACATGAATGTCTTTTCCTCTTACTTTATATTACTATAACTGAAGTCTGCTGCTAAATTCAGCTTCATGTTTCACTCAGAACAGTTTAATAAATCACAAGTTATAAAAACGTGTAAACTGCGTGGTTAACGCAGACGAGCGGAGGATTAGCTGGGAAACATCCCATTTATTCACTTTACATGGAGCTACAGTTAATACTGAATGATGTGTTAGTATCTCTTAATAAGTCATCAGAAATCATAACTCATCTTTAGAAGGAGCAGATGTTTACCTTAAGCTAGCTCGGGACATGTTCAAGTTAACTAGATTTTAACGGAGCAAAGCGAGCTAACAGTTAGCGTGCTGGGTTGCTTTGAGACGGCTGTCAGAGATGGCAGAGGTATGATCACATGATCCTGTTTGAGCTATAACAGGTGGTGTGTTACACCTTTTATTTCCCAGCTGAAGAGTAGAGAACTGTAAACAAACTGTAACGTAAATAGTTGTTTATTGCTGTCTGTAATCCGCCACTGTTGTTGTTGTGATGGCACGGCTTCCTGCCGGGGTAAAGTCAGAGGTGAGTAGAGTGAGAGGTGGGGCTATGACATCATCGTCGGCCAAAAGTTGCGTATTGGCCGTACACACGGAGACGCTAAGGCGGCGTCTTCAGATTTATCCACTCTGGAACCCGGTTTCAAAAAGATGCGGTTTCGCCCCCCTAAAACGCCATCTTCGTGTGGATGAAAGGCTGAACCGCATAAATACTTTGGCGTATTCAAAGGTGCAGAATGTAAATGTGACATTCCTTGTAGATTCAGGAGCAGATATTTCTCTGAATATTGAGGTGCACTGTGACCCCACAGGCATAAAAATAATAAGCACTATTGCGGGCTTATATCCTGTTTGATCTGCTGAAAATAATTATTGTTATACATGGGATCTAGTGAACCCTTCTGATATAGGCAAACTTTTGTCTACAGTACCCCAAATGTCAGAGGTTCCTGAATGTTTACAATGTGTGTCACATATCTCACAAACTATCAGAAATTACATATATGAAGAAAAATGGGATGCACAAATTAATGACATCATAGTAATAGACAGAGTATTTGTAGGTTCAAACTTCGCTGCTGCATCTGTACGTCTTTCGGAGACTCAAATGGAACTGATTTCACTACCTGGTTCTGTGCCCCACATGCCATGAACAAAAGACTCCAACTGTGAATGGGTGTATACAGGACCTTGGGTTAAAGCAGCCATTGAGATTTCAGACTGGCAAATTAGACCAGATGGTAGCTCTTACTCTACTTCTCTAAATATTACATCTTATTTAGTAGGGCTAAAGGCAGCAGTTGTTCGCACTGTTAGAACACACATTTACACAATTACATTTATGTTATTGACTGATGAAGAGAGGGATTAATAGCAGTAGTGCCTGAGATCTTCTGTGCTGGGAGTAAGTTTGATTTTAAGGAATATAAAGGGTGCAACTCCTGTGATTATTCAGCCAAGTCAACTTTTAGAATATGTAAAAGACAGTATCCTCTCAGCCCAGATGCTATTCAAGGCATTGATCCTGTCATTCAGTCAATAATAGATCAAGGTGCCATTGTGGAATGTCCTCCTTCACCATGTAACAACCCCATCTCTAAAGGGTTGGAGGCAAGTCTGACACCTCAGGGCAACAAATGAGGCTGTGCAACACCCAGCCCCTACTGTACTGCTTTCACAGTTGAAAGCAGACTCCTGTTGGTTTTCTGTAATTGATTTGGGCAAATGTATATTTTAGAATTCCTGTTCATTCTGACTCACAGTTTTGGTTTGCTTTCACTTTCAATGGTAAACGTTATACCTGAACCAGAATGCCACAGGGTTTCGCCTCCAGCCCAACTTTGTTTTCTGTGGCTGTGGTGAAAACCTGTCGCATTGTCAGCCAATGCATGGTAGCACGCTTGTGTAGTATGGTGACGATCTCTTGGTGTGTTCCACCACACAGGAAAATTGTAAAGCTAACACAGTGTTGCTGTTTTGCTTTTTGGCTGAACCTGGTCACAATGTTTCAAGCTGCAGCTAGTGTACCAACCAGTGTGTTATCTTGGCCATATCTTCACTCCGGAGGGTTTTAAATAGGGTCCGGACCGCATCCAGTCAATCTTGGATGTTCCAAAGCTGTGCACTAAAACAAATGATGTTTTTTCTGCTTTTGTTTTCCATGGATTCATGTTTTTGTGGAGATCTCCAAACCCCTTATGACATCACGCAGGGGAAAGACATTTGACCATGACTGACTTTTTGACTGTGACAGACAAAAAACTGCTCACCTGACTCCAGCAAGACTTCTACGCTGGAAACTGTATTACTGACCATGTCGACTGTTACCCTGAAACAGTGAATTTGTTTTAACTAATCAACATTACTAACCACACCTGAAGATGGATAAACACATCCCTGTCTAAAACTGGCTGACACGGCATCGAATCCACATGATGCATCATTTGACACTATGCCATTAACCATGTTTTTAAGTTAATCTTTTCCAAGGTCAAAGCTGCCTTTCCTGAGCCTGATTGGAACAACTTCACAACTTCCAGCCGGAAGACTGGGCGGTGATCAAGGACCTCAGGAGGAAACACTGGTGGCAGCCATGGTGGATTGGGCCAGACCAGGTGCTGATGACTGCATCCGGATGGCTGAGAGGGACACCTGGATCCATGCATCCCAGTGTTAGGACCACAGTTTTCATCATTGGCCTGGTAACCACAGCTGTGATTACCAGGGTCTGCAGCTAACACAGTGTTGCTGTTTTGCTTTTTGGCTGAACCTGGTCACAATGTTTCAAGCTGCAGCTAGTGTACCAACCAGTGTGTTATCTTGGCCATATCTTCACTCCGGAGGGTTTTAAATAGGGTCCGGACCGCATCCAGTCAATCTTGGATGTTCCAAAGCTGTGCACTAAAACAAATGATGTTTTTTCTGCTTTTGTTTTCCATGGATTCATGTTTTTGTGGAGATCTCCAAACCCCTTATGACATCACGCAGGGGAAAGACATTTGACCATGACTGACTTTTTGACTGTGCAGCAAAGTGACAGGCATCTCTACAGAGTTCAAGCTTGGCAGGAACTTAAACTTAAAGTTCCTAAAGGACTTAAAACAATGTTCACATATTCACACATGATCGATCAAAGATGCTTTAAAATGGACTGCTATCATCGAGGGCGCAAGAAGACACAGAGGGGAGACGTGGCATTGGCATGCCACCAACAAGAGACGAGACATCTCAAGAGAAGGACAGTTGACCAAAATCATTAGATGCAGTGTGCAGAAGAACTGTAAACTTAAAGGATCAGATATAGTGACTCAATCATAGACAAATTATACAATTTTGACTTTTTGACTTCAGAGGCCTTCTTTCTGACTGTTGTATATAAAATGTTTATGTTGTATTATTTTAATGTCCTGAACAAACAATTGTGAGTTCAATTTGAATTGTTTGTGTAACATTTTTTTTTATTTTATGAAACTTTGATGTAATTCCCATTATGTTGTGTTGACACTTTGTGTCAAGAAGAGGGAATGTGGGAATTAAGAAATCTTTATTGTTAGGCAATTCTTTGTATCTGGAGGTGATGACCACTTGGTAGGGGGGAAGTTTCCTGTCTGTCCTTAACCTTTTGTTGGGAGGGGGGCAATTTCCCTTGCAAATGTAGCGGGTGGGTGCGACCTAGGATCAAAGTGTGTGTGGCAAAATGTGGCAGGACAGCAATGAAATTTCAGGCAGCGGAAGTCCGAGTAGAGCAGGCTGGAGGGGTAGTGGATGGGTCGAACAACCACCGACTTTCACCGGGGACATCGGTGGTCGCCTCCCACAAGAATGTTATGCTGAAGCTCCTTTATTTAAATCTTCTCCCAACTCCCGACTTTCATCCAGGAAGCCAGTGTTCACTTCCCATAGGAATGTTACACCAAACCTAGTTCTTTTGTCCTTAACCCAACCCCGTGCTTTTGTTGCCTAAACCCACCCATGTGCTTTTGTTGTTGAAGAAAAAAGATATCAATTCTAAAAAGAAAACAGACAATGAATGTAGCAGGCTGAAGTTGACACGGCGTTCCAGAATGCCAACAACCAACACACCCAGGATACCTTGCACGTCATATCTGGATGTGGAAAGTCCATGACCAGATGTTGATATGTGATGAGGTTGGCGTGAGAATGTATTGGGTGACCAGACCCAAATGCAGAGTTGGAGTTTAATATCATTGTGTCAAATTTAGTTTCTACTTCCTCAAGTCCTACTTCTTCAAGTTACATTCAAGTTAACTGAAGTAACAATTCAAGTAAACATTTTTTATTTATTATTATTTTTTTTTATATACTTTATTAATCCCACAAGGGGAAATTCAATGTTTTCACTCTGTTGTTGTTTTTTACATATACACACAGGTCCAAAATACACACACATGAACAAATGGGACCTATACATGCATTAAATGGAGAGATGTCAGAGTGAGGAGTGAAGGGGCTGCCCACGGACAGGCGCCCCGAGTGGCTGGGGGGTTTGGTGCCTTGCTCAAGGGCAACCTCGGCAGTGCCAAGGAGGTGAACTGGCACCTCTCCAGCTACGAGTCCACGCTTCATATTTTTGGTCCGGGCGGGGACTTGAACCGGCGACCCTTCGGTTCCCAAGCCAAGCCCCTATGGACTGACATACTACCGCCCTTAAGATCTGTAATCGCCTGCTGGCTGAAAGAACCAAACATGTTGCCCTAATCAGTGTTCAAAATATGTCTCTACAACCTGATGATGGTTTCTACCAGGAGCAGAATCATTAGAGGAATCAATAGAGGTCTCCTCCAAGTAACTGAAATTAACTTTTTGACCAGCCAAGGGGGCCAGTAGATAAAAAAAAAAAAAAATCACTGGCCAAGCATATTTTCTAGGGGCCAAAACAATAATTGCCTTTTTTGTGATATATGTATATATGCCTAAAATCACCCTCTCACCCTCTTAGGGTGGTATCTGTATCATCCTCAAGCTCAGGTCCTCTACCAGAGGTCTGGGAGTTTGAGGGTTCTGCACAGTATCTTAGCTGTTTTAAGGAGCATGGCGGTGCAACAAGTTGAACTTTAGACTGACAAATATTAAATTCAAACCTTTTAAGCTCATAAGCTTAGATGATTTCAGTGAAATGCATCAAGGTGTCACTAGAGTACTCAGGATACTGAAACTGACATGACACAATCAGCAGAGAGGACTCATCAATTTATGAGTTAAAGCTGAAACAAAGTCCGGCAGCAACGTCTATCATAACAACCAGGGCAACAGTCAACACTGACACACTGACTGGCTTAAAGTGATAAGCCTGCTACTGGGATGTATTTTGATGATTGATAGGCAGTTTCATCAAAATGCCATGGCCTCCTCAGCAGTCCAGCTGTCATCCTTGCTTATCTAGCTCCACTAGTCTTACAAATAGTTACTGCTTATATTCGAAATGTTTCCACACGGTTCTTTGACCTTCTTTGAGTCCTACACTCAAGCAAAGACAGGGGTGCAAACTCATCAGGGGTAAAAAAGGTAACAAGGATGGGGTGGGGTAATCAGTTTAGATTTTTTTTTGTTTTTAATGGCCATAAAACTGCATAAAATATAAATGAACACAAAGAAATATGCAGGTCCTGCTTGCATTGGTGGAATGTAACCCAGTACATTTTTAGGTATTTGTACTTTACTTGTTTCCAATTAATGCATCTTTATACTTCTACTTCATTATATATTGTAGTTTTTACTGCACCACATTTGTCTGAGCGCTTTAGTTACTTTTCAGATTTTAGTTTTTCCATCCCCTTACAGTCTATTGAAAACCATGTATCTCCAGATGTGTTGACGTTGAATGTTTGTGATGAGGGAAGGATGAGGTATTCCTTTATGTGTTGCTAAAAAAGCCCTCTTGGATCAGCTGTAAAACATGTTGTCACTAATCTGAAAACGGGCTGTTTATCTGACTTTTTAGCAATATGTGGTTCTCAATGGACAGCCACGCTACAAATACACTGAACAAAAATATAAACGCAACACTTTTGTTTTTGCTCCCATTTTTCATGAGCTGAACTCAAAGATCTAAAACATTTTTTATATACACAAAATACCATTTCTCTCAAATATTGTCCACAAATTTGTCTAAATCTGTGTTAGTGAGCACTTCTCCTTTGCTGAGATAATCCATCCCACCTCACAGGTGTGACATATCAAGATGCTGATTAGACAGCATGAATATTGCACAGGTGTGCCTTAGGCTGGCCACAATAAAAGGCCACTCTAAAATGTTCAGTTTTATCACACAGCACAATGCCAAAGATGTCGCAAGTTTTGAGGGAGCGTGCAATTGGCATGCTGACTGCAGGAATGTCCACCAGAGCTGATGCCCGTGAATTGAATGTTCATTTCTCTACCATAAGCTGTCTCCAAAGGCGTTTCAGACAATTTGGCAGTACATCCAACCGGCCTCACAACCGCAGACCACGTGTAACCACACCAGCCCAGGACCTCCACATCCAGCATGTTCACCTCCAAGATCGTCTGAGACCAGCCACCCGGACAGCTGCTGCAACAATCGGTTTGCATAACCTGCGCAAACTGTCAGAAACCGTCCCAGGGAAGCTCATCTGCATGCTCGTCGTCCTCATCGGGGTCTTGACCTGACTGCAGTTCGTCGTCGTAACCGACTTCAGTGGGCAAATGCTCACATTCGATGGCATCTGGCACGTTGGAGAGGTGTTCTCTTCACGGATGAATCCCGGTTTTCACTGTTCAGGGCAGATGGCAGACAGCGTGTGTGGCGTCGTGTGGGTGAGCGGTTTGCTGATGTCAATGTTGTGGATCGAGTGGTCCATGGTGGCGGTGGGGTTATGGTATGGGCAGGCGTATGTAATGGACGAACGAACACAAGTGCATTTTATTGATGGCATTTTGAATGCACAGAGATACCATGACGAGATCCTGAGGCCCATTGTTGTGCCATTCATCCACGACCATCACCTCATGTTGCAGCATGATAATGCACGGCCCCATGTTGCAAGGATCTGTACACACTTCCTGGAAGCTGAAAACATCCCAATTCTTGCATGGCCAGCATACTCTCTGGACATGTCACCCATTGAGCATGTTTGGGATGCTCTGGATCGGCGTATACGACAGCGTGTTCCAGTTCCTGCCAATATCCAGCAACTTGGCACAGCCACTGAAGAGGAGTGGACCAACATTCCACAGGCCACAATCAACAACCTGATCAACTCTATGTGAAGGAGATGTATTGCACTGCGTGAGGCAAATGGTGGTCACACCAGATACTGACTAGTTTTCTGACCCCCCCCCCAGACCCCCCCAATAATGGCCTTTTATTGTGGCCAGCCTAAGGCACACCTGTGCAATAATCATGCTGTCTAATCAGCATCTTGATATGCCACACCTGTGAGGTGGGATGGATTATCTCGGCAAAGGAGAACTGCTCACTAACACAGATTTAGACAGATTTGTGAACAATATTTGAGAGAAATGGTCTTTTGTGTATATAAAAAAAATGTTTTAGATCTTTGAGCTCAGCTCGTGAAAAATGGGAGCAAAAACAAAAGTGTTACGTTTATATTTTTGTTCAGTGTATATGATGATCATATAGACTATGATGCACTGTTGTACATTAAACTACCCAACAGTATATACAGGAGTTACACTAAGCATAATCTTAAACATCTGCCAGGGGTGGGGGAAAAATCTATACAACATACTGTGGTGATATTTTGCGTAGTAATATTGTCAATGAACGGATGCCAAGTATTGATCTTTTATTATTACTAGAGCAGTGCCCGTAGGAAGTATGTATTTCTATAGAAAAGTGGAAGCTTAAGTAGATTTTTCATGTATGGCCAAATGAGGCTGTGATTGATGGTTGGATGTACAAAGAGGTGTACATACTCTTACATAGTGTGAATACAGAAACTGTACATTGGGTAAGACGTGAACGTACATTGAGATATGGAAAGACATGCAACATCATTAGGTTTCCTAGCTTTCCGTAGGCAAACAATCTTGAAATGGTAGCTAGCAAGCACGTAACCCTGCACGCCTGAAAGGAAAAACAAACATTTCCGACCTAGCCATACTTTGGTATGGGAAGTTTAGGCAATGTTTTAGTCAATCTAACCATGTTGTAGCCATGTCAGCAAACACCATGAGCAGATGAGAACAGCGTGGTGAAACTTAACAAATATTACTTACCGATGAGATTACTAAAACATGTCATGTTAATGCAAATTGCACCACTTCATCTATTCCTATATGGGGGAGGGACGAAAGGGAATGCCATAACCGGACTCCTCCATCCTGTGCCGGGCGTCAATGTTCACGAGAAGCGTATCTATAGTGGCGCGCACGTGAGCGGCTGGAATTGATGGATCGCGAGATCATGATGTCACGCGATAATTTGCGGAAACACTAAAAAGGTAAAAAGACATCAACAAACAAAGAAAAGATTTCTCTACTTGCCGGGGGCCACAAACTTTGACGTCATATTGTTGACCGGATACTCTCGTCTTTTCTGCGCCTGACTTCCTGTTTGACTCATTTGGTCTGTGGAAACTGACGCGTCGTCGCGCAGCGTCTGTCAAAAAATAGACCCGGCGCGTATTTTTAGCGGAGCGCTGAGCCGCTTCTGGTGGAGCAGTTTACATTGACTTGAATGGCGGCGATTAGCTCCGGCTCCCGCGCTGTGGCTGAATCGCCCACGTGATGGATCCAGTGGACATCCGGGGTAAGCCTGTGCAAAGTTTTGGGTGACCCAGAGCAGTATAGCAGTAGGATACTTTGATCTTTTATTCCGTGAGGCGTGGCTACAGCTGCAAGCGAAAGCGCGATAGGCTAGATTGGTTACATGGAGATCTATGAGATTTTAACTTGATGATGTTGATGATAATGTTGTGAATATGAATCCAAAAAACTTCAAAATGAAGGATGCACACCATCGTGCCATGGGCGAGCCATATCCGAAAGCTTAGGTTGATCTGACAAACAGTCAGAGAGATATGCGAGCCACAGACACACAGACATACAGACACACAAAGATTTCTTGCTTTATAGATAGACAAACATTATTAATTTTTGCAAATACACATTTTAATACAACATTTGGTACTAGACTCACAAAATCATTTGCTTTTCCAGTCCACTAGATGGTGCTGAGGTTTTTTTGTTTTCTTTTTTTCCTGGTGAGGTCAGCAGAGGTCTCAGTCAGCATTTAGCAGGAAAGATGGAGGCACTGGAGAAAGAAATCAGGAATGCGCTGTTGCCGTTTAAATCACATGTCTGGACTTATTTTGGATTTTTTTTTTAACACAGAAGGAGAGAAGGACTTGGATATGACACATGTGACTTCTACGCAGTGGAAATACCTCGAACATGATGGCTCACCTAACATTTCAACATAGAGATGACAGTGTTAGCCAAGCTAACGCTAAACCCGCTCCGCCGAAAAATCAACCAACACTGGACACACTCAGCTTGACTACCATCGAATGCTGAGAGAGCTAAAAAACATAACACGTTAATTACCTACTTTGTGGGCAAAGACCTGCGTCCATACAGCGCTGCTGAAAATGCTTTTGTTCCATGCTAAAAACGCTGGAACCTAGGTGTGTGAAAACAGCCGTACCCGAGCTCTACAGAGAAGTGAAGCATAAAGTTGAGGAATATTTGACTACAGCAGGAAGGGTGGCATTAACTTATGAGGCCTGGACTTCAAGGTCAGTGGATTCATATGTGACTATAACAGCACACTATCTCACAGAGAACTGACAACTGCTGTCTCACATTCTCCAAACTAGAGCAGTACACGAAAGTCATACCGGAGCAGCATTGCAGACCTCCTGCAAAATGCAGCACAAGAATGGGGGATTGTGGTTATAACAGACAACATTTCTAACATGGGTTTTGCCATTCAGTTAGCAGGATACCTGCATGTGAAGTGTTTCGCTCACATGCTTAATCTGGTCTCGCAAAAGGCATTAAATCTGCCAACAGTTCAGTTTGTCAGGTGTATGCAGCATTTCTGACAGGTTTTGTGACAGTGTCGGTCAGTCTGTCTGCTTTGCATCACACTTTGCTGCAAATGATGAAAGTCAGATGAACAGACTGAAAACGTCATCTTATGAGGTAAAACTGATGTTGACAAAGTTTGATAATAATTGACAAAGTTTAAAAATTCCCAGTTGGAAAATAGGTAATAGATCTCAATATATTGCAATGTATTTTATTGCAATACTCAGTATATTGCAATACATTTAATATTGTAATAATATCATGGGTCCTCTGATGATTCCCTCCTCTGACATGTACAGCAGTAAAATGCAACACACATTACTACAACAGGAATAGTTCCAAACCCTGCTAGGATACGAAAACACTGACAGCAGGGAACAGTTTACTGCAACATACATGCTGTTACTTTAAGTACATTTTGCTCATACTACTTAGACACTGTCTCTTACTTCAGTTAGGTTTTGAATGGAGGACTTGTAGCAGAGTATTTTGACAGTGTAGTATTATTAGTACTTGTACTGCAGTAAAGGATCTGAATACTTCCTCAACCACTGCCTTTCTATCGAGTACCTGTGTCAAACACTGCAGCTCAGTGTACTGGCATTGCTGTCAATCTCTCCTCTCCCTCTTATCTGTGAGGCACTGCTTCTCACTTAATTTACTTTAAACCATACTTCCACAGAGATGATCTACTTTAGCAATGTGCCACCACATACTTGCATACTGTCATCGCAGTAAGTGCGAAATTCTCCTTTGTGGAAACCAACCAGTGCCACTGATAATTGATCTGAGCAGCTAGCTAGATATATGAAGAGTAACTGTGGCCATGGTGGACAGCGAGGGTCAATCAAAGAACTGCGATACAAAGACGGTTGTACATTACATTTCGCAGCACAGTGTGTCGAGTCCATGATCAATACAACTTATGTGTGTAGTGATGAGAGTTTGTAGTCGGGTAGGTTTATTTTAGCAACCTGCAAATGGTAGCTGAATACATTGGGGATGCACAATATTGGATTTTTTGCCGATATCCGATATGCTGACATATATCAACTCATTTGACTGATAACTGATACCAATATAGCCGCTTTTTCCGCGCCTAATTTCAGTGATCATCAAGTCTCTTCTGTAGTGGAATTGACATATTATGCGTGCATACTCTTATCATGATGGCCCACCAGCAGATGGAGACATGAAATAGAATACTTTTCAATGTATGTAATATTCATTTATTGTGCAAGATAAGGAAAAGCATGTTGGCTGATTCTAATAGTTAATTTTAAAGCTGATACTGGCCGAGACTGATGATGTGCCAATATGATAGTACATCCCTAGACCACAGCTACCTCATTCATGGAGATATTAGCCCAAACAGTGACAAGTTTGCACTCCTTAAAGAGGAGATACTGGGCAGCTTGACCCAGCCTTATGTATACATTGTATCTGCTTAGGCTACTCAACAGTGGCTGGCCCAACTATCCTTATGAGCAGTTTCATTTAATGCCATGTCCTGCACAGTTGTCCAGCCACCATCACTGTTTATCTGGCTTCAGTAGTCTTACTAATAACTCACAAAAGCAGACATGAGAGATTTACTGAGGGATTCATCAACCAGAGCTTAGCAGCTGAGCTGTTTCACAATATAGAACATAATACATATGCACAATTGCAGTGGTTCCCAAAACTTTATAAACCATGGCACCCCTTCACAGCTATTGCTGTTTAGTAGCAACATGCGCATGTGCAATGCATCAACTAAAAATTACTCTGTGGATATCCTTTATAGGAGATTGCTTGAATAAAATGAGAAAACAAATAACACAGATGTAAAATGTATGAACTAACACATGAAGCAATAAATAGCTCTATCATGCATTTACCGCATTTTAAATGGAAAGACCATATCAGATGAGTGTTATATGGCCCTTTTAACAGGTATACGGTTTTACTAAAGTGTTGCTGAGCCGAAACTGATGAAAAGCGGTGTGCTGCCTGACAAAGGCTGTGATTTGAATGCATCTTTTCTGGCTGGATGAATTAAAATCCACCACCACGAGGATGAGAGACACTGTAGTGAAGAAACACTGGTCTCCAGGGCTGGAAATGCAAAGCAACCCTCTATGTCCTTGGGAAAAATCAGTCAGATGGAGCAACACTGAGAAGATTGGTTTCATGCTAGAAAGTGACAGACAGACACACACACACACACACACACACACACACACACACACACACACACACACACACACACACACAGAGGGGAGAGGGAGAGACGAATAGACAGATGTTGGCTTCTTCAAACTCAGACCTCAACTTTTCCCACAGGATCATGGGAAAGATGATTCTGTATATCGGCATAACAGGATGGCAATTTCCCATGACAACTGTGACCGTGGCAACAGCTGAGGATGAATGGAGGGGAGGAGGTGTGTTTGGGGAGGTAGGAAGTAAGACAGAAAATTGAGTGTGGTTGATTGTTTTGAAGAAAGGTTGGCTTCTTCATAAACATGAAAAATAGACGGTAAGGACTGTTAAAGATGAAGTCCAGTGTTTCTATCTGCTCAGCGTCTCACTGTCTACACTGTAGCTCATTTAAAACCTTTGGTGCTCCACTTACAGCTGAAATTCCTTACATTCCTCTCTCTAAGTGGCATTCCCTCTCTTCTTCATCTTCCACACCATTTTTTGCACTTACTTAGCCACTGTGGCTGAAACACGACAGGGCCAGTGCAGCCTAAGACTGAAACACTGCTCTGTAGTGAACTCTCACAGTGAAGCTGCATGCTATCAGCAGTTACCAACATGCTAATGACTAGATGAGCTATGCAAACAACTCCAAATGGCTAAATTATGTAAATCAATAAATATCTGATAAAAACAAGGACAGTCTAGGGTGTCCTTTGACATTTAGAACCTATATAATGTTCTTCAATTTCTGGACCTGCTCAATGATACATTTCTGCGACATTTAAGGATAGAAACAATCATAATATACGTCAGAGCTTCATTCAGGACAGACATTAACAAAACCTATTTGTACTCCTTTTAAATGTCATCAGATGGCAGTCCTGACTCTCCATTGGCCATTTCTCACCGTGTCCTGTCCCACCATCTTAACTCAGCAACATCTAACTTAACAATGTCCCTTCAGGTTGTGAAAACATTTTCAAGATTAAACTCGTGTCTGGTGCATTTGCTGCCCTGCAATTTCATGTCATGGACAGCAGCGGCATTTGTCTAAATTGAATTAAGCTGCTGTGAAGTGGTATATAGCAGTGGTAAAGAGGTGACAACAGCAACAACAACGTGCCACTAGATAGTTGAAGTGACAGACCAGCCTAAAAGTTAAAAAAAAAAAAAAAGAGTGGCACCCACTGGTTTCAGTGGTTTCACATGTGGAAGTGTGGATTCACTTTGTCTTGTTTTTTTTTTTTTTTTTTTTTTTTTTTTCACAAATTTGCATTAACATCGTGCAACATCCATCCATCCATTTTCATCCACTTATCCTGGGCCATGGGGTCTGTCCTGGGGACAGCAGGCCAAACAAAGCACCCCCGACGTCCCTCTTTCTGGGGCCTCCTACCAGTGGGACGTGCCCGAAACACCTCCAGCGGGAGGTGTTCAGGACTGTACCACCTCAATGACTACCTTTCGATGTGAAGGAGCTGTGGCTCTACTCTGAGTTCCTTCCGGATGTCTGGGCTCCTCACCCTTTCTCTAAGGCTGAGTCCAGCCACCCTACGGAGAAAACTAATGTATCTGCAATCTCATTCTTTCAGCCACTACCCAAAGCTCACGATCATAGGTGAGGGTTGGGATGTAGATGGGCCAGTAAATTGAAAGCTTTGCCTTCCAGCTTCACTATGACGGTCTGGTGCAGGGCCCACATCACTGCAGGTGGTGCAACAAACTGCCTGTCCATCTCATGCTCCATTTTACCCTCACTTGTGAACAAGACCCTGAGATACTCGAACTCCTTCACTTAAGGCAGTAACTCTCTCCCAACCCAGAGGGGGGAATCCACCATTTTCCAACAGAGAACCATGGCCTCTGACTCTCATCCCAAGTGCTTCACACTCTGCTGCAAACTGCCCCAGTGCATGCTGGAGGTCACAGTGTGATGAAGACAACAGAACCACATCGTCTGCAAAAAGCAGAGATGCAATTCTGAGGTCCTCAATCCAGATCCCTTCCTCCCTACAGCTACACCTTGAAATCCTGTCAATCAATATGATATGCAGGATTGGTGACAAGGGACAACCCTGGCGAAGGCCAACACACATTGAGAACCTGTTTGACGCACCAAGTACATGGATGCAGCTCTCACTTTGGTCATACAGGGACTGAATGGCTTGTATCAATGACCCTGGTACCCCGTAATCCCACAGTGCCATGGGTTATGCATACAAATGTACAGATACTGTACACACACAAATGCAATTGTAACTGTAAGTCTGTAACTTAACTATCAGACTGTGGTGAAGTGAGAGTTAGCAATAAATTTGTATTGCCAAATACATATTTTCTGCAAAGGAAATAAATTAGGGGGTGATTTTAAACAATATAGTACACAATGTTGTGAAAAATATTTCAAATCAGGGGAATTAACTTAAATTATGTGCAAAGTTGCAGGTGACATTAGAATGGAACAGCTCTGAAATCAATTAATTTATGTAACATGTAATATCTGAGTCACCTCACTGTCCATTCAGATTCTTCCCTTTTCTGTGGTGAACCACCTCAGATTCAGACACACTTTGAAGCACTCTAAAGAGTACATGGAGTATTACGCTGGGGAACTTGATGTTTTACTTTGCTTCTGTAGATTCAAGCTGTATAACTGCAGAAATTCCTGTTCAGTGGTTTATGGAACTAAAAGTTGCGCTCACTGGAGTTTGGGAAAAAAAATCCCCACTGAAATCTGGATGGTGTAAGCTGTGTTTTTCACAAGCTAGCAGAAGAGTGAACTTTTCTGGCAAGTGATTACTGCCTATCTTTTGTAAGTGAATGAGTTGAATGCAACCAGTGTTGAACTATTCAATAGTTAAAAGCAATCATTTCAGCTGTTTAGAGTGGCCCGCTGTCGTAGTAGAGATTTGCATGGTTCTGTGTTATGTCTGAACATGGCATGTGAAAAACAACTCATTGTAATTTGACACCCTGCCAGTGTGTATTTTGTGAGCTTGTTGGTGGTGAGAATAAGAGGTGTTGGTCAGAGCAACTAATTCATACAGTGACGTTTATCCAAGGCTCTATGTCATTACAAAAACTACAGTTTGTGTGTGTGTTCACGCGTGTGTGTGTGTGTGTTAACCTGGTTGGGTAACTTAACCCAGGATAAATGCTGATCTAGGCTAAACTTAGCTTTTAAAGCAGATCAGTTTATTCTGCTAAGTGACCACTAACCATGTTTCACTTAAAGGGCATTTGTCTTTAACCTGTTCAGAACCCAATTATGTTCAAAATAGTGCTGGGCGGTATGACCAAAAATTTATATCACAGTATTTTTCCAACTTATGTTGGTTTCAGGGTATATGACGGTATTTTTTTTTTTTTCATGCATGACTGGGTGTTAACCACATTTTTTAATGTTTTAGAGAGGAATTACTACAGTAAATTTGCATAGAATGGCCTATTTTACTGTCATGAGGAGTGAATATTGTAGAAACTAGCGGTGGGATACGATAAAAAAAAAATCTAATTAATTAGGGGCTTTGTAATTAATTAATTGTGATTTATCACATTTTTATCAAAAAGCAACAATTGACACAATAAGCAAAGTTTTTCAATTCAGATAAATTTTGGTTGATGACTGAATCAATGAGCAGACATATAGGTGAACTTACTTAAACTAATATGTTCATTTTTCATTTCGCCAGATTAATTAATTTGTCAGATGTAGACTTACATATTTTGGCTCTGAACCCTGTCATCTGGTCTATTGCGGGCCAGAGAGTGGATACCCCACGGGTTGGGCCGGGTTCGGATAACAATTAAGAACTCTGAAATGCTGCTGTGTTGTGCTATGGCCTATTCAAGTGCTGGAAATTGTTATTTATGTGACAACGCCTGAACGCAACACAGACTCCGCTCCGACTGAGTGTGTGTGCTGTGCTACGCTGCTGTGTGTGCGGCGTGTGTGACTGTGATTAACAGCAGCCTTTTGATGGTCATTTACACACTGTCCATGTGTGATCACGGTAAACAGACAAGCTGTAACCATGGTAACAATAACTATGTCAGGTAACAAACTGTGTCAGGCTCGGGTCGGGTTTAGACTTGAAAAACAGAAAGGCTGTCGGGTTCGGGCCAGGCTCAGTTATAACTGTCTCAGACTCAGGTCGGGTTCGCTCAGAAAAATGTGGCCCAAGCCGCACTCTTTAGGGAACTGAGAAAGGTGCGATTAAATGCATTATTTTTTAACATGTTATTTTTCCTGTGATTAATTAATCGAAATTAACGCGTTAAAGTCCCAGCCCTAGTAGAAACACATTAATGTACACACTAGTATTGATACAGGTTTGCATGGCTCTACAAAATGATGCTGTTTACAAAGAGGTGGCACTCATGATTCTAATGAAGTGAAGGAATCAATACAAACGCGTCTCTGAGTGACATCTGACTCGTCTTTTCTCTTGCAGTGCCACTGCCAACGTTACCTGCAGACGTGGAGGACGCAGATCTTAGTTTCATGCATTCTTGATATTCCAAGACATGTTTGTGCCTGAGGTGGTGAAGCATATTGCTCGTATTGCCTCCTGCGGCTACAACTTTAGCCCGACAACATTTGCAGAGAATTGTTGTTTGATCGACGGCGGATTTTTTAAAGCCGAAGAACTTCTAAACAACAGACACGGCTCCTCTTGTCGGTACAAGTTCTTCTGTGTCATTTTCTACTCGTTCTGTAACTTTCACTGTTCTTATCCATTTTCTTAACTCAACAGCTCATCGTTGTGCCAGCACATCATTCTTAGTGCAACTGCAAAACAGTCCCCTCCTAAACAATGTCCCGCGGCGCTACGTTCCATCACTCGGCTTTCCCAATGTTGTGTACGCTACATACTCACTGGTATTGCGGTATATGAAAAATTCATATCATAAAAAAAAAACACAGGTATCCGGTATGAACCGGTATACCGCCCAGCACTAGTTCAAAACACAAATAAAAAATATTGAGTGTAATGGTAGTAATGGTTGTAATGGTGGATTTCTACTCTATGTACACTCATAAATCATGAGCTTTCCTTTGTGAGTGTGTGTGTGTGTGTGTGTGTGTGTGTGTGTGTGTGTGTTTTTTTGTTTTGTTTTTTTAATTGAAATTTGGTCAGGGACTTTCCACATCAAGATATGACATGCAAGGTATCCTGGGTGCATTGGTTGTTGACGATCTGGGACGCCGTGTCAACTTCAGCCTGTTACATGCATTGTCTTTTCTAAATACACTTCTGTTTTCACAGGAAATGTACAGTTTGCATAGTGATTTAAAAAAAAAAACGCACTACGTCAGTGCAACACTACAACTTGACATTTTATTCCTTCAAAAACAAACACACGTGGTTAAGTTTAGCCAACACGTGCACGTGGTTGGGTTTAGGACAAAAGAACAGAGTTTGACTATACAAACTCACAGGAAGTGAACACTGGCCTCCCAGGTGAAAGTCAGTGGTTGTTGGACCCATTCATTACCTCTCCCACCCTACCTACTCAGACTTCCACCGCCTTAACTTACGGTGTCATCCCACCGCATTTCCCCTTGACACTGCTGGGCGCCTTTAAACAATAATGGCGACTGGCCGTGTATCATGCTGACATGAAAGGACTGCATTTTTCGTCAATGTCTGTTGCCGTAAGTCATTGACCAAGTGCCTGTTTCCAATGACTTTGGAATGAGGCCGTGGTGAGAAAACAGTATGTTGAAAACCTCATGAGATGAATATTCTGTGGACATAATCAATAAAAAGCATTATAAGCTGATTGTTTCATTAGCAAATCAAATCAGAACAGTGTTTTCCTATGTAAACAGTATTTCCCCTCTTCATTTTCCAGTGACACTCAAATCCACCATCCGTTCTAATAGACGGATACTTTTGAAAAGAAAAAATCCTGAGTAAAATCTATAAATTCTTCATATGATTTTTTTGACATGTCTAAGTAATACAATATCTCATTTTTACTTTAAATACAAATGATGCACTTCAACAATATAATTAGTAGACTGAAACGTGCCTTGCACTTACTTGTTGAAAAAGGGGGCGTGGCTCTGATGCAGTCCACTTTAGATGATGTGGAGCACTATGAAAACGATTAATCTAATTTATTTCATGCTCTATGATTAATTACTCTAAATTAATCACATACATCATTTTTTGCAGTGAAAGTATGTAAAAAATTTAAATTCAAATGAATTTTGGCAGTTGCTGTCCCCCTGCCCTCCACCACTGTAACTGGTCTGCAGTCCACTGCAATCCATTTGGCAAGGTTGTTAGTTAGCCGGTCATAGGTAGACTTAAACAGTTTGCGCCCGAACGCCTAGTTTATGAGGCTGACTGCTGGCGTTAGAGGCTGTGCTAGCTAGGACCTCCAGGTCTGCTGCTAAATGCTTTGCGTTGAGGTGATATTTCCGGCTTGAAGTACACCAATGGTACAAAAATTCCTTACTGCAGGCACTGCAGAGAACGGTGCTTCTATCAACAGTTCCATCTGGGCGATTTATAAATGTAAATATTGCATTCACAGGGCTAAGCAGCATCATCTCATCTACCTCCATCATGTGACAAAGCCACTGTGACCTTGAATGTGGCACTTGGTCAAAGGGTACCACCGAACACAATTAATCAGAATGATTTTTTTATTTTTTCTGTGATTAATTAACCGAAATTAACACATTATTGTGACAGCCCTAGTTTATAGACATCCCATCAAGAAGTCTTTGTATTTGAGTGGAGTGAGACAACAGTTATCATAGATCTAGACATTCTAGAAAAGTTATGTCCTTGGAATGGATGGGATATCTTAACAGGTTAAACTGTATCTGTTGGTCTGCGGGTCTCCTTTACTCTTGCTACTTAATCCTTCTTGTTTAATGCTCATTTCTCCTGTGAATGAAATTACAGTGACTGCTGCGCTGGTGGAGACACACACATCTGTACCAACAGTAGCTACTATAAAAAGCTAGAGGTGAGTCTGCTCACATGTAGAAAAATTGTCATTACTGTGTTTGACTGAGTGCTGTACTTGCTTTTTTTTTTTTCTTTTTGCCTCAGACACGATTCTGACTGCAACAGCTCTGCCCTGTGTGTGTGTGTGTGTGTGTGTGTGTGTGTGTGTGTGTGTTCTGTTTTATTTTATCACATTTCTCCTCTCTCTCTCTCTCTCTCTCTGTTACTCTCTTGGAGTTGATGTTATTCCATGCAATGTCTTATGATGTGTGATGTGGTGTAAAGGGCTGCTCGGGGCAGCTACAGAGCTGAAACGCTTCACAGCTCTCTAACACTGACAAAACCGACACTCTGCCTGCATGCTATCATGTGTGTCAGGCTCAAGGTGCCCTTTTTGTCATTTAACTCGGTGTGAAAATCCTCAGCTCATCTCACGTCTCTCCACCTTACTGAACGCCTGCCACACAATCCTCCATCTGAAACTGGACATTTCAGTCTGGGAACTGCTGTCACTGCCAACAAAACTGTCACCCAGGTTGCTACTTAAGCAATTTATGAATGTGAGAAAACAAAATGAATATAGCTGAAATAAACCAAAGACTAACAAATGTCAGAATCAGAAATCAGGAATCAGAAATACTTTATTGATCCCCAAGGGGAAATTGTTGTGTTACAGATGCTCCTTACAAGAAGATATAGTGCAAACAAGTATAGAAGAACATATAGTGCAAAAAGAGTAAAAATATAAGAAAATATAAGAAGATAATTTACAAAATATATATGTAGTGACCTAACAACATAATTTACAAATATATACAGGAACCTTAGATACAGACAGTTATTGCACGGATTACAGAGGAATAAATATGTAATAATTTATTTTGAGTTGGTGACAGTGGTGAAACAGTCCAAGGGCAACTCAGAGGGAGGAGTTGCACAGTTTGATGGCCACAGGCAGGAATGATTTCCTGTGGTGCTCAGTGGTGCATTTTGGTGGTCTGAGTCTCCCACTGAAAGTACTCTTGTGCCTGACCAGCACATGGTGGAGTGGGTGTGAGACATCAGCCCCTTTTACACTGCCAGATTTTCCGCGAATGTTCGGCCGATTTGCCGGCCAGCTGCGAGCGTTTACACACACAGAGCCGGATTGGCGAGTTGATCCGAGGCGCCCAATTTTCCGCCTCGTAGGGTAGTCATATCGGTGGAACGGTTTTAGTATAAACAGAGCGAGGCGGCTTTCCGCCTCGGGGGGGGGCTGTTGATGACTTGTGGGAGGGGCTGTTGATGACGCCGCACGTTCGACCCACTGGCGTGGACTTCAAACCCGGAAACAGCTGATAGCAGGAATGAGTATCTAGCAGCACTAAGGAGACGCAAACCAGAAGATGAACAACTGGGGAGATAAAGAATTGCGCGCGCGCCTTGCCCTCGCTAATGAGGAGGCCATTAACTGTCAGATGACGGGAACTGTGAAGGACGGGCCGATGTGCGAGAGAATCACTGAAGGACTGACCAGCCGCGGCTTTCCTCGGTACGTCACCGATTACGTCACACGCTGAGCTGCACGTTCTGTTACTAGTTCACACCCGCCATTGCCTCGAAAAAGGCGCATTCTGTATAAACACAAGAAGGCAGGCGGCAATTTGCCGCCCTCCCCGATTTTGTTTTTATACTGCCAATGCGGAAAGAAGAGGGATTGGGCTTTCCTGCAAATTTGCGCAATTCCTGTGTAAAAGAGGCTATCATCCAAGATAGTTCACAGCTTAGACAGAATCCTCCTCTCTGACACCACCATCAGAGAGTCACATGCCATTCCCACAATGTCACTGGCCTTGCGGATCAGTTTGTTGAGTCTGTTGGTGTCAGCCACCCTCAGCCTGCTGCCCCAGCACACAACAACATAGAGGATAGCACTGGCCACCACAGACTCATAAAAAATCTTGAGTCAAAGGAAGAGCAGAGGCTCATGTTGAAGGACTCACAGGACAGCCACTAACAAAACATTAAATTTATCACATAAATTAAAGGATCTTTATAAATTGTGGACCATTGTGAAATGTTTATATTTACCATTTCATGACAAGC
Source organism: Cephalopholis sonnerati (assembly GCA_019142605.1). NCBI lineage: Eukaryota > Metazoa > Chordata > Actinopteri > Perciformes > Serranidae > Cephalopholis > Cephalopholis sonnerati. The sequence goes on along the minus strand of JAGQAX010000022.1, from coordinate 33,957,892 downwards.
AAACGTCTGTGGCACTTGCACACATGAACTATTCTCTCTGAGAAGCAAAGGCAGAAAAGCTGTGATGTTGTACTACTGCAACACCTCATAGAGAAGAGGTCTGGAAGGACAATTGAGCATACAAAGCATGTGAGCAGGACACTGCAGACTGCTTTGGATCACATCTCCATCAGTCACCACTAATTTCTTTTCACCATAAAGACAATATTTTCCTGACCTTAGCCAAGTAGGTTTAGTCACCTAAATGTAACCACATCATACTATGTGTATTTACTTATGTGTGATATATCAGCACACTGTTGCTATATCCCCTGTATCAGTGGTTTTCAAACTTTTTGTGCCAAAGGCACACCAAAAGGCAAGCCAAAATGTCATGGTCTGCCTGTTTTTATATCTGTGCACAGTAGCTTCTATAACAGGTTTTATCACTCTCATCATGACATAAGACAATACAAATAAGAAAAAAAACAAGACAGGTAGCTTTTGTGATACTGTCTTCTGACATTTCTTTCTCTTTTTCCTTTCGGTGGTAGGTCGTCTTCACTGGTGCTTTGTTGTTATTTGCTCCATACAATAAAGCAGTCTTTTGTCCCACTCATGACTTTCTCCTTTTAACTGGCTGCCAATCGGGTCTTTTGAACTGTTACACACTTACAATTCCCACATGCTAATGGCAACAAATAGGTTCCCCTTAAAGGTTTTTTTAAATTAAATTAAACTACATGTGAGGATGGGGTCAGGGATACACTACTTTGGGTTGGACAACTATGGAGTGAATGATTCAAACATACTATAACATACCAACCACAGAATCGGGTTGTAGAGGATACTTTAATCTCCAAATGCAGGAAGTTTACATCACTGACACTACGTGTGTGGTTCTAAAAAAATAACATGGAAAAATACCTTTGAACACAATTCTTACAAAATATACATTAACAATTTTTCAATAATCACATCCACACTTACGCCTTTAAACAAGACTAGTAAACAACTCTCCACTCACGATAATATTACACGTGGTAAAAGTTATTATATATAGATAACAGGAAGAAGAAGAAGCTTTATTGTCACTGTAATGACAATAATACATTATTGTCATATAATGTATTGTATATAATGTATTAAGACAGCTAATTAACATAACCTAAACAAGGATCATCTAAGCTAGCACATCTCATGACGCAGCACTTAATTAACAAAGCAAACTGAAAAATACACAAAAGTAAGTATATTAACTGAAATTAAACTTGCTTTACAGATAAAGAAACCTGGGCGGATTCTCACCTTAATCACTCACGCACACACATTGATAAGGGAGAAGGAAAAAGGCATTATTTGGCCATGCTAAATTTAATTGCGGTGCTCTTACTGCTGAACTACTGCCGCTTGAAGCTCGTGCTGGTGATGCACAAGTCCGTGCACTGATTGGTGAGGGCTTTCGTAGACTACATTTTTTAGCTAGAGTTTGCTTCTTTATTGGAAAATGGGTGCGCACAACACACTGATACAGTCAGTTAAAAATTAATTCAGAACTTTTTGTGTAGGCCCAGTTGAATATTGCAGTAATAATGTGTGGTTATCACAAAATCCTACGACACACCTCGACTGACATCAAGGCACACCAGTGTGCCACGGCAAAGCGTTTCAGAACCACTGCCCTATATCATCAGCAAATCACAAACATCCTAGGTAATTATAAACTACAATTACTGACATGCGATTGTATGCCTCCATGCACAGGTCACAAGTTTCCCGTTTTCTCCTGAAAACATGAATGCTTCACACACATCTTTCCCCATCAGTACAAAAGATCTTTACATCAGCACAGTATCTAGGTGAACACCCAAGATTAGAGTCACCAATTCAGTATCTGACCAAATATTTCCCCTTCTGTTCCTGAGACATGACACTGAATAATGGCCAGAAAAGTGTTTTATGCAGAACATTATGATGTCACAGTGAAGCTGACCTTTGACCTTTTGGATATAAAATATCATCACTTCATTATTTCATCCTATTAGACATTTGTGCAAAGTTTTGTCATAATTAGCATGTGAATTCTTGAGTTATGGCCAAAAACATGTTTTGTAAGGTCACACTTACCTTGACCTTTTATCACTGACCACAAAATTCCAATCAGTTTATTCTTCAGTCCAAGTGGACATTTGTGTCAAATTTAAAGAAATTCCCTTATGGTGTTTTTAAGATATTGTGTTCACAAGAATGAGACAGATGCAAGGTCACAGTGACCTTGACCTTTGACCACCGAAATCCAATCAGTCCATTGTTGTGTCCAAGTGAACATTTTTGCCAAATTTGAAGAAATTCCCTCACGGTGTTTTTAAGATATCACATTTACAAAAATGTGGCAGACAAGGTCATAGTGACCTTGACCTTTGACCTATGACCACCAAAATCTAATCAGTTCATCGTTGAGTCTAAGTGGGCAGGTCTGCCAAATTTGAAAAAAATCCCTTGAGGTGTTTTTGAGATATTGTGTTTACAAGGATGGGACAGACGAATGCAATGACAACCCGAAAACATTACACCTCCCACCACAGTCCTGTAGAGTTTTATGTACATTGAATTTTCTTTAACAAAACACATTATGTGTATCCTTGAGTTCTAACAATGGTGCTGAATGTATTCTATTCCTCATAAAACACTTTCAAAAGTCATTTATTAAAATATTTTGGATCTTGCATTGTTGTTACTGTTTGAGGTTCACAGTTTTTAAACATCCTTGGCTCATTGCTGATGAAATCCCTACACCTCAAATAAATCATTTAACCAGAGCTATCTGTGCTGTAACATTCTGATATCCATGTTTGCTAGTTTGCAGTCTGTTTTTCACATCCATAGCATGCACATTGGTGCTGTACTTTGTCCATTACTGTCAATCAGTGGGATAGTTTAAGCTTGAACATGTATTTCATCAATGGAGTCCCTGTGCTTGTGAACAATACAAACAGAACAGGAACCCACTCATTAAAACATTGCTTGTTCGCATTTCAATGAAACACCTGTCTTCTATTTGACATTGTTTTAAAATCTTTTGATTGTTGCACTGACTAATTTCAGAGGGAAATGGACAGTACTATCAGTGTGTCTCAAATCCTATACTTCTGTGCTAAACACTTACTATATTGAGTGCACAAGTGCACTAAGTGCATTCACACTGCATAGTACAGGAAAATGCAGTGTACTACTGGCACACTCAAAACAGTCCAAAAGTTGAGTGGGGAATGATGGACACTACTCATCCTCAACGGTCACCATCTTTGTAACATAGCGGAACCTGTACATGTTATTAATGTTTTTTGCACTAAGTACCAATACTGTTGTCGAACAGAAGCCATCAGTAATGTTTGTTGGGTCGGTAATGATTTGGTATTGCCAACAATAATGTGAGTGCTAATTATTGTTAGCATTCACTGGCTAGCTAACTTGCTCCTAGCTACGGCAGCACATTTTAATCAATGATGCTGTGGTGTATGTTTGGTTTATGTGTAGGCAGAGATAGTGTTTAAATGTTGGTGATAATGCTCCACTGTCTGTTTGCAATTTGCAGTTTAATAAGAAGATGACGAAGAAGAGGCTGTTAATAAAAGCCACCGTCACATCCTGTAAGTGCAAAATGGCCCGGTGCAATTTGAGACATTTCCCTGTTGAAATTTGTGCACTACGCAAGACGTACATGGTGTTCATAGTGTACTACATTGAAGTGTACCAGCAGTATGCAAATTGAGACACACTCTGTGTTTTGCAACGTGTTGGGGATGCTGAGTGTGATGGACTTTTTCAATTGAGCTGATGACAGAACTGTCAGGAGCTTGTCTTGCCTGTATGTGTTTTAGTCTCATCCTGTTTATTCTGTAATGTTGTGTGTCATGATAAGTTATCTGTTACTGTGTTATGATGTGTAGTCCTGTCCTGTGTATTCTGTATCGCTGTGTTATGATGAAGTTATAATGGTTATGTTGTCTCTATATGAAGTGTTTTGGAATAGTTGCAGAAATGCTGTAGCTAATGGAGATCCTAATAAACTAAGCTAACCTTAACCCTAAACTGTCTACTTCCACTCTGTTTTAAAAATAATAGTTAATTGCTGCTTCTTCTTTGCATCATGATCAGGGTTGTGTGCATTGAAGTGAGCACACACCCTCCAAAAATCACACTCATCTGCCTGCCAGATTAGGTCAAATCTGCACTGCATAAAATCCAGGAGAGGATTACTAATCAAGCATTGTTACGGACTCACAACCTCAGAGCTTTCCCTGAGAAAAGGCCCTGACACTGTCCCAACACTGCTTAATATAATACCAGGGAGAGCTTTGTTCCTCTTTGTACATGTGTGTATGTTTCTCCCCGGAAGATACAGCCTGAAGTGCCCAAAGAACCTGCTCATTAATCACAGAAACACAGACAGTCTCTCTCTTACTCACACACACATCAGCACATCCTCCTGCTCCCATACAAGAGAGAGCTCAGAGGCCAAGTTAGAAAGAGCACTGTCTTCATATTAAAGCCATCCATCTTCACTATTCTGTGATTATATTGAGGATCTTAATGGAGAATATGTTGCTTTTCTGTTAGTAATCTCCTCAATTCATAACAAGACAGACAGTGAAACTCATAAACATCCCACAGTTCTAACCCCTCCACACACACAGACTAGGGCTGTGTATTGGCAAGAACCTGGCAATACAATACTTACCATGATACAGCGGTTAACAATCAATATACTGTGATACTGTGAGCAAGGTAATGAATTGCAATTTTCTAAAAAAAATCTCATTTTAAGAGCTAGCGGTGTGCCCTTTAAAACTGTTTCATAGGCCTGTGTACTCTGGCAATATGTTGTTACATTGGAGTGAATGACACATTACAGCACTGCTATCTCACGGTAGCGGGGTTAAATGGAACACAAAATGAACCACATGAACAGATCTTGCATATGTATTATGAATTAAAAAGTGATACAGTATTTTTGAGACGCAATACAGTATCACAGAACATAATATTGCAATACTCAAATGTACTGATATTTTCTTGCGTCCTCATGAAAGACCATAAAAACAAATGACCATAGGAAAGAAATACTGCTGCTAGACCAGCAGCGCTTCAGAAGTCATTCTCTTCCTAAGGGGTCGATCTCAGTCAGCTTCCTTAAAGACAGACGAAATTAGTCAATCAGTTGTTGTTACAGGTGGAGTCAAAGAATGCCACAATGCAAAGTGGACATATTGTCCATGACTCTCCTTAAATGAGAAACCTCATTGTACATTATTGCTAATGCTGTTGATGTAATGATTTGTTGTGTCCCGCTGTACACTACTCTGACTTTCTCGAGAAACAGGCAAAGTAGGCCAACATATCTCATTTTTAAGATCTTCATATAAAAACTGCTCTTAAAGGGCTTTGGTTACATGTTTTCTGCTCTGAGATAATGTCACTGCATCTATCTATAAAGCAAGAAATCTCTGTCAGTGTGTCTGTGTGTCTATGGCTCGCATATCTCTCTGATTTGTCAGATCAACCTGAGCTTTCGGATATGGCTTGCGCATGGCACGATGGTGTGCATCCTTGATGAAGTTTTTTGGATTAATATTCACAACATTATCATTAAAAGTTAAAATCCCATAGACCTCCGTGTAACCAATCAGCCTATCGTGCTCTCGCTCGCAGCTGTAGCCACGCCTCACGGCATAAAAGATCAAAGTATCCTATTGCAATACCGCTCTGCGTCACCCAAAACTTTGCACAGGTTTACCCCGGATGTCCACTGGATACGTCAAGTGGGCGATTCAGCCACAGCGCGGGTGCTGGAGCTAATCGCAGCCATTAAGTCACTGTAAACTGCTCCACCAGAAGCGGCTCAGCGCTCCGCTAAAAATACGCACCGGATCTATTTTTTGATGGACGCCGCGCGACTAAGCGTCAATTTCCACAGACCACATGAGTCAAACAGGAAGTCAGGCGCAGAAAAGACAAGAGTATGCGGTCAATTTTCAAAATAAAAACACCCATGAAAACTCCGGAGCGTATCGCTACAACAACATGACGTCAAAGTTTGTGGCCCCCGGCAGATAGAGAAATCTTTTCTTTGTTTGTTGATGTCTTTTTACCTCCAGTGTTTCTGCAAATTATCGTGTGACATCATGATCTCGCGATCAATTCCAGCCGCTCGCGTGCGCGCCGCTATAGATACGCTTCCAGTGGACATTGATGCCCGGCACAGGACGGAGGAGTCCGTGCCCCGGCCGGACCACGCATGCGACGGATCCAGTGTACACCTGGGGTTATGGCATTCCCTTTCGTCCCTCCCCCATATAGGAATAGATGAAGTGGTGCAGTTTGCATTAACATGACATTTTTCAGTAATCTCATTAAGTTTCACCACGCTCTTCTCATCTGCTCATGGTGTTTGCTGACATGGCTACAACATGGTTAGATTGACTAAAACATTGCCTAAACATCCCATACCAAAGTATGGCTAGGTTGGAAACGTTTGTTTTTCCTTTCAGGCGTGCAGGGTTTCGTACTTGCTAGCTACCATTTGAAGATTGTTCGCCTACGGCAAGCTAGGAAACCTAATGATGTTGCATGTCTCTCCATATCTCAGTGTACATTCATGTCTTACCCAATGTACAGTTTCTCAATTAACACTATGTAAGAGTATGTACACCTCTTTGTAAATCCAACCATTGAACACAGCCTCATTTGGCCATACATGAAGAATCTACTTAAGCTTCCACTTTTCTATAGAAAAACATACTTCCTATGGGCACTGCTCTAGTATCATTAAAGATACATAGTGTATACTAAAGGCTTCTTCATTGTCTTAATGAGTAATGAGACTAATTTGAGTTCAGTCAGAACCAGTTTAGTCAAAGAAAACTTTATTTCCATTTGCAGTATTATATTTGGCAGTATGGCTCTGTTCAAAGGCCTCTCTGCTGTTCCCAGTGCCTAAGTGGAAAGCCTTGGGGCAGAGAGAGCACACCCCTCTGCCATTCTCCATGCACACAAGGAAAGCCTGAGGCAGAAAGAGGAAACCTCCCTGCCAGGCCAAAGTAGTTTAAATAGAATGTCCTGAATGAGATTTGCCAATTGGTTGCATAGAAAGAAATCATGTGATCCATCAGCTGATCAATCAGTCGATTGGGCTGCTCAAGATCAGCTGATGTAGCTGGGATATGAGCTGAGCTTGACATCGTGTCCTGCCTGAACTAACAGTGAGAGCAGACTGAGTGCAAGTGGATGAGAGAAGCAATATAACTTTTGTGAAGCTTCCAAACTGCACATCAGCTTTTTTTTAGTGAGTGCGCAATTTTTTTTTCTTAACACCAGCCCAATGGGATTTGAGGTATGTCTGTGCTTCTGTGTTTCTGTGCTCAAAAGGATCCAATGTCTTCACAAAAAATCTGATTCTAAAAAATTCTTTAAGAATCAGACAATTTGGCTCAGTGGTGGATCCAGATATGTCTAAATGTGATAGATATGGGGTAAAAAATAATAAAAACAAAATTACTGGTAGTAAATTTTTAGTATGCCTAGTATACATGTTAACATACCACAGGCATATCAGTGAGCCAGACGCTGTTTCCATCATAGTAGAGAAAATTTGACTCACACGACTGATGAGCTGTGTCTCCTATCACAATACTTGCCTTCTTGTTTTTCACAATGTTCCAGCATGATTCTGATGTTTTCTTTTGATGCTTATGTTCACAGTATAAAATAAAGACTTAAAAAACATGCTCTGCTAATGAGATGAAAAATAACCACGGGTAAAAACAGCAGAGACTAACACTTCTCAAGGTACTTTTTCTACTATTTCTACACTATTATTCACTGTTTGAGGTTTGACCAGCACTTGTTTATCTTGTTGCGCCCTCTTCTTCTGCACTAGTATAATGGCACTTGACTGGAAAATTAGCGCCGCCTGCTGCATATCTCTGTCAATCTGCTGGCCGACAGTTTGACAGCTTGCCCACTCTATCAGAAATATGAGATTCACCTCTTACATGACTGACTTTTTATGAATCTGATTGGGTGGGAAAGCTGTCAATCTGAGTGGGCCCCGTCAATTTAGGCCCACATGTAAACTGACCTCTGATCTGGCCAGTCTACCCTCCTTTACAGCTTAGTACCTACAATCCTGTATTGTTTACTTGGGCAGCTGTGGTTCAAGAGGTAGAGTGGTCATCTACCAATCAGAAGGCTGTTGTCCCTGGCCCCTGCAGTCTTTTAGCTGAAGTGGCCTTAGGCAGATATTAAGCCCCTAATTGCTCCTGATGGCTGTGGCATCAGTGTGTGAGTGTGAATGCTTATTCCCTTCTGATGCACCTTGCATGGTAGCCTCTGCCACCAGTGTATGAATGGTGCTTGTTTTGTACAGTGTGTTAAGTGGTTGCTAAGACTAGAGAAGTGTGATATAAATACAGTCCATTTACAACCAACCACAACACATACCATAAGTTTTTAGATTGATTTCAAACTTCCCAAACAGAGAGTTGGTTTCAGTTTATTTTGGTGCACTATGGCAATCAACTTGCAAACACTGAAACTTGATCTAAAGGTCAACAATAAGATATGCTAAGTTTAAATGGATCCATTTAGCAAGTCTTCCAAAGCAACTGTCACAAAGTTCTCCACAAATCATACAAAACTCAGAAGTGGAGATTCTCAGAGTCAATGCTAAGGATTTGTATGGAGACCATTCCAGGCATCTATTAATGGTAAGTTGGTGCTGGCTAAAATAAAGCCGATCAAATGTTGACCCTTTCTTTATTGTACTTTGCTGTGTTTTGTTCATCTCAGTGTCTCAGTGAGTGACATCAACTTCGCCCACATTTAAGAGCACTGTTTGCAGTGGAAATGCTTGGGTCAAGGTACTGTTTCTGAATGGTTACCTTTGGTCCTAAACCTACCATACCAAAAGTGTTTGGTGGAAACAGGGCTTTAGTGTTTAGGATCTGTTCAGTAATTTGGCTGTGACTGTACTAAAAGAAATTGCACTTGAAGACCTAAGAGTGATTCTTAATGCAATATTTCACAAATGCATGGGGTGTCCGAAAACTTTTTTCCACCACTGTAGTTATAGTTTACTAATATTTGTAAGACTTGCCATTGTATGAACAGTGGTCGGCCCTGAGCATACTAACTGCCCTCTTTTGAGCAATAAATGGACTGCAGTGTTTCCAGCTCCACCTTTTAGTACCAGATCTGTGTGCTACGTACCCCAGAAGAGATGGGTGACCAAAAATGGGGATGGTTAGGAACGGTTCTATTGTTACCATCCACAACTTTTCACAGTGGAAAAAAAGCGTACAGAACTGAACTGAACCGTATCGGACTGCTTGGTTGAAACAGGGCTTTAGAGTGTGTGAATGAGAAAATGATATGGGCACAACAGTGTAACTGACTGTGTTCTGACATCTTGGCATAATACAGAGATTTGCTAAAAATGAAGCTATGACTCTAACTCGCTCTTTCCCATTAGCAAAAAGTAGTAAACACACTAAACACTAGCAGCCTCTCATTATTAGCCAGTGGTTAAAATAATAAATCTAGCTGATGGCAGGTCACATCAGCTGTTACTAATTAACTTAAATTCTGTGAGTGACTAGATGGCAGGCCAAAATTAAACTTGTCTCATTAAAATGCTCTCTGCTGGCAGTGTCCTGTACCATTTGTGAGGGCATATTGTTTCTCAGATTGTGATATCCCTCAAAGAACAGACCCTTTTCTACCAGATCTAGAGGTGTAACTGTTTGCCACAAACAGTCAGTTCTGTGGTGTATCTCAAACTATGTATGGTCGACCAAAGTTAAACAGGAAGTGGGTCTGTAAACTGTGATGGATATTTACAGAGAACAGTTTGGGTAGTCATTATACTGACTGCCTTCATTTTTACAAATGGAACGATGGCAAAATTACAAAAATAGGGTTGTAAAAAAGGGGATACTTAAGGCTTAGTACCTAACCTTAGTGCTTTGCTCAACAAAGCTCCTCCCTGAGTAGCAGTTTGAATGCGAGTGTGTAAGAGACAGACAAAATGAGAGACAAAAAGGTGGGTATTCTTGGTAGCATTATGCTGAGTAATGCAGTACAGCACAGAAAATGTACAAAAGAGAATACAGACATTAGTTAGGAAATGCTGGGAAGAGATCAAGAGATGGATGGATGATGTTGGAGAAGCATTCTAATGAGAGTGTCAAAGCAGAGACACAGAGAGGTGGAGCTCAGAGCCATAGTCTTGCGTTCCTCCTCACCTTGTTTGTCTTCATGGCTTTAAAAAGTTAACACCTCACATCTCCCCAATGTCCTCATTACTGCCTGTCTACCCCTGAGCCAGCAGGAAATATCCTCACATTTCAGGCAAACTCAGAGTTAGTTGTCAAGGAAAGCAGTGTAGGAGTTATGCAGCCTGTCACAGAGGTGAGAAGGGAACGAAAGGAATGAAGCAAATAAAGACTGAAAGAATGCAGGTGGAAAAGGCTGCTGCATAATGCATGTTGGAGGGAGAAAACAGAAGAGCTAAGGCAGAGAGACAGAAAGAGAGACAGGAAGAAAAAAAAGGAAGATAAGAGAATTTGTCAGGTAAAAAAGGCCTTTGTTCCTGCAGTCAAGAAACATCATTATTATTTTCACCTGGTCCTCTTGTCTTCCAATCAGGAAAATCCATGCTGTTAAGTGTCATTTAATAACTCTGAAAACTCAATTGCACTCAAAAGCTCAGGCCAACTTTCAGAGATCAACCTTTCAAGAGAGTTAAGTCAATATAGACTTGAGGGCTGTGGCTTGCTTAGAATCCATTGTTTGTCATTTATTACACAATGAGACTAAGACCCTATACACATAATGAGCATAGAACAATGGTGCTCCAGAAACAAAGAATGGTGTAGTCCATGTCACTGAACAGGTGGCAGGACAGCTGACATTTCACAATGACAGCCTTCCTGCCAAGATCATGTTATAATTTTAATGTGGTGTCTTACAGTAGTACATCAGTGTAATAGAGTACAGTACTGCATCAGTGTAATACTGTACAGCACTACATATGCACATGGACATGCCCAGCTGCTAAATTTGTGCTAAATTTCAACCTGGTCTCACTCCAAAGCTGCTGAAAAAACTGGCGCTTGACCAATGACTTCCGGCGTCACCCACCGACGAGAAAACCCATCCTTTTACATCGACTCGTTGTCGTTATTGTTTAACAGCCCGGTGGTGAAATGCGGTGGGACAACCACGAATGTTAACGTGGCGGAAGTCCGAGTAGGGCGGATGGGAGGGGTCCCGGGGACTTTCACCCGGGAGGCCAGTGTTCACATCCAGTATCAATGTAGAGCCAAATGCTGTTCTTTTATCCTAAACCCAACCATGTGCATGTTTTGGCAAAGCATTACCACGTGCATTTGTTGTTGAAGGAAAAAAAATGTCAATTTGCATTGTTGTACCGACGTACTATGTTTATTTTGAAAGTGACTATATGCAAATTGTACATTTCCTGTGAAAACGGAAGTGTATTTTGAAAACAGACAATGCATGTACTAGGCTGAAGGGGACACGGTGTCCCAGAACGTTAACAACCATTGCACCCAGGGTACCTTGCACGTCATATCTCAATGTGTAAAGTCCATGACGTCGATATGTGACAAGGTCAGGGTGAGAATGTGTCGTATATTTGGGGTTTTATGTCTCTTTTTGCAAGTATTGGTGGTGCTTTTTGTGGTTGGCTTTGGACAATGGTGGCGTGTGGCTGCAGGTCATTATCAGAATGAGGAAATCAACTCACCGGTCTGTAAGATCTCCTTCTGCTGACTTCTGCTAGCTAGCTGCAAGCTACCCAGGTCGAGGTTTTCAATGTAAACATCAGTAAACATCAAGAAAGATGGAAAAGATGGACACCAGCTAAACAAGCATCTTGCCAGCCAGCGTACTGACGTTGGAAATAAACTGGACAACTTCCAAGCTGCATCAGTTTTTAACAGGATATCAGGAACTGTGATATTCTTTGATTTACTGAAACTTGGCTAAATCCTGCACAACACCCTTCAGCCAGGAGGCTCTTTTTCTATATGTCAATCTGACAGAGCAGAGGACTCTGGAAGAAAAGAAGAGGAGACTGGTGTTTTAGGCTGAATGAGGACTGATGCGACACTGGGAATATGAGGTGCTGTCCTGGCCAGTCCTACTGTGAATCATTGCTAACCGTGTTCAGATGGATCAACCATGCAGCCGACTTTTTAGGGTTGGGTTGTGTCTATTGTTAAATCATTCCACAACCAGAAACCATGGATTACCAGAACCATCTTGAAACATGGACAATCATGAAGCAGCAGCCAACAATGTAAGAAGATGCAAAAAAGGACTAAGTTACGGTGCACAACTTTAAGGAGCTGATGGGACATTTCATTGGAGTTTTACCTTGTATAATTCCATATGACAAACAAATTGACTGATTGAATAATCAGTGTAATAGCAAGGGCCCCAGAAAAGAACTGAACAAACACCAAAAACAGATATCAGTTGTCTGTGAACACTAAACCAAAACCACTCACTTCATCCACTGTGAAGAGGTCAAAGGTCATCAAGAAGGAGTCAGTGAACAACCAAACAAAGACAAGTAGGATATTCACATCTCACACCAAAGACCATCTTTGAGCAGAGACCCAAAAGACAAGTGGTAATTTGAACCCTATTCAAAAGGTCAAAAGGACACTTTCATGTACAACAAAGGGCTTTTCTCTAGAGACAATCCTAATGCATGAGCATATTTCAATGGGTTGGTGTCATCTAAATTAGATAACATAAGAAATAAGATTAGCCATTTTGTCTCCCTTGGGAGAAATTTGTCATGGACGTTTGAGAGAACATAAGCGACACTACCACACACATGCACAGTCTATACAAACTACAATCAACATACAGTACCACCCCCCAAATCTGTACACTTCAAGAGTATCACACAATGCCCTAGTGCCATGTGTTGCACAAATGCGCTACCTTAAGTAATTACAAAAGTGCTCTGCACATCATAATTGCTAGGGCTGGGAATCACCAGAGCCTCCACGATACCATGTTATCATGATACTTAAGTCACGATACAATAATATTGCGATTTCAAACATGTTGGGGTATGCTGTGTTGCAATAAAATATATTGCGATATATTGTGATTTCTTACCTGTTTTCAACTGCAAATAATGTCCCTAAAGGAAAATTTGGTCAACATATGTATTATCTAATAAGATAAAGTTTTCAGTGTGTTCATCTCACTTCAGTTTTTCTTTTCCTTTTTTTTGCAGTAAAATGTATCTAGCGGACTGGAAAAGCAACTGATTATATAATTCAAGTTGGCTACCTAAAGTTTAATTTGTATTTGTAATATTGAAAATGTATATAATAAAAAAAACAAAACAATACTTGGCACTGAGTGACTATTTTTTTCCCCACCCCTGGTTACTACACAGATGCCTGACACCAAAATATTGCACATACTCCTGCCCTCACACCAGCATACATACACACTCTTCACCTCCTACTGTGAAGTAGTTTAAGTGGTAGTGGGACGAAAATTTATACCTGTTAAGCTTAGAGTATACTAACTTGCACCTTCTGCCTGAAAGCATAGGCTCATACTCCTTATGAAGGATGTGGTTTTGGTCAGTGGTGATTTGTAGGCCCTGCTTCCTCACTGTCTCCTCAAATATCTCCTGGAGAGAAGATAGGGGCAGCATGCCAATTATTTTTCCTGCCCTTCTGATCAGGTTTTTAAACCAATCAAATACTGATCCTTACTTTACTGTATATTTGCAGCCTATTGGTGTAGCAAAGATGCACGCCTTTACATTATGTGGGTCTACAGTGCAAGGAATTTGCTGCATAAGCAAGTAGTGAAGTGTGTGAATATGAAAAATTATTTGGACACAGTGAAAGGACTCTGACTTCTGACACATTCGTTGGTAAAATACACCAGTTCACTAAATTCTGATGTTTAATCTTTTAACCGTCCTCTCTTTGTTATTAGAAAAGGTCAGTAGCAGCTTCTCATTCTGGTTGGGATCTTTAATTATTCTCCAGGTCTTATTCTTTCAGCACCTGGTGTAAACATCCTTTAGGCAGAGTAGAGCAGAGCCTGTAGTATGTTCAGCTGAACAAACCACTCTTGTGATGCAATGATGTTTCCTAACAGGACACCCTCAATGGTACAGGAGTAGAAATGCCTCAGTATTTAGGGGGTTCCCAGAATTTCCTCAGTCAGTATGCAGTGCTCAGATCAGGCCCTCCGAGGACCCTTTTGATATTAAGGGGAGCGTAGTTACTTGGCTCCTCTTTCCCAAAGTCCACTATCAGCTCCATAGTCTTTCTGATATTCAGGCAGGTTGTTATCCTGACACCAGAGGCTCAGATCCTCTACTTCTTTCAGGTAGGCCTTTTCATTGTTATCTGTGATCAGACCCAACACTGCTGCGTCGTCAGCAAACTTAATTATGGTGTTGGAGTCTGAAGTAGCTACACAGTTGTGCGCGTACAGGGAGAACAGCAGGGTAATTAAAACGCAGCCCTGGGGTGCTTCAGTATTGAGGATGAGGGTGGAAGAGGTGTGTCCACCCAATTTCACACCTGGGGTCTGCCTGTCAGAAAGTCAAGGATTCACATGCACAATGAGGTGTTTAATCCCAGCTCCTTGAGCTTTGTGACCAGCCTGGAGTCAATGAAGTCAATGTACAGTAATCTCACATAGCTCCCTTTCTTTTCCAGGTGAGTCAGAGTGGTGTGGAGGATGTGTGCCATGGCATCCTCTGTAGATCAGTTGGGATGGTAGGCAAAAAAAGTTCACAAAGCAGTGAGTTCATTTCCTTATCCTGATCAGTGGATCCAAGTCAAATGTATATCATCATGTCGTATCATTGTTATCTAATATTAATCACAAAAGTACAGCTGATATTTAGAAATAACCTTAAATAGCATACATTTGCATAAATTTTGCAGAGCTGCCAGAGAGGCATCTGGAAAGATCGTAGCAATTCTAACAATAACTGAAAGTCCACTTAATAGCTTTTTCCTCGGTCTCCATTAGTGGATAGAATTTAATTTGATTAACTGTTCTCTATTTGCTGATGAAGATACAAGTTAAATTTCTAGTAAAAAGCAAGGCAATTAGACCCTAAGTTAATTTTTTGGGTTATTTTTTTATCACTTGATAAAGAGTGTGTAGCCATTTACTTTGATCATGGGTGTCATTGTTTACTGTCTAAATTAATCTTAGTTCGAGTTCCACTGTGTAAATCCTATCCAGTGGGGTTCCACAGTCTAATGAGGACCTCTCAGAGAATTCTTTACGTCAGGAATCTTGGGACTCCAATGGCTGCTAATTAGGATCCAATCCAAATATCCTCATTAGGAGCTCTCTCAATTATTTCACATTATACACATTTATGTGACATGCCTCAAGCAATTCTACATTGCAGGTGAAGGGGTGGATAAAGCCTCCTGCTGACTGTATTAGCATACTAATAGTATGCAGGCTATTTCTGGCTCTTGTTATTACTGCTGTGATCTAGCCATTGGTTCCTCTACTATCACAGATGTCACAACATGCCTGTATAAATTCACATACAGTACAGGCCAAAAGTTTGGACACACCTTCTCATTCAATGCATTTTCTTTATTTTCATGACTATTTACATTGTAGATTCTCACTGAAGGCATCAAAACTATGAATGAACACATGTGGAGTTATGTACTTAACAAAAAAAGGTGACATAACTGAAAACATGTTTTATATTCTAATTTCTTCAAAATAGCCACCCTTTGCTCTGTTTACTGCTTTGCACACTCTTGGCATTCTCTCGATGAGCTTCAAGAGGTGGTCACCTGAAATGGTTTTCACTTCACAGGTGTGCCTTAACAGGGTTAATTAGTGGAATTTCTTGCTTTATCAATGGGGTTGGGACCATCAGTTGTGTTGCGCAGAAGTCAGGTTAATACACAGCCGACAGCCCTATTGGACAACTGTTAAAATTCATATTATGGCAAGAACCAATCAGCTAACTAAAGAAAAACGAGTGGCCATCATTACTTTAAGAAATGAAGGTCAGTCAGTCTGGAAAATTGCAAAAACTTTAAATGTGTCCCCAAGTGGAGTCGCAAAAACCATCGAGCGCTACAACGAAACTGGCACACATGAGGACCGACCCAGGAAAGGAAGACCAAGAGTCACCTCTGCTTCTGAGGATAAGTTCATCCAAGTCACCAGCCTCAGAAATCGCAAGTTAACAGCAGCTCAGATCAGAGACCAGATGAATGCCACACAGAGTTCTAGCAGCAGACCCATCTCTAGAACAACTGTTAAGAGGAGACTGCGCGAATCAGGCCTTCATGGTCAAATAGCTGCTAGGAAACTACTGCTAAGGAGAGGCAACAAGCAGAAGAGATTTGTTTGGGCCAAGAAACACAAGGAATGGACATTAGACCAGTGGAAATCTGTGCTTTGGTCTGATGAGTCCAAATTTGAGATCTTTGGTTCCAACCGCCGTGTCTTTGTGAGACGCAGAAAAGGTGAACGGATGGATTCCACATGCCTAGTTCCCACTGTGAAGCATGGAGGAGGAGGTGTGATGGTGTGGGGGTGTTTTGCTGGTGACACTGTTGGGGATTTATTCAAAATTGAAGGCACAATGAACCAGCATGGCTACCACAGCATCCTGCAGCGACATGCCATCCCATCCGGTTTGCGTTTAGTTGGACGATCATTTATTTTTCAACAGGACAATGACCCCAAACACACCTCCAGGCTGTGTAAGGGCTATTTGACCAAGAAGGAGAGTGATGGAGTGCTGCAGCAGATGACCTGGCCTCCACAGTCACCAGACCTGAACCCAATCGAAATGGTTTGGGGTGAGCTGGACCGCAGAGTGAAGGCAAAGGGGCCAACAAGTGCTAAACACCTCTGGGAACTCCTTCAAGACTGTTGGAAAACCATTTCAGGTGACTACCTCTTGAAGCTCATCGAGAGAATGCCAAGAGTGTGCAAAGCAGTAATCAGAGCAAAGGGTGGCTATTTTGAAGAAACTAGACTATAAAACATGTTTTTAGTTATTTCACCTTTTTTTGTTAAGTACATAACTCCACGTGTTCATTCATAGTTTTGATGCCTTCAGTGAGAATCTACAATGTAAATAGTCATGAAAATAAAGAAAATGCATTGAATGAGAAGGTGTGTCCAAACTGTTGGCCTGTACTGTATATACATATATTTCCACATATTTTCCTACCATGAATGCATGTCACACTGATGAAAACTATGTTCTTCTGCCAAAGCAGGTGTTATAATAGGGATGCATGATAATACCGGCACATCATCAGTATCGCCAAATATTGGCTTTAAAATGAACTATCAGTATCGGCCAACATGCTTTTTCTTAATTTGTGCAATGTATGAATACTACATACATTGAAAAGTATTCATATATCCATCTGCTGGTGGGCCATCACAATAAGAGTATGCATGCGTAATATGACGATAATATCATTACATAAGAGACCCGATGATCCAAAAATTAGGTGGGGAAAAAAGTGAATATACCAATATGGGTATCATTCATCAGCCAAGTGAGTTGATATATATTGGCATATCAGATATTGGCAAAAAATCCTATATCAAGCATCCCTAGTTATTAACAAGCACTAACAAGGAGCCCAAACATTTGCCATAATTACTCTTGTGTGTTTTAAATATGTTGAATGATACACTGGAGTTATACTGGATACTGGAACATTTTTACAAGTTTAATCTTGTTGAAATCAGCCACTGTAATATATTTCTAAGGACTGTATAATTACCTTTAGCGGTAACTGGTATTAGGGATGGCAGCAGCTCAGTCCATAAGGATCTGGGTTGGGAACCAGAGGGTTGCCAGTTTAAGCCCCCATCTGGACCAAATATGAACCATGGACTGGTTGCTGGAGAGGTGCTACCTCACCTCCAAATGCCCATGTGCATGTTTGTGTATTTCAGGCCTGTCTGTATATGACAACAGAGTGAAAAAACTGACTTTTCCCTCGGGGATTAAAAAAGTATATCTTCTTAATTTTTGCTTTTAAACATCACACCATTTCCTGTGGGCAAGTAGCTGTTATTGTCTTTTCTCATGGGCTTTCATAGAAAGATATTATGTAGCTCTATTGTTCTACACAAGTTTGAGGCGTCTGTGCAGCAGACTTTGCTTTTAAACTGTGTGGTACTTTGTGTAAATAATGCTTCACAAACAGTTTGGCTATGCACCATCTGCTCAAATTGCATGTGAAGTAATTAACTCCAAACCAATAATGAAATGGTACGTTTAGTTTCTCAATGTGATGCACACTCACTCGCCAATTCATTGCAATGCAACAGTCCTGCAAT
Source organism: Cephalopholis sonnerati (assembly GCA_019142605.1). Taxonomy (NCBI): domain Eukaryota; kingdom Metazoa; phylum Chordata; class Actinopteri; order Perciformes; family Serranidae; genus Cephalopholis; species Cephalopholis sonnerati. Next base: position 33,939,469 of record JAGQAX010000022.1, on the reverse strand, counting down.
ATTCTACCTTCATGAAGGTTACGATGGTCAGTTTCAGTTGACACAGTTTCAAAGAGGTGTTGGTGGAACATGATCATTTTGGAGAATGTAGTCAGTTGTAATTCAACAGAAATACAAACTACAGTCTGCACACTAACCACAAAGTTTAATCAAAACCTTCATGAAGAAAGGATTTGTTGCAGGACTGTTACATTAAACTGCATTTGTTTTAGCTAGTTGAACTAAAACTGAGTGCATTTCCTATTAATCATAGATGGTGAGAAATAGGCAGGCGATTTCCAACAAGAACACTGGGCGGGGATAAGGGATGGGTATCATTTGGTTTTGATGATACCACAACTCTAATTGATACTACTTATTGATCCGCTTCTTTTATGGTACTCTTATCGGTTCTTTTCGGGGGGGGGGGGGGGGGGTTAAGAGAAAAAAATGAAACAAATTCAGAATGTATGTGAGTACAGTATATAAATTAACATTCTACTACTGCACTGGTTCCAAAATGCTCCAGCCACAGGTTCCAGATTTCTTCTTGATCATTAGTTCAAGGTCCACACAGCTTAATAACAGCTTGGCCATGTCGTTGAGTTAGTTTGCTGTCTCAGTCAAGTATCTGTCTGTTAGTCCCTCACTTCACAACAGGAAATGGCACTTCAAAATGAAAGCTCTGTGCTTGAAATATACTGGACTTCAAAATAAAGTGTTTTTTACAAACTTGGCAAGTTTGCAAGTCACTTGCAGACCATTCAGAATGGACCCATGACCCACCAGTTGAAGCCCAATATCACAAACCACAATTTTCCTCAGATGGCTTAACAGCATATGACATCCCTCTGTCCTTGGACCCTAACAGCAGATAAGGAAAAACTCCCAAAAAACCCTTCAACAAGGAAAAAATGTTAGAACTTTCAGAAACCTGAAAAAATGACTATTGTAGACTGTAACATAACTGAGGTGGATGGGGTAGGAGATGAACTACGAGCTAAAACAGGAAAATGATGCATTTCTCCACCTGTATGTGATGCATTTTTGCTAGATGTTTTGAAAGACTGCTCCTGTTTCCATTCTTACATGGACAGGGGTTGTTGGATTTGCAGCAACAAGCAGTATTGGCACCAGTTCTTGTTAAGTATATCCATACCTCGGAGCGTTTTGCTCTCTCCGTCATCTTCTGTCAGTACGTTTACATGCACAGTTAGGCCGAGCTAAGTTTATAGCTCCACCAGGCCACTTAATTGGACTACTGTCCTTGTCCCAGTATACAAGCACGGGACTCCACTGCAATAGGTAGTGAAATGCCCCCTTTCAGCTTGTTTGTATTGGACCTTTTTCCAGTTGACCTATTGACCAGACAATCAACAAATAAGTTTGCTACTGTTAGGTCACAGCAAAGTGGTTCCATGGTGGATAACTTTATAGCTCTGTGCATGATTTCTGATGTACATGATTTCTACATGATGTATACCTTACTTTTTCTTTTTCTTCTCTTCTTCTGATACACATTTAATGCTATCTGACTTCTGGGTCAAAGCCCGGGGTGGAAACTGTGGAGCATGCACAGAGCACCTAGGCCAGTTTGAGTCTGATTGACTGCATACACGCAAAACTAATTTGACTCGCAGATGCATAGTCTGACTTTGACAAATCTGATTTAGTACGATTGCAGTAGGACTAACATGTTAACATGCTTTTTAAAAGTGCGGTTTTCGTCGGACTCACACAATAAATCAATTTTCTCAAACGTCATCTAAACATACTGACTGAGAGCAGGGCCTCGATATATGAGTGTGACACAGAGTGGCAGAGCTGTGAGCTGTTAGGCTCCAACACAGAAAGCTCTCCTCTGGACTGAATAGCAAAAAAGCATCAGTGATGAATGTCTTAATCTTGCAAATTACAGAGTTGGTGAGATAAAAACTGTACAAGATAATGTTTATGTAACCTCAATAAACAGAAATACATCTTTTCAATTTCTCTAATCCTGATGGCAGACCTGTTAACATTGTAGCTTATCAATACTACAGTCTTTAATAATTTGGCCCCAGAGCCCTAGTCGAGAACAGGGCTCAAAAACAGAAAGTTAAACCCTCATTTTGTGCAGGGTTTACACGTCACTAATTGTTAGGCACATTTAGGCATGACCCCAAAGCACTGATCATACAAACCATCGGTGGAGAACCCCAGATGCCCATCTCCCCAGCTCCTCCTGGGGGACCCCAGGGCATTCCTTAGCCAGAGGAGCTATGTAATCCCTCAGGCATGTTCTGGGTCTGCCCCAGGGCCTCCTGCCAATGCCCAGAACGCCTCTAACAGGAGGCGCTCGGGGGGCATCCTGATAAGATGCCAGAATGACCTCAACTGACCTTTGTCATCGCAAAGAAGCAGCAGCTTTACTCCTAGCTCCCTCCGGATATCTGAGCTCCTTACCCCATCTCTAAGGCTGAGCCTAGCCACCCCATCGAAGAAACTTATTTCAGCTGCTGTTATCCATTATCTCATTCTTTCTGTCACTACCCAAAGCTCATGACCATGGGTGAGGGTTGGGACATAGATGGACCAGTCAAATCTGATTAGTCAAATCACTGTATTTTATTTAGCTGTGTCATTGTACACAAAACCAACATAAGCCATGAATGTGACTTCACATGGAGTGAATATTTTGGCAAACAGTCTCATTTGAGGCCTCTTGCAGGAGCTGCTTGGTCCAGAGGGTCTAACAGACGGGGCTGATGTTATGATATTCCTGTCCCTTTATCACTTCTTAATAACTTAATGAGTTCCTTGGCCTTAAAAAAGTGTGTAAGTTAAATAAATGTTGAAGAATATCTTGTAAGGAGGACCTTAATTGTAAAAAAATCAGAGATAGAGAGGAATCAGGCAATTGCAGCTGGGCCAACTTTTAGTGATTATGTAAGTGCAGCCAGTCAGAGTGAGGCAGTCAGAGTAAAGAGAGTATCTGACTGGCAGGAGATAAGTCCTTAAGAGCAACAGTATGGTCACCCTTCGCGTGTTGCGAATTAGCCATATTAGGTTTACATGATTGAAAATACACCCAAAACACACATTAAACGTGGCTTAATAGCGACAATTTCAAACACAAGTACACATATCTGCTTTTTTTCAACTGGCAGGATTCATAGAAAACACACTTTGCTGGACACATTTTCCCCCAATACAACATGCTAATGTTATTAGTATAAGCCTATAGCATTTTACATTGTATAAATTAGCCTTGTGGCTAGTAGAAATTCCCTCTACTCATATTAAGCCAGGGACAGCAGCAACATTTAATAAAGGTAACATTACAAAATGGAGCTCCATTACAACTCACAAGGTTCACCAACAAAAAAAAACTCTTATGCTAAACATGTTTTCCAAACAACTACAACATGCTAACGTTATTAACACAAACTTATGGCATTTTTCATTGTAAAAATTAGCCTAGCAAGTAGTCATGGTTTTCCTCTACTCATATGAAGCCAGGATAAATCACACACGACGTACAATGCTATTTTGTGGAGGCTTTATTGTCCTTTCAATTTATTGTTTCTTCTTCTTCTTCTTACCGTCAGGATTTTTAAATACCCTGGTATACCGTAATACCGTGATACCACTCCCACTACCTCAAGAGAACCAAAATCTACTTTGTGATCCAGCAAGGCAGGCATCAGTCATATAGGAACTGGTACCAAACCCTAAATTCTATGCTAACAGTAAGTCACCAAAATAATAATTAGACAGTCAGTTACATACATATATACATACGGTGAAAGGGGTGAAAGTAGTTTTAAATTCTTGCCGGTACTATTACCAAAACCCTCATCTCTCTCTCACTTCATGCAATTTAAAATAGCAAGGTCAAAACCCAAACAAATACATTTCAATTAGTGGTGGGACGCGATTAAAAAAATGTATCTAATTAATTAGAGGCTTTGTAATTAATTAATCGCGATTAATCGCATTTTTATCAAATAGCAATATTTGACACAGTAAGCACTGTTTTTCAATTCAGATAAATTCAGACAGCAAAAATGTTTATTTTTCACTTTTCATTTTTCAAGAGTTTGATAATTTGTCAGACATAGACTTACTTATTTTGGCTCTGAACCTCGTTATCTGGTCTATTGTGGGCCAGAGCGTGGATAACAAATCAGAAATGTTGCTCGGGCTTGGCCCACTTGACATGCTGCTGTGTTGTGCTATGGCCTACTCAAGTGCTGAATTTGTTATTTACGTGACAACGCCTGAACGCAACACAGGCTCCGCTCCAACTAAGTGTGTGTGCTGTGCTGCGCTGCTGTGCGGTGTGTTTGACTGTGCGTAACAGCAGCCTTTTGATGGTCATCTACACACTGTCCATGTGTGATCACGGTAAACAGGCAAGCTGTAACCGTGGTAACAATAACTATGTCAGGTAACAAACTGCATCGGGCTCGGGTCGGGTTCGCACTTAAAAATCAGAAAGGCTGTGGGGTTTGGGCCGGGCTCGGATATAACCGTCTCGGACTCCGGTTGGGTTCGGTCAGGAAAATGCGGCCCGACTGTTTGCCTGTATCAGGACTGTGGTAGCTAACGTTAGCTCTGGTGTCCGTGCTCGCAGCACCATGTTTTGCATTGAGCAGATACCGTAGGCTTGAAGTGTGTGCATCAGTATTAGCAGTGTGCCAGAAATTAGGGAACTGAGAAAGGTGCGATTAAATGCGTTATTTTTTTAACGCGTTATTTTTCCCGTAATTAATTAATCGAAATTAAGGCGTTAAAGTCCCAGTCCTAATTTCAATATTTTACTGTAGGCTACCTGTAGGCCTATGGAGTAGGCAGGAATTAAAAACACTTGAAAGTGTTTCAGCCAACCACAAGAATGTGTGGAATTTCGTGTAACTTATTGTTCGTCCAGTCCCGGCGCAAGCGGCATTTCTTGACGTCTGTGGACCAGTTGTGGAAAACGTCCCAGTGCATTAAATCAAATGCACCGATCCCCATAGCAACCGCTGTGTTTCGGAAGTAGACGCGCATGCGCACTCACGTACTGCTGAGTGAAATCTCCGGTCGTTAGCTCATAAGCAGTTTCTTTTCCGAGCTGTTCTGTATCGCTAAAATTGAACAAAATAACACGAAACACAACTGCTTACTCTCCTACTGATTTTAATTGGGACATTTTGCAACGAACGTAAAGACATTAAACGTGTGGTACATGTTTCAAAGGCTGGGCGCAGAGGAGACCACCGGGCTCTCCGAGGGGAGGGGGAGAGAAGCAGGGCAAGAGCCTTGAGGAAGAGAGGGAGATGCCCGGCCAAGGCTCCGTCCAGCATGGACTAAAACACAGCACGGACAGTTCAGAAACAATTCGGAGTGAGTTAAAAGGAATTTTTAAACAGACAAAGTAGTTTTCAAGACTGCGTACTGCTAGCGGATCTATTTTCTGACCCAGAGTGCGGCCGTGACTGGTTCTGAATGAGGGCTTTATAGCAGGCAGCCGCTCTCCCATCTTCCTGGTACTGCGTACCGCCACTTAATCTTTTAGTGGTACGCAGTACCGGACCGTACCGGCTTACTTTCACCCCTGCATACGGTGGCATGGTGTCACTCATTGAAGAAAAAAAATCTTAAAAACCAATCACTGAAACAAACACGCATGCAGGGAGATACTCAAACACACACATTCACACGTTTCCAAACTGTATTTTGCCACATTTCTGATTAACAGTGGCAGTGGGCTAATGCCTGTACATTTCTGACCGCCCTCCCAACAGGGAGGCTCCCGAAACATCTGGACCTGGCTTTGACATGGCCAGACTCACACATAAAGCCATGTACATACAGCTATGCCAATGTCGAGAAACACACACAAAAACTCACCCAGAAAAACAGAAGGCCAGAACACAGCTTTATGTTGTGGCTGTAAATTGCAGCTTTTAACTGGCTTCAAGCCTGAGAATATTCTCGCACCACCACCACAAGAAATGTTTGGATCAGTGGTCTTGAGGTCCTTCAACCTCTTAGGTTAAATTAAGAGTTTAATTGGATTGTTATGATTTGATAATCCTCTCAATTTTGTTTTATTTTTTTTTTGTAAAAGCTATGGCACTTCCCTGAGGTTTTTATTTTACATTGGTTGCAGTACGTTAAAATTTGTCTGTAATTTTCTATTCCCTGTTTCTGTGTTTCATAGATTGTATCCTGCTATTTGGTAGTCCAAACATCCCATAAGGCTGTGCCTTTGAGCGTAAAAGTAGAAATACCCAGAATACAAAAAGACAGCGAGGAACTGTTGACGTCTCATATTTGCACTGCTCCATCATCTCAATTGCAGTTTAATGTTGTATCCAGAACTGTTGTTTTTTTGATTCACAATGATACTGATCAGTGCAGAGTAGGGCTGGGCGATAAATCGATTTTATCGATTAATTACACTGCATGAAAAGAGGGATTTCCGTCAGTATGCGGCACTGTAGATTGCCGTGGAATTTCAGGTTTACGGCTGCGCGCGGCAATTTACAGGCAACACAGAAAACTGCCGGAAACTGTCGTAAATTGTCGTGGGCCTTGCTTGGCAGTTGTCCCCCCTTCCCTTAATTCTAGGGGAGGCTTTAACATGTAAATGAACATGCTGTGAGCTATACAAATGCAAACCAGGGGAGCAGGGGGAGTTTCACTCCCCACACAGAGGTGACATTTTTCTAAAAGGTATTAACTTCATTCATCTCTGGTATTTAGATGAGGCTTAGTATAGCCTAATTATAGACTCTTAAATTTTAGCTTGAATTGATTTATTTCATGAAAGTATGCTAGATTAATTACTGTGTATGGTCATAAGCAATGGTCAATGTTAAATAAAAAAGATACACAAAACAATTTATTTCAACAATTAGTTCTAATCAGGCTGCACAAAGGTCAAATGTGCATTTCATGCAAACAACATCACAGTCTCCTAGAGCTCAACCACTGTGCGTAGTGGCATGACTGCAGTGACCTCTTCCATAAACAATGATCATGTGACTGGAGGAGCCCGACAAGCCGTCTAGCCCTCGTCCAATCACGTGCGAGCTCGGCATGATTCAAACGGAAGACCTCGCAAGACGAGCATATCAACAGTCCTGTTTTTAACTGCTGTACATTCAGACAGTCTCCTCCGTTTCGCGTGTTTTTCGCTGCTTTGCTGTTTTGTGAACTACAATGGCTGGACAGCGTCTCTCCTTCAACACCCGGAAACTCCTCAGCATGGACGAAGACACTGCTGAACGCTGTCAGTGGGCTGTCTGCCAGCTTGCTGTGTTTGCTGCCGATATGACTCAGCAGTTCACCGCAGTAAACTCGTGTGGAGGAGACAAACTAACAAGAGGAGACGGGTGCACAATCCCCAAACGGCGGTAAGAATATATTCGGTGACTGCTAGCTAAGCTAAAAGTAAAAGAACAAATGAAGAAGCAGAACCAGTCTAAGTTTGTTTATTAAAGTGTATTTTTTGGTCTTGTAATTTACAGGAAGCAGTACGCCGTCTCCACAACTCGGAGACAAACTGTATGCACTACGAACCGGAGCGAGGGTAAGTTTAAAGAATATGCTTTCATTGTGCTGTATGAGGAAACGTTCAGACACGTTCTTGACCGAACTTAACCATACATTTTGTTTTTCACAGACTGACCTCGCCTCATAACGAGGCCGTGACCTCCTATTTACTGAGAGCTCTGTCTGCAAGTCTGGATTCACTTGATACAGATAATGACGCCATTGTGTGTAAGTGACTTTTACTGTTTTCCTTTTTTACTTTTTACTGTGACTTTTAGATCAGACTCGTTGTTGGTCAGTGTGACTATTTTTCAGGTGCATTAATAGATGTGTTGTGTCAATATGCAGTGCACTGTGCAGTACTTATTGTCTTTACTGATTGTTTTTACAGCTGCTGGAAGCGAGACAGTGTCCTGGCAGAGGATGAGGCGGACCTATGGAAATGCGCCACCGTAGACATGATGTCTGATGAGGAAGACTGCACACTTGACGGGGTGTCTGGGTAGATTGTGCGACCTCCGTCGTTCCGCAGCCAGGAGCTGACTGAACTCTGTGCAACGCTGCAGTCAGATTGAAAGCGAACCCGAACTACAGGGCAGCACCACAGACGTCTGCAAGATGGAGCACATGCAGACAGATCGCCGTCAGATGCCGTACAGCTCCGAGGCGGCGAATAATAGACAGTTGATAGCGCTGTAGGATTTTGATTTGTTGTTGAAATCTCCTACTTGTACTTGTACATAGTTGTGTGTTATAAATAAAGCTCTTTCTTTGAATAAACATGTTCCTCACAAATGTTCCTTTACTCAATAAATTCATTCATGTCCTTGATGGTAATAATAGTGTAGCCCATAGGATAACAATGACATGAATATACAACATAATAATTTAATTTTAATTTTTAATAATAATTATACATTTATAATTATTATTATATTATAAGTATTATTATTATTCTTTATATATATATATATATATATATATATATATATATATATATATTTTATTATTGTAGGGGAGGGATTTACATTTATAATGACCCAGGGTGACCAATAGCGACAGATCAGCCAACCAATCACGAGTGATTTTTCTTGTTTCAAAGTAGTGGTTTCATCCAATCCTGGAGTGAGGAATTTCAAGCCAGACATGGCTCCGCTGCTATTCATATGCTAATTAGAGCCATTAGCACCTCCCAGGAGGTCACATACATCATGGGTCCGTATTCGACAATTTGTGGCACCCGAAAACGCCACGTTCGCAGCCTGTAAATTGTCGGAAACTGCCGAAAACGAGTGAGATTTCCGGGCGTTTACGGGGACGAAAATCCCGCTTTTTATGCAGTGCTAGAATTTGTAGTTTAGGTCGATTTGTTTTAATGAAAAATTAGTTTCTCTTTAATATCCGCCACCGATGCTCCCCGCTGGACTCCCGGAGTTCAGAGTGGGCTCCCCCCCTCCCCGCTTGATACACAAACAACATGGCAGCGAGCGGGTGTCTTCAGTTATTAGGAATTAAATTGGTTTTGTGGCGTCAGACACAGAACAAACAGCACCCCGCTGCAAAGTGTGTTTGAACGCTGTCGCAACCAAAGGTAGCAGTGCTACCAATTTACTGCAGCACCTCAAACAGAGGCATGCTGCCGAGTGGGAGAGGTGTTGCTCCCTACGAAATGAACAAGACCGTGGCAGCCCCAGCACCGCCGCCAAAAAACAACCTACCAGCTTGGAAACATTTACAAACTGTGTCCCGTATGATAAGAAAGGGGCACGGTGGAAAGCGTTCACGGATGCAGTCGTGATGTATATTGCTAGAGATTATGTTTTGCATTGTGTCACTTTCAGTTTGAAACTAGAAAAGCTTATTGAAAAGTTACATTTTCACTGTTGTTTACAACAGAAGGCTACTATTTGATGCTGTTGATTATGCAGTGAATGCAGATGTTTAATTTTTTTTACATGATTCAGGGAATCAAAATAGTGGCCAAATAGTTTTTGTATACCACAGGCATCTTTTTATTATGCAAAACATGTTAAGATAACTGAAAGTTATGTTTGCACTTTACTTTATCAACCTCAACAGGGGAAATATACTGAATATCAAAACTTTTGTTTAAAAAACTTGTGTAAATGTTTTGTCAAAAAAGGGTCACATAATTTTATGTTTTACTTATTTTTTAAGTTAGTTTGAGGGTGCATTGTGTCACAGTCAGTTTGAAACTAGAGAAAGCTTACTGAAAAGTTACATTTTTACTGCTTACAATGGCAGGCAGGGCATGCCATCTCTTCTTTTTGGCTTTTTTTCTGATTGGACTTTAACCCCAGAGGGGGAAATCAAAACAAAGTAAAGCTGAAACTTGTTTTGAAAGATTTCTTTGTCATCTGCAAATTGATTTTAAACAGGAGGGGGAAAAAAAAGATTTAAATCGTGAATCAGATTTGTTGTGAAAAAATCGGGGATTTTTTTTAGGCCATATCACCCAGCCCTAGTGCAGAATATGCATCTGACTGGAATGTTACCTGAGAAGTAAATGATTGAGTTCCACATTACATGTCAGGTAGTGACTGTTGTGGCTATGTGGATGTGGCTTCAGAAATTAAAACTAGAAGTATATAGGATAAGGATATATATTCTCCTGAGACCCAAAGTTTTATTTGGTATGCATTTTAATTTCTCCCAGCTATTTGGGATCAATGGGACCCAATAAGTATAAAAACTAAACATTGTCAACAATAATTAAGTCCCAATGTCCTCAAACGAGGCGATAAAGTCTCAATGTCCTCAGACGAGACAACAATTAAGTCCCACTGTTCTAAAACAAGACAAAAATAAAGTCCCAATGTCTTAAGACAAGCAGTTCCTAATTAACAGCGTCTTGTTACTGTTGCTAAAATTGGTCAAATTTGTTGCCGTATCACACTACAAACATTATCAATCAGAAATAAACAAGTTTCAACCTTAAAATGTGACCATGTTATGGACCTTGTCCACTTTTGTGTCGCTGCAGACCGACTTGGCAGAGATGGCTGCAGTCTTGTTTTTACATGGATTAGTCTATTGTACTCTCACCCCCACTAGATGGCACAAAAATGTGTCCACAGAGCTGCCTGTTCGTCCTGCGGACACTGAGGTCCTTTGATGTGTGTGTGGAGATAATGACGATGTTCTATCCCACAGTGGCGGCCAGTGCTCTTCTCTGCACTGCAGGGTGTTGGGGAAGCAGCTTGACAGACAAAAACACCAAGCATTTGGACAAGCTGGTTAAAAAAGCTGGCTCAGTGCTCGGCAGGAGACTGGACCCACTAAGAACTGTGGTGGAGAGGGGCACACTGAACAAACTGAAAGCTATAATGGACAATAACAGACACCCTCTCCACAGCCTCCTGGAGCGACAGAGGAGCAGCTGCAGCAGTCGGCTCATCTCACTGCATTGCAGAACAGAGAGTTTCAGGAGATCCTTCGTCCCCACGGCAATAAGACTGTTTAACACCTCCTGAATCCAATCACACACCCCTTTACATACATTACATTAGCCACAACTGGCTGGACTGTGTAATGGACAATTTTATTTCAATTTAATCTCTATTTGTTTTTTTTTATTTTAATGTATGTTTTTTCTTTTATGAGCTGCTGAACAGCTGAATTTCCCTTTGGGATAAATAAAGTTCTTTCTATTCTATTTTTTCTATTGTTATCGGAATACGTCCTAATTTTTTTCTCTTCGCAAAAATATCTGACGGCGGTATTATAATTCCTCTAACAGACTGCTATGTTGGGATCACTGGACTCCCCAGCTGATTGGTTCATTTGTTAATACTAACATTTCTTGTAAACTCTGCCCACTTAAAATGACTGCTGAGGACCAGTTCATCCTATAAACAAAAGCTGCAGAGCGCCATTTCCCACAGTCGCAACCCAACCCAGTTGAGACCATACCTATGGAGCCACTCTTCAGTCACCATTGGTCCTTGTGGCATGTGACCCTGTGATGTCATCAGGTCAACAAAAAAAGCCACTCTCTGCTCTTCCTTTCTCTTTCTCCAGGGACCCCCTGCAAGGAGGGCCACTGCTGCTGCTGGAGGACCTGCCTGCCCCTCCTCCAATTTTCCTCACCTCTCTGAATTCTTACAGCAGAAAAGTCTCTCTGATCACATCACCACACAAGGCCTGCTCAAAGCAGACACAGAACTCCTCTAATTGGTAGAAGTGACTAGACAAGTTAGTGTCTGCAGCAGACACAAAGTCTGCAAGCTTGCAAGCAACAAGGAGCGATAAAGCCAAATTAGTGCTGAGCTACTCTCATCTGCACAACTGGAATACAGCACAGCAAAGACTTCATCGGAACCGACTCTTGAAAGCCTGGCTTATCCTCCATGGACGACTGATGACTAACAGAAGCGGCACCCCACAGCATCTCTTTTTCCCCTTTATTCATGGACTGCAAACATACCCCTCCACCTCCCACCCCTCCACACACACCCCTCCGCCACCCACCAAATAAACACACATCTCCTCTCTCTGGCTATATCCACACGGAGACGTGTCTTTTTGAAACCGCCAAATAAAATGATCGGATTGCAATAGTGTTCTGTAAACACAGAGTCGACTTCAAAAATGCAGGCGTCAAAATGAAGCCAGTTCAAGCCACTGAAACCGCATAAAAAGGCTGCAGTATATATGCCTATACATGCCAGCCAGGAGATGGCGCGCCACTAAAAACCAGAGCATACAGCTCTGAACCGGAGAAGAAGATGCAGAGTGTGCAAAAAAAGCTTGTGCAGTGTATACAAACAGAAGAAGAAGAAGAAGAACCAGAACAAGCACAACAAGGACATGGCCAAAATGAATTCCAACACACGAGGGAAAACAGAGACTTTGGTTTGGACTGACGATGAAGTTGAGCTGCTGCTTCGAGTCACGATGGATTACAAAGCCAATAAACTTCAACAACACGTTGATTGGGAGTCGTGTCAGTCGAAGTACACCGATACAATGGGCTCGTTTCAGGCACAGTATTCAAAACAACTGACAGAGAAAGATTTCCCGCACAACGTTATCTATTGAGCTAAAATCATGCCAAAACCTCACAAACACACATAACATGTTTTACTCACGCCCAACGATCCAAAATACAAAACATCATTCACAAACTAATGCATTTTGTTTTGCAAGTAAGAAACATACCTATTAAACAAATACATCATGCTTCAGACTAAAATCTTTCAACTACAAAAAAATCCTTCAAGTACATAAAACCAATTCTACAACTACGAAAATCTTAAAGCCATTCGTGTGTAGATCAGAAGCTGTGCGTGTGTAGATCAGAAGCTGTGCGTGTGTGGATCTGCAAGGCGGAATATTACTGCCAAAAGTCACGTGACTTTTGTCATGATTTTACCACTGTCACATGACTTTTGGCACTAATTTTCCACCTTGCAGATCCACGCATGAACGGCTTCTGATCCACAAATGCCCTGTAATTCGCACTCCACAACAGCAGTTGGCGCTGTTGATTCAATCTAAGGCCGCCAACAAAGATTCAACTATGGCCACATACAACGTTAATAACTTGATACGTCTTGGTCTGAAGACGGGATTTTGAAGTGAAGACGACCTCAGTCCACACACATTTATCTGCAGTAACTGAACACAACTCCTCAGATGGTGCTAAAACAAAACACACATTGCTGCTCGCTGCTTCACACTGAAAGGTTTGAAATAACAAAGTAACAGGAGGCTTTTATTCTGAAAAGTTTATAGGAAGTGATATGCGGTCATTAGCGCAAACGTTTTTAGCGGCGCTGCTCGCGCTAATTCACATTAAATCAGGTAAAGACGTGGAGATATTTAGCACCTATTTGTTCATGTATTAGTTATAAATACTACAGGAGGTTAAAGTGTAAGCAGAAACAGCCACAGTGGGGTGATATATGCTGCAAACAAACCGGCTTTACAGTTACGTTTCCATGGTCAAGCCAGCCGTCACTCAATTTGTAGTGCGCACGTATTCTAATGCTTACGGTAAATGCATTAATACGGTGCTGTAGGCTGACAGGGAGAGGAGCCTCTCGTAGAATGAATGGAATAAGGAAATAAAAAACTTTTGTCCGACTTTGATCTTTAATAAAAGATCACATTTTCAATAAGTAGTCCAAGGCACTGAGTGCCGGCTAGCTTGACCATGGAAACGTAACTGCTGGCTGGCTTGACTGCAGTGGCTTAGTGCACCTCCATCTGCACTTTGCCTCCAACAGGTGAATATCACTGCTTTTACATGCCGTGCTGTGTGGTGAAAAACACTAACATCGGTTTATGTTCTTTGACTAAAAGGCTTTTGTATAGAATAAGGATGAGGTGAACTTTATTCATCCCAATGAGAAATTCAATTAGTCATTGATTTATCAGAGTTATACATTCTAATGGCTGTGGGTCAGAAAGATCTTCTATATCTTTCTGTCCTGCAACGAAAAGAGAGGAGCCGTCAATAGGTAATAAAAACCATAAACCGAAGTAGTCTTTCTTCAAATTGTTCACAATAAAATTCCTGATGTTAGTGTTTTTTACCACACAGCACAGCATGTGAAAGCATTGATATTCACCTGTTGGAGGTAAAGTGCAGATGGAGGTGCACAAAGCCAGTTTGTTTGCAGCATATAACACCCCACTGTGGCTGTTTCTGCTGACACTTTAATCTCCTGTAGTATTTATAACTGATACATGAACATATTAGTCGGGACATGTTAAAGTTAACTATATTTTAACAGAGCAAGGCGAGTTAATTGCTGGTGTGCTCCGTTGCTTTGAAATGGCTGTCAGAGATGGCAGAGGTATGATCACATAATCCTGTTTGAGCTACAACAGGTGGTGTGTTCCATGTTTGATTTCCCAGTTGCTCTTGGAAAGAAGAATAGAGTACTGTAAACAAACTGTAGCATAAATAGCTGTCTATTGCTGTCTGTAGTCCGCCATTGTTGTTGTTGTTGTTGTTGTTGTTGTGATGGGACGGCTTCCTGCCAGGGTAAAGTCAGAGGTTAGAGAGGTGGGGCTATGACATCATTGCCAGCCAAAAGTTGTGTATTGACCATACACACGAAGACGCAAAGCCAGCGTCTTCAGATTTGTGCACTCTGGAACCCCACTTCAAAAAGATGCAGTTTCGACCTCCGAAAACGCCGGTTACTTATGGATGAAAGGCCGAACTGGTTAAAAACTTTGGCGAATTCATCCTGACAAGGCTTTGTGTGGATGGGCCCATAGAAAGGGTTGTGCCTGTGACAACCAATCACATCTGTCAAAAGAATGTGTCACACCTAGAAATGGGGTCAACCACACCTCCTCACTAAGGTAAAAGTTTCTGTCCCTTCCTCCTTCAGAGTCGCTCTGACAACTTTCCTATATCATTCCTTAAGCTAGGACTCCTTGCTAAAGTTTTTTGGCTGTCAGGAGCTCTCTCAGAGTGTTTGTTAATACAGCCCCAGACTTTAAATTTAAACTCTTGTAAATGCAACAACTGGAATTGTTTGTTGGAGGTCGTACAAAACTGTCAGTCCTTAACAAAACATTTGTTTAGAATACATGAACACACATTGGCTTCCATTCAGCTGACAAGGTACTATGAAGCTACTGGATAGCTTGTCAGCTGAAGTAGCAGACAAGAGTGTCATAAGAATAAAAGATTATGACATTGTTTATTAACTTTCCAGCATATAAATCAGAGTTAATAGTGAACCTGGGAACAAATACTAGTTGTTTTAAATTAATTTTTTTGGTCTCAGAGTTTTTGAGATAAGAAATTGAAAAATTTTGAACTTTTCAAATGATAATCAGTAATTGTGTGCTCATATAGACCTTTAAACCTGTCAAAAACTCTGCTGGAGAAATGCAAGTTCATCAATGTGTAGAAATGATTTGCAGTTATATATAAAAAATCTGTCTGATTGAAATTTTAACACTTGATACAACCTGTCACCTTGATTTCACTTTCTGATACATGTATTAGCCTAAGTGAATTTATTTGAACAAAAAATATTTTTGGCTAAAAGTAATGTAAAAGTGGAATAATATGATAACATTGACCAAAACATTTTTTTGTTGTTATTAGTCTTTTTCATAGACTGACACTATGAAAAATAAAAACGAATAAGCATTTTTGTTGTAAGACTACCACTAAATACAAACTGCTGCCAAAATTAACACCAATATGCATATGGTATGTCAGAAGCCTGATACCCCTAATCATCATCTTGATGTGCCTGAACTAAACCTAAAGCCACTCCAATTAGTCAATTAGGTGGAAAACTCATGTTCTAGTATAAAAAGACTACAGCTGGTTTCCACAAAAAGTAAAAGTACACAAACACCCACATATATAATAAAAATATGAACAGAGTACTCCTTACTCCAGCACTTTGTGCACACAGTTTCAGAAAAAACACACTCTTTGTCTCCAAAACAAATTGTCTATGGTGGCAGTGGGCAGCTCTGGTGTAAACAAGTTATGTAAATACAAAGCCAAGCATCTCTCACCTCATAAATCAGGATAAGAAAAAAAAACAAGCTAAACATACACAAAGCAAAAACACTGTGTGCTTACTAGATGAGGGGCTTGCGGCGCAGCACCAGGGCGTCGTAGAGCACGCACACTCCGAACACGGTGATGCCTGTCTCCTTGACCAGCATGGCGCAGGTGCCCAGCAACAAAGTGAGGGGCAGACACCATGCTGACACCGTGGAGGGCAGAGAGTCCTCTGAGACACACACACCCACACTCCTGAGAGACAGAGACAGAGACAGAGAGAGAAGGTAGGACAAGGGTGATTTATAATGTTAGACTCAGCCCAGTTACAGAGAGGATGGCAGGAGGACAAGACACTCACTGCTCATTTAGTATAACAGTCACATTGTGGCATGATTAAAATTAGTAAAATAGATTGCTTTATTATGTTAAGTAAGGCTGTGTCTTGGCTACAAATAAGAAATGACACATTCAAATGTTCATATTCAGGGTGCAGAGAAAGTAACTTACACATTTGTGCAATAAAATCACCAAATCACAGATGCAAGCACTACTAAAAAGATAGTGATATTAGGCTGAATGCCAATTAGTTGCCTTTGTCAGATAAAAGGGTTGTAACTTATTATTAAAACTATTAATCAACCTTATCAGTAGTGTTAATTTCATTGACGAAAACTATGACTAAAATTTTTTGTCAACAACCTTTTTTCATGATAAAAACGAGACGATGACAGGCTAAAATTAGATCTTGATGATAAAAACTAAGATGAAATTAATGTTTCATTTTCGTTGACAAGACGAGACATGATGAAAATGTTACTGATGGACTATCAGACATTGAAAGCCGAGCACAGCCGTGCTTGCAATTATCTTTAAATGACTCATAGGTGACAGGCTGGTAAACTCCAGTAAATAGTCTGCGCCATGATGTTTCACAAGCCAGAGAGTTGTGAGCTGTGATGCAGCTGGAAATATTCAGCAGAGTGTGTCTGACTGTGGATGGCGGAGCTGCTGAATGGATTTATGGAGTTGCAGCGATGGCTGTTAGCAGTTAGCTCCGCTTGTTAGCCAATAAACAGCAGCGAAGCACCGACCACCGAACTTCACAGCTAATCCCCGCAGGGCTCCATTTAGTCTGGACTGGAGAAGGTTTATGGGTTGATTTTATTTGACAGGCAGGTGTGAGGCTCAGTTATCTGTAAGTGTAGCTGTGTGTAACAGTCTGAACTCAGATCAGTTTTCTCTGACAGAGATGAAAGTTTAGTTTTAATCACCAACTCTGTGAGAGGACACGAGTTTAAACCTTCAGACTAACATGTTGCAGATGATAGAATTCAGGCTTTAATTACATTATTTCTCTGTCTGTTTCTTAACAGTGAGATGGATAAGTCAGAGTTTACAATGAACCATGGTACAAATACTAGCTGTCTCAGATTAGTTATTTGTGGTGTCAAAGTTTCTGACAGCATAAATAGCGGGATAGATGTTGAGCTTTTTAAATTTCACATGTGAATTAGCCTCACTGGATTAATTAAAAGATACAAAAAACACACAGAAAACATGATGACTAAAAGTTGACTAAAATGTCATGAATTTTCGTCAACTACTAGATTAAAACTATGAAGGATAAAAATTACTAAAATGTAACTAAGACTAAGGGAACACAACAACCTACACCTTTCATATATGAATAAGTGAAATAGACCAGGAAAGGGTTTCATATTGAGTAAAACATCCATCAGTTTGTAAACAAAACTGTGTAAAAATGGAAACGGTAAATAGGATAGCAGGAGATATCCATGAAGGAAACAGGAGTGGAAATCTTGCCTGGGAAAATGGATTAAAACACTCATCACTGGATGAGTTAAAACCATGAAAGAGTTGATGGGTATAAAAAAGTAATCATAATATTGAAAAGAAGCTGTGGGACAGTGCTTGTTAACAGTAATTAAATCTCAAAAAATCAAATGTTACACTTGCATTCTTAACAAGCTAGTTATATGAAATCAACCATCTCTTAAGCTTGCTGATGTCATTACTAAGCCAGGGTGAAAACTAGAATTACCATCCCGTGGTTGATTTTTCTCCACGCACCAGTCAAGTTTCTCTTATAGTTTACATCCATGTCATGTGTCTGTGAAAACATGAATGCTTCACACACACCTTCCCTCAGGCAGCACAAAAGATCTATACAATCACAGCATCTTCAAAGTGGACACCCAAGATTAGTGTCACCAATTAAATATCTGACCAAATGTCTTCTGTTCTTCTGTTCCTGAGATATGACATTGAAAAATGGCCAGAAAAGTGTGCACATTATGATGATGTGACAGTGAAGTTGACCTTTGACCTTTTGGATATAATATGACATCACTTCATTCTTTTATTAGACACTTGTGTGAAGTTTTGTCATAATTAGCGGAAGAGTTCTTGAATTATGGCCAAAAAGCATGTTTTGTGAGGTCACACTGACCCTTGACCACCAGATTCTAATCTATTTATTCTTCAGTCCAAGTGGACATTTGTGTCAGATTTGAAAGGATGGCGGGAGGAGGGAGGAGATACTGGGGAGGAGATACTCAGACACCAATGTAACTGGGCTAGAAAGCCACAAAAACGTCCACAGGCTGAGATCAACGCGTACATAGTGTCAGCCTGTGGACTGTTTTGTGGCTTTCTCGCTCAGTTATACTGGTGTGCTGGTATCTTCTCTGCCGTCCTTTCTTGTTTGCCTACTGTACCAACACACCCTAAACAAACTTTTTTGTTGCCACATTTCCCTCAAGGTGATCTGGAGATATCACATTCATCAGAATGAGACAGATGCAAGGTCACACTGACCATGACCTTTGACCACCAAAGTGTAATCAGTTCATTGTTGAGTCCAAGTGAAAGTTTGTGATAAATTTAAAGAAAATCCCTCACGGTGTTCTTGAGATGTCGCGTTCATAAAAATGAAACAGTCACAGTGACCTTGATCTCTGACCACTAAAATCTAATCAGTTCATTGTTGAGTCCAATTGGACATTCTTACCAATCTGAAGTTGAAATTCCTTCAAGGTGTTCAGAGATATCGCGTTCACAAGAATTAGGCAGACAAGGTCACAGTGACCATGACATTTGACCTTTGACCAGTTCGCTAAATTTGAAGAACTTCCCTCAAGGTGCTCTTGAGATACCACTTTCACAAGAATGGGACAGATGGATGGATGTATGGATGGACATACATATGAACAGACCAACCAAAAAATAATGCCTCAGACTACAGCTATAGCCGGCGTGAAGGCATAAAAAAACATTAGTGTTTTCAAATCTTGCTTTTATGTAGACATCAAGGGTGGAGGTACAGAGAAAATGGCAAACAGCAAAACTGGTTTCAGAGACTGGCTGTGAAAAGAGAAGAAAATTTCACAGTTGTGCAAACGCGTACTAACAAGAGTAATTTAAAACACAAAGATCAATAAAGCTGATGGATCTGAACGATTCCAAACCCAAAGATATTCAATTTACAAATAAATAAAACTGAGAGTAACAGCAGGTCCGCACTGGAGAAACTGGGGCCAGAAAATGTTAAACCTACTGATTCAGTGTGTACGCATCAATTAATCAATCAATCAGTCAATCAATCAATCAATGCAATTCAGACCCTTTTTGGCTCCTCTTCTACTGTCGCCTGCAAACTAGTAGATTTCTATACATGAGTTGAGAAGTAAGAGGATTTCAAAGACTGCAATGGTAAACTGGCAACTCCTTTTTATAAGGTTTTCAAGGTGAATGTTTAAAATAGTGTATGAGCTGTGTAGAGCTGTGTGTATGGCTAAACATCTACATAATCACACACTCTATCTAATAAGTACAAAAAAAGTGCTGAGTAGTTGCTGCGGTTACCATGCAGAGCGTCTGAATGTGTCTTTACTGAGAATACCTAAAGTGACTCTCAGTGTCCATTTAAGCGCCGAAAGACTGTCACTGTAATAAAACACATGACACTGGTTGAAAGCTGGAGGAATATCAATATGAAAAGGTAGTAATGCGTTGTTATGGGTCCTAGAGTCAGACTTTCTTCAACCCAATGTGTTCTGAGCTTAGAGCAGCCACTCAACCTCCAAGCTAAAAACATTAGCATAGCTAACTAGTTCCTTTGCAGCCATCCCAACACAGCCAGAGAGACATTCTCTACACATGTTTAAACTGTAACTGGAAATGAATAGGCAAGCCGTTGTTCAATTGAATTTGGTCTAGTGTCAAAGTTCTTTTCAGACTTTCCACCTGCAGATCCAAGTGGTTATCACTTGGATCTGCAGAGACTGACTGTTCTCAAAGTATGAATAGACAGGAAGACCAGTGTTCACAAGTAAACACCAGGTGCTCTTTGCATGGTAACTAGCATCAGACTATTGAATCGGTATCAGTATTGAGCCCAATACCAATACACCCAGTATTGGAACCCAGTACTGATACTGGATCAGATTGGCCCCAACTCTACCATCCAACATGGGTGGTGGAAAAAATTGATACAGCATAGGATCACGATGTTTTGCATAGCGATATTGTATCGATACTGATACCAATACCGGAACAGATTGGTCCCAACTCTACCATCCAACATGGGTGGCGGAAAAAATTGATACAGCTTAGGATCACAATATTTTGCATAGCCATATTGTATCGTTACACGGTAACCAAGTATCAATCTTTTATGACATACATAGATTATTAATTTTTGCAAATACATATTTTGATGCAACTTTTGGTACCAGAATCATAAAATCAATTGCTATTTTGATCCACTAGATGGTGCTAATGTTTTTTTCCTGGTGAGGTCAGCAGAGGTCTCAGTCTGCTGCATTTGGCAGAAAGTTCATCAAAACAAAGATGGAGGCACCAGAGACAGAAGTCAGAAATGCGCCATTGAGATTTAAATCAAACATCTGGACTTATTTTGGATTTTTTAACAAAACATTTTTTAACTTCAAGGTGAGGAGATTCATATGTGACAATACCTGCACATTATCTCACATACAACTCCAGGGTTCCTACAGCTTAAGGCAAGTTAAATTAAAGACTTTTTAAGACTTTTTTAATGCCATTTGAAATTAAATTTAAGACCAACTTCACAATAAACACAAATGGAAAAAAAACACCACATCAATTACATAGGGTTAGGGACAGTTTTACCCAAATGTATTTTAACTAGTGGTGGGACACGATTAAAAAAATGTATCTAATTAATTAGAGGCTTTGTAATTAATTGATTGCGATTAATCACATTTTTTATCAAATAGCAATATCTGACACAGTAAGCACTGTTTTTCAATTCAGTTATCTGAAATGAAAAACAGTGCTTACTGCTATCTTTTTACAGACAGCAAAAATGTTTATTTTTCACTTTTCATTTTTCAAGAGTTTGACAATTTGTCAGACATAGACTTACTTATTTTGGCTCTGAACCTCGTCATCTGGTCTATTGTGGGCCAGAGTGTGGATAACAAATTAGAAATTTTGCTCGGGTTTGGCCCACTTGACATGCTGCTGTGTTGTGCTATGGCCTATTCAAGTGCTGGAATTTGTTATTTACATGACAACGCCTGAATGCAACACAGGCTCCGCTCCAACTAAGTGTGTGTGCTGTGCTGTGCTGCTGAGCAAGCGGCGTGTTTGACTGTGAGTAACAGCAGCCTTTTGGTGGTCATTTACACACTGTCCATGTGTGATCACGGTAAACAGGCGAACTGTAACCATGGTAACAATAACTATGTCAGGTAACAAACTGCATCTGGCTCGGGTCGGGTTCGCACTTAAAAATCAGAAGGGCTGTGGGCTCGGTTATGACTGTCTTGGACTCCGGTTGGGTTCGGTCAGGAAAATGCAGCCCAACCGTTTGCCTGTACCAGGACTGTTGTAGCTAACGTTAGCTCTGGTGTCCATGCTCGTAGCACCATGTTTTGTACTGAGGTGATACAGTAGGCTTTAAGTGTGTGCATCAGTATTAGACATTACTTTTTGGTCCAGTGAAAAAGTTTCATTTTGAAAAACATAACACTTGCCGGAGTGGAAGACATGGAAAACATGGAAAAGTCTCCAACTCCCTCATTTAAATTGTATGATTGGTGTTTTGTCACAGTGTTCAGAGACCACAGTACCTCTGCTTTCAGTGTAGGCGTACACCCGAACATTGTCCAGAGATGCGGTGCTGTGGTGGTGGTTGTTGATATCAGGGGTGGGGGTGGAGGCATGGTGGAAACGAGAGTAGAACAGAAGTAGGAAATACCTGGCGTCTGTTGGCAGCTCAATTTTGAGGCTTTGAGTTTCGCGCTGTGCATGTGTGACTCCACTGCCTTGATTCCCATCGTGCCGAGTTTGAAACATTTCTTGCCTTGTACACATTGCCTGGTACCGCTTTCAGCCATGAAGAAAAATCTTGGTTGGACAGCCAATTTTCACTGAATTTACCCTTTCCCATGCAGTCCAAAGTTACTACACTGTGTAGTAACTTTGCGTTAAACTTACATTTCCCCATGTTCCCAGCATGAATTAGCTAGCTGCTTGCCTTGTTGTTTGTGGTCTGTGTCTGTGTTGTGACGCTGTAGCGCGCTTCTTTTTCTTCTTCTTTATTTTATTTATTTATTTATTTTTTTACCGGCGGTTGGCATCCAGCGTATTGGTGCATTACCGCCACCTTCTGTTCCGGAGTGTGAATCAGTCATGGCGCAAGGTATTCAGTGACTGTTCGGAGCATTTTCCCCCATTGGTTCCGCCGCTCTTTATTTACATTATTTGATGAAAATAATCGTGGTTGACAAATTAAACTTTTGACGAGAAATGCGATACGGAGAAGTTACATACAGCACAATTTTTAAGACCCAGATATCAAAATTCAAGACTTTTTCAAGTCTTTTTAAGGTATTATTTCCAAATTCATAAATTCAATGCTTTTAAGACTTTTTAAGACCCAGCAGGAACCCTGAACTCGCAACTGCTGTCTCACATTCTCCGAACTAGAACATTATTTGTAAGTCACACCGGAGCAAACATTACAAACCTCCTGCGAAATGCAGCACAAGAATGGAGGTTTGTGGTTGTAACAGACAATGCTTCTTACATGGGTGTTGCCATTCAGTTAGCAGGATACCTGCATGTAAAGTGTTGGGCTCACACGCTGTATGCAGCATTTCTGACATTTTTTATGACAGTGCTGTTCAGTCTGTCTGCTTTGCATCACATTTTGCTGCAATAAAAATGATTAAAGTCAGATGAACAGACCAAAAACTTTATCTTATGAGGTAAAACTGATGTTAAAAAGTTTTCCTTTGGGGGAATAATGTGCAGTTGGAAAAAAAGGTAATAAATCACAATATATTTTGTCCCAATACTCAGTATATAGCAATAATATTGTATCGTGACCCTAAGTATCATAATAATATCATATCGTGGGTCCTCTGGCAAGTCCAACCCCTAATTTTTGGCAATGCTCCCAGATCTCGGCCACCACTGTATGAATGTGTGTGTGAGTAGGTGAATGGCAGCTTGTGTTGTAAAGAGTTTTGAGGGGTAGCTAGAAAAGCAGTACGAAAATGCAGTCAATTTACTACCTCAGTTATTACTTTGTGGAGTACTATGTTTATCATTGCAGGTATATAGGATTGTCAAGACAATGAAAACTGGTTAATACAGAGTAGGCAGGTCATACTGTTAGTTTAGAATAGGGATGTTCCTGGCGACTAATTTCCCTGTCGACTAAACGAAAATTTTAATTAAGACTAGTCGACTGGTCTAAAAAAAGGGAAAACACTCAGAAAACAGTGAAAATTTAGCACAATTTATTGAAACATCGAAACAGAATTTGAAACATTGTCCCAAAAAATATTGTGTGTAATAAGAGCTCTTTAAGCCTTTAATCACAATGTTCAACAACCATGTCGAATTTTAAATGCCGCTGAAGTACAAGACACTTTGCACCGTGCAGTATGAATGAATGTGAACATGACGGCAACTCAGTCAAACGTTAACCACTAAAATAACATCCAAAACAAATAAATTGCCTCTGACACATTGAACCTTGCAGATTATCCAACAAAAATAATAGCTTTAATTCACTTTCAAGTTAATAAAACATCTAAATTATAATTAAATTTCAACCGAAACGAGCAGCATTTTGCGCCGTGCAGTATGAATATAATACTACCTTGTTTTCATTTTCTAGATTAAAGTACTGCCAAACCGCGCTGGTTTTGCGAGAGGCCATCTTCCCACCGTGCCGTTTTAAAGCTCCAGTCTACTCGAGCATTGCCGCGGAGAGGGGGCCTGCTGTCTGACGGCTCTGTAGCCCCGACTAGTGGCGGGCGGCTGTATGACAGTTAAGCGGCCTTGTACATGAATACATGAATAACATGAATAAAACACAAATTGGTTTAAACGACTAATATTTCTGGTGCCGACTAGTAAGGGGGCTGACGTTTAATCGTTTAGACGACTAATCGCGCGCATCCCTAGTTTAGAATGATAAAAGTCCGATGTTAGCAAATAAATAGTTGCTCCACTGATCACATGTTCTGAACATGACATCCTTTGAGGTAGAGAAATGTGGAAATGTTAAATAACATGGCTTATAGTAAACCTCTGAAACTATTTAAATGAAGCTTTATTTGACAAGCTGCATCAGCAAATAATTACAGTAGCCATTAGTGAGAACTAACCAATAGGGAACATGTACAGTGAACACTGTAGGAGGTTCATAAATGCAAACTAACCGTAAACCTGCTCACTAGGGCTGTCACTTTTTATTTGAGTTTCGGACATTCGTTCAGACATGAGATGAAAAGATCATGTTCGAGCTGTTCGAAATGTCGGCTGCAGTCTCTATAGGTGCATCAGACAATTTGATGTAGTTTGCCTTGGGGCGACAGTAGCTCAGTCCATAGGGACATGGCTTGGGAACCAGAGAGTCCCCGGTTCAAGTCAAAATATAGAGTGTGGACTTGTAGCTGGAGAGGTGCCAGTTCACCTCCTGGGCACTGTTGAGGTGCCCTTGTGCAAGGCACCCGAACCCCCCCAGCCGCTCACGGCGCCTGTCCATGGGCAGCACCTCACTCTGACATCTCTCCATATAATGCATGTACAGGGCCTGTTTGTGC
Organism: Cephalopholis sonnerati; assembly: GCA_019142605.1. Classification (NCBI taxonomy): domain Eukaryota; kingdom Metazoa; phylum Chordata; class Actinopteri; order Perciformes; family Serranidae; genus Cephalopholis; species Cephalopholis sonnerati. Next base: position 33,914,317 of record JAGQAX010000022.1, on the reverse strand, counting down.
ATGTGTGTGTATTTAGATCTGTGTGTATATGACAACGGAGTGTAAACACTGAATTTCCCCTTGCGGGATTGATAAAGTACATACAATTTAAAAAAAACAAAAATAAAAAAATTAAGATTTCAAATTTATTCGAACAAATTACGGGTCATTTTAAATTCGTTCGACCTTGATTTTTTGAAAAAGTGACAGCCCTACTGCTAGCTAGCACACAATCTTATGGGACCATCTGTAGCTATTATGGTATGATCATATAGAAATCATGTTTTATTATTTTCTCTACCTGTTAAGGATTTATACTTCTGCACCAAACTGATGCAGTGCCTATGGTGTAGCCTGAGGTGCACCTCTCCAGAAATGTAACTACATGTCGTGGCGATGCAGACCCTCTGTCAATCTTTGTAAGATGAAACCATTTCCTTCAGTGGAAATTAAGCTTTTGTTAATTTTTATTTCACAGATAAGAAACAATAAATTGTGAAGACAATCAAGTCCCTACAAATTAGCAATTTAAGTCTTGTGTGTGATTTATCCTGGCTTCTTATGAGTATCTCCAGTAGTCGCTGGGCTAATTTATACAATGTAAAATGCCACAGGCTTCTGCCAATAATGTTAGCATGTTATACTTTTTTGGGAAATGTGTTTAACATGAGACAGTTGTTTTGTTGGTGAACCTTGTGAGCTGTAATGGAGCGGAATTTTGTAATGTTACCCTTGTTAAATGTTGCTGTTGTCCCTGACTTCATATGGGAAGAAGAAATCTCCGCTAGCTGCTAGTTTGATTTGTATTATGCAAAATACCATAGGCTTGTGCTAATAACATTAGCATGTTGTATTTGTAGGGAAAATGTGTCCAGCGAAAGACAAGTGCTTTGTCTGTGAATCCTGCAAGTTACAATGAAGCTGATTTGTGTACTTGTTATTGGTAATGTCGCTATTAAGCCATGTTTATATGTTTCAGGTGTGATAAGAATCAACTAAACTTTACAGCACTTCACAGAGACCCCACTGCCAACTAGTGTTTTGGAGGTGTAACTGCAGAGCGACACAGACACACCACCGCAAAAGTATAAATTCTCACAACGGCATAAGGCACGTGCGTAGGCTACATCGTAGGCTCTGCTTAGAGCTGACGCACAAGTATAAATCCACCATTAACCTCATCAGTCCCTCAGGCAGGTTAATGTCTTTTACAAGTATACGTGTGTGTGTGTGTGTGTGTGTGGTGTGTATAAAGTCTAGAAGTCATCTTACCTGATGTAGGAGAGGAACGTCAGCAAGAAGAGCAGACACGCCAAGACATCAGCTCTGCCCACTATACCAGACACCTGAAATACACACAAACACACAGATTTTAGAAATGACCCATATGTCGGATAGCTCCAGTAAGAAGACAGTGATTGATGTCCATGTGGATCCTGTCACGTTGCTGCACAACTTGACCTGCTGGACACCACAGTTTCTGTGGAATCTGGCTCTGTCCGTATCAAAACCTGAAAGCAGAATGACTGTGATTATGGCTTGAACAGGTGCCAATTATCACAGCCAAGAATGAGCAGTTAAGGTTTTCTTTGACTGCCTGTGCATGTGCACTGCTTAAGTTGAAGTTTTTCTTTGAAATTGAGTATGCATAGCAATGAAAAATTGTAATCAAGTTTGTTTCCCCAACAGTTCCTACAGCATCTGCTCTAAACGGAGAGGACCCTCAAACAAATGCAGTATTCCAAGAGTTTTTCTGATAACAATTTTCTGCTTTTCCCACAATGCTTTTCAACAACTTCTAGTAAAATCGCTCACACTCAGTTGCAATGTCCTCCTGTTTGAATGATGTGTCCTGCCTCCCTGGTAACAAAGTTTCAGACATTATCAAACTGTCACTAGTGTTCATACACCCCTGTCCCTAAGCCCAATAACTAATTGTTCATTTGGCTACTAATGAGCTCATGGATTAAAAAAATCAACTGAACTCAGCATGCAACCACTTTTTCATGCAACCACAACTCCAGTTCAGAGCCTGCTTTTTTTCCTGCCTCCATTGGCACTTTTTTAAAATGCACTTAGTATTTAAGCCGTCTTGACAGCCTGCATGAATAGCTAAAATCCCTCTGCAGTGCAAACATAACTGGGCTTTATTAGCCCCTTTGACAGCTTTTTGGACTAGACATGATCTGTATGAATCAGGTGGCCTGCACCCCAACACAAAGTTACTTGCTAAAACTTGCTAAAAACTTCATCTGCCACACTGCTTTTAACTCTGACCGATGCTTACCTCAGCACAACCCTGACCCAGAGACCACTCCTGTCCATAATGATGAGCATTTCTTCGTGAGTTCTGCTGAACACTCTTCCGCTGACACTATACCTATTGGGGTCACATTTAACTGTCCCACCTATAGACCAAGCTGCACTGTATATTCTACAATAGAGGAAAGTTAGTTCTTTATTTCACCCACTCTGACAAAGTCAGAAACCAAACTACTCCTATTTCACTCAGCCTTGGCTGTTGGGCTGTGGAGGCAGCGTATCTATCATTTTTAATAACAAGTACAAATGTTTCCCTGTCTCCCTTAATGCTTTTTTCTTCTTTTGAGTCTTTGAGTCTTTTCATATTCAACAGTCTGTTAAAAAGCCAACCCATAATAAGGGACATACCCTCGACCTTGTGCTGTCGTATGTTGTTTCTTTTAATATTGAAGTGCTTGATTTTAATGTCTCTGATCACAAGGCTGTGATTTTCCATACCCTGCTCCAGCTTCCTGTCCATAGGCCATCTACCTGTAACCATTCTCTGTCTTTTAATTCAAAATCAGCCAGCAGTTTCTGTTAAAAAAAATGTTACCTGTCTCTGCCTGTAACATCCTTAATCAGAATGGTCTCTCTGTCAATGATTTATTAAATCATTTTAAAAGAACATGTTCCTACACGAGATGTAACATAGACCTCTCAATGAACATTCAACCCGCACTGGACCTGTTCATATGAGTCAACTGTCCCTCTGTCCCCATAAAGCCTCCTACAGACTGCAATCCTAGAAGTTTAGTGCAGCTACACTGTGAGACATGGATCTAATAAATTTGGGTACGACATCAAGTTTGATCTATGCAGACTGTATAATGACAGCATCTACTTAATCGCAGGCTATGACATATGTGCAAGGATGCTGCACAGATTATTACTTCTCCAACTATGAAGCACAACATAGAGGGTTACATTATTAAATAACCTGAAGTTTTGTGGGGATTATATACTGCAGTGTGTCTGTGTGTGTGTTTGCAACTCTGCCACTATTTCCTTCCATGCTTTGTCCTTCTTTACATGATCATAGTAGGAGCTGGAGGACACATCATACAGGAAAGGCTTCTGATGCAACAACTCCACAAGGTTTTCCTCTTTGCTGGAATCTCACACATTTTGTTAGGTATTGCCTCCATAGCGAGCTGCTTTCCATCTGTTTGTTTGGGTATAGAGTCAGAGCATAATTTTATGCTGCTTTTCTATTTGTTAGTAGACATAGGTCGTATCAGCAGTCACACAGTGAGATGGTCATTCCAAATTTCTGACACAACGGCCATCCTTGAACCTCTTTCACTGCGCGACATAGGACCTCCATTTTAGAGCCAAGACCAAAGATATCGCCACATTTCCTTCACGCTGGTCATCTTTCATCCGGAACAGCCTAAAACCACACCTTGTATACTGGGCTTCAGTAGAGACCTCTGCAGTGTAGTTTATACACTTCACTGATAAACCAGAGAATTATACTTAACACTGGGCTTCACGATCTGTCTTACTCTCACTCTCTCTTCCTCTCCACAAATAGTTTTGTGGGCTATTACACATGTAGCCAACACCCAGTTACAAAGCGGAAACACTACAGCCTTGTTTGGACACCAAGTTAAAACTTTTATGTAATCGAGCATAGCGTTAGTTCTGGCAGGACACGGTGTCAAGCTCAACTCACATCCCAGCTACATCAGTTGATCTCAAACAGCCAATCAACTGATGGAGCAGCTGATTGATGAAAGGGAGTCAGCCAATAGTTCACAATTCCTTTCTATGCAACTTACTGGCAAATCTCATTCAGGACACCCTATTTAAACTGCTCTGACCTGCCTACTAGGGGTGTAAATCACCAGTTTCATCACGATACGATATCATATCGATACTATGAACAATGATACGGGGTCTGCGATCGATATTAGGCAATGTTAAATGCCCATTTAACACAGTATGTTACAGAAGAAGCTGACACCCCTTTCTTTTTTACTTTTGGCCATAAAACACATAAACACATAAATAATAAGTTCAGTAAAGTGCACTTTAAACTGACTCCACTGACACAAAGGGCTTTCTGACAGAGAAACCTTTCTGGAAGAAAAAAAACATAATCTTTTTCATAAAACTTCAGGAATATCTGGCTTAAAGTCTTGAAGGAAAACTTCTCCCAACAGCCATAAAACAGATTAACAACGGGACCATTCAAGAAAAAGTGTAAAATTCAGCTCAGTAATAACTGTCAAGGGTCAGAGACCTGTCAGTTGTTTTTTGCTAATCACCCAACATTAGCTTTGACATGTTTCCATTGCGTAAATTAGCCTAGCGGCTAGCGGACATTTTTCCTCTTCTCATAGCTTAACAAATGACACGCAGCAGTAATATTTATCTTACTCACCGCTGGTTTAAGTCACTGTATCTCTCGACAGAACAGCTCCTGCATGCAAAGTTTTTCTGACGAACATTGTTAAAACAGAGTGGCTAATGTTGCTAAAGCCAAAAGCTAGCGGAGTGAGATACTCGTCCAGGCAGGTAATGTCACGTCGTGTTTTATCTCATAACGTCATTGTTTATATGTGCCATGTGCTGTCTGTTGATCCTTACTTTCTCCGAAATCCATAATATTTCCATTATGCTGATTTATTCCCGAGTAAATAACGTTATCCTCATCGTCTTTCTCTTGGCTGCTAACCATCTGCCTGCCACTGTTTGACAGTGACACAAACCTTCAAGATAAAAGCCTATGCTAAAGATGACGATATGATCGATGTTTCCACTTTGTATCGATGTGATTGGATTGTTGATCATTAAATCCATGTATTGATCCAGATCGATGGATCGTTACACCCCTACTGCCTACTATTGCTGCTTCCTCGGCAAGCCGCTTTGCAAGCCGCTTTGCAACCCGCCTCCACCCAAGCTCCTCCTTTTCATGCTGTGTCTGACTTATCAATGTCATTTCTGTTTGTCATTGATGCTGCTCTGTTCTGTTCCCGGGGGGTCTTTGCTGCTGCTCTCCCTGCCTTAGGCTTTCCATGTAGTGCATAGAAGGGCAGGGAGGCTGGCCTCTCTGCCTCAGGCTTTCCTCATTTGCAAGTGGAAGGGCAGACAGGTGGGCTCTCTTTGCCTTATGGCTTTCCACGGAGGCGTGTGGAAGGGCAGAGAGGTGTGCTCTTTCCGCCTTAGGCTTTCCACATAGGCATGCAGAAGGGCAGAGAGGTGTGCTCTCTCCGCCTTATGCTTTCCAGGTAGGCGCGTGGAAGAGTCTTTCTGCATAGGCCTGAGGAAAGGCAGAGGGGCCCCAGAACAGAGCCATACCACCAAATATAATACTGCAAATGGAAATAAAGTTTTCTTTGACAGAAGTGTTCCTGACTGAACAATGTTTTTTGAATTTAAGACTGATTAAAAGTCATTTTACATTCACATCCTTGTATTTACCATCTTCATCTGTAGTGTAGGGTTATATGGGGGCAGAGTCGTTGAGGGTAGGCCATTTGTCAATACCCCAACAACTCCCCTCTTTTACACAGCCTAATGTTGGCAGGTATGGAGGAGTCAGAACTGGTCTTTGTTTTGTTGTGTTGGCAATAGTGCTGTCAGTTTGATTTGATTAGGTCAGGGCTATGGAAAATTAAATCAGACATATTTTCTCACTACGTCTCAGCCTTTCCTCAGGTGTATATCAACTACAGGTTATATCATGTATCATATCGTGCAGTTATGGCTTGTATCTCTGATAATAAGTCCTAGATGTCACAAAACTTCTTCTGGCCCAAATCCAAGGTCAATTTATTTGGCATTTTCGTTTGGGTGTGGGTGCCTTCGCCTAAGGCACCAAATGCACTAGGATTGCACCTGTAATTATTATTATTATTATTATTATTTTATTTTTTAAAACTTTGATCTTCAGGTCCACAGATTTATTTTTCATTTCTAGTGGTTTTTAAAAGGCGCAGAAAAGACTGAGTGGTTAAAATGTATTGGGGCGCTCCAAACCAGAATCGTACCTGGGCCCCCACAAAGGCTCAGGCCAGTCCATTGGCCATGTCAATAATGGTCATGTCAATAATATTACTCATGTGTTTAGTATAGGTGAAGGAAAGAGGAGTGCAAGAAAAATCACAGACTCACGAACTGGCACAAGGAGGGAGGGAGTGGGGAACAAACAGGAGAGGCCTGGCTAGAATAATCACAAGCCTTCAGTGCCAAGATATTCAGTGCCAAAATCTGTTATCGAACACCTTGTTTTCTGTTTTTTCACCAAAGGTTGTATTTAGGTCCTTTGTATCAACTTCTCACTGCAGAAATAAGCCAGGATATGTCACCCGTTGAAATGTTAACAGTTTGAACCATTTGTTTCTCAAGAAAAAACTACAGTTCATGGGAAGATCTGGACACACATGTTGTCTTAAATGCATTTTGTTAAGTTTGTGTTTGCGCTTCAAATTATACATTACATCCAAAATAATAATAATAAAATAAGAACAATGATAATTATTATTATTATTATTATTGTTGATGTTGTTGTTTTCAATGAACCAACAAAACTAGCACTTTCATTTCACATAGTGATGTATCACACATACTATCCCTCTATGTCTTGTTTCAGTAGCCCATTTCTCATCAAGTTGCTGTAGTTCCTCAACACTTGACACAGACCTTGTACACGCTGGTATGGCTTTTGTGTTTCCGGTATTACTCATCCTCAGGAAGGCTTGCAGCATTAAGAACCTTGCCTAAGGATCCAGACTGGATATGTGTTGCCCCGTCCTGACCGGGAGTCAAACCTCAGCTCCTCCGCACCAAAGTTGGTAGTCCTAACCACTGAGAAACTGACAAACTGGTGATGGCTAACCAACTAGTCATCATGTTGATCAGCAAACAGCAGAAGAAGGCGGTGGTGATAGATGTAGCAATCCCAAGCCACAGCAACATCGGAAAGAAAGAAAATGAGAAGCTTAAAAAATACCATGGGCTGAGAGAGGAGCTAGAAAAGATGTGGGGAGTAAAGGCAAAAGGGGTGCCAGTGGTAATCGGAGCACTTGGGGCTGTGACCCCCAAACTGTGAGAGTGGCACCAAACTGTGTTCCAGTATTTTAAATGGATTATTCCATAAAGGCACAATCCAAGCCAAATGTCCCTTCCTATTTACACAGGGAGGGTGTGTCTCTGAGAGATTTCTATTGGAAGCACCTGCAGCCTTCTGAAATATGTGGGTTTCACACTCACACACAAACATGCACTGGTTTTATGCTATTACTGAGGTGTTTGCTGCATTGTATGTGGACTTTTGCAAAAAAAAAAAAAAAATACATAACTTGTGTGTCTGTCTGTCACTGAAAGTGTCTCTAAGGCAAATACACACAGACACGCACACAGGCTTAAACCTCTTGGAAGCAGTGAGATGAAAAGAGATTATTTACATCCTTAAATGGGTGGTTTTTGAGTGCTGCGTTAGAAAAGTGTGTGTGTGTGTGTGTGTGTGTGTGTGTGTGTGTGTGTGTGTGTGTGTGTGTACTAAAACCGCATTGCTTAGTCACCAAAAATACTTTGGGGGGCCCGGATGGTCATAGATGAAAGGGAAGGGAGCAGAGTAGGAAGTGACAGATGAAGAGTAATCGAATGAGAGGTAGAGAGGGGCAAGATGAAAGTATGAGTTGGGGGGGGGGGGGGTAGACATGTATTTCTCTGCATTGATAAAATATCAGTGAGTGAAGCCTCTCTGTCTCTCAATACACACACAGCTAATGAATAATAACATGTTTGCAGTATAAGCAGCAGTAAATGGACTGCTTCAAGGTGAGGAAAAAGAGCTGCTGTCAGAGTCGCTCCATCCATTTAGACAAACACACACACACTCTGACAGTGAAGGCCTCTGATGCCATATGTGATGGTTTGGGACAGAATGTGGTCTTTTTTTCCTTTACTCTATCCCTCCTCTTCCTCCTCTGTCTGTGTGAACCTTCCCTTTTTTCTCTCCTACTAAACAGTCAACCCTCTGTTCCCATCACTCCATCATATCTTTACTCACTGTCCTTCAACTCTTTCCAATGCATTGACTGTTAGTGGCCTGGGGCTCAGAGTGTATAACCAAAGGATGGTAACATAAGCTGTTTCATGCTTTGAGCTTTATTTATAATAATAACAATAACAATTATAATATAACTAGAAAACTTTGCAATTTCTGAAGAAATTGCGTGTGGGAGCTGCAAACTGTCAGCTGCTGTTGCTACTGCTACTGCCACTGCAAGCTGCTGCTTCAACAGGATTTTTTTCCAAATGTTATAACACATATAATGAAATGCATATTTGTCAAATCCCGTCAATGGCCACAAGGTTTCACCATGTTGTGCACATTGACATAGAGAACGTGTGTATCAAGTTTCATTTCACTGAAATCAACAGAACTGTAGAAATATCATATTAAAACATTACAGTAGCGCCCCCTGTGGGTAGAATCGTATCAAATTTTACATAATGGTGCACTGTCATTACATGTACAAGATTCTAAAATTTGGTATCGATCCGAATCAGCATTGAAGAGTTATGGCTCGTTCAATGCATCAGGCCACGCCTTCAAAAGTTTGGTAACCAATTACAGACAAACGGTAAGTGATACCAAAAAACGAAGATATGAGCTGTGTTCGGGATCATCTAAATATGGTATGTATCAAGTTTGGTGAAGATTGGATGAAAAATGTGCCAAAAGTAGCGAAAAATGCATTTTTGAAAAAAATTCAAAATGGCTAGATGAAATTTCTAGACGCAAATGGGCATGGCCTATATCAGTCTACGTGACACCATCCAAGGAATACACTGTGCAAACCTTGTTTAGATAGGCCTCACGGTTCATGAGTTATAATCCAAAACATAAAACACGTAATAACTGACCACATGGTGGCGCTATAGGTCGCATCTTGGAATGTGTGAAGCAGTTCCACATGGCTCACCTGTCAATCAAGTTTGTACACTTTAGCACTTTTAGTTTTTGAGATATGAGCTTTCAAACATTGCTCCCATTGACTTGCCATTATAAATTTTAATGTTTTAAAAAATTATATAAAATCATTGGAATATGTTAGAGATAAAAAAAAGTAATAGCACACATCTCCTAATGGGGATGTACAATGTGACATTGAAATGAAGTTGATACGACAAATCGTGTAGGACTAGTTAGACGACGAAAAATGGCCAAATAATAATAATAACTAGAAAAAATTGCATTTCCTAGCGAAAATGCAGTGGGAATGCTCATTGCAGAAAAGAATTTGAAAAACACTGCTGAAAATGCAGAAATCTCACATAAAATGCCTGAAATTGAAAACTGAAGTAAAAATCCATCACACTGTAATGCTGAAAAATGTGGACGCTGAAATATGTAAAACTAGCAGAAATGGAAGCTAGTAAAGTAGTAAAAGTAGTGGTAGTAGTAGTAGAACTAGTAGAAATAGTAGTAGAAGTAGTAGGAATAGTAGTACAAGTAGTAGGAATAGTAGTACAAGTAGTAAAAGTATGAGATAGTAGTAGAAGTAATATGTACACCAAAACCACAAATGTCATTCTTTTGCTTTATTATGCAAATTAATTTACAGACAATACTGATAGTAGTAGAAGTAATAAAAGTAGTAGTAAAAGTAATAGAAGTTATAGTAATAGTAGTAGAAGTAGTAGTAGTAAAAGTAATAGTAGTGAAATAATAGTAATAAAAATAGGAATAATAGAAGTAGTAGTTAAAGTAATAGTAGTGATGTAATAGTAGTAGTAGTAAAAGTAATAGTAGTAAAAGTAGTAGTAGTAATAGTAATAGAAATAGTAGTAATAGTAGTAAAGGTAATAGTAGCTAAAGTAATAGTATTAATATAATAGTAGTAGTAAAGGTAATAGTAATAGAAGTTGAAGTAACATAAATAGTAGTAGCAGGAGTAAAAGTAATAGTAATAAAAGTAGTAGTAGTAATAGTAATAGAAACAATAGTAGCAATAATAGTAGTACAAGTAATAGTAATAGAAGTAGAAGTAACAGAAATAGTAGTAGCAATAGTAAAAGTAATAGTAATAAAAGTAGTAGTAGTAATAGTAATAGAAACAATAGTAGCAGTAATAGTAGTACAAGTAATAGTAATAGAAGTAGAAGTAACAGAAATAGTAGTAGCAACAGTAAAAGTAATAGTGATAAAAGTAGTCGTAGTAATAGTAATAGAAACAATAGTGGCAGTAATAGTATTAAAAATAGTAATAGTAGTAGAAGTAATAGTATAGTAGTAAAAGCAATAGTAATAGTAGTAAAAGTAATAGAAGTAATAGTAATAGCAGTAATGGTAACAGTAGTATAAGGAAAAGAAGTAGTAGGAGTAAAAGCAATAGAAGTAATAGTTATAGTAGCAGAAGTAATAGAAGTAATAGTAATAGTAGTAAAAGTAACAGTAATAGTAGCAGAAGTAATAGAAGTAATAGTAGTAAAAGTAAAAGTAATAGTATCAGAAGTAATAGAAGTAATAGTTGTAAAAGTAATAGTGATAAAAGTAGTCATAGTAATAGTAATAGAAACAATAGTGGCAGTAATAGTATTAAAAATAGTAATAGTAGTAGAAGTAATAGTATAGTAGTAAAAGCAATAATAATAGTAGTAAAAGTAATAGAAGTAATAGTAATAGCAGTAATGGTAACAGTAGTATAAGGAAAAGAAGTAGTAGTAGTAAAAGCAATAGAAGTAATAGTTATAGTAGCAGAAGTAATAGAAGTAATAGTAGTAGTAGTAAAAGTAATAGTAATAGTAGCAGAAGTAATAGAAGTAATAGTAGTAAAAGTAAAAGTAATAGTATCAGAAGTAATAGAAGTAATAGTTGTAAAAGTAATAGTGATAAAAGTAGTCATAGTAATAGTAATAGAAACAATAGTGGCAGTAATAGTATTAAAAATAGTAATAGTAGTAGAAGTAATAGTATAGTAGTAAAAGCAATAGTAATAGTAGTAAAAGTAATAGTAATTGTAGGAGAAGTAATAGCAGTAATAGTAATAGTAATAGTAGCAGAAGTAGTAGTAAGAGTAGTGGAAATAATAGTAGTAGTTACAGTAATAGTAGTAAAAATAACAGTAGTAAAAGCAATAGCAGTAATAGCAATAGAAGTAGAAGTAATAGTAGTAGTAGTAAAAGTAACAGTAATAGTAGCAGAAGTAATAGAAGTAATAGTAGTAATAGTAATAGCAGTAATGGTAACAGTAGTATAAGGAAAAGAAGTAGTAGTAGTAAAAGCAATAGAAGTAATAGTTATAGTAGCAGAAGTAATAGAAGTAATAATAATAGTAGTAAAAGTAATAGTAGCAGAAGTAATAGAAGTAATAGTAGTAAAAGTAATAGTAATAGTAGCAGAAGTAATAGTAGTAAAAGAAGTAGTAATAGTAAAAGTAATATAAGTAATAGTAATAGTAGCAGAAGTAATAGAAGTAATAGTAGTAAAAGTAATAGTAATAGTAGCAGAAGTAATAGAAGTAGTAGTAGTAAAAGTAATAGTAATAGCAGTAGAAGTAATAGGAGTAATAGGAGTAATAGTAGTTGTAGTAGTAGTAATAGAAACAGTAGTAGCAGTAATAGTAGTAGTAATAGTATTAAAAGTAGTAGTAATAGCAATAAAAGTAATAGTAATAGAAGTAGGAGTAATAGTAATAGTAGTAAAAGTAATAGTAGTAATAGTAATAATAGTAGCAGTAATAGTAATAGTAGTAATAGTAGCAATAAAAGTAGTAGAAGTAGTAATTAAAGTAGTAGAAGTAGGTTTGAAGATTTCTCCCATAGACTTCCATTGTAAAAATTTGTTAAAAAAAGTTTTACAGTGTAAAAACTATAAAAGTTAAAAAGCTGAAAAGTAATAGCAGCAATCTCCTTAAAGAGCTGAACGTTCTGATAGTTGAACGGTTTTAATAGCATAAAGTATGAAGGAGTTGAAAGGTGTCAGAAAAGGGACGGAAGTAGAAAAATAACTAGAAAAAATTGCATTTCCTAGCGAAAATGCAGTGGGAATGCTCATTGCAGAAAAGAATTTGAAAAACACTGCTGAAAATGCAGAAATCTCACATAAAATGCCTGAAATTGAAAACTGAAGTAAAAATAGTAAATAATAGTAGTAGTTACAGTAATAGTAGTAAAAATAACAGTAGTAAAAGCAATAGCAGTAATAGCAATAGAAGTAGAAGTAATAGTAGTAGTAGTAAAAGTAAAAGTAATAGTAGCAGAAGTAATAGAAGTAATAGTAGTAATAGTAATAGCAGTAATGGTAACAGTAGTATAAGGAAAAGAAGTAGTAGTAGTAAAAGCAATAGAAGTAATAGTTATAGTAGCAGAAGTAATAGAAGTAATAGTAATAGTAGTAAAAGTAATAGTAGCAGAAGTAATAGAAGTAATAGTAGTAAAAGTAATAGTAATAGTAGCAGAAGTAATAGTAGTAAAAGAAGTAGTAATAGTAAAAGTAATATAAGTAATAGTAATAGTAGCAGAAGTAATAGAAGTAATAGTAGTAAAAGTAATAGTAATAGTAGCAGAAGTAATAGAAGTAGTAGTAGTAAAAGTAATAGTAATAGCAGTAGAAGTAATAGGAGTAATAGTAGTTGTAGTAGTAGTAATAGAAACAGTAGTAGCAATAATAGTAGTAGTAATAGTATTAAAAGTAGTAGTAATAGCAATAAAAGTAATAGTAATAGAAGTAGGAGTAATAGTAATAGTAGTAAAAGTAATAGTAGTAATAGTAATAATAGTAGCAGTAATAGTAATAGTAGTAATAGTAGCAATAAAAGTAGTAGAAGTAGTAATAAAAGTAGTAGAAGTAGGTTTGAAGATTTCTCCCATAGACTTCCATTGTAAAAATTTGTTAAAAAAAGTTTTACAGTGTAAAAACTATAAAAGTTAAAAAGCTGAAAAGTAATAGCAGCAATCTCCTGAAAGAGCTGAACGTTCTGATAGTTGAACGGTTTTAATAGCATAAAGTATGAAGGAGTTGAAAGGTGTCAGAAAAGGGACGGAAGTAGAAAAATAACTAGAAAAAATTGCATTTCCTAGCGAAAATGCAGTGGGAATGCTCATTGCAGAAAAGAATTTGAAAAACACTGCTGAAAATGCAGAAATCTCACATAAAATGCCTGAAATTGAAAACTGAAGTAAAAATCCATCACACTGTAATGCTGAAAAATGTGGACGCTGAAATGTGTAAAACTAGCAGAAATGGAAGCTAGTAAAGTAGTAAAAGTAGTGGTAGTAGTAGTAGAACTAGTAGAAATAGTAGTAGAAGTAGTAGGAATAGTAGTACAAGTAGTAGGAATAGTAGTACAAGTAGTAGGAATAAAATAATTACAGTAGAAGTAACAGAAATAGTAGTAGCAATAGTAAAAGTAATAGTGATAAAAGTAGTGGTAGTAATAGTAATAGAAACAATAGTGGCAGTAATAGTATTAAAAATAGTAATAGTAGTAGAAGTAATAGTATAGTAGTAAAAGCAATAGTAATAGTAGTAAAAGTAATAGAAGTAATAGTAATAGCAGTAATGGTAACAGTAGTATAAGGAAAAGAAGTAGTAGTAGTAAAAGCAATAGAAGTAATAGTTATAGTAGCAGAAGCAATAGAAGTAATAGTTATAGTAGCAGAAGTAATAGAAGTAATAGTAATAGTAGTAAAAGTAATAGTAATAGTAGCAGAAGTAATAGAAGTAATAGTAGTAAAACTAAAAGTAATAGTATCAGAAGTAATAGAAGTAATAGTTGTAAAAGTAATAGTGATAAAAGTAGTCATAGTAATAGTAATAGAAACAATAGTGGCAGTAATAGTATTAAAAATAGTAATAGTAGTAGAAGTAATAGTATAGTAGTAAAAGCAATAGTAATAGTAGTAAAAGTAATAGTAATTGTAGGAGAAGTAATAGCAGTAATAGTAATAGTAATAGTAGCAGAAGTAATAGTAAGAGTAGTGGAAATAATAGTAGTAGTTACAGTAATAGTAGTAAAAATAACAGTAGTAAAAGCAATAGCAGTAATAGCAATAGAAGTAGAAGTAATAGTAGTAGTAGTAAAAGTAACAGTAATAGTAGCAGAAGTAATAGAAGTAATAGTAGTAATAGTAATAGCAGTAATGGTAACAGTAGTATAAGGAAAAGAAGTAGTAGTAGTAAAAGCAATAGAAGTAATAGTTATAGTAGCAGAAGTAATAGAAGTAATAGTAATAGTAGTAAAAGTAATAGTAGCAGAAGTAATAGAAGTAATAGTAGTAAAAGTAATAGTAATAGTAGCAGAAGTAATAGTAGTAAAAGAAGTAGTAATAGTAAAAGTAATATAAGTAATAGTAATAGTAGCAGAAGTAATAGAAGTAATAGTAGTAAAAGTAATAGTAATAGTAGCAGAAGTAATAGAAGTAGTAGTAGTAAAAGTAATAGTAATAGCAGTAGAAGTAATAGGAGTAATAGGAGTAATAGTAGTTGTAGTAGTAGTAATAGAAACAGTAGTAGCAATAATAGTAGTAGTAATAGTATTAAAAGTAGTAGTAATAGCAATAAAAGTAATAGTAATAGAAGTAGGAGTAATAGTAATAGTAGTAATAGTAATAATAGTAGCAGTAATAGTAATAGTAGTAATAGTAGCAATAAAAGTAGTAGAAGTAGTAATAAAAGTAGTAGAAGTAGGTTTGAAGATTTCTCCCATAGACTTCCATTGTAAAAATTTGTTAAAAAAAAGTTTTACAGTGTAAAAACTATAAAAGTTAAAAAGCTGAAAAGTAATAGCAGCAATCTCCTGAAAGAGCTGAACGTTCTGATAGTTGAACGGTTTTAATAGCATAAAGTATGAAGGAGTTGAAAGGTGTCAGAAAAGGGACGGAAGTAGAAAAATAATAATAAAGAACAGAAGAACAATAGTGGGAATGCTATGAGCATTCCCACTAATAATAAAGAACAGAAGAACAATAGTGGGAATGCTATGAGCATTCCCACTAATAAAGAACAGAAGAACAATAGTGGGAATGCTCATAGCATTCCCACTAATAAAGAACAGAAGAACAATAGTGGGAATGCTATGAGCATTCCCACTAACTAGAGAATGCAATTTCTGAAGAAATTGCGGGTGGGAATGCCACAGCTAGCTGACGCTACACTGCAATGCCTCCTTGAATCCTTGAATAATACAATGCATGAATGAATGTGAGAAATACTTGAAGGATGTTTGAAAAGCTTACGCTACACTGAAATGCTGGCTTGAAAAATACAAGGCATTAGAAGTAATAGTTATAGTAGCAGAAGTAATAGAAGTAATAGTAATAGTAGTAAAAGTAACAGTAATAGTAGCAGAAGTAATAGAAGTAATAGTAGTAAAAGTAAAAGTAATAGTATCAGAAGTAATAGAAGTAATAGTTGTAAAAGTAATAGTGATAAAAGTAGTCATAGTAATAGTAATAGAAACAATAGTGGCAGTAATAGTATTAAAAATAGTAATAGTAGTAGAAGTAATAGTATAGTAGTAAAAGCAATAGTAATAGTAGTAAAAGTAATAGAAGTAATAGTAATAGCAGTAATGGTAACAGTAGTATAAGGAAAAGAAGTAGTAGTAGTAAAAGCAATAGAAGTAATAGTTATAGTAGCAGAAGTAATAGAAGTAATAGTAATAGTAGTAAAAGTAATAGTAATAGTAGCAGAAGTAATAGAAGTAATAGTAGTAAAAGTAAAAGTAATAGTATCAGAAGTAATAGAAGTAATAGTTGTAAAAGTAATAGTGATAAAAGTAGTCATAGTAATAGTAATAGAAACAATAGTGGCAGTAATAGTATTAAAAATAGTAATAGTAGTAGAGGTAATAGTATAGTAGTAAAAGCAATAGTAATAGTAGTAAAAGTAATAGTAATTGTAGGAGAAGTAATAGCAGTAATAGTAATAGTAATAGTAGCAGAAGTAATAGTAAGAGTAGTGGAAATAATAGTAGTAGTTACAGTAATAGTAGTAAAAATAACAGTAGTAAAAGCAATAGCAGTAATAGCAATAGAAGTAGAAGTAATAGTAGTAGTAAAAGTAACAGTAATAGTAGCAGAAGTAATAGAAGTAATAGTAGTAATAGTAATAGCAGTAATGGTAACAGTAGTATAAGGAAAAGAAGTAGTAGTAGTAAAAGCAATAGAAGTAATAGTTATAGTAGCAGAAGTAATAGAAGTAATAGTAACAGTAGTAAAAGTAATAGTAGCAGAAGTAATAGAAGTAATAGTAGTAAAAGTAATAGTAATAGTAGCAGAAGTAATAGTAGCAAAAGAAGTAGTAACAGTAAAAGTAATATAAGTAATAGTAATAGTAGCAGAAGTAATAGAAGTAATAGTAGTAAAAGTAATAGTAATAGTAGCAGAAGTAATAGAAGTAGTAGTAGTAAAAGTAATAGTAATAGGAGTAATAGGAGTAATAGTAGTTGTAGTAGTAGTAATAGAAACAGTAGTAGCAATAATAGTAGTAGTAATAGTATTAAAAGTAGTAGTAATAGCAATAAAAGTAATAGTAATAGAAGTAGGAGTAATAGTAATAGTAGTAAAAGTAATAGTAGTAATAGTAATAATAGTAGCAGTAATAGTAATAGTAGTAATAGTAGCAATAAAAGTAGTAGAAGTAGTAATAAAAGTAGTAGAAGTAGGTTTGAAGATTTCTCCCATAGACTTCCATTGTAAAAATTTGTTAAAAAAAGTTTTACAGTGTAAAAACTATAAAAGTTAAAAAGCTGAAAAGTAATAGCAGCAATCTCCTGAAAGAGCTGAACGTTCTGATAGTTGAACGGTTTTAATAGCATAAAGTATGAAGGAGTTGAAAGGTGTCAGAAAAGGGACGGAAGTAGAAAAATAATAACTAGAAAAAATTGCATTTCCTAGCGAAAATGCAGTGGGAATGCTCATTGCAGAAAAGAATTTGAAAAACACTGCTGAAAATGCAGAAATCTCACATAAAATGCCTGAAATTGAAAACTGAAGTAAAAATCCATCACACTGTAATGCTGAAAAATGTGGACGCTGAAATGTGTAAAACTAGCAGAAATGGAAGCTAGTAAAGTAGTAAAAGTAGTGGTAGTAGTAGTAGAACTAGTAGAAATAGTAGTAGAAGTAGTAGGAATAGTAGTACAAGTAGTAGGAATAGTAGTACAAGTAGTAAAAGTATGAGATAGTAGTAGAAGTAATATGTACACCAAAAGTAGTAAAAGTAATAGAAGTAATAGTAATAGCAGTAATGGTAACAGTAGTATAAGGAAAAGAAGTAGTAGTAGTAAAAGCAATAGAAGTAATAGTTATAGTAGCAGAAGTAATAGAAGTAATAGTAATAGTAGTAAAAGTAATAGTAATAGTAGCAGAAGTAATAGAAGTAATAGTAGTAAAAGTAAAAGTAATAGTATCAGAAGTAATAGAAGTAATAGTTGTAAAAGTAATAGTGATAAAAGTAGTCATAGTAATAGTAATAGAAACAATAGTGGCAGTAATAGTATTAAAAATAGTAATAGTAGTAGAAGTAATAGTATAGTAGTAAAAGCAATAGTAATAGTAGTAAAAGTAATAGTAATTGTAGGAGAAGTAATAGCAGTAATAGTAATAGTAATAGTAGCAGAAGTAATAGTAAGAGTAGTGGAAATAATAGTAGTAGTTACAGTAATAGTAGTAAAAATAACAGTAGTAAAAGCAATAGCAGTAATAGCAATAGAAGTAGAAGTAATAGTAGTAGTAGTAAAAGTAACAGTAATAGTAGCAGAAGTAATAGAAGTAATAGTAGTAATAGTAATAGCAGTAATGGTAACAGTAGTATAAGGAAAAGAAGTAGTAGTAGTAAAAGCAATAGAAGTAATAGTTATAGTAGCAGAAGTAATAGAAGTAATAGTAATAGTAGTAAAAGTAATAGTAGCAGAAGTAATAGAAGTAATAGTAGTAAAAGTAATAGTAATAGTAGCAGAAGTAATAGTAGTAAAAGAAGTAGTAATAGTAAAAGTAATATAAGTAATAGTAATAGTAGCAGAAGTAATAGAAGTAATAGTAGTAAAAGTAATAGTAATAGTAGCAGAAGTAATAGAAGTAGTAGTAGTAAAAGTAATAGTAATAGCAGTAGAAGTAATAGGAGTAATAGTAGTTGTAGTAGTAGTAATAGAAACAGTAGTAGCAATAATAGTAGTAGTAATAGTATTAAAAGTAGTAGTAATAGCAATAAAAGTAATAGTAATAGAAGTAGGAGTAATAGTAATAGTAGTAAAAGTAATAGTAGTAATAGTAATAATAGTAGCAGTAATAGTAATAGTAGTAATAGTAGCAATAAAAGTAGTAGAAGTAGTAATAAAAGTAGTAGAAGTAGGTTTGAAGATTTCTCCCATAGACTTCCATTGTAAAAATTTGTTAAAAAAAGTTTTACAGTGTAAAAACTATAAAAGTTAAAAAGCTGAAAAGTAATAGCAGCAATCTCCTGAAAGAGCTGAACGTTCTGATAGTTGAACGGTTTTAATAGCATAAAGTATGAAGGAGTTGAAAGGTGTCAGAAAAGGGACGGAAGTAGAAAAATAACTAGAAAAAATTGCATTTCCTAGCGAAAATGCAGTGGGAATGCTCATTGCAGAAAAGAATTTGAAAAACACTGCTGAAAATGCAGAAACCATAGTAGCAGAAGTAATAGAAGTAGTAGTAGTAAAAGTAATAGTAATAGCAGTAGAAGTAATAGGAGTAATAGGAGTAATAGTAGTTGTAGTAGTAGTAATAGAAACAGTAGTAGCAATAATAGTAGTAGTAATAGTATTAAAAGTAGTAGTAATAGCAGTAAAAGTAATAATAATAGAAGTAGGAGTAATAGTAATAGTAGTAAAAGTAATAGTAGTAATAGTAATAATAGTAGCAGTAATAGTAGTAATAGTAGCAATAAAAGTAGTAGAAGTAGTAATAAAAGTAGTAGAAGTAGGTTTGAAGATTTCTCCCATAGACTTCCATTGTAAAAATTTGTTAAAAAAAGTTTTACAGTGTAAAAACTATAAAAGTTAAAAAGCTGAAAAGTAATAGCAGCAATCTCCTTAAAGAGCTGAACGTTCTGATAGTTGAACGGTTTTAATAGCATAAAGTATGAAGGAGTTGAAAGGTGTCAGAAAAGGGACGGAAGTAGAAAAATAATAATAAAGAACAGAAGAACAATAGTGGGAATGCTATGAGCATTCCCACTAATAAAGAACAGAAGAACAATAGTGGGAATGCTATGAGCATTCCCACTAATAATAAAGAACAGAAGAACAATAGTGGGAATGCTATGAGCATTCCCACTAATAAAGAACAGAAGAACAATAGTGGGAATGCTATGAGCATTCCCACTAATTACCACCCCGTGTTTGTATTTCTCTTTCAGTTTACATCCATGTCTGTGAAAACATGAATGCCTCACACAAAGAAGATCTATAAAATAACCATAGTTTCAAGATGCACACCCAAGATTTGTGTCATTAATTCAGTATCTGGCCAAATATTTTCCACTCTGTTCCTGAGGTATGATGTTGAGTAATGGACAGAAAAGTGTTGAATGGGGGGGGGGGGGTGCTTTCATATCCATATTAATAAAGGAACATTATGATGTCACAGTGATGTTGACCTTTAACCTTTGGGATAGATCACTTCACTTGTGTGAAGTTTTGAAGTTTTTGTGTGAAGTTTTGCCATGATTACCATATGAATTCTTGACTTATGGCCCAAAACACGTTTTGTGAGGTCATACTGACCTTGACTTTTAACCTTCAACCACAAAATTCTAATCAGTTTATTACACCGTCCAAGTGGATGTTTGTGTCAGATTTAAAAAAATTCCATTGTGGCGCTCTTGAGATATCGCATTCACAAGAATGAGACAGACACTGTCACAGTGACCTTGACCTTTGACCACCAAAATCTAATCAGTTCATCCTCAAGTCCAAGTGGACATTTGTTCCAAATATGAAGAAATTCCCTTTCAAGCATTCTTGAGCTATCGTGTTCACAAGCATGTGACGGACAGACGGACAGGTGGATGGACGACCAGAAAACATAATGCCTCTTCTCACTGTTGATGCCTTTTCACAATCAGTGTTTATCTCCCCACAGAGCTAAATGCATGAGTTGTCAGACATTTTGACATTTCAGGCAAGACAAAGTGAAAATACCAGAGGAATGAGTTCCAAAGCAAAAAACAACTTGAATGCGCTATACAGAGCGTAAATACAGCAGTTAGGATACATGATATAATGACATCTGATCACAGGACTTAGCATTTACACCTGCTATTTATTATGGATGTAATGATCCATTGATCTGGATTGATATATCAATTCAATGATCAATGAATATCATCAATGTAAAGTGAAAACACTGATCCATATTATCATCTTTAGGATATGCCTTAACTTTGAAATTCTGTGTCACCGTCACACGGCAGCAGGCAGCCAGCAAGCAGCCAAGTCAGAGACAACAAGGATAAGATTATTAACTCAAAATAGGATCAGAATCAGAATCAGAAATACTTTATTGATCCCCAAGGGGAAATTGTTTTCGTTACAGGTGCTCCTTACAAGTGTAAAAAGAAGAAGATATAGTGCAAACAAGTGTAGAAAAAAGATATAGTGCAAAAAGAAGTAAAAATATAAGAAATATAAGAAGATAATTTACAAAATATATATGTAGAGACCACACAACATAATTTACAATATATACAGGAACCTTATATACAGACTGAACAATGTAGTCAGTTATTGCACGGGTTATTGAGGAATAAATATGTAATAATTTATTATGAGTTGGTGTCTTCCACAGCATGGGGACCCTCCGGAGACTCAGGGCCCGTCCACACGAAGCCGTGTCAGGGTGAATACGCCACAGTATTTATGCGGTTCAGCCTTTCGTCCACACGAAGACGGCGTTTTAGGGGGGCGAAACCGCATCTTTTTGAAACCGGGTTCCAGAGTGCATAAATCTGAAGACACCAGCTTAGCGTCTCCGTGTGTACGGCCAATACGCAACTTTTGGCCGGCGATGATGTCATAGCCCCACCTCTCTAACCTCTGACTTTACCCCGGCAGGAAGCCGTGCCATCACAACAACAACAGTGGCGGATTACAAACAGCAATAGACAACTATTTACGTTACAGTTTGTTTACAGTACTCTATTCTTCAGCTGGGAGATAAAGGTGGAACACAGCACCTGTTATAGCTCAAACAGGATCATGTGATCATCCCTCTGTCATCTCTGACAGCCATCTCAAAGCAACCCAGCATGGTAACAGTTAGCTCGCCTTGCTCCGTTAAAATATAGTTAACTTTAACATGGCCCGAGCTAACTGAAGGTAAACATCTGCTCCTTCTAAAGATGAGTTATGATCTCTGATGACTTATTAAGAGACACTGACACATCATTCAGTATTAACTGTAGCTCCATGTAAAGTGAATAAATGGGATGTTTCCCAGCTAATCCTCCGCTCGTCTGCGTTAACCACGCAGTTTACACGTTTTTATAACTTGTGATTTATTAAAAACTGTTCTGAGTGAAACATGAAGCTGAATTTAGCAGCAGACTTCAGTCATAGTAATATAAAGTAGGAGGAAAAGAAGTAACGTTTGGCATTCATGTGTTTATATGATATAAAGGAAGTATGATTAATCAGTGACACATTCTCAGCCCTAATGAATTAATACATATTTCACAGTGTGTTGCTGAGTTTATTTTCTAATGTTGCGAGTGAGCAGAGTGCTTACAGAGTATCTTGACCCTTAACTAAAGACTGGCCAACATGACTGACCAAAACACCAGCTGGTCTTAAAGCTTTGTGCATTCTCCAGATGTCACCTGAACAGTACACTGCTAGTTTGAAAGTGTGTGAATGGTGTGTCTAGTGAAAATAAACATGACAACGACAACAACTTCTCAAACAGTATTTTATTATTATTATTATTATAATTACTGGAAATGTGCAAACTAATCACAATGATTGCCCGCAGGACAGATAAGTGACCACTCGTCCCTGGCGACTCCGGTGCCCGGTGTCCACTGCTTGTCTGTATTTCGTGCGGATATTTTTTTTAATTTGGCGGTGATCTGAGATTTTGATATGCCGATAACGACATGCGGGAATCTTTCTCTGTCGGTTTTGCATACTGTGCCTGAAATTACTCGACTGACACGGCTCCCAATCAACGTGTTGTTGAAGTTTACTGGCTTTGTAATCCAGCGTGACTCGGAGCAGCAGCTCGACTTCGTCTTCAGTCCAAAACAAAGTCTCCGTTTTCTCTCGTGTGTTGGAATTTGTTTTGACCATCTTCATGTTGTGCTTGTGCTTCTTCTTCTTCTGTTTGTATACACCGCAAAGGCTTTTTTTTTGCATGCTCCGTGTCTTCTTCTCTGGTTCAGAGCTGTATGCTGCGGTTTTTAATGGCGCGCCATCTCCTGGTTGGCATATATACTGCGGCCTTTTTTATGCGGTTTCAGTGGCTTGAAACGGCTTCGTCTTTACGCCTGCATTTTCAAAGCCGGCTCCGTGTTTACGGAACACTATTGCAATCCGATCATTTTCTTTGGCGGTTTCAAAAAGATGCGTCTTCATGTGGACATGGCCTCAGGCTCATGTTGAAGACACGCTGAAGTACTCCACATAGCTGGGGGGCACAGGCTTTGAGCACCCTGGGGCTGACACCATCAGGGCCTGCAGCCTTGCTTGAGTGGAGTCTCATCAGCTGTCTCCTCACATGATCGTTGGTGAAACACATTGTGGAGGTGTCAGGCGGAGGAGGGGTGTAGTCTTCATGATGACGATTGTGGTCAGTCTGGCTACTGGGAGAGGAGGTGTGAAGGGGGCTCACACTGGAGGTAGGGGGGTGTAAGCAGGAGGGGTGGGGGAAGGTGGAGTGGCTGTTGGTTGCACAAGACAGACAGCAGAAGAGTCAGTGGGGGGGTGGGCGGGACCAGCAGTGTCAAATCTGTTAAAAAACAGATTCAGTTCATTGGCCCTGTCCACGCTGCCTTCAACTCCTCTGTTGTTGTTGGTCCTGAAGCCACTGATGGTCCTCATTCCACTCCAGACCTCCCTCATATTGTTCTCCAGCTTCCTCCTGTACCTCTCCTTAGCCTCTCTGATCTTCACCTTCAGTTCCCCCTGTATAGTTCTCACCTCCTCCCTGTCACCAGCTCTGAAGGCCCTCTTCTTGGCGTTGAGGATGGCTTTGATGTCCTTTGTTACCCATGGTTTGTTATTTGGGTAACAATGGACGGTCCTGGCTGGGACAGTGGTGTCCACGCAGAAGGTGATGTAGTCCGTGATGCACTCTGTGAGCCCGTCAATGTCCTCCCCATGTGGCTCACAGAGTGCCTGCCAGTCTGTCACCTCAAAACAGCCCTGCCGTGTCTCATAAGCCTCCTCTGACCATTTCCTCACTGTCCTCATGGTCGCAGGCTGGCTCCTTACTAGAGGCACATAGCAGGGGTTGAGGTGCACCAGGTTGTGGTCTGACCTACCCAGAGGGGGGAGGGGGGAGCAGCTGTATGCGTCCTTGGTGTTTGCATACAGCAAGTCCAGGGTTCTCCCTCCTCTAGTGGGACAGCTCACATACTGTGTAAAGTTGGACAGTGTTGTTGCCATGGTGACGTGGTTGAAGTCACCCGAGATAGCTATGAAAGCACTCGGGTGTTGAGTCTGCAGACGGGCTACGGCGGAATGAATGACGTCACATGCCGACGTCGGGTTGGCAGAGGGGGGGGGTGTAGACGGTCACCATAATCACATGTGAAAACTCCCTGGGCAAATAATATGGCCTGAGTCCAACAGCAAACAGTTCAATATCCGGGCGACAGATTTGTTCTTTCACAGTAATGTGAGCGGGACTGCACCACCGGTTGTTGACAAGCATGGCAAGCCCCCCTCCTTTGCGCTTACCGCTCTCGGTGCAATCCCGGTCGGCCCGAACAGTCTGAAAGCCGCTGATGGAGACGTTGTCGTCAGGAATGTCCTTGTGTAGCCATGTCTCTGTAAAGCACATCAGACTACACTCCTGGTACTCCTTCTGACTCCTGGCGACTGCTGTTAGCTCATTTATTTTATTTCCCAGTGACCTCACGTTGCCCATGGTGATAGAGGGGAGACCCGGCTTATATATCCTCTTCTCCATAAGCCTCCGTTGTCTCACCCTCGCTCTTTTCCGCTTCTGTTCCAGTGAGACATTCTGTGAGCAGCTATGCTAAGCAAGCTAATTACAAGATATAGCAGATCCTCTGATAATCTACAGGTCTGGTGTTTGGAGCCACTTTAGTTTCACTGTGAATTATGAGGGCAATGGTGAGAGACAGTGGTGGATAAAAACACACTAAGCCAAAGAATGAGCCGTCACACAGCTACAGACTCTCCTTAGTAGCTAACCCAGTAGCAGAGTGGCACACCCACACCCCTTTTGACAACCAGGATTTGTACCTAGGTTCAGGTCCAAAGCCTGAATTCTTTCTTAATCTGCAACATGTTAGTCTGGAGGTTTAGTTGGTAATTAAAACTAAACTTTCATTTCTGTCAGAGAAAACTGATCTGAGTTCAGACTGTTAACTTACAGCACAGCTACACTCACTGATAACTGAACCTCCCACCTGCCTGTCAAACAGCATCAACCCATAAACCTTCTCCAATGCGGACTGAGTGAAGTCCTGCGGGAATCAGATGTGTAGTCCAGCAGCCGGTGGCTCTGCTGCCATATCGAAAAGAAGCAGAATTTTGTGACCCATTACACTCATACAGAGCACTCATCTCTAAAAACCCCTTTAAGACTTTAAGACAAGATCATCTGCTTTCTCTGCTGCTTTCAGTACAGTGGTTCCTTTTGTTCACTCACATAAGTTTAACTGTGCTGAGGAGTTGAGTTTTTAAACTGCTTGAACACTACAAACTCACAGAGATCCTCAAAACAATCAATATTAGCAGCAGAACACCAGCAGTTCAAATGGCACAACAAAACCAGAGCAAATTCAACATTAGTTTACTTGCCGACTTTTTCCCATTTCCTTAATTCCTGACAATAAGCTTCAAGGACTAACTTGTACATTTTCACAACAGCAGATTTCACCTTTGCACAACTCAAACAATTAGAAGCAATTCATGCTGAATGTGCTTCCTGAGCCCTACCACTGTTTCCGAGACAGCTGTTGGAAAACAGCTGACAATAACCATGTTGCCACAGCACTACAAATAAACCCAAAGCAACCCAAAGGGGAAACGCCTCTACGGACTTTACAGTGCTGGGGCGACCTCTAGCTCACCTAGTAGAGTATGTGCCCCATACAGGGTCAAACCAGTTAACCATACAAACACTGCTGATTAACGGCAGGGGTAGCCAAAAGTACAACACTTCTCCTTCACATACAGTTGATGAGATAGTTGATTGTGGCCTGTAGAATGTTGGTCCACTCCTCTTCTATTGCGGTGTAAATTTTCTGGATATTAACAGGTATTGGAACACACTGTTGTACACGCTGATCCAGAGCATCCCAAACATGCTCAGTGGGTGACATGTCTGTTGAGTCTGCAGGTAATGCAGGAACTGGGATAGTTTCAGCTTCTGGGAATCGTGAAGCTATCCTTGCAGCACGAGGTGATAGTGGAGGATATATGGCACGACGGTGGGTCTGTTGGTGAAGATTCTGTCATTCAGGTCATGGTAATTCTAAGTGCTACATTATAGTTAACTGGATGAGTTTCTTGAAAACGTTTCGGCTCTCTTTCAAGAGAGTTCTTTAGTTCTAACTGACTGGTGTAGAGTTGCAGGCTTTAAACTCTGTGTGGATGTGAGCCCTTACATAGTTAATGAGATAACATGGGAGCTTTGAGTTTCAGAGTTGTTAGGGACACAATCTTATTATGTTGTCACAGTATCTCTGTGTATTTAAACTGCCATCAATCAAATGTACTTGTATTCCTTGTCTTTTGTCATCGCATACCATAACCACACCGCCACCATGGGGCATTAGCAAACCGCTCGCCCACACGATGCCAAAAATACTGTCTGCCAAAGTGCCAGAATTACATCAAATGTGAGCAGTTGCCCGCTCAAGTCAGTAATGAAAATAAACTGCTGTCAGGTCAAGACCCTGGGGACAACGAGCTTGCAGATTCGCTTCCCTGAAAAGGTTCCTGACAATTTGTGCAGAACTTCTTTGGTTGAACATATCAAATGTTGCATCAGCTGTTCAGGTGGCTGGTTTCAGATGATCTTGGAGGTAAAGACGCTGAGCTGGTGTGGTTACACGTTTCTTCTTGTGAGGCTGGTTGGATGTACTGTTAAATTTATAAAAAAAAGACACTGGAGACAACTTATGATAGTGAAATGAACATTCAGTTTCTAGATAGCAGCTCTGTCTGCCCCATGTATTTCAGCCATAATATTGTAGATACTATAAGAACAGTAAAGATAATACTTTTGATTGATTTCTTCAACAACAATAGTATTAACATGGTATTATTGTGCCGCTGTGCAGCATTTACACAACACATTTTAATCTGGCGAAATAAAAAATGAAATGAAATGAAAAACTGCTTAGACCAGGGCCAGTTTAAATGGGCATTCTGCTGATTTCATGCATGAATATCAGTTTACAACACCTTTTGAAAACAGCTGTATAAGGCTTTGTAGAGAAAATGACCCTGATGATGCTTTTGGCGTTATCTCTGACAGGGCTGAGATATAAATTCTGCCTTACAAGCTGGGAGCTTGGAGTTTAAAAGTGTGAGCATTTACCAGGCAGGAAGGCTCTGATGAAAATATGCTGCAATATCATTATAATGGCCCTACAACTGGAGTAATAATGGGTGTTTTGAGTATCTGACTGAGGGACTGAAATAAATATTGACCATTCTCCTTTCATCTTTCTCTTGCACAGTTCTTCATAGAAGCACAATAAAATGTTAATTGGAATAAACCTTCATTCTGATTAGGGTGTTTACAGGAGGCATTTTAATTGTAATTCAGTTGGTAGTCTGGTTGTGAGTAGATTAAAAGGCTCCATATGGATGCATTCAGTGTGACAAAGAGATAAAGGAGGAAAGAAACATACCTATTTGTCTCGACCCTCTCCCTCTGTCACTCTCTAATTTGGGTCTGTTACATAATTCTTAAGGAATCTGAGCTCAGCTGCAGCTGCCTCTCTGTATCCAAACCCCGGCACAGGGGGAAAGGATGTGTAAAAGTACAGCTTGTTTAAACACAGCCATACTGAGTGTGTGTGCCCTTCTGTATGCACACTGTCACCCAGGGCACATTCTAAGAAGAGTTGTGTATTTCCAGTTGCCTGTCCCTTGGCTCTGTCTGCCCTGGCCTTCTCCGACAGCCCGAGACAGCTTTATTTTGTATGCGTGTGTGTGAGGTCCCACAGCAATGTGGCACACATATGGCTGATGGTATCCACACACGGACAGCATGTTATCAGCAGAGAGAGAAGAGGAGGTATGGATGAATGGAGGCTTTTCAGCACTGAAACAGGAGCCCCATTTACTGGATAAGGAGCGACTGACTGACTGCCAGAACAGCTGTGTTGGACACAAAAAACAGTTGAGACTGTCTGTCACACTGGTTCTATCACCTGGTTCTATTTGCAACGCAACAATGATGAAAAACTGGAGAAAAGGGAGACATTCAAACTTTGATACAAACAGCCCCAAGGGAGGAGCTTTGGGGAAATTAATTTTTTACGCGCTGTTTAATCACACATTTCTGGACAGATGAGTGGTGGGGCTGCCAACGGTACAGCGCAATGTGGTTGCTATAGCAACATGATTTTTTTAATTATGAGGGCTGTCCATAGAGATAGAACGAATGAACTGTGGCAAGTCGCAAACTCACTGAGGTGAGGCTTTGCAGTTTGGGAATTTCACTGGCTTTAGTATCAACCACTTATTTTCCGAATTGTGACAAGCCCAAGGTTTCCCAAACATTCCCAAACATTCATTTATTTATGGTGACCCGCAATGATTAAAACATCCGCTGCCCAATTTGATTTTTTTATATTTGGAGCTGGACTGTTCATTATTGGCCTTTTACCATTACCAATTTTGGCCATGCAGACTCAAAACCATGCCGCGTCAATGTGTTTTTCTTTTAGTAGTTTAGATGTACTGAGCCACACTGAGCTGCTCAAGAGACAGACCATCTCTGAAGCATGGTCAAAAGTGCGCCCAACTGCTTCAGACGGGGTAGCAGTGACATATCACCAATGCAGCCAAGCATGTTGTGAGACTCAGCTCATGTCTGTGTGTGCAAAAGACCAGAGTGAAAGGCGTTTTCAAAAGTCTTTGTGTGTTTAGCTCTCAGTAGCTTCTAACTGAATCTCAGTGGTTTGAAGGGACGCAGGAGAGAAACTCTAAAGTTTCTACTTTAGATATCTGCTTTAATTTACTGTTTCATGTTCGCTTTCAGCTGTACAGGAAACTGTTAAGTTACTGCTGATGAAAACCCAACATTTTCTTATTATGCTGCTTCACAATAAAAGCTTTTACATAACAAAATAACAAGGGACTTTTATTGTGATGAATCTATAAGAGATGAAACATGTTTATCTTGAAATCAACGGAACTTTGTTAGCGGCTTCCCTTCAATAAAAACATGTCTACTAGTACCACACGGAGGAAGAGTAAAAGCAGAAATAGCCACAGTGAGATGTTAGATGAAGAGCTGCAGACAACAGACAACTGCACCTCTGCAGTTCACCTCCAACAGGTAAACTCCTTTTACCTGCCCTGCTGTACGATGAACATTTGCAGCAAAATAACGAGACTTAAGCCACAGATCTGCCCGCTTGCCTTTAACAGCATTACTCAAGACAAGACATCATCAGTTAGAGACACAATTTCAAGCATTTAGCTCTGTTGTAATGGAGAAGCAAATCTCTGATGCACTGGGCTGACAGGCCAAGTCAAACCACGCCAAAGAAGGAAAGTGAGTCTGGAAAAATAGTATAGGTGCGCTGTTGGAATATATATACCATTCAGTTATTCATTGTATCACATTCTACTTAATCAATCCCTGAGGGGAAATTCAAGGTTATCACTCATATACACACACAGTCCCCTCACAGTCACACAGTTGACATGTACACACAGTCTTGAAATACACACACATGCACAAACAGGACCTACACATGCATTATGTGGAGAGAAGTCAGAGTGAGGGGGCTGCCATGGACAGGTGGAGGTTCAGTGACTTGCACAGGGGCACCTCGGCAGTGCCCAGGAGGCGAACTGGCACCTCTCCAGCTACCGTTTCACACTCCGTATTTGGTCCAGATGGGGGACTTAAAGCGGTGACCCTTTGGCTCCCAACCCATGTCCCTATGGACTGGGCTACTGCCGCCCCAAACTGTGGAATTGCTTCACAGATTTGTGTGTCCTCTGGGCTCAGGCTGAGCAGCAAAACAGCAGGCGCGGTGAAAGTGAAACTAAACCTCTCATTAGGCTGGATCTAAAAGTTTGCTTACATTCACAAACAGCAGCTCCTCTCATCAATCGATGTAATCTGATCAGCTCAGATCACATCAACTGATCAGTCCCTCCCACCCCCCATCCACTCCCCAACCCCAGTCATCAGCTACTGCCACAAATAAAATTCTAATTCTGTGGGAAACTTATATGCAATTTCATTTTTCCACTAAAAAGTTAGATCAGACAATTAGCTTGTTTGACACTGAGGGTCACACAACACCTTTTTGAGTATGGGGGGCCCATAACACTCTTCTCTGCAAAGATCTGCTTAGACATACTGTGCAGATGTAGTTTCACAAAAGCTCATTACAAATCTCTCTCTTTGAGTTTTGGCTGAGACATTTATTACCTAGAGAATCATGCTGAGAACTGCCTGAATAGACAAAGAATAGAATAGAATAACTGGATCTTATAAGTGGATTCCGAACTTGCTTCAGATTCAATAAAATGTTTATGAACGGAAAGAAAACATGACTTGTTTGAGGGCTGGTACACAGAGCCAGCACCTCCTCTCTCCCAGTCACAACCAGTCCAAGTGTTTCACCTGCTCTGGCAGGTTGACTGGCATGCTGGGAGATGAGCAGGGAAATCAATCTCTTCCCTACTCCGGCCCTGAGACTTTGAAACCTTATTTCTAACTCCTTCACGCTCCCAGCTCTCACTCTCTTTTCTGTCCTGTCGTCTTGCTTCCCTTGCTCCCAGACTGCTCTCTTTCCTTTCCTCCTCTTTGTGTCTTGGTGTTTCTCTGTAGAGAGAGTTAGGAGAGCGCCCCGGCAGGAGACCTGTCTTGCTACAACCCCTGCTGCTCTTTATTCAACTTTCCTTCCCTCCCTCGCCCCCTTCCTGCCTCTCTGCCTGCCTCACATTTCCTTTTATCACCCTCCTCCACCCTACCTCATGCATGTTTTCTTTCTTTGCCCAACTCTTTCTACATGCTACACATACTCCTCTGCTCTATTCATTGCCTTCCCTCCGCGTTGTGTTCATCCCCACTCTAATTTCTCTTGAGTCATGTAGTGAACATCTGAGCCTCACCTGTTGGATCGGTGGAGAGGAAAAATACTTCCTAGGCCGCTTTTTTGCACAGTTCCACAACTTGACTCACTACCTCCCAAAGTCAGATAAGGGGAAACGTTGCCCTTTGGAAATCTCATTGAAAGTAGTGCAGAAGTTCATAAAGGGTAACTTTGGTACTTTTCTACATGAACCATGTTTTCCCACATGTTGTGTCTAAGTTATGTATGTGAACGACAATTTTTTAAAACTGGTCCAGTATTGAGCAACAGGCCGTAATGTAATCACTTGGAGCAACTGAGCACCCTCCATGTTTGTCCACTCAAAGTGTTTTTGCCCCTGACAGGCTCAGATTGTTATTTTGAGTGTCTGACAACACTATGGAAAGGATTCTTCCAGAGATGGACCTTTGTTGTAAAGAGTAAGATTCTTTTTGTTTTTGGAACAGCGGAAAGACAAACCAAGACAGGCTTTTGTGAGTTATATTTTGTTTTTGTGGACTTTGAATGAAGTGTGTTTCATGATGATTAAATTACTGTTTATTTAAATGGAGTCTGGTGGGTTTGGCAATGACAATTTTAAGGCTGCTTCTGGTTCAATAAAAAGGATCTCACTCTTTGACAAAAAGGGGTCTTTCTCTGTAGGGATGATTTCCATTATGTCATCATTCACCTATAATAACAATCTGGGCCTGTCAATCTCAACAAACACTTGTAGTGGAGGTAAAATGACAATGCACAATTGCCCCAAGTGGTTACATTGTAGCCTGTTTCGATGTTGCCAGCTGCTGCGGTTTCACTCAATACTGGACCAGTTACAAAAACTGTGGTTGCAAGTAATCACTTGGACATAGAAACATAAAAAATGGTGTCCACACTGAAAAATACCAAAAAGAAGAGGAAGACTTATGACCCAAAAAACTGGCATAAACAATCCAAGTCCTTTTTGTGCGGTGGGCACCCTGAAGAAGGCGCAGGCCGATACGCGTTGGTGTATTTTAATGTTTGTAGCCCATTAAATTAAAGGCCTTTTATACTTTTCAAACCTCTTTGAGTGCCTGGACTTGGATTTTTTATGCCAATTTTTTTGGTCATAAGTCTTCCTCTTCTTTTTGGATATATTCCCTTCCATGAGCACCGGTGGTTTGAGGGACACCAGCAGCGCTCCAGTCACCTCTCTCTCTCGTTATATTGAAAAATACCAGTTGCCCTTTAAAGGCAAGAGGTTTGTGAGCTGACCATGGGTGGACTGGGACGAAAACTTGACCCTGACATTTTGGCCTAGGTCGACCCACCACAATTGATCATACAAGTATAAAAGTTACATATATCATATCATATCAGATCAGATCAGATCAGATCATATTATATTAGATTATATTATATAAGCACCAATATGTGCCTTTTCTGCATCTATTTATGATGGAAATGTCATACACTCACACATATACATATACATATACATATCCACATACATACTTCACATAGCCTTACATTATGACAGGCTCATGATAAAATGACCTGGCAATGCTGATTTGTGTAACCATAGTACCTCCCTGCCCGCTCATGGCAAGAGAGGAGAGGGGGAGATGAGACTGAGTTACTCTGAGCAGCCAGCAAGTGGCTAAAAGGGTGTGAAAAGTCCAGATTTAAATTAATTTTTTTGACCTGCAGTATCTCTACATTTTGTTTTGTCCATTTGGCACACTTTTTGTTGCATATGTTGTTTAATGAAGGCACTGAGCCCAAAGAGGGAAGGGGCCAGACTGCCTGTATTACTGGCCAGTCAGACCTGGAAAAAATAAATAAATTAAAAAGAAAGACTAAAAAGGCACGTTGGCCCCTCGGGAAACTAGCCAATATGCCACATGGCCAGTCCACCCCTGGAGCTAACTCAAGAACCAGAAGCAAAGTTTAAACCTCAGCTTGGGTTCCCCCAGGAAATTGATAAGCAAAGGTGGTGAGTGCTGCATAGCTGATCCTGATGTACTTCACCTTGTGATCAGTTTAGTTAATACACAGATGATGGCCTGATGGACCTTTTTCCTGAAGTTGAATATATATTATAAAAGTGTAATTGTGAAGTGGAAGGGGCTGCCCCTTTTCCTATTCCCCTTACAATCTTTTTCCAATGAAATCCTGAATGTCACTAAGCATAGAAAATGCCAGTGTCACAATCCTATATGATTATGTTTTGGCCATTAATGGTAATTATTTAAACTTTGTTTCTGAAAGCATGTTCTATTCAATCAATTTGGCCTATAAATACTACAGTACCTGTAAGCTTCAGCTGCTGTTGCAATCGAAAAGAAGTTAGCAATGTGATTCAGAGCTGTATCAAATTCAAAACATTTTGTTGTTTCAGTACACCACAAAAGATAACACCATAGTGCATTCATGTAAGAGTCAACAAATTTAAGCCTCCAATCAGTTATCTAAACAGCATAATTCTTCAGCTCCTACCACCCATTTTACATACACTTAAAAGTATTGTATTTCATGTCCCCCTATGCTGGTGGTCCATCATGAAAAGAGCATTCATGCATAATATGGTGTTAATTCCACTACAGAAGAGACTTGATGATCACTAAAAAAAGTTGGGAAAAAGGATATATTGATATTGGCATATAGGATATTAGCAAAAAATCCAATATCGTGCATCCTTACACAACACCTGCCCTTTTGTAGTGTTAGGGGGCGTTATTTATGTTAATAGTAGGGGTGGGCAGCACAGCATAGTGTTGTCGTATCGTCACACCGTGCAAAGTATCGATTTTGCTTAATATAAATTATTAATATTACAACTGCAAATTAAACTAAAGGTAGCCAACTTGAATAATATAATAAATTGCTTTGTCAGTCCACTAGATACATTTTGCTGTAAAAATATGGTTGAAGAGAGATGAACAGACTAAAAACTTTATCTTATTAAATAAAACAGATGTTGACAAAGTTTTACTGTGGGGACAATATTTGCAGTTGAAAACAGTTAATATATTTAATCGCAGTATTCGGCATATCGCAACACGTTAGAAATTGCAATAATATTGTATTGTGACTAAAGTACTGTGGTAATATTGTATCATGGAGCCTCTGGTGATTCCCAGCCCTGGCTACTAAGTTACATATGACCAAGTGGCATTCATCATTCAGCACATCTTGGTAAGAGCAGATCTGGATGATGAAAAAGGTTTGCTGAATCTGGAGTTGACTCTGAAATTTAAGAGAATGCTCCTGTCATCGGTCTATGGAAGAAAATGATTGGACTTTTCCTTCCTGAACCTGAGGCAATTAAAACAGTTCCTTCTATTTCATGGCTCTACAGTTTCTTCTGACTACAGTGGAGGCACCTTGTCTCCATTATAACAAACTGCAGGCAATCTTAACCACACATCATACACAAGTTAGGGCTGCACCATTATTAACACAAAAAAGAAAAACTTATTTAAGTTATTATTTTAAGTTATTTACCTAGTTTATGTGTTTTCCTGTCGCTTGGCTGCTTCTCTATCCCTCCTCCTTTCTCTCCTCTGCTGTGCGCTTCACCAATGCTCAGACACAGGGACAGAGAGAAAGGGGGAGAGAGAAACACCACCAACACAGCGGACGTTACTTGAGTTAACAACTTCTTGTTATATTAGAAGTTGTTAGTGCAATAAAATCTTCCAAGCTAGAGTCATTTATATTATAATCTACCTAAAACCAAAGATAGACACGTTGACTCCAAACTAGATGAGCTGAAGCTGACAGCCTCCTCCCCCTCCAACAAGCGTGTGCTGTTACTCAACTCGTGTCTGTGCAGCAGCCCAGAGTTTTCAAAGTGTCTGTGTATTCACAGCTTTTGTAGCTTTGATCTGAATCTCTGTTGTTTGAAGTTTAGTTTCTCTCCTGTGTTCAGATATCTGCCTTATTTTGATGTTTCATGTTTGCTTTCAGATGGATAAGATTCATGTTAAGTCACTGCAAATGAAAACTCAAGATTTCCCATTTTGGCAGCTTCAAATCAAATCTTCACTATTGAATCAAAAAACAACATGGGAGTATTATTATTATTTTTCATAGGAAATGAAATTTCCACTGTTTTATGGCCGCTTAACTCAAGACAAGTGTGTCATATGATGGTCAGTGTGTGTGTTATGTATTCTAAAGCAGTAACTTTATACATTCTATTTTTTATATTCAGCAGCATTTAAGTTCATCCCTTTGGTGTTCAAAAATAGAGATGACAGGAGACTTGAAGTTTTTTTGTTGTTGTTGTTGCTGCTGTTAACAGATTTTTAAGCAGTGTTAATTTTCATTTTCATCTCAAGAGTAAGACTAAATCTAAAATAGCTGTCACAAGTTACACTGCTTTTAAGTTGAAGTCCAAAACTTTGATATGTCTTATGTTAACGTCACCTGTTTAATACCCTGTCTAGACAAGAAAAAAGTGCTTCACGTGTGAGCTTTATATCACTCTGCACTAAATTTAACTGTTAGTGTCAGATTCCTCAGTGTTTTGGTGTCTCAGAGGGCCTCTTCTATGGAGCTATATTAGGACCAAAAGTTTTGTACTTGAAAAAATAAAATTTGAAACTGAAAATTCAAGTTTTGATGTTGAATTTTGAAAAATACATCAGTGTATTCAAAATAAAAATAAGTACACAATTTTTTTTTCAGGTTAAATATAATTATGATTCACTCTGGTAATTATTTTGAATAAATTATTTATTTTCATTTTTCACTTTCATATATTTTGATATTTGAGATTCTG
Source organism: Cephalopholis sonnerati (assembly GCA_019142605.1). NCBI lineage: Eukaryota > Metazoa > Chordata > Actinopteri > Perciformes > Serranidae > Cephalopholis > Cephalopholis sonnerati. The sequence continues at coordinate 33,878,810 of JAGQAX010000022.1, read as the reverse complement.
TTTTTTTCATTTGCATGTTTTATCTTTTCAGATTCAAATATTATTTTTTACAGTTTCAAATTTTTTTTTTCAGTTTCAGATCTTTCTTTTTCAGTTTCAAATCTCTCTTTTTCAGTTTCAGATCTGTCTTTTTCAGTTTCAGACTTTTGGCCCGGATTTCGCGTGGGGGGCGTGGTATCAACTCAGAGGGGTGTGGAATCATGACACACAGCTTAACAAAAAGGCTAGGGACCTTCCCCTATCACGTTGCCTTCAGGGAACGTAGGAACTAAAACAATTCAACTCAACACTTTATGTACGCTACACCATGCGATTGGCGGTGAAAAAACTGATGTCAGTGACAAACTTCCATTTTCAAGTGGAAGTCAACCGAGAGGTGTGTGGAGGTCGATTCAATGGAGAGCTGCAAGGAATACAAATTGTGTTTTATTAGTCCTTTGGCGATAATTTTATCCGACTGCTATTATTTCTCCTCGCTTTGCACCGGGCGTCATTGGTTGCCATAACGACGGCGGCCGGCGGAGACTCCTTTCCCGAGTCAAAATCCTTGAGGCCAGCTGGCGGTGATGAGATCTGTATTTTAACTGCTACACTACTCAGCCTTTATAAGCAATGTAAACTGTAATGTGACCTCAATTTAACTGACAGTAAACGTGTATTCCAAAAATATACAGCCCAGACCTATTTCACCGACGGTCAGCCACCACTAGTGGCAACTATAAACTCATTAATTTTACCCTGGCATCTTTATATGACGCGGTTGACTGATGCTGGTTCAAAGAAAACGTAGTAGAACTTCTAGACGTGTGTGTATTAAATTATAATCATTCATTTATCAATCATACGATAGGATACATATGATGTCAATACCCTGGCGCCAGCGCTGGACACAACAGCGCCACCCCGAGTGTCTACAACGCCTGTGTTACCATGTTGTCAGTCTACTGTCTGTGCTGACTGTGACCAAGAGGAGTGGAAAAACCATGTTGATTTAATTCAACAAAATGTGTCTACCAACAAGAATAAACACTGAGGAATCTTTAATTAATAAGGAATATTAATTATTATTATTATTATTATTATTATTTGTTTGATAGATAGATGACAATAGAATAACCTTTATAAACTGTATGTATAAAGATCATGAGACAAGTTTGATTTGCAATTAATGCATAAACCACCACATCTAGAAATATAAATGTACATGACACAAAACTATTAGGTCAGTATTTCCAATTTCTTATTTGATAAGTTCATATTTTCAGTGTAAAGCTTAATTCTATGAATGTATTACTTATGCATTTCTGGAGGTTTTAAAGTGCAAAAACACAAATACAAAGCAATAAACCTCACTCAGACATCATTTTAGCAGCATTCACAGTTCAATATATTGCATGTGTGTGTCAGTGCATATTGGAGTTGACGGTGATTATAGCTCTGGGGAAGAAACTGTTTTTAAGTGTGTTTGTGAGTGCTTTCATGCACCTGCAGCACCTGCCAGAGGGCAACAGGTCAAACATTTCAGAACCTGGATGTGATCTGTCTGTCCTAGATGATATTCTGTGCCCTGCTGAGGCAGTGGGAGGTGCAAAAGCCTGACAGGGAGGGGCAAGGCTACCCAACAATCTTCTGTGCAGCTTTGATTGCCTCTTCCTGTTGGCCTCAGTGCAGGTCCCATACCATACTGTGATGCAATATGACAGAAGGCTCTCGATACAAGAGTGGTAGAAGGTCTTCATCAGTTTGGTGTCTAGATTGTTCTTCCTGAGGACCCTGGACGGACGATGTGGTGGTCCACCTCACGGCTGGGTCCATATCTGGATCACTGGAGATTACAGTTAAATGCACCCTGACATACTGTTAAGAGTGGACATGTCTGACCCTGTAATGTTACCTTACATTGTGCCAATTTGAAAACAGCCAAAAGGATGCAGGTGTATTGACAAAGTAGAGTATCATTTCAATGGTTAGGGTTAGGGGTTAGGGGGACACACTTAAAAACAGTTTCTTCCCCAGAGCTATAATCACCGTTAACTCCAATATGCACTGACACACACATGCAATATATTGAACTGTGAATGCTGCTAAAATGATGTCTGAGTGAGGTTTATTGCTTTGTATTTGTGTTTTTGCACTTTAAAACCTCCAGAAATGCATAAGTAATACATTCATAGAATTAAGCTTTATACTGAAAATATGAACTTATCAAATAAGAAATTGGAAATACTGACCTAATAGTTTTGTGTCATGTACATTTATATTTCTAGATGCGGTGGTTTATGCATTAATTGCAAATCAAACTTGTCTCATGATCTTTATACATACAGTTTATAAAGGTTATTCTATTGTCATCTATCTATCAAACAAATAATAATAATAATAATTAATATTCCTTATTAATTAAAGATTCCTCAGTGTTTATTCTTGTTGGTAGACACATTTTGTTGAATTAAATCAACATGGTTTTTCCACTCCTCGTGGTCACAGTCAGCACAGACAGTAGACTGACAACATGGTAACACAGGCGTTGTAGACACTCGGGGTGGCGCTGTTGTGTCCAGCGCTGGCGCCAGGGTATTGACATGTATCCTATCGTATGATTGATAAATGAATGATTATAATTTAATACACACACGTCTAGAAGTTCTACTACGTTTTCTTTGAACCAGCATCAGTCAACCGCGTCATATAAAGATGCCAGGGTAAAATTAATGAGTTTATAGTTGCCACTAGTGGTGGCTGTCCGTCGGTGAAATAGGTCCGGGCTGTACATTTTTGGAATACACGTTTACTGTCAGTTAAATTGAGGTCACATTACAGTTTACATTGCTTATAAAGGCTGAGTAGTGTAGCAGTTAAAATACAGAACTCATCACGGCCAGCTGGCCTCAAGGATTTTGACTCGGGAAAGGAGTCTCTGCCGGCCGCCGTCGTTATGGCAACCAATGACGCCCGGTGCAAAGCGAGGAGAAATAATAGCAGTCGGATAAAATTATCGCCAAAGGACTAATAAAACACAATTTGTATTCCTTGCAGCTCTCCATTGAATCGACCTCCACACACCTCTCGGTTGACTTCCGCTTGAAAATGGAAGTTTGTCACTGACATCAGTTTTTTCACCGCCAATCGCATGGTGTAGCGTACATAAAGTGTTGAGTTGAATTGTTTTAGTTCCTACGTTCCCTGAAGGCAACGTGATAGGGGAAGGTCCCTAGCCTTTTTGTTAAGCTGTGTGTCATGATTCCACACCCCTCTGAGTTGATACCACGCCCCCCACGCGAAATCCGGGCCAAAAGTCTGAAACTGAAAAAGACAGATCTGAAACTGAAAAAGAGAGATTTGAAACTGAAAAAGAAAGATCTGAAACTGAAAAAAAAAAATTTGAAACTGTAAAAAATAATATTTGAATCTGAAAAGATAAAACATGCAAATGAAAAAAACAGAATCTCAAATATCAAAATATATGAAAGTGAAAAATGAAAATAAATAATTTATTCAAAATAATTACCAGAGTGAATCATAATTATATTTAACCTGAAAAAAAAATTGTGTACTTATTTTTATTTTGAATACACTGATGTATTTTTCAAAATTCAACATCAAAACTTGAATTTTCAGTTTCAAATTTTATTTTTTCAAGTACAAAACTTTTGGCCCTAATATAGCTCCATACTCTTCCACATGAGTGTGTGGTTCAAAAATAATGTTAATTGAGGGGATTTTGGTTATTTTTGGCAACCAAACATTATAGAATTTTTTCCCTTATAATTTAGTGGGATAACCTAATATATAAGGGACACAGGTCACATTTTTTATACATCCTATGAAAATAATCCAATAAATCCTATTTCATTCAGTTTTATACTAGTGTACACTGTGTTAACACCTTATATTAAAAAAAGTCAACAGTTAAATGTGTATCCAGGGCTGTTTTTGTTCTCTGCCTCTGGACCACTCGAGGGGCACAGGAGGATTTGATCCAGCTTGGCTGCACAAGAAAAAACATGTGGTCAAGCTAGCTGTCACTTGCATCTCTGGGGTCAAAGTAGCTGTCACTAAAGTTGAAGACAACTCTCCTTGACATATCTTGGCCAAAAAGTTGCACATGAACACACCAAACTGACAGTCAACAAGCACGTGTGGTCTGCGCCTGCATGAGAGGTCATACCCCTCCATATCAGCAGACAGCAGTTGTCTGTAATAGTCATTCGAAAAGGGAAACCAGGAAAACCATCTTTACGCTAGTTAGCCAGTTAGCATACTAACAACACAATCTAATGCTGAAAGAACAGAGCATATGTACCGTGCACCAGTGAACAGTAACACAAACCATCAAGAGACAATTCTGCTAAAGAGCTCAGTGGCTAAAGAAAAACTGTCTGTTTGGACCTCACTCCCTCTCAACTTTAGCTCTTTGTTTACATTCCTCACTTCCATTTCTTTTCTTGTGCACTGAGCTGAACTGCCAATCAGAGTGATTTAATTCATAAACGAGCTCCACTTTGCCAACACCAATTCAACACAATGAATTTGCAGAAACAAAGCCAACCAGCGCCAATGGTGCGGGACACACTGGTGCTGATGTTTTTTTTTTTCTTAATGAGGTCAACAGAGGTCTCAGTCAGTGGAATTGGGCAAGAAGTTCATCAAAACAAAGATTTGATTTGATTGGATTTGATAAGTTTATTTCAAATATGTGCAAATAATATAAAACCAAGGAAAACAAATATAACAGAAGCATAGCAACAAATGAACAGGAAAAAATAAATAAATGAAGATGGAGGCAGCGGAGAAAGAATTATACTTAGATTTGTCACAAGTGATTTGTAAGCAGTGTAATATGAGAATAAAATACTCTGAGAATACTACGAACATGAGATCTTACCACACACTCCACCATCCAGAGATGCTGACAGCTAAGCTAACACTAAACCCACTCCACAGAAAAATCATCCAACATACCTCATATCTTAGGAGGTAAACTGATGTTGACAAAGTTTTTTTCTTTGGGGAAATAATTTACAGTTGAAAAAAAGGTAATAAGTCACAATATATTGCAAAATATTTTATCGCAACATCACACAAGTAGTATCGCATATCGCATATCACAAGTAGTAGTATTGTGATAATATCGTATCATGGGTCCTCTGGCAAGTCCAACCCCTGATAGAAACCCCACCGCCTTCAGCGTTTTAGAGGTGTAATTGCAGAGTGAAACAGTAACACAAGTGCACAAGTATAAATGCTCAAAATGACATAGGCCTCTTGCATAGGCTACAGAGTCGGCGTATTACTATAAATCAGTCCTAAGCTGTATAAAGGCAAGGAAGACCCTAGTCAGGAACTCCTACTTGTCAGTCCACTGTCCTCTGTTTTGTCAGTTGTTTTCTCACCCTTAAAGAAATGGTTCAATAATTTAGGGAATAGGCTTATTTGCATTCTGAGTGACAAGTTGCATACAAAACAGCTCCTCTATATGCCAGTTACCTTAGCTTAGAATAAAGACAGGAGACAGGGGTAAAAAGCTATCCCATCTCAGTCCAGAGAGGACTTCCGCCTCCAGTTAAGTTAATGAATAACATTTGCAGTTCATAGGGGTGCAAGATATGGGATTTTTTTTGCCAATATCCAATATGCTGATATGTAACAACTTAACTGGCCGATAACTGATACCAATATCAATATATCCACTTTTTTCCTTAGCTAATTTTAGTGACCCAGCCTCCACACCCAGCGGCAAGGCGCCGGGTGTGGATGAGATTCGCCCGGAGATGCTGAAGGCTCTGGACATTGTTGGGCTGTCTTGGTTGACACGCCTTTTCAGTGTCGCGTGGAGGTTGGGTATGGTGCCTGCAGAGTGGCAGACTGGGGTGGTGGTCCCCATCTTCAAAAAAGGGGACCGGAGGGTGTGCTCCAATTATCGGGGTATCACACTGCTCAGCCTGCCAGGTAAAGTTTACTCAAAGGTGCTGGAAAGGAGGCTCCGACCGATTGTTGAACCTTTGATTCAGGAGGAGCAATGCGGATTCTGTCCTGGCCGTGGAACAGTGGACCAGCTCTTTACCCTTGCGAGGCTGCTGGAGGGGTCGTGGGAGTTTGCCCATCCAGTCTACATGTGCTTTGTGGACTTGGAGAAGGCTTACGACCGCGTTCCTCAGTGGGTCTTGTGGGGGGTACTGCGGGAGTATGGGGTACCGGGCTCGCTGCTACGAGCCATCCGGTCCCTGTATGACCAAAGTGAGAGCTGTGTCCGCATACTTGGTGTAAAGTCCAGGACGTTTTCGGTGGGTGTGGGCCTCTGCCAAGGCTGTCCCTTGTCACCAATCCTGTTTGTGATTTTCATGGACAGGATCTCGAGGCACAGTTGGACCTCAGAATTGCATCTCTGCTTTTCGCAGATGATGTGGTTCTGTTGGCTTCATCACACTGTGACCTCCAGCACGCACTGGAGCGGTTTGCAGCCGAGTGTGAAGCAGTCGGGATGAGAGTCAGCACCTCCAAATCTGAGGCCATGGTTCTCTGCCGGAAACAGGTGGATTGTCCCCTCCGGGTTGGGGGAGAGTTACTGCCCCAAGCGAGGGAGTTCAAGTAACTCGGGGTCTTGTTCACGAGTGAGGCTAGAATGGAGAGTGAGATGGATCGGCTGTTTGGGGCGGCTTCTGCAGTGATGCGGGCGCTGCGCTGGGCTATCACTGCAGGAGCTGAGCCGGAAGGCGAAGCTCTCGATTTACTGGTCCATCTACGTCCCTCACCTATGGTCACGAGCTCTGGGTAGTGACCGAAAGAATGAGATCGCGGATACAAGCGGCCGAAATGAGTTTTCTCCGTGGGGTGGCTGGGCTCAGCCTTAGAGATAGGGTGAGGAGCTCAGACATCCGCAGGGAGCTCGGAGTAGAGCCGCTGCTCCTTCGCATCGAAAGGGGTCCGTTGAGTTGGTTCGGGCATCTGATCAGGATGCCTCCTGGGCGCCTCCCACTGGTAGGAGGCCCCGGGGCAGACCCAGAACACGCTGGAGGGATTACATATCTCATCTGGCCTGGGAACGCCTTGGGGTCCCCCGGGAGGAGCTGGAAAGCGTTGCTGGGGAGAGGGATGTCTGGGGTGCTTTGCTCAGCCTGCTGCCCCCGCGACCCGGCCCCGGATAAGCGGATGAAAATGGATGGATGGATGGATAATTTTAGTGATCATCAAGTCTCTTCTGTAGTGGAATTAAAATCATACTATGCATGCATACTCTTATCGTGGTGGCCCACCAGCTGATGGAGATATGAAATACAATGCTTTTTAATGTATGTAATCATCATTTATTGTGCAAAATAAGAAAAAGCATGTTGGCTGATTCTGACACTTCATTTTAAAGCTGATATTGGCCAATACCAAAGATGTGCTAATATTATCGTGCATCCCCAGTGTTGTGGGCTGTAAGAAGGAGAAGAACTTCAACAGAAGTGAAATCAATGTGCTGTTGAATGAACTTAAAAAAACGCAACCAACCAGACGATACTGATAGCTCATTTTACAGTTGATATCGGCCAATACCAATGATGTGCCGATGTTATCATGCATCCCCAGCAATTTGCTGTTTAATGAGGCTTGTGTGCTGAAATATTTCTTGGCTTTGCTTAAGCGAAAGAGCAGAGACTCCAGGAAATTACTGCTCCCAGCCAAGAAATAGTCCAGCATATAGCTACTTCCCAAAATGTTGATGCATACCCTTGAAATGCTCTGTAGGACCCGAAGTTGCTAGACAAGGGATTAAAGCTGGTAAAATAGGTGGCAGTTGGGATAAAGGTCGGCACTCTAATAGTAGCTATTTCAATGTAATGAAAAGTTTTGTCAAAGTTTCAGATTAGACTGAGGAGATTTGACCCGTTGTAACCCAACTCATGTTTATACTTGCTTATTTTTATATCTTTATTTTTTGGTAGCAACTTGGCATCATGCTCCAGATATCAAGGTGAAACCATGAGGGTTTGACTACGGCATTAGCTCCATCCTTGTCACTCTGAGCCAGTTGATAAAAGTTTGTTATGTACTTACAGCCTCGGTGTGGACAGGGTGCACAGCAAAGAGGAGCGCTGTGACAAAGGCCAGGCGCGAGTCTTCGAACACACATCGTTCACACGTGTGCATGAGCAGGCAGGTTACGGCGCAGTGCAAACACACGTTTATGATGTGGAAATACAGAGGCGTCATGCCACCCAGCAGGATGTTCAACCTGACAGATAGAAACAGAGAAATATTCAGCACTGAGATGGGAGATGCATTCGTATTATATCTGACTGAGTGGAAGTTAATTGTCCATGTGTAAAAGATATTAGAAATTAGAAATGATCTCATACAACTCAACTCAAAAAAGACACATTGTTGATGATATAAATTCAGTCAGTGTTATTCATTTTGCCACAATCCCCAACCATATAAAGACAAAAACAGTCAGCCTTTTCTGAGACAATCAGCTGTGCGCCGCTGTGGATTTACAGTGGGAATCTCCAAGGTAAATTACCTTTTACATTTCCTGGATGAAGGGATGGTGTTATTATCCTGACCAGAATCTCAATCCATTTTCTGCAGTGCCATGACTTTCAAATTAAAAAGCCTGACTGCTTTAAGGGAGGATGTCAGATTTCTGACACTAAATAACACCCTGCATTAGATCTTCTAGCAGCTTATCCCTCAGTCAGGAATAACAGTAAGATATGCAATTTTCACTTGGTTTATCATAATTGGTATTTTGCTACACCAATTCCCTCTTGACCCAACAGAATATCACCAGGCTGATAATGGCAAACTCAGAAAGAGTGAAGCATTTGAGTGGTTCAGGTTCCAGCTGTCATTCTATGCCAATACAGTTTGTATTGTATTATATTTAGCCTGTATTTATCATTTCAGAACCAGGCATTTAAATTTTAGAAGAAAAACTGTGGATTCATAGATTCCATTTTTTTCAATGAGGGACAATCAGTAGATGTAATTTTAAGAATATTCCATCTAATCATCCATCCATTTTCATATGCTTATCCAGGGCCAGGTCGTGGGGGCAGCAGGTCCAGCAAAGCACCCCAGACGTCCCTCTCTGAGCTCCTTGCCTTTCCCCTAAGGCTGAGCCCAGCCACCCTTCGGAGTGTCCCCATACCTTGCCCAGTATTGGGACACTGGAGTCAGGGTCAGGTGCATTGTGTGCCAGGCAGCAGGCAGGGGCAGGGCCCCAAGCGTGCTGATCCCTGATGTCACAGACAGGCTTTCATGACATGGTTTAAGAGTACTTTACGAAGTAACTGTTACTGAACTTATTTACAGACAAAACATATCATACATTAATTATTATTACAGGCATAGTGATTTTATATGTCAAACAAGTCTGGAGGGGATTATAAAATCTGGGACAGTAGTTGTGGCTTAAATGCAATTGAACAAGAAAGGTCTGTATTAAACACAATAACAAAATTATTTCTGCATAAACAGAATCAAATAAAATGATACAGTTGCTTGTTGTTCAGGTTCTTCAAAGGATGTGATGGGAATGTCATTAGTTTTGCAGATTTTTTTCCACAAACAAAACAGACAAATTACAATTTTGACCTGACGGTGGCACTAGATGAAAAGTCAGGGAATCACCAAAGCCAGTTTGATTGATCCTCTGGGGACGATGAATGCCTGTACATAAATTTCAAATAGTTGTTGAGATATTTTAGTCTGGACCAATGAAAAATCAAAACAGCCATCTGTATTATCTGACATTAATATTAGTTATGTGCTTGATATTACTCAATAACCAGTGTTGGAAATTAGCACCTGCCACTCACCAAATGCAGGTGAATTTGGCAGGTGGCAGGTGGATTTTATGAGCCTACCCAAGGTGTCAGGCAAAAAAAAGTAACAAACGATTGAATTGTTCCATGAAAAAGCCCACTCAATCATGGGGTGCTCTATCTAAGTGGTGCAGTGTGCTGTGTCCTCACTGCATCTACTTGACCATTACAGGTGAGGGTTTTCCTCTTCGTCTACTTATTTGTCTTTACTGATGGACCGCAAACCAACCAACCAACTGCCGTAAAAGAAGACGAAGAGGAAGATTCACAAAGTTGAGTAGCATTAGCAGTTAACATTAGCATGGGTGTGTTTGTTAAGTGGAATTTACACTTCTGCATTGAATCCATGCTGTAACCTGCGGTGTAGCCTGACGTGCACCTCCCAAGAAATGTAACTACATGTCACAGCAACGTAGACCTACTGTCTTTGTAGGCTGAAAACCATTTCCCTCAGTGGTAATGAAGGATTTATTGACTTTGATTTCACGTATAAGAAACAATGAATTGTGAAGACAATGAAGCCCTCACAAAATAGCATTTTAAGTCTTGTGTGTGATTTATCCTTGCTTTATATGAATAGAGGAAATCTCCACTTGCCACTACGCAAATCTATACAATGTAAAATGCCATAGGTTTGTGCTAATGGCATTAGCATGTTGTATTTGTGGGGAAAATGTGTCCAGGAAAAGTTTTGTCTCTAAATCCTGCACGTTATAATGAAGTTGATTTGTGTACGTGCATTTTAAACTATCTCTATTAAGCCAGGTTTAATGGCTGAATTACTAAAAGTTGTGTGGAGCATCAGCCAACTCTCTCTCATTTTTCAGTACAGCTACTTGAACTGAAGTTTTAGGTTTTTTGTCAGGTTCTAACTGTTTTGTTGGGGTAAAGCGTCCAGCTTGGATTGGTTTGTGCTAGGTTACTAACAATTTATTTTATTCAAATATTTCTCCCTTTCTCTGACTGCACTAACTTTCTTTGTCCATGTGTGTCATGTGTTTCATTTGGCGGTTTGCCAGTAACAGTTCTGTCCAGTCAGGTATGACCATGCTGCTAGGTTTGGGCCTCAATTTTAAGAGTATGCAGAACTAGGGATACACAATATTGGATGTTTTGCTGATATATAACAACCAATTTGGCCGATAACCAATACCAATATATCAATTAGGGCTGCAGCTATTGATTCTTTTAGTAATCGAGTATACTATTGATTATTCTGGCGATTAATCGAGTAATTGGATAAGATATACTGTGTGTTTTCATTAAATTACTTTCGCTTCATTTAAGGACAACAGCAATATATAAAAGAGAAAACAAGAAAAGTCTCTGAAAAGAGAGAAATGAGCAACAAATTTGTTTCCTTATTTTGAAAGTCAGAGCTGTCAACTCTCACGTAATCAGCATTAGACTCACGCAAATGACCGATTTCACACACACTCATGCTATGCCACTATTTCTCACGCTGTCATAAATAATAAGTGTTGGGCAGTAGCTCACTACAAGTGGCGACCTTACGAATTTGACAGCATTCACGTTAATTAATTGACCGAGTAGCGCAGTAGCGTCCATAAAAGTTACAAACTCTTTTTCCAAGGAAAAACTCTGAAATGCAGTGGACTCTTTTTCTGCAGAGGTCAGGATGAAAGTAAGGATAATAAAACTGAGGATAAGTAATGTGACTGTCACTAGTACCACACCAAGGCATGTAGATGATAGAGTTGCCATCCTAACCGTATAATATGGCATAGTCCCATACTGAAAAATAAAACGCACCATCCCTTACTGACTCAATAAGGACTGCAGTTTGTCTCGTATGTCTATGCACATGTTGGGAACATTATGAGAAATATTAAACCAAAAGAGTTTCACGAGACATAGCAGAGAAATAATAAATCAAGAGGAGAATGTCACATAATGGCAGATCTCTCAGCATCACTGTGGCCATGGTTACGGAGACTACGCTCAGGACCACCCTTTGCCCGCTCACTGACCCGCTGGCTGCTTGATAAAGTTATCTGAAGGTCCCCTTATGCCCAGATGTTAAACTTATGGAACTAATGGATTTATAAAGTCATTGTGGAGCTGGGCGCACATGCCCGAACTTTGTTTACACTCCCACAGTGAGACATAAATTGATGCAGAAACACCGTTTAATCATTTTGAAAGTCGGTATCTGTGCCCGCTCCACCTCCCATTACACCTGTCGATTAAAAATACAGCATAGAAAAAGTGCAGTTTTGCAGACTGTCTTGCACCAGCCTGGTTCTCTGACAGAACAGCTGTCATTACGCGTGACCATTATGTACGGCTGTGGCTGTTAATAGCGCCCGTGCCACTAATTCTTCACATTTAGACCTACCTGCAAACCATCATCCTTGTGATATTTCAATCTCATTATAAATCATACAACAGATTATTGACAATTAATTTATAGCTCTACAAAGGAAGTAACATAAGCAGGTTGTGTAACAGATATAAACATCCATGTGAAACACAGTGCACTGTATAGTCGTTATGCATGTAACAAAGCCTCAAGGCATTTTCCCCTAGCTAATTTCAGTGATCATCAAGTCTCTTCTGTAGTGGAATTAATATCATATTATGCATGTATACTCTTATCATGGTGGCCCACCAGCAGATGGAGACATGAAATAGAATGCTTTTCAATGTATGTAATATTCAATCATTGTGCATAATAAGAAAAAGCATGCTGGCTGATTCTGACACTTTGTTTTAAAGCTGATATTGGCCAATACCAATGATGTGCTGATATTATCGTGCATCCCAAATTGCTAACCAATGCTGTGCAGCCAAATTTTGTTCAGCTCACCTCACTTTTGTATTTTATTAGGGGTATCCCTGACTAAGAATTTCTGTAGCTAAATCTGATTTGTTGAGTCTTGCCTATCATAGACTGATGGTCGAAATTTTTTTTTTCCTTGCTCATTGATCCATACTCATGGATCAATGATCTGCAACATTAATTTTCACCCTTTTGTCTTCCACACCAGACAAAAGAGCTGTAACATCTCTTTTGACTAACATGTCTTCTTGACTTGGCATAACAACCTTTATCTCCACCAGGCCTGGAGGGGATCGTGCGTTTGGTTATGTGTGCATGAGTGTGTGTAAGTGTGACTATATACACAAGAATCTCTCATGGTTGCAACGATTCATTTTTGATGAAAAACCTGTTTTATTGACTATTTTATACCATCACTGACTGCAGACTCATTACTGCTCTTATCCCACCGCAAGTTTTCTGGAAATAGGCTCGGCTAAAAACAACCCTCACTTTCTGTCACAGGACACATTTTGGCTTTTGTCTGACATCCTTAAAAAACTTAGACCTTATTTTGAAGCAAAGCACATGCAGATTAATTCGATCCTCTCCATGTTATGATCCATTAAAGTCCGGCACGTTGAGTAATAAATCAGCCCCTGTTTTAATTGTGTCTACCACCATCTTGACTGTAAGGGAGCCAGGAGAGACAATTCCACCAGTAAGAGCTGTGACAAGGTTATGTTCCATCCATGGTACGGTGTCATACCACACCTGGAGATTTTCAAAAGCGGAGCACTTTGCCTGCCTGATTTTACGGACGGACACCAACACAAACACCTAAAGGAATCATGATGTTCATGTGTTTCTTTTAATGGTAGCAGTCAGTATAACAACTGAACAGTTATTTGAACTGTACATTGAACTAAACATCGGAACATTTCTTCTTCACCATCTTCACCACCCTGGGAGCATTTAAAAAACGCAAATATTTTTGTCTGCTTTTCAGGTGCTTGACACCACATATCTTCCAACGCGCGCTCTCTGTCTGCTGGTGGGAGTGTGCTCACCTGTGTGTGCGCGCACGTGTCTGTGTGTATGTGTGTGCGCGCACATCGGGGCGGAATTCCACCGTGCGCGATTAACAGAGCAGACGAGAATTGTAAACGCACAACCATGCAGAGACAGAAATGACATGCCGTCGCGTAAATAAGATAAATAACATAAGGCTATTTAGTTTGTTTAATAAAAGGACAAGGTATAGACCTGTTCTATAGGACAGGTAACTTTAAATGGCTTCTGTTGTGATCTGGCGCTCTATAGAAAATAAAATCAAATAAAATTAACTTGACCTTCAAGGGCGGGCGGGGGGTATAATGGTAGGGGAAACACTGCTACTGAGTGCACTTTTCTAGTGTCATAAGAGGTTATGTTTGATCCAGTCCTGTAGGGATGCACGATAATATCAGGGCATCATCGGTATCAGCCAATATCGCCTTTAAAATGTCGCCTTTATTTTGCACAATGAATGAATATTACATACATTAAAAAGCATTCAATTTTATGCCTCCATCTGCTGGTGGGCCATCAGGATAAGAGTATTCATGCATAATATGATGTTAATTCCACACATAAGATCAAATGAGTTCAGATGAGACGAAACGAGATGAGACGAGATGAGATGAGACCAGATCTGATGAGATGTTATCAGATGAGCTCAGATCAGAAAAGTAACAATGAGGTGAGATGAGATCAGATGACATTACATCAAATGAAATCAGATCAGATCAGATCAGATCAGATGAGATGAAATATGATCAAATGCGATGAGATGAGATGAGTTGGATCAGATCGAATTTAATTGATCCCGAGGGAAATTGCTGTGCAGCAGTTGCAATACAAAGGTAGAGAAGTGCAGATACAAAGCATGCTACTGTAAGAAAAAACAAATGTAAAGCAAATATAAAATACAATATATAGCAAATATAAACTAAATATAAAACTACATATCAGTAAGGTGCAAAATATAAGAACTAGCTGACAGGTTAAAATAAAAATACAAACTAAAAGCAAGGTGCAAACCAATATATACAGTAAGTGTGTCCCAAACTGCATACTTCCGTGAGTGCACCTCATTAAAGTACACTATGTACACTACATACTTCCTGTGTGGTGCACTAATTTCAACATGGTAATGTTGTCTCAAATTATACATTGCCGTTTTGCACTTACCAGAAGTGACAACAGCTTTTTCTAACTGCCTCTTCTTCTTCTTTTTCATCTTCTTTTAAACAGCAAATGGCAAACAGAGAGTGGAGCATTATTGCAAACATTTGACCGCTATGTCCGCCTTCACATAAACCAAACTTATGCCACAATATCCACATTAACCAAACCTATGCCACAATATCCACATAAACCAAACTTATGCCACAACATCCGTGTTGATTAAAACGTGCCGCCATAGCTGGGAGCAAGTTAGCTAACTCATTACAGACCCAACAAACATTACTGATAGCTTCTATTTGTACTTGGTGAAAAAGGCATGTATCACTAACAGGCTCCTTGTTTTCCCCAGCTGCCATATCAAAAGTTGAGAAGCTGGCTAAATCACAAAGATGGCGACCTTTGAAGGTGACAAGTGTCCATCATTTCACACTCAGCTTTTGGACCGTTTTGGGCGCACCAGTAGTACACTGCATTTTCCTGTACTGTGCAATGTGAAAGCACTTAGCGCACTTGTGCACTCAAAATATTAAGGGCCAGATCCACAAAGAATGGATTGCTCCTGCTAATAGCGCCATTATTTGCGCAGAATTAGCTCACGCAATCTGCCCTGTTTTAGCTCCTTATCCTCAAAAGACTTGCTCTAATCATATGCTGGCGCTAACGCCCACAAAGTTTGGCAGCTGAGCGCAAGTGATACTCTCCTCCGATAAATCCTTCCTTGTGCGCGCCTGCCATTACGGTGCCTTCGCCTGGCTACGATCACTGCTGCCATGATTACCGGAGAGTCCTGGCATGACAGCCCTTATATAGGCTATGCTCCACAGTTACCACCAATTGAGTGCAATTTGCAATCATTTTGCGTGAGAGAGAGAGTGAGAGAGGGAGAAAGAGAAATTGCGCGGATTTAATACACGGGTCTCACTGGTGTTAAATAGCACCGCTTTACTGCCCGTGGCATTAGCGCTGGTCTTTGTGGATTAGGTGGTATTTGCAACGAGGCTTATTTGCATAGGAAGGGGGCAATTTTGCGCTGAATTTATGAATATTCCCTAATTTACATGCATGCAAATTGGACCGGCGCAGCCAGGAGTGGCAGTGCAGTTTGTGTTCGGTTTGCGTGCATTTCACCCTTTGCGTGTGCTTTGTGGATTGCACGCTATTTTTTTCTCTCATTTGCACAGGTTTAGCGGTCGCAAAAGCAGTGCAATCCTTTTGAGGATCTGGCCCTAAGTCTTTAGTACAGATGAGATTTTCATGATCATGTCCATGATATTTCCTTAATGTCACATTATTACACATTGTGTCCCATGAGTCAGCTGTGGGGAGTTAAGTGCTAATGACAAGAATCCTACAAGATACAGTGTGTGAGTGTGTGTGAGAGAGAGACCTAGAGAGAGAATGAGGCTGGAGCCATCTCAGGTCTCTACATCTCCGCTGTCCATCTCTCAGTCTGAGGTGGACGAGATATAGAGTCTGATGGCCATAAGAAGGAAGGACTTCCTGTGGCATTCTGTGGTGGTTCCAAAGCAATCCATTTAAACATAAACATCACGCAGCTCTAATGAGGAGTTACAACAAGATGGTTGTGCCAAGAGGAAATAGAAGTACTTCACAGACGAGTGCACATGATTACTACAGTTATAGAGACAGTTCACTTAAAAAAATTGACCATTTGTTAACGGTATGTTAAAGGGTTAATGTAAATGCTTTCAGAGGAGAACAATACCAAGAAGGAAGAGCTGAACAATGTAAGGTAACAACAGCTCCACCGGGAAAAGCCCTGACTGAGGCTGGAGCGTCAGGTAACCTCCACCTCATGACAGCTTTCAAGGAAATGAGGGCAATCCCAGTCCTTCAAAGATAGGGCAAAGGCTTTAAACAGACGAAAAATAGGCTTCAGATGAACACACAGGTCACAGTTGTTGTAAGGACCCTCTCAGCTTTTCGTGGAGACAGCCGGTTCAAGTCCCTGTTTGTTAGAAAGGTCAACCCCCGAAATGACTGTCACTCTCATCTGCTTGCCAAGAAGGAGGACAACATCCTGTCCAAAGTACAGTTTTACAATGTCAAGCCTGAGTGCCTTGATGCTTACAATGAATTTTGTGCAGACCTCTTGCCTGCCATTCACACTGACCCTGAATACCCCTCTGAGCTTGTGGATACCTGGAATACATGGTATAAAGAGCAGGATAAAGCAGTTGACCTGTCTGTACACAGATCACCACTGACATAGACCTTCAGTCCAAAGGAGACACCCAAAATTCAGCCAGGTGGCATGAAGGCTGGGATGAAGTTGTTTATTTCAAAGTCCCTTTTATTCAGCACATGGAATCTAGAATAATGATTCTGATGAAGAATTTGCCCTTGAAGTAACCACTAACAGCGGGGGGAACCTCTCAACAGCCACTGCAACTGTCACACTGATCTGTGGAAACTGTAACCAACATTTGGTGTGCACGGCCAGAAAAATCTGCATATCATTAACATGCTGTTTCAATTACTGTTTGCTTTGTTGTTTCTTTACTCCCCTTTTCTGTGCGGGCCTAGAATGTCTTATTTTAGGTGATGAAGTTAAAACCAAATCACCAAAGCCACATCTGTTACTGACCCATTAATGCGCTTTGTAGACAAAATACAGTTCAGCATGCTCCAGAGAGGCGGTGGCTCAGACAGTAGAGCGAGTCATCCGCCAATCAGAGGATCAGTAGTTCAATCCCCAACTCCTCCTGTCTGCATGTCAAAGTCATTGGGCAAGAAACTGAACCCCAAATCGGCCCCAGTCGCTGTTCCATCAGTACGGTTGGGTATAATTTCAATTTTTTATCGATTCTGAGTTTTAATTCCAATATGGTAAAAAACTGTCAAATGTAGGGATGGATATCAATAAGACCTGAGTGATACCAATGCCATTCTTGATTCTGCTAATTAGTCTAATTCTTAATCCATTCCCCTATTGATTCTGATCACAATCTACATTGTAAAAACATAGTAGAAAAAAAGACATCATTTCCTCCTCGCCACCATGACTCCTTCTGCAGCAAAGACATTTGAGGTTATTGTTTTGCAATGCACAATTTTCAGAAAGACGTGTCGGCATTTAAAAAAGGAACTGATAAGTTCGGAGACTTATGATTCCAATTCCAATTTGCAATCGATTCTCAACTGGAACTGGTTCTCTGTTCCTATCCATCAGTGTGTAAGTGTGTGAATGGTTACAGAGTAGCAGGTGGCACCATGTATGGTAGCCTCAGCCACCAGTAGGCTTGTGCCAGTTTGAAATTTTATAATCAATTTGATTTAAAGCCAAATAACAAACCAAGTCGATATATCTAATTATATACCTAATTTTACCACCAGGGGTTGCATTTGAGTTTGTTTTTTTTTTTTAAGCCCATTATAGGTGTGTTGCGCCTCCAATCCACTAGGTGGCTGTAATGCTGTCTTAACCGCCAATACACACAAGGTTAAATAAGAAGAAGAAGCAGAAGGACAAGACGTCAACAGGGCAACCAACTGAATGACACAAATGTGTTTTTATTTATCAAAACAAAACAACCGTTCAACTTAACTTGTCTTCTTCAGAACACCGAATACCATACTTTACTAAATAGAATAAAATAAGAGTTGTCTTGGGTCTCCTAGTATGACATCCATTGCACGTCTGTCCATCCTGGAAGAGGGATCCCTCCTCGGTTGCTCTTCCTGAGGTTTCTACCTTTTTTTTCCCCGTTAAAGGATTTTTTGGGGGGAGTTTTTCCTTATCCGCTCTGAGGGCCCAAAGGACAGAGGGATGTCGTATGCTGTAAAGCTCTCTGAGGCAAACTGTGATTTGTGATATTGGGCTTTATAAATAAAATTGATTGATTGATTGATTGATTGAACTTGAAAGACCGTTTTACAAAGAGCAAAAAAATATCAAAATGTCATCTCTGTAAACGTGGGCCTCTGTAAATAACAAAACACTAAAGGTATAAATAAAAATAGACATTGATCTAATGCAAAACCTAAAATAAGGCCTCAGGAAAAAAAAAATGCTGGAAAACGCATGTATAAAAAACAGACTTTGTTCAGTCTAGTGCAACTCCAGAAACTCTGTGCAAAAAATTAACGTTTTGTATATCAAATATTGAATAACATAACAAAATACAAAAACAAAGGCACACAGTTAGCCTACTCAAACAGTGCAAACAATATGGACATGTAGGCTTAATTAACTGTAAACATCAAATATCAATCGAAATAAAAATGTAGGCCTATCTGAGAAGTGCTTTGGTTTACAGCTTTCAACCCACAAGTTGTTCAAATTGAAATAAAAAGACACATGGCCAGGTGGCCTAAATAAACAAATAGCTATAAAAAAATAATACTCACTGCACAGTGTGCAAACGTTTGCAAATATACATGGCATTTTAATCCTGCCTGAGATTAGGCATCTTCTTCTGTATCAGATACAGTGTAAGGGTCCGGGACGTACAAATTCCTGGCTAGGAACACCAGCATGTCCACTTTTCCTGGTTTCAGAAGAGTCATTTGAGGAGTAACAACACGGCCTGCTGCACTAAATACTCTCTCTGATGGAGTCCTTGTAGCACAAATACACAAATACTTGCGTGCTACATTGCTGAGTAAGGGAAAGTGAGTCTCATGAATTCTCCACCACTCCAATGGATCAGAATTTCCTTCAATCACTTCCTCACGTTTGTAGTTTTCCCCCTCCACTGCAGCTCTCTCCTCTGTGGTTTTCACAGGGCCTTGCGCCTTGACTCCGTGGAAGCTTCCCAGAGTCAGCTTCAAAAATTTTTTTTTTGAGAGATGGTGGAGCGGCTACTTCATCCCCCTCCCCCTCCTCCCCTGCACCCTCTCCTGCAGCTTGGTGAAGCGCCGCCAGAAAAACTGCATGTCACTCCACTTTCTGTGTGATACTGACATCCACCTCTGCAGGAAAGTGTGACGCATGGTAACGTGGATTCATGAATGTGGCAATGCGTAACAAATCTTGGATGGAATCATGGGTGTTTTTTTTGGGTGTATGCGACATGTACAGATGCAGCCACTTCAAATTTATGTTTGGCCCGTGGTAGAGCCGTGACCGATCCATGACAGGTCCCTGCCGTCACCTGGCCAGGCTCATAGATCCCCCGCGATGACGTAGAGACTACGAGGCCGGCTGGTAACGCCCCTTAGTTTAATTTGTAGAAACCAGTTGCAATGGTCTGTCTATCCACCAGGAGGAGCAGTGAGTGTGGAAGCTGAAGCGGTTTACTTCCCACACAGAGCATTTTTAATGATTATCAGGCTATCATATCACAGGTCATAAATAATATGCTTCAGCGTTTTGTTATTCAAAAGAATTGCACGAAAATTAAAGTGATATGGCTGGGAACAGAGCGATAGTACAGCGAGAACAAAACTGCGTTTGAATCATTAGTCATAGCAGCTGAGTGTATCTGCAATGGTAATGATAATAATGTCATATAGTTTTATATATATATATATATATATATATATATATATGCATGCAGGTGGAAGGCCTGTTACTGATATAGGTCCAGTCAATGATCACTACAGACAATATCCTCCAAAGAATATTAGAAATGCTTCCCCTCATCTCTTTTCCTCTAGTAGGTGTAAAATTGCTTTTACCCAATTTATAGGCAAACTATTTCAAGTATACGACCAAAAAGAAATTGATGAATGGTATGAGGAATTTTGTGAATATGTTTATAATGTGCCTGAAGTTTGTACCAGGTCGACCCCTGGGAGGAAAAGTAGATATGTAAGGAAATCCAAACCCTATTGGAATGAAAAATTGAAAATACTATGGAAGGAGATGAGGGCGGCTGAAAAAAGTTTCCTAAGGTGTGATAGTTTGGATATGAAGGTAAAACAGCAGTTTAAAAATGAATTTAAAATGAGGCAACAAATGTTTGATGAAAAACTGCGAGCCTGCAAAAGAAACTATGAGAGGGGCCAAGCATTAAAAATAGAGTCTATGCAAACAAGTAACCCTCAAATGTTTTGGAGTTTAATAAATCATTTGGGCCCCCGAAAGACTCAAAACATTCCAATGGAAGTTTTGTCAGAAGACGGATCCTCTGTTTTTGTTACTGATTTTATTTTTAAAAAATGGGAAACCGATTTTGGTTCCTTATTTTCAGGAAATGATTGTCCACTTGAGTGGGACAACTCTTTCCTTGCAGAGAAAATTACTCAAAAAAATATTATGGAAATTCACATGCAACAGGAATCGTATAGTGAAAATCAATACTTAAATGCTAGCATTACAGAAGTGGAAGTTAAGAGTGCAATCAGTAGACTTAAAGTAAAGAAAGCTATGGGGGTTGATAATTTACCGAACGAGTTTTTGAAATTACCCTGTTTATTTTATATTTTGCTTCATCTTTTCTCTGTTTGTTTTGAGTATGGTTTTCTCCCCTCGGTATGGCAGAAATCTATTATAAAACCAATCCCCAAGTCAAAAAATAAGGACCCAAGAAGCCCTTTGAATTACAGGGGGATAAGTCTTTTAAGTTGTGTTTATAAAATCTATTCCAGCATCTTGAATGAACGACTGATGTATTTTTTGGAAACATCTGGTCTATTAGTCGATGAACAAAATGGCTTCCGTAAGAAAAGAGCATGTATTGATCATATTTATTCTTTATCTACTATAGTACATATCAAAATTCAGGAAGGGAGATCTGTTTTTTGTTGTTTCATTGATTTTCGTAAAGCTTTTGATTGTATTCACCACGGACTTCTTAATTTTAAATTATTAAATGCTGGAATAGATGGTAAATTCTACAAAGCATTAAAAGCCCTTTATCAGGCCCCAGTGGCTTGTGTACAGGTGAATCAGTATAGAACGGGCTGGTTTCCAACTCCATCTGGTGTTAAACAGGGGGATGTGCTTTCCCCCACCCTTTTTGCCATCTATATAAATGATCTTGTACTAGAAATCAAGCACACAGCCATTGGGGTCAGACTGGGTGACCTTACAGTTGGTTCTCTCCTGTATGCAGATGATTTAGTTCTCCTCGCAGAGTCTGAAAATGAACTTCAAAGTTTATTAGATACTGTGTATAACTGGTGTGGAAAATGGAGGTTGAGGATAAATGAAGACAAAACCCAGGTTGTGCACTTTAGGAAGAAGGGTCACATGCAATCTGATTTTGCTTTTTCCTTTGGTTCAGTACCTCTATCCTATACTAGGTCATATAAATATTTAGGATTTACCCTAGATGATCATCTCACATATATAGAAGGGGTAACTGTTCTGTCAGACTCTGCGGGTAGGGCTTTGGGAGCCGCTCTTAACAAAGTGAAATTTTGTAGGGATCTTGGTTATAAAACGTACACCCAGCTATTTAAATCATGTGTTTGTCCTATTCTGGATTATGGAGCAGGGGTTTGGGGCTACGGTAAACATATTAAATGTGAAGCAGTACAAAATAGAGCTATACGGTGTTTTTTGGGAGTACATAAGTTGGCCCCATTACTTGCAATTTGTGGTGACATGGGTTGGGAGCCATGTGAGGTACGGCATGGAGGTGACATGGTACGTCTGTGGAATAGATTTATAAATATGCCCGACAACAGGCTCACTAAACAAATTTTCCGATGGGATTTCTTAAACAACTGCTCATGGGCAAGGCAGCTTGAAAAAATATTTAGTATTACTGGTCTCCAATACATATATAGAAATAAGTTACCCTGTTCTGTCAACCAAATTAAAAAAAGTATTATTTGAAAATTACAAACAAAAGTGGTTAGGAGAAGTTCAGCATAAACCAAAATTAAGAACATACAGGCTAATTAAGGATAATTATGGCCCAGAACACTATGTCACCCTCAACCTACCCAGAGCCCAGAGGTCAATCTGCGCTCAGTTGAGGTGTGGTATCCTGCCTCTGACTTTAGAAACCGGACGTTTTCACTCGATCCCTGAGGAGGACCGAAAGTGCCGTATGTGTGATTTGGGAGAGATTGAAAATGAACTGCACTTTCTATTTTACTGCCCATTGTATAATGACTACAGGCAAAGGCTCTTCTGTAAAATTTCACCTGAAGAAAGTTTAGATTTGTTTTTGTTGTCCGACGAATGTAAGCTTAAGTATCTTTTCAAAGAAAAAGTATTTCAGTTAGCAAAATTCATTTTTGCGGCCTTTAAGCAGCGTAGGAACATATTGTATGTGTGAAGGCATGAAAAGTCCAGTAACTGCTTGTTATATATGTACATGAGTATGTATGTGGGTACGTATGCATGCGTGCGAGCATGTGGGCATGCATGCATGGATGCACGCGTTTGTGTCGGGCGTGCGTTCATGCATGCATGTGCACAGGTATGTATGCGTGTACGTATATGCAGCCTATGTGGAAGTATGTTTTAAGTGTCCTGTAAGCCCATGAGGGCTGGGCACCGTTGGTGTAGGACACTTTGTCAATAAAATCAAATCAAAATCAAAATCATATATATATGTATATTACTGTGCTAGTGCTGTTAGATTGCTGTTAGACCACCCCACTCCGTGTACAGAATGTGCGAAAGACGAGTATTTTTTTAACCTCTGCGAAAATGTTGTTTTTCAAAGACTACATGTCAACAAATATGGACTGAAACAGAATATTTCGTCAGATAAAAACAGCTTGTGAATATCGGAAATGACTACACAGATCTTTTCTTTTTTAATTATTATTTTGACATTCGGACTGTACAGCGCTCTGCACACGGCACACAGCATGGCTTCACCTCATTGATCTGCCGCTGTCTGTCTAAACAGATTCATCGAAGTGATGTTTCACAATTTTTTATATTATAATCTAACGGAATTCGTTAAAGCAAGTAATTTGGTGCTTGCAAAGTCATGATATCAAGCTGAGACAGATTCACTCTGTTTGGTTCACAGGCTGCTGCTGCGACTTCAGCAGAAGGCTGACACAGTGTTTCTCAATACTCAGTAAAGTCACCGATCACTCAAAGCTAAACTGAACAAGATGTCTTGTGGGGCTGGGCGATAAATCGATTTTATCGATTAATTCGAATTTGTAGTTTAGGTCGATTTGTTTTAATGAAAATCGAGTTTCTCTTTAACATCCGCCACCAACGCTCCCTGATACACAAACAACATGGCAGCGAGTGTGTCTTCAGTTATTTGGAATTAGTTCGGTTTTGTAGCGTCAGACACAGAACAAACGGCACCCCGCTACAAAGTTTGTTTGAAGGCTGTCGCAACCAAAGGTAGCAGTACTACCAATTTACTGCAGCACCTCAAACAGAGGCATGCTGCCGAGTAGGAGAGGTGTTGCTCCTTACGAAATAAACAAGACCACGGCAGCCCCAGCACCGCCGTCTCGGAAACATTTACAAACTGTATCCCGTAAGAAAGCGGCATGGTGGAAAGCTATCACAGATGCAGTCACGATGTATATTGCAAGAGATATGGTGCCCAATCAAAACAGGGTCTCATACATTTTATGTTTTGCATTGTGTCACTGTCAGTTTGAAACTAGAAAAGCTTACTGAAAAGTTTCATTTTCACTGTTGTTTACAATGGAAGGCTACTGTCACAGCTCCATTCTCCCTGCGTCCCTCCTGTCCTCATTTTCCACTCACCTGCCAACCACACCCATCTCATCAGCTCACTCTGCTCACCTGTCAACGCAGCTGCAGCTCATTCCAATCAGCCCGGCATATAAGCCTCTCCAGCACACTCACTCATTGCCAGATTGTTCTTCAGCGTCATGCGAGACTTTCCAGCGTTCCTCACCCGTCTGATCACCCGGTACCGACTCTGCCTGTCCCCGACCTGCTCTCCTCGTCTGCCTGCTGGTGATCCCACCTGCCTTCTGTCCCTGACCACGTTCTCTGCCTCAGCGTCTCTGGCGTCTGTCTGCTCTCCCGGCTTCGACTCATCCACCTGGCCCCGGCTCTCCTTCTGCCTGCTCCCCTTCGGTACCTCTGTCCACGTGGACCGCTCTCCTGGCTTCGACCCCTTCGCCCCTCACCGACTGTTCTCCAGTTCTCTCTTCAACGGCACCTCTGCACGACGGGCTGGATCTTCAGGCTTCAGATCCCTCTCTCCATCATCAGCGGCTGAAGTAAGCTTCCTCTTTTCACCGTACGTTGAGAGAAAACTGAACTGTTCGGATCCGGGAGCTCTGGTGCTTCCCCTCGGTTCCGCGGCTGGATTCGGCTGCCTCGCCATTCCTCATCTGTAAGGGCGCTCCGCCTGAAGATTGTACTGTACGCGGTGTTAGCTCTCGCTGCTCCGCTGCCTGTTAGCCGTTGTGACATTTTCCACCTGTTCATGATTACACGAGTGCTGCATTTGGGTTCCACACACACCCATTACAGCTACTATTTAATGCTGTTGATTTATGCAGTGAATGTAGATGTTTAATTTTGGCTGGAAACTGGCTGCCTTCTGGCTGGCTTTCGGATGGCCTGGGAAATTTGAAGTGGCTGCATCTGTAGTGCAGTCGGAAAACTAGAGAAGGGCACTACACAAGTGCAGGTCCATTTACCATTTAACAGAACACAGCTTCACATCTGAACTCCCTATTTCTACTTGTAGAGTTACGCACGACACGTTCCAAAAAAGTTGGGACAGGGGCAACAAAGACCAGGAAAGTTGTTGAATGCTCGAAACCCTTTGGAACATTCCACAGGTTAACTGGTAACAGGTGATAGTATCATGACTGGGTATGAAAGGGACAACTTAAAGTCTCAGTTCATCACAAGCAACAATGGTCACTGTGTGAAAAGCTGCATAGGCAAATAGTCCGATCGTTTAAGAACAATGTTTCTCGATGTGCAGTTGCAAGGGATTAAGTGATTTTACCACTTAGTGTTTCCCCTACCATTATATTGGGGGGACGGGGCGGTAACCCCCGGTCAAGTTAAAGGTCAAGTTTATTTTTGTTTAATCTTGTTTTCTATAGAGCACCAGATCACAACAGAGATCATTTAAGTTTACCTTTCCTATAGAACAGGTCTATACCTTTTCCTTTTATTAAACAATCTAAATAGCCTTATGTTATTTCTTATTTACATGACAGAATGTCATTTCTGCCTCTACGTGGTCGTGTTTACAATTCTCCTCTACTCTCTGTATCATGCACGGTGGAATTCCGCCCCAATGCGCGCGCGCACACACGAACACACACGTGAGCACACTCCCACCAGCAGACAGAGAGCGCGCACTGGAAAATATGCGGCGTCAAGCACCTGAAAAGCAGACAAAAACATCGGCGTGTTTTTTTTAAACGCTCCCAGGGTGGTGAAGACAGTGAAGAAGAAATGTTCCGATGTTTAGTTCAATGTACAGTTCAAATAATTGTTCAGTTGTTATATTGACTGCTGCCATTAAAAGAAACACATGAACACTATGATTTGTGTTTGTGTCGGTGTCTGTCTGCCCAACGGATATTGCCACATAGACTCAGGAACATTAGAAAACCACTGTCCACAGTTCATAGCTGCATCTATAAATGCAAGTTAGGACTCTACCATGCAAAGTGAAAGCCATATATCAACAACAGCCAGAAACTCCGCTGACTTCTCTGGGCATGAGCTCATCTGAGATGAACTGACACTAAGTGGAAAAGTGTGCTGTGGTCTGACCATCATGGACGTGTCCTCTAGGCTAGAGAGGAAAAGGACCATCCAGATTGTTACCAGCACAAAGTTCAAAACTAGCATCTGTGATGGTATGGAGGTGTGTTAGTGCCCATGGCATCATGGGTAACTTGCAATTCTGTGAAGGCATCATGAATGCTGAAAGGTACATACAGGTTTTGGAGCAACATATGCTGCCATCCAGACATCTTTTTCAGGGACGTCCCTGCTCATTCCAGTAAGACAATGAGACACACTGTGCATGTGTTCCAACGGCTTGACTTCGTAGATACTAAATTGGACCTGTCTCCAACTTAACATTTGCAGCACATTATGAAGCATTACAACAACAGAGATCCCGGGTTTTTTGAGCAGCTGAAGTTGTATAATAAGCAAGAGTGGGGCAGAATTTCACTTTCAAAACTTCAACAATCAGTGTCATCAGTTCCCAAACACAGTGTCACACAGTGGTAAACATGCTCCTGTCCCAACTTAACTGGAACATGTTGCAGGCATCAAATTTAGAGTATAAATCGATACACAACAACATAGTTTGGCAGTTTGAACATTACATATATTGTTTTTGTATTATATTCAACAGAATATATGTCAAAAAGGATTTGCAAATCATTGCATTTTGTTTTAATTTATGTCTTACACAGCATCCAATCAGGGTTGTAATGCTCATGGGGCTCTCTGTGAGCCCTTATTCAGTCCATTATGCGATGAAGGAGACTCTGGCCTTCACTATCCCTCAGTTATTC
Organism: Cephalopholis sonnerati; assembly: GCA_019142605.1. Lineage (NCBI taxonomy): Eukaryota > Metazoa > Chordata > Actinopteri > Perciformes > Serranidae > Cephalopholis > Cephalopholis sonnerati. The sequence continues at coordinate 33,851,606 of JAGQAX010000022.1, read as the reverse complement.
ATAATTTCATGAGGACGACTGATAAAACCTGCTTGAGCTTGCAGAGAGTGTGTTAACTCTCACCATTATCTCACACTGACCTTAGCTGATGCTGATCTCCCCTCATACCTGATGCTGGAATGAGTGTGGAGCAAGTGAAGGGCTGTAAGATGAATTTCCCAGATGGTCTCGACCTGTTTGTAATGTGAAGGCTTCGGAGGAATTTCAATTTCTCATTTGAGGCATTTGGCTGATGTTCTTATCCAGAGAGACTGACAATGAGGTCGGGGTTCAGTGTCCTGCTCAAGGACATTCTGACAGGAAGAGTGGCTGCTCTGCTGATGGACATGCAAACTGGCTGCTGGAGGAATCTAATCTGTGACCTTTGTGTGATGGGCTTGTATATCTTATACTCTCAAACATCAATAACAATGAGCTTGGGCCTGCATGATGATTATATATGTTATCCAGTAATGTGTTGCTAAGCAGGCGTCCTTCGTCTTCGACACATTAAAATTTGAAGGGACACAGTAAGCTCACTATCAGGGCTGTCATTTTTCATTCAATATTAAAAATATTTGTTCAAACGTATTTAATTTCTGAACTGTATGACCTGTTCGGATTCAAAATTAATAGTCTGTAAGTACAACAGACCATATATTTCACAGTCTGTAAGCCAGCAGACAGTTGAAAGTAGTTCACCTTGAGATCCAGCAGAGGGAGTGCTAAATTTTCACTATGCGCCTTACCTGTTCTATGCCCTTTAGACCTGTAAACTAAGCTCAGGCTAGTAATGTAGTCATTGGCTACAAAAATGAATCACACTGGCAAGCAGAGCCCTCCTGAGTAGACAATTACAACACTAAAGCATCTGAGAAGGGGTAAACAGCAAGTGTACAACCTCCTCTAAGTGCCTACTATTCAGCACACTCAGCTTTAGCAGGCCCTTTGCTAGAAGCTTGTAAAAAAGACGTCAACACCAACATAGTAGGGGTGGGGGGAAAAATCAACACAGCATAGTATCCCAATATTTTGCATGGCAGTATTGTATTGACAGACAGACACCAAGTATCTATCTTTTATTAAATACATTATTAGTTTTTACAAATACACATTTTAATACAACTTTTGGTACTGGAATAGTAAAATCAATTGCTTTTTTGGTCCACTAGATGGTGCTTTTCTGTCAGGTGTTATGACAGTGTTGGTCAGTCTGTCTGCTTTACATCACATTTTGCTGCAATAAAAATGATTTAAGTCTGATGAACAGACTGAAAACTTTATCTTATGAGGTAAAACTGATGTTGACAAAATTTTCCTTTGGGGAAATAATTTGCAATTGGAAGAAAAGGTAATTAACTTGCAATATATTTTTTCACAAGACTACATACTCTATATCACAATACTCGATATTGAAATATCGCAATAATATCTTATCGTGACCTAAGCATCGTGGGTCCTCTGGCGATTCCCATACCAATAAGATAGCAAGATGTACAGTGGTGGAAAAAAGTTTTCGGACACCCTTAAAATTTTACACAATCTCAAATATTATCATGAAACATTTGTAGAAGAATCTTTTTTGTGTTTCAAAAGGTGTGGCTGCATTGGACAGACACAAACAAATACAAATGATTTTTTTTGTTTATTGTTTACAAGAAAAACTAACAAAACTAAATTCTTGACAGTTTCAATATGTCAGTTCTCAACATTGTTGGTATCAAAGTCAACAAATAACGTGTTCAAAAGTGAACAAAAAACTGAACTGAACAAAAAATAAATAAATAAACCATCGCATCATCTCAATGCAATCGACCAAATTTTCTCGACAAAGAGACTGGGTAAAGGAGAACCGGCCTGCCCTGACGGAACGTTTGCAGCCGGATACACGATGGAAGTGGAGGATCGTGTGCCTGTCGATCCTTTCCGCTGAGGATGTTGAAGACGTGTACATAATTGGAATTATGATAAAAGGCATTCTGCTGTTTGGAGTTAGCAGCGTCCTGATCTATCGCAAAGTTCAGAAGACGTTGGCAGCACTTTTGGCAATCGAGAAGCTGTCTGTCATGACTGAGGGAATGTGCAGGGCTGCCAACACTCAGACTCAAGCGATATGTGAGCTCAGTCGCAAGCAGGATGCAATTCTTGACATATATATATATACACATATAACACGCACACCCCCCTCCAACTCAACGCCTTTGTGGCTCCCACCCCCCCCTCCCTCCCTTCGTCGCAGTGTAGCATGGAAGGTTGTTGCGATGCGCCCAAATGTGGCTGCGTGCGCGCCCCCCACCGTGTCTGTGCTGCGACACCTCCCCTCCCCAACACCCTCCCCCCCTCCTACATGTGCAAGTCTTCGAGTTTTGTTGCAATGTCTTATTATGTTGCTTATGTGCTGAGGTGTTTTTTTCCTAATCCCACACTGTGCCCCTCCCACAGGAGCCTAGTTTGGGAGTTGCTTTTTTTTCCCTCTTCCTCCCTCTTGTTCTCCCTTTTTTTCATCTAAGTAACAGGGCGCCGTTCGTATGGCGACCCACAGTTCTCCCACTCCTGTCCTCCCCCTGTTATGTGTCACTGTCTTTTTTATGTTTCTTGGACGGGCTGAAACTGAAACAATTTACGTTGCTCTGTAACATGTGCAATGACAATAAAGATAAAGATAATTCATTAATATTTAGTAGTCCTGCCATTAGCATGCAGTAGAGCTCTAATCCTGGCTGGCATGTTCCCCACGACCCTTTCACACTGTTGAGGGGTAATTTTGTCCCATTCTTCTTGAAATACTGCTTTTAATTCTTCTAAATTCTTTGGTTTACGCTTTGAAACAGACCTTTTGATAATCCACCACAGATTTTCAATGGGGCTCATGTCCGGGGATTGAGCTGGCCACTCTAAGACCTGGATACTGTGCTCCTGCAGCCAAGTTCTACTGGCCCTGGATGTGTGGCAAGGGGCATTATCTTCTTAAAACATCCAATTTTGACCTCGTCGGAACAGTGCACGTGCAGAAGGGAGCATGTGGGTTTCAAGAATGGCACAATACTTGGCAGATTTCAATGTGCCATCACAGACAGTGAGATGACCAACACCAGCAGCACTCATGCATCCCCAAACCATGATACTGCCTCCACCATGCTTGACAGTGGGTACTGTACATGCTGGAGATAATGCTTCGCCTGGCCTTCTGTGTACCCTCACATTAGCAGGAGGAAGATAAAGCTGCAAACTGGACTCATCTGACCACAGAATTTTCCAATTCCTGGCTGTCCAGTTCTTCTGTGCTTGGGCCCAACGACGCCGGGCTAACCTCTGTCTCTCATTGATCAGGGGCTTCTTGACAGCCTTGTAGGACCTTAAGCCATGATCTAAAAGTCGGCCACGTACAGTGCAGGTGGAACACTGGCCACCAGTTTGGTTTGACCACTGCTGCTGAAGCTCCTGTGATGTCATTCGACGGTTCTCCCTGCACATGCGGATCAGGATGCAGTCATTTCTTGCTGAAGAAACCCTTGGATGCCCAGATCTTGGTTTGTCTTCCAAGCTGCTGGTTCGTCTGTATTTCTGCAGAGTGTATCCAACTGCTGCATCTGCACTTCCTGGCTATCTGGCGGCAGCTGTACCCTTCCTGGCTGAGAATATGTATCTTCAGGCGTGTTTCCTGCATTAGATTCCTTGTTTAAGAATTTTTTGTGTCTGAAGAACTGTCAAATGTGCTGGCTTTGTATAGACACGAAGCACAGCAACAAAATTTGTGTCTTTTAATAAAAAGCATGACCTTCATTAGTGAATCACTGGTACCAAAATGACCCAATACTCAAAATTTCTTATGTATTTTTATGGAACCAATCAATTTTAAGTTTTTAATGGCTTTTTTAGGATTTGTTTAGTAATTTGGCTGTGACTGTACTAAAAGAAATTGCAGTTGAAGACCTAAGAGTGATTCTTAATGCAATATTTCACAAATGCATGGGGTGTCCAAAAACTTTTTCCACCACTGTATATGCAAGAACGTAGAGAGAGAGGTTTCAGGATCTCACAATGGAACTGCAGCCACAATTTAAAATTCCAAGCCACACCACAATCCCAAAACACATAGTGAATCAGTATGACATCATACAGGAAAATACTAAGACTATACTAAAAAATAAGACACTTGCCCTTACCACAGACAGATGGACATCACTGGCCACACATGAGTCACAGCTCACTGTATTTCAGACTCCATTCATATCCCCTACAACTGTAGAGCAACATTGGCACACAGTCCTGATTTTATGCATAACTCTCTCTAATGTTGCTAGGGCTGACCGACACACCAGGAACCAGCAGGTGGGTCCTACGGTTCTAGTGTATTAATCTGTGCTCGTCATAGTAACTGACTCGCACACCCTTCTGTTTGTTGTGCTAACGTAAACATTTGTTTATTGTGTTTCATATCATAGGCCCACAAATATCTGTCCTTAACAGAATTTGATCCTCTGTCTGACCCTCCCTGTGTCCAAGGCTATTCATTTATTTAAGGGCCATACTGTTTAATGGTTCTATATCATCATACTACTATTAATATAAGCAGGGGATTTTCATACAAAGTGTTAACCACTGCATGTGAATGAATGAATGAATGGGTTAGACCTGTGCAGCACTGGATTTGAAATGAACTGTAATAAAATGGAGCTTCTGTGTTTTCATAAGCTACAGTGAAACAACATGACCCTCATCCATTTAAAATGAACGTTCGTCCTTCTGAGCTCATTTTAGTGAAAGTAACACAAAAGTGGTGTAATAAGTAACTAATTACTCTACACAGAGGAATACTGTGAAGTAACTTACTACTTTCACATGAAGGTAACTACTAATATGTGATACATTTTTAGAGCAATTTGCCCAACACTGTGTGTTAAAATTATTGAGATAAACATGAGAAATCTTAGTGTCAAAAACATTTAAAATAAAAAATAATAATCCACCGGTCACCATTTCCTCGCCATCTGTGCATCTGTCTTGCACATACAAGATCCCATGTTTATAGTCTCAGTCATGGCGAGACAGACAAATGCCTTTGCTGCAACAAGAGCAATTCTTACCAAACACATTTCATTTAAGCAATGAAGGCTTCACATTTGGTATTGGTAAATAAACTCAGGTGGCCACTGATCGAGGCTGTATTGATTCATGTTGATGATGACTCAATTATGCTTTAAAAATTAGGGAGCTGATTGTGAACCATGTGAAGCAACAGAAATAAGAACACATCCAATCAATAGGACTACACTGGAGACAGCTTCAGGTTCCACGAGGTTATCATCGGTGAGTAGGGTTGCAATAATATGAGATTTTCCCGGTACGATTACCATTTCAGAAAATGTTGCTGTCTCATGGTATCACTGTTTTACAAAATTATTATTATTATCAGTCAGAATTACCCTTGAAGGAATGAAAATGGCTATTTTTGGTAAGACACATGGTTTATTTCTATAATTGAAACTTGAAACCATTCTGTTATTGGAAGTGTGTGTAAAAACTCTCCCACTTGAAAATAACTAAAATAAAGTTGAGATTTTTTCATCCAGTTGCTTTTTTTTTCAATGTCATAGATAAGCAAATGTACATGGTTAATAACCATCAACTTTGATGACACATTATACCTTTAAGCCACTAAATCACTGTAACCCTATTAGTGAGGAGCTGACCTGGACTCACCAGAGCGACACCATCACTAAGACTGCAAGAAAAAGACTGTCCTTGCTCTGCAGGCTAAGGAGGTTTAATATGGACTTCAGGATGTTTTGCGGCTTCTACATAGGGACCATCTGTATTCTGGTTGGCTGCATCACTACCTGGAATGGCAGTTGCACCGCCCTCAATTGTAAGGCTCTACAGGGGGTGGTGAAAACTGCTCAGCGCGTCACGAGGACAGAGCTGCCATCCACGGTGGACCTCTCCACCCAGTAATGTTGGAAGAAGGTCAACAGGTTTATCAGGCAAAAACGCCCCAAGACATCTACGAATCCCCCCTAAAAACTGCTACTGAGGGGCAAAAAAGACCCCCAAGACTTTTCATTTAATAGTTTAGGCCAATATACTAATCCAACAGTAAGTAAATTTTCTTTCATTGAATTCAATTAACTCTCTTACACACACTCACACAAGTAGCAATGTTCACACTCACACTCCTTCATCATCCATTCTGGCTTTAATGAAAGATTAAAGCGAGTATGGAAGAATCTCAGGATTTTTGATTAATGAAACAAAAACTATTGCAATGATGGTCTATTGGGAGAAGCCAGTTGAATTAGATGAAAAAGTACAGTTCTGGTGGACCAGGAATAGGTTCAGATACTTGGGAGTGGTAATAACACTATCATCCCAACTATTTTCAGCTAACTATGAAAAATTGATGAGGGAAATAAGACAAGATTTGAAAAAGTGGGAGATCTTACCTCTGTCATTATTGGGCAGAGTAGAAACTATTCGAATGAACGTTTTGCCACTTTGCTTTTTATGTTTCAGTCACTTTCATTGCTTATTTCCAAAAACTTTTAAAAATCTTTAGACAACATTTTCTCAAATTTTATTTGGCAAAATAAATAGCCAAGAATAAGTTATAAAAAGCTGCAGTGTTCCAAAGGAGATGGAGGGCTGCATTTACCCAACTTGCAAAATTATTACTGGGCAGCCCAACTCAAAGCTATTACATATTGGATTACTGGAGATACAGATTCAAATTGGGTGGGGATGGAGCAAAATTCATGCTCAGTTTCCTTGAGTTCACTACCATTCCTGAGCCAAACACACTGGAAAAAACTTCAAATTAAAAATGAATGGGTAGAGAACACTTGGAAAACATGGAATAAAATAAAGAACAAATTAGAATTTCAAAGTATATCAAGAGCTAATAAAATTGCCATGAATCTGGATTTCCATCCATCTAGTATGGATAGTGGCTTTAGAAAATTTATAGACAAAGGGCTGATATACAGTATATTGGTCAACTTTTTAATGGGCAAATACTCAAATCATTTCAACAACTTATTCAAGAGTTTAATTTATCTGTGCATAATCACTACAGATTTTTACAATTAAGACACTATCTTCAGAAATGTAAGGATTGGGAATATATCACAAGGGATCCTTCTCACATTGAGCCACTTTTTATGACTTGTGAACAACAAAAGGTGAAAAAGGAAATTATTTCAAGGTTCTACAGAGCATTACAACATGATTTGAAATATAAAAATTTAGAGAGTAAAGAAAGATGGGAACTCGAATGGAATACCACAATCACGGAAAATTAATGGAAAGAAACTTGCTTCTCTGGTCATAGATTAACCAACAGTCAAAACTGGAGAGAGTTTGACTGGAAAGTAAAAACAAGATACTTTAGAACTCCGGTCATAATGGCCAAATATGGCAAATCTACAGGGTTATGTTGGGAGAGGTTGTGGCCAACAAGGTGACCTTTCTCACATATTATGGGCTTGCCCAAATATACAGGGGTTTTGGGAGGATGTTCGGTTTGAAATTGAATGGATTCTGGGAATCAAATTAAATTCTGTTTCAAAGTTATTCATTTTAAGTATTGCAGGAATCCAAACAGGGAAAAAAATTACACTTCCTACAAATCCTTCTTCTGGTAGCCAGAAAAAACATCACTTCCCTATGGTTGCAGCCACACCATCCCAATATTATTCACTGGTAACAAGAGGTGAATGAAGTGTTCATAATGGCGAATGTTACAGCAAGAGTGCAGCTGAAAGTGGATGTTTTTGTTGATGTTTGGAAGCCATGGATGTTAGCCATGCCTAAAATGAGATGTGAGGATATATCTGCCTTATTCCACAAGAGAATGTAACATTAGATTACGAATGGACCGTTGGCTTGTTTTGTTTGTTTGTTTTTTGTTTTGTTTTTGTTTTTGAGTGTTTTAGTGTTTGATTTTTTTTTGTTGTTGTTGTTGTTGTTGTGTTTTTCTCTTAAATTATTGCCTGTTTTCTTTTCCTTCATCTAGGTGTAGTTGATGTGATTTTGTTTGTTTGTTTGTCTGTTTTGTTTTTTTTTGTTTGCCTCATCCGTGTATATGAAATAAGATTTGTACATACACAAGCAGTATGACATAAATAAAAACTAAAAAAAAAAAAAAAAAAAAGAGGTTGATAACGTAACTCTCCTCTTCTGTAACACATGCAGGGCTAACCAACCGAAAGAGCGCTGAGCAGCTACAAGCATTTTACGATATTGCTACAAGAAGCAAACCGGTGATAAAGTATTTATTTCACTGTCACTAAACAAGCAAGCATCATGCATTTGCTTAATGTGTATGGTAATATTAACAGTACCACAAGAGACATTAAAATGTCTTGTCTGCCGTGCTAGCTAACAGTCTCACTTACCTAGCTTGCCAAACTGCATTGCATTGGACTGATCAGTGGGGTGATTGGTGCCATTAGATAAATAAACTATGTGCAATGCACTGAGTTAAGTAAGCTTGCCCAAATCTAGACCATAGTTTTTCAGTCCAAACCAATAGAATACTCAAGGGATGATGTTTTTCTGTAGGCCAATGCGAGGTTAGCTTTGCCCTGGTCCCCTCGTCAAAAAGCCAATGGGATATTTCAGAAAAGAGGCTCTGTGGCAAACAAAAGATTATGGTACTTACACATTTTGTTCAGAGATCATCTTTACAAATATACACCACTCTTGTGATTTTTGAAACCCAAATGCAACCACCAGAAATAAAAGTTAACACAAAGCTATTAAAAAACTACACTACCAGGTTTTAAAATCCCTAGCACAACAACGCTGTAAAGCCATGGTCAGTGTGATGACATTCTGTAGGCTCATTAGCCACTTGTTAGCAACTGCCCTTTGTAAGACACATAAAAGCTTCAAAATTCACAGTGGGGTATTTACCAATGAATTTTATGTCTTAGAACAAAATGCGAAAGTCTCTTCAGCTTGTGTTGACCAAAGACCTTATTTTAGGCATCTAATTAAAAACCAGTTCATAAAAACCTGCTGACTTCAAGACAAGGGAACCAGGAGCGCTTATATGCTAACTCATTATTGGGTTTCAGAGTCATTCCTGGGGTACTCTACCATGGAGTGCAATGCTACATTCATGTTCTATACAAGGTGGCAGTATCAAATAAAGTTGCTAAGGATTTTGTGTGCGACCAACTTATTATTGCACATGATAGATTAAAGGATAGAGTTCCTTTTCAAAGTCTGTCTTAAAACGGCAGTAAGCTTCCCATGTGAACATTAAAACGGCTTTTACTTGCTGTAATTGTTCCTCCCTGTTGGGACTCGCAGGATGTAAAGCATTAAAATTACCATTAGAAATAATATGTAATTGTAGCAAAAATTATTGTGTTTTAGAAAAATGTATTTAATCTACGTTAAATCACCTTGGGGACACTATCCTTCGAAATGAGAAAAAAAGGGTATTATTTACATAGTCTGACAAAATATACCAAACTATCATTTTGGAACCCTGATTAAAGTAACTATTATAAATAAAATTACCATATCAGTATTAAAGGTTGAAAGATTTTGAGTTCTGACATATAAGAAGTTGGCACCATCCACCTTTGTAAAACATTAAAAAAAAGACAGCATTTATATTCCAAAAGCATTTATTAAAAATATTATAAAAGCAAAACAAAACACTTTTATCAACGCTATCAACTCGTATTCATTCTCAGTAATGGCTTTTTTTAAACATGGGTAAATGATACCATGACATGCCTTTATCCTTTGTGACAATTTAATGCGGCACACTGCTGCAGAAAGAACCTGAAAGATACCTAAGTTATGTGATAAATAACCTCAATTATACTGAAAAATGCAACTCAGTCATTAACTAGATAAGAACAATGGATTCAGTGTTTGTTGAAATTCTGTCTTGCTTATCCTTAGAGAGGAAAAGCATTATAAGTGGGTATATTTATATATTTATATATATATATATATATTATATATTCTGATATTATCACTTTTATTGATGCCCTTTATGATACACTGAAAATGATTGGTAGGGAACATAAAATGTGTGTATTACTTGGTTTCAACTTGGAAAGTGATTTTCCATCTGGGGTTGACTTTCTTAATGTACTTTATTCAACCTACTTTAATCATGATTCACATCAGGAATAAAGACTTCATCATTACCAACACTGCATCATTGTCATTACATTAATCAAAAGGGTTAAAAGCTCTGCTGTGGCCTTCTTCACCAGGAGGAGAGCAGGCAGCAGCTCTGGAGATGGACCTTCAGTTGGCAGCTATAGCAGCTTAACTTCGGCCAGCACAAACTCCCCACTGTCATAGCAGGCTCACATTGACTCTCTTTTTAATAAGTCTGTCTTCCTTTTTTGGGTTGCTTTGCAGTGTAGGCAGTTGTTAGCAGTGCTGGAATAGCAACTTTGGCTGCAGGATTCTCCACCATTCAATCATACATTTATTGCAAGTACATCTAAGTGTAAGATAAGATAAGATGGATAAGATAAGATATTCCTTTATTAGTCCCACAGCGGGGAAATTTACAGTGTATGTGCATTTGTAGAACAGCAAATAGGAACACCCTTTCTCTGAAATGACCTGGGATTGGCCAAAGTCTCCAATCACTAGCTAGATTTTCTAAGGCCTGAAAACAGAGCCAACTGGAGATGCAGAAGTCTACTTTCCCCTCAGACCACTTTAATTACAACATCCTCAAAGTTTATTTGCCCAATGACAGCAGCGCTAATAGAATGGTTGTTGCCAGTTGCCAGAATTACTGGGAGTCATTCTCGAAGTTGAGATATATTTCTCTACTGTTTGATGAACCAACTACACTGCCTTAGGTACCACCCCTGGTTCAGCAAAAGTAAAAATATCTGACATACGCGACATTTTGAAACTGAGCATGCATCAACCGGTGTGATGGTATCCCAGTGAGATGATGCAATGTCCTCTGTGACTGTCAGGCTGTGGAGATGAAAGACAGATGATTGAGTTTTGCTCTCTGCTGGTTAGTGACCATGCAGAAACAGCAGCTGCAGCAGCATGATGGCTTCCTGCACTCTCCTCTGATTCATTTGCCTTGCCTGGGCCATGACCCAAAGGAAGGTTGCAAAACTACTAAAAATAAATAATAATTATTCTGGAAAGCATTGCTTCAGCAGTTAAAAGCTACAGTAATTTGTCTCCCCAGATCCCTGCAATGTAAAACAGGCTTAATAAAACACTGCAGGTCAGAGGAGCAGACTACTGATAACAGTAAAAATGCTTTAGATATGCATCAAATACAGGATAAACAAAGAGCTCTTCCTGAAGTAAAGTTTATCAGATAATTAGATGTCCTGGCTGGGAAAATGACAGCACGCCCCTGACCAGATCCTTGAACTTCAGGTAATAACTTGTTTTTATTTTGAAAGAGATAAACAGCATTTGGGAAATAAAGCTCTCACACATCTGAGTCAGCTTCTCTAACAGTGTCATTCATCGCTTTCTTAACCTTATTTGTCATTTCTTATTTTTCACTCTTCAACTCCTGCTCTTGTCTCTATCTATTATCTGCTGTGTCCCTCTCCTCCTCCTCCTCCTCTCCTCTCAGAAGAGCATCCATCACCATTTCTTCCTTCCCTGTCTTGTGTCATCTGTCCTTGTGTTTCTATTTTAAACACATGGCCTCTTGCTATCTCTGCCTCTCCCCATTTATGACTTTCGCTCACCCTAACACCCTTGTTTTCTCACAATCAGTGTACTCAGTTTGTGGTGCACATCGGGGCTCAGCTAGGAAAAGTGTGGGTGTGCATAAAGGGGGTGGAAAGTAGAGGTTGACCAATTAGGCCGAAATCTAGATCCCTGAATATCAAACTCAAGTAATAAATACCTAAAGAAATACATAAATCTGGAACAATTCAAACTAACTATTTAAAATATACATAGGAGTAATTTTTGTTTTTTGCGCTTTAGTATAACAAAGTAACATAAAAGTTTTGAGTATACCAGACGCAAAGTACGTGTCACATGACTCTTGTCTGATAGGAATTTTATATCAATTTAACATAACTTTTTTGTTGTTTGAGAATTTAATTCTGTGTCATATGAACATAAAAACATTGAGTATACATTTTGCAATATTTATTAAAATTTCACTGTACTATAAAAACATATCAAGGCAGGCTGAGGTTTCTCAGCTGCTAGAATAAGGCAAAGAGATGAACTCTGAATCAAGAAGTGATCTTTATTTCACCTCAGCACAATTTTATGTTAAACACTCTGATATCCACACAGGCGGGAGGTCACTAACTGAGTATGCTACTTAACTCATGGTGCAAAATATCTTTTACTACAAAATTAACTGTAACCTTTTAGAACCATTGTGAAATACATCAACATCAATCACTGCGTAATGGGTAATGTGGGTGTTTTAGAACACATTGCGCATGTCTCATGGCATGCTGGGAAACATTTTGCCCCAGTACGACACAAATTGTTGGGTGCACCATGATAGTGCTGTGTATTGGCCTTAAACTAATTAGGAAAAATCAGCTTTTTAATTTTAGTTAAATCAACTCAAAACTAAAAAAATGTTGACCTAACATAAAAAAAAAATATGCCAAGCTCACAAGGGATGAGTTTTTGTGTCAAGTAAACATAAAGTTTTTATGTCATTTTGACATTCCAGGGCACCTGTGTAGACTTTACAGTACCTTGACTTCCTTGATGGAGCCTCCATGCCAAATGGTGATCAGGGCTGTATTTCTAGTGTTTTAGTGTGGAATAATGTTGTATTTTTTAAATACCCATAATACTTTATCAATAATTCTTAAAAAAAAAACATTAAAAAAACCAATACTAATTAAAAACCCGGTAAAGGGGTGAACAGTGTATGAAACACTACAGAGCTTTTATTTTGAAACAGGGGCTTTAAATTTGTAACATAAAAAAAGGAAGTTAGCTCCACGGTGTAATTCCCAAATCCACAAATTAAAACAAACATTGCAAAGACTTGAAAGGAACTAGCATTCAACCAACCTGGAATCTCGTCTTGTCTGAGAAGACTTGTAAGTCTTGAAACATAGGGATGCACAATATTGGATCTTTCGCCAGTATCCAACATGCCAATATGTAACAACTCGTTTGACCAATAACCGTTACCGATATAACCACTTTTTTCCCCACCTAATTTTAGTGATCATCAAGTCTGTTTTGCAGTGGAATTAACACCAAACTATGCATGCATACTGGTATCACGATGGCCCACCAGCAGATGGAGACATGAAATACAATGCTTTTCAGTGTACGTAATATTCATTCATTGTGCAAAATAAGAAGAGGCATGTTGGCTGATTCTGATAGTTGAATTTAAAACCAATATCAGCTGATAGTGATGACATGCCAATATTATAGCACATCCCTTATAAAACATAAAGGATGCCAGAGGTGCCCATTGCTCAATTACTAAAAGAAATTTAGAACAACCCTTTTTAGCACCACAGCCAGCCTGACCCCATCCCAACTACGCTGCTTAAGGAAGTTTTACCCTTTTTTTTTTTTTTTTTTTTGTGGGTACGAGATGTGACGAGTTTATCATAGTTTATAAACTATAAGAAAATTTGATCACAGACAGTACAGACATTTCATACACCAGTACTTGTGGCAGAGTTTGGAAAACAGTCCACTCAGTGCTGTCCGACTCCTCCAAACTTGGTGCACCTCCAATATTGTAATTGTTGGGTTTTTTTTTGTTGTTGTTTTTTTATTGGTGAAATTACATGACAGTAAACAAGGTGATACAGGACGAATAAAGTGGACTTAGTAGGTGAAGACAAAGAACAAAATGAACAAAACAAGAAAAAACAAACAAAAAAACAAAACAACAAAAACATGACAGACAACAGCATATATTAGCTTTGAGATTGTGGGTGTGTGTGTGTGTGTGTGTGTGTGTGGATGTTTGGATGAAAGACAGAGGGTATGATATTAATGTTATGTGGTAATAATAACAGTAGTAGTATGTAATAACCTAATAACATATCACATTCTGGTGTATAACGTTAAAATAAATAAATAAATTAAAAAATAAATAAATAAATAAAAAGAAAAGAGCATATCATAATCATCATAGTGGTTATTCAATAATAATAATGATAATAATAATAATGATATATATTTATATACATAATAATAAAAAAAAATTAAAATATTAATATATATATATGTATATCTATCTATAAAGCAAGAAATCTCTGTCTGTGTATCTGTGTGTCTGTGTGTCCGTGGCTCGCATATCTCTGACTGTTTGTCAGATCAACCTGAGCTTTCGGATATGGCTTGCGCATGGCACGATGGTGTGCATCCTTCATTTTGAAGTTTTTTGGATTAATATCCACAACTTTATCATTAAAAGTTAAAATCCCATAGATCTCCGTGTAACCAGTCAGCCTATCGCGCTCTCGCTCGCAGCTGTAGCCACGCCTCACGGAATAAAAGATCAAACTATCCTACTGCTATACCGCTCTGGGTTACCCAAAACTTTGCACAGGCTTACCCCGGATGTCCACTGGATCAGTCATGTGCGGGATTCAGCCACGGCGCAGGAGCCGGAGCTAATCGCGGCCATTCAAGTCAATGTAAACTGCTCCACCAGAAGCGGCTCGGCGCTCCGCTCCGCTAAAAATACGCGCCGGGTCTATTTTTTGACGGACGCCGTGCGATGACGCGTCAATTTCCACAGACCAAATGAGTCAAACAGGAAGTCAGGCGCAGAAAAGACGAGAGTATCCGGTCAATTTTCAAAATAAAAACACCCATGAAAACTCCGGAGCGTATTTCACATCGCTACAACATGACGTCAAAGTTTGTGGCCCCCAGCAGGTAGAGAAATCTTTTCTTTGTTTGTTGATGTCTTTTTACCTCGAGTGTTTCCGCAAATTCATGAAAACATCATGATCTCTCGATCCGTCAATTCCAGCTGCTTGCGTGTGCGCCGCCATAGATACGCTTCCAGTGGACATTGACACCCGACACAGGACGGAGGAGTCCGTGCCACGGCCGGACCACGCACGCGACGGATCCAGTGTACACCCGGGGTTATGGCATAGTAGTATTTCTTAAGTTTCACCACGCTGTTCTCATCTGCTCATGGTGTTTGCTGACATGACTACAACATGGTTAGATTTACTAAAACATTGCCTAAACTTCCCATACCAAAGTATGGCTAGGTCGGAAACGTTTGTTTTTCCTTTCAGGCGTGCAGGGTAACATGCTTGCTAGCTACCATTTCAAGATTGTTCGCCTACGGAAAGCTAGGAAACTTAATGCTGTTGCGTGTATCTCCATATCTCAATGTACGTTCATGTCTTACCCAATGAACAGTTTCTCTATTAACACTATGTAAGAGTATGTACATCTCTTTGTACATCCAACCATCGAACACAGCCTCATTTGGCCACACGTGAAAAATCTACTTAAGCTTCCACTTTTCTATAGAAAAGCATACTTCCAACGGGCACTGCACTAGTATATATTAATTAATATGGAAAAGAGGGGGTGGGGTCATTTTCAATTCATTTTTCACTTTTAATATACTTGTTTAGTTTAGATTATTTTTCATTTTAGGGGCGATCCTGCCTTGAGCCACATCCAGGCCCTGAGGTGGATGCTGGCCCGTTGCGGATCCAGCCTCTATGCCTCGTCCTAAATTGGACAACTCCTAGACCCTTCGGAGGGAGTCAGCCTGTTGAGGAGTGGCATTCTGTGATTTTTGTTTTGGTTTTGTTTGTTTTTTTTGAGGGAGAGGAGAGAGGTAAGGTCCCTCACCCCCCACGCCTGCCTGCCCCCACCAGAGGCCCCGCCATGCCACCAGAGGGCCCGGCACGGAGCCAACTCCCACCTCCACCCCATGCCAACCCAGTCCAGCTCCACCACCACCCTCTATCACAATTACCCTTAAGCCAGAGAGGAAAAAATGAATAAATAACAAAATAACAATGAGAAAATGAATTATCATCCTCATTGTCATTGCCATCACCTCCATCATCACCATTGCCACAATACCATTGATGTAGTAATAATAATAATAATAATAATAATAAATAACATTAAAGCTGCAAGCAGCATTGAATGGGCCCTCGCACCTTCACGTAACTCGAGGGGGCTGGCAGGATGCCAGCTGACACCGCCGTTCATTCCTGTTAAGGCAGACCCCTCACGCAGGTATTACACGTCATATCCCTCAAATCATACAAAGACATGTCATTTTGGCAGTAGGTGGCGCTGTACTAATAACCAAGTATTGGCGTATAGATGTGTTGAGGGCAGGACTGTCATCAATCCTGTGAAAAAGTGGAAGAGTGGAACATGTATGGTGAAGTTGTGAACCAGTTACAAGCAAATTCAAAATGGCGGACTTCCTGCTGGGTTTGTTCCTACCAAGTTTCATAGGTGTCTGTCAAACCACCTTCGGGGACTGCTTCCTAGAACAGTTATGGGGGCGCTGATGAGCCATGTTGGTACATCGAAGATCACAAGCATCCCTTACCCCTCAAAAACAAGCTTGTGGTTTATGGCAAATAAGGCGTTGCCACGGTGACAGCGTTTGACGAGACATCATGGTTTTCACAATATAGCATTACCAACATCGTAAGGCCTTTCTGACCAAATGTGAGTTGGATAAGGTCAACGTCCTGAGAGCAGCACCTTAAATTCTAAAACATGGCTTTGTCTGTTTCCACCAGGGGGCACTACGACAAATACGAAATTTCTGCATGTAGACATGATCAGGGCGGGACTATTATATATCCAGTGAAGTTTGGTGCAGATCGGAACATTTACCCCGAAGTTACAGCAATTTTGTTTTTCATGGTGAGACATCAAACTTCGCCGCCACCTGACGGCCAAACCGTTTAACGATCTACTAATCTTTTGATAACTTTTGATTACAACGTTGTCTAGATGGCACACAGTGATTTTGAAGTCGTTCTGATTAATCCTATAGGAGGAGTTCGTTAAAATACAACACGTGCAAAGAGCCAAAAATGGCCGCAAAATTCAAAATGGCCAACTTCCTGTTGGGTTTGGTCTATGGGTGCAAGAGGCTTTTATGTGCGTCTGGGTGTGATACATGTGGGTACTGATTTTCATGCATATCAGTGAACGTCCTAGGGGTGTTACTTTTATGAATGGGCGTGACCAAGTCATTTAGCCACGCCCATCAACGAAACTCATAGCACATGTTCAGGCCTGGACCGTTAACACACATATGAAGTTTCAGGCAGATATGACCAAGGACACTGAAGTTAAGGCCACTTTTATGCGTTTTAGCGAACATCGACTTTGCCGCGCTCTGGGCGCAACGCCGTTTGACGATACATCACAATCTTCATAATATAGCATTACCAAGGTCTTGAGGCCTCTCTGACCAAATTTGAGTTGGATATGCTGAACGGGCTCAGAGGTGCACCTCAAAGTCTAAAACATGGCATTTCCTTTTACCAGCAGGGGGCGCTATGACAAATACAAAATTTCTGCATGTAGACGTGTTCACGGCGGGACTATTATATATCCTGTGAAGTTTGGTGCAGATCGGACCATTGACCCGAAAGTTATAGCAATTTTGTTTTTCATGGCGAGACGTCAAACTTCGCCGCCAAAAAGTCGATTCCCCCCTCAACGGGTAACTGATCTTTTAATAACTTTTGATCACAAAGTAGTGTAGATGATACACAGCGATTTTGAAGCCGTTCTGATTAATCCTGTAGGAGGAGTTCGTTAAAATACAAAACGTGGAAAACGCCAAAAATGGCCGCTAAATTCAAAATGGCCGACTTCCTGTTGGGTTTGGCCTATGGCTCCAAAAGACTTTTTTCTGCGTCTGGATGTGATACATATGTGTACCAATTTTCGTGCATGTCAGTGAAACGTGCCGCAGGGGCTGATGTTTAAAGGGTGTGGCCAAGCCATTTGGCCACGTCCATCAACGAAATTCATATCACATGTTCAGGGCTGGACTGTTAACACACATGTGAAGTTTCAGGCAGATATGACCAAGGAAACTGAAGTTAAGGCCACTTTCCTGCGTTTTGGCGAACCGTCGACTTCGCCGCCCTCTGGGCGCAACGCCGTTTCACGATACGTCACAATCTTCATCATGTAGCATTACCAACGTGTTGAGGCCTTTCTGACCAAATTTGAGTTGGATATGCTGAACGTGCTCAGAGCTGCACCTCAAAGTGTAAAACATCACTTCTCCTGTCGCCAGCAGGGGGCGCTTTGAGAACGGGGAAATTTTTTGATGTTGGCGTGTTGAAGGCAGGACTACAATCATACTCAGCACGTTTTGTGCCGATCGGACCTATCATGCCCAAGTAATAGCACTTTAGGTTTTTTTTTTTGGTTTTTTTGCGAGACGTCAAACTTCGCCGCCACCTGACGGCCAAACCGTTTAACGATGGAAAAATCTTTTAATAACTTTTGATCATCAAGTGGTCTAGTTGCAGCACGCCAAATTTGAAGCCGATCCGATGAACCGTGTAGGAGGAGATAGCTCTGAGAGAACACTTGCAAATCACCAAAATCGGTAAAAAAATGAATATTCAAATCAAAATAGCCGGCTTCCTGTTGGTTTTAGAAAAAAGTCCAAGGGCGTATTTTCGTGCATCTTGGGATGATACACGACCCCCCCTGAATTTCGGGGAATTTGGTCAAACGGGCTTCCGGTGGGAGCCAATTTAAATTTTCTAGGGGGCGCCATTTCGCCATTTTGCAACTGGCATCGTTGAGATTTTGCATACACATAAATTTTCACCTAGACGAATATGCACACCAAATTTGGTGAGTTTTCGAATATGTTAAAGCCCCCAAAAACGCCATTCATTACGCGGAAAAAAATAATAATCCTAAGGAAAACAACAGGGTCCTCGCACCGCTAGGTGCTCAGGCCCTAATAACAATAATAATGATAGCAACAATAATGACAGCAATAAAAAGGGAAATATTGGCAAGTATCTAATGTTGTAGTGTTTTTACATTATTATATATCATTGTATTGAGGGCGGACGAGAGAAGGAAAAGAAAAGAGAGAAAAGAAAAAAAAAACTAGGTGAATGGTGTTTATGTGTGTTGTGGATGGTTCACAGGCAACGAGCAGCAAAGTAGGATCACAGTTGAGATTAAGAATTCAGAGTATTGATGAATAGATTCCAGGTTATGTCAAAGTCGGAGGTTTGTGTTTTGATGGAGGCAGATAATTTTTCCATTGATATGTATTCGATTAATAAGTTCTTCCAGTGTGTAATATTGATTTTGCGTCTTGATTTCCAGTTCATGAGGATAGTTTTCTTGGCAATGGTTAGGGCTACAGAAAGTATTTCGTTGGATTTATTATTTGGGTTTATGTTGGACAGATCTCCTAATAGGCAGAGGGACGGGGATAGTGGGATGTGGCAGCCCAACAGACAGGAGAGAGAGTCAGTAATGTCCTGCCAGAATTGTTTGACGGGTGTGCAATCCCAGGTGGCGTGCATATAAGTGTCTGTGGTGTTTAATGTACAGTGTTGACAGATGTCGGAAGTTATGAAGCCCATTTGAAACATCCTTCTACCCGTGTAATGAACTCTGTGAATGATTTTGTATTGAATGAGTTGTATGTTTGTGTTGGTAGATGAGAAAAAAAATATTCTTGCAGATTTGGGTCCAGAAGTCGGCATCGGGGTCAATCTGCAGGTCTTGTTCCCATTTTTCTGAAGGGATGGATATTGTTGAGTTGGAGGTGGATATTATCTTATAGATTTTGGATAATAGTTTTTTGTTATTGGTGATGTTGATGCTGGCTGGGGAAGATTTAAGTTAGAGGAGTTGGTATTTATTTTGGTCTGAATGGTTGATTTGATCTGGAGATATTCTAAGAAAAGATTCTCCCCGATGCCGTACTTCTGGACCAAATGAGGGAACGAGATCAGTGTGTTGTTGGAGAAGATATGCTGTAGGTGTGTGATACCTTTGTTGATCCATGTTGGGAATTTTAGTGTTATTCTGTTCATTAAAAAGTCAGGATTGTTCCAGATGGGAGTATGTTTGGTGGGTGATATTGTAGTGTTAGTAATTTGATGAAAATGCTAACACTACAATATCACAGCCTGGTGGAGGCTGTCAGAGTTGTGGCTATGGAGGGGTTTTTGAAACAGATGATGTCTGATGGAGCTGCTGATGAATGGTAAATCTGAGGTGTGTATTTCTTTGCATAATGTTTGTTCTATGTCTATCCAAGAGTTGTCTGATTGATGGAGTTTGGTCCATTTGTGAATATATTGCAGTTGGTGGGCAATGAAGTAATGGAGAAAATTTGGTGCTTCAAGGCCTCCTAGGGATTTGGGTTTTTGTAAGGTTGATTCTGGGTGTTTTGTTTTTCCAGTAGAATTTGGAGATGATTGAGTCTAAAGATCTGAACCAGGAGAGTGGGGGTTTGACGGGTATCATTGAGAAGAGGTAGTTTATCATTGGTAGTATTGTCATTTTAACTGTAGAGATTCTGCCTATAAGGGATATTGGTAAATTCATCCATCGTTTAATGTTGTCGCGTATTTTTAGAAGAAGAGGGTTGAAGTTGAGGTTGACTAACTCTGACAGCCTGGGGGATATGTTAACTCCTAAATATGTGATGTTACCAACGTGTAGAGAGAGTGGTGGTGTTTGGGCTGCCACATCCCAGCTGTTAAGGGTAAGTGGGAGAATAGTGGATTTAGACCAGTTGATAGTATAGTCTGAGATTCTAGAGAAGGCATTTATGAGATGGATGGTTTCAGGAAGAGATGTGGATGGATTTTCTAGATACAGTGCTATATCATCTGCGTAAAGGCTAATCTTATGATGTATGTTTTTTGTTGGGATCCCTGTGATGTTTGTGTTTTGACGGATAGCTGCGGCAAGTGGTTCAATGAAGATAGCGAATAAAGATGGGGAGAGTGGGCATCCTTGCCTAGTGCCCCTGTGCAAAGTGAAACGTTATGATGTCAATCCATTGGTGGTGATTGTGGCCATTGGTGATGTGTAAAGAATCTTAATCCAGCGGATAAATGATTCACCGAAAGAAAATTTTTTTAGTGTAGAGAATAAAAAACCCCAGTTTACTTTATCAAAAGCTTTTTCTGCGTCCAGAGAGACTATGGCTGTTGGTGAATTTGTGTGTGATGTGTAATAGATTAGGTTAAATAATCTGCGTAGGTTATTTGATGAATGTCGTCCTTTAATAAAGCCAGTTTGATCTGAGTGGATGATAGATGGTATCACTGTTTCGATGCGTTGTGCTAAGGCTTTGCTAATGATTTTTGTATCTGTGTTAATGAGAGATAGGGGGCGGTAGCTGGTGGGAGAGGTGGGATCTTTTTTGGGTTTAAGTAAAAGGGAGATTGTAGCAGTGTTCATGTCTACTGGTAGTTTAGAATTCTGTTTAATTTCTGATATTAATTTATTGAAAACGGGAGCTAAAATGTTCCAGAAGTGTTTATAGAATTAAGCAGGGAAGCCATCAGGTCCTGGTGATTTGTTGTTGGGCATGAGTTTTAGTGCATTGTGAAATTCAGTTATTGTAAATGGTTTCTCGAGTGAATTTATTTGGTCTTCAGTAAGTTGTGGTAGATGAATATTGTTCAAGAATGAGTTAATGTCATCTTGGTTTGGACAGCGTGTTGTTGAGTAAAGGTTTGTGTAAAAATCTAAGAAAGTTTTATTTATTTCCTCTGGTGTTTGAACGATCTTCCCTTCTGAGTTAGTGATTGTAGATACTGTTGTTCTTTCTTTGTTTTGCTTGATTTGATTAGCCAAGTATTTACCAGATTTGTTACTGTATTCAAATTTTTCATATCGGAGTCTGTGTATGACAAATTTGGTTTTCCTGTTTATATGTTCATTCAATTGCAGTTTATATTTCTGCAAGTCATTTTGGATTTGTGTTGTGGGATTATTTGCGTTTATGTTCTCTAATTCTTTGATCTTTTGTTCCATGTACCTTTCCTGTTCATCATTTTTCTTTTTTTTATGTGTAGAGTAAGATATGATTTTTCCTCTTAAAACCGCTTTACCCGTTTCCCAAAGTAGTGATGGTGCATTTTCTGGTGAATCATTTATTTCAAGGAAGGATGCCCACTCTCTTGTAATATAATTGTCAAATTCAGGGTCATCTAGCAAGGATGTATTAAATCGCCATCTACTGGGTGGTTTGTAGGACTGGTTAATATTCCAGGTGAGTGACACAGGAGCGTGGTCACTAATTATTATGGGGTGAATTAATGTGTCTGAGATTTGGGAAATAATGGAGTTACTGGTTAAGAAGAAGTCAATACGAGAGTAGGTGTAGTGAACTGATGAGAAAAATGTGAATTCTTTAGTAGCTGGGTATTTTAAACGCCAACCATCGCCAAGACCAAAATCACTCATGAACTGGTTAATTGTTTCTGCGGATTGGGAGTTGCGTGTATTGCTTGAGTTGTTTGATCTGTCTAATGATGGATTCATAACTGTGTTGAAGTCTCCTCCAATTATTATTGGGGAGTCAGATATGTCTGAGAGGGAGGTGAAAAAGTTGTGGAAAAGGATGGGTCATCGTTATTTGGGCCGTAAATAGAGGCAATAGTAATTGGATTGTTATAGATGGAAATATTTATTATGATAAATCTCCCTTTGGTATCTGCAATGGTCTTGTTATGAATAAAAGGGATGTTTTTATGTGGTTGAGATGGCTGCTCCTCTTTGCCGGGAGTTGAAATTGGCAGAGAAGATCTGGTTATATTGTAGTGTTTTAAGTTTATGATGGTCAGATTCAGATGTGTGAGTTTCTTGTAAAAGGCATATATCAGCTTGTAATTTTTTTATGTGGTTCCATACTTTGAGTCTTTTTGCCTGTGAACCAATTCCACAAGTCCTTGTTTTCTTTAACAACGGTGGTGAGTTGCTTTGTGAGGGAGTTAAGAGAGTGATGGAGGGATATGTTTTCTTTAACCAGAGTGGAGATTTGTTCCTGACTGAATTCCAAACTGTCGCGAAGCCGTTGGAATTCCTTGTGAAGTACTTCCACGAGTGATATTCTGGCATCGAGAGATGCGAGATTATTGTTTATTGCATGTAAAATGTCACTGACCTCATCTTTGTTTGGAGAGTTTGAAGCGGAGTCGGATTCCCGGAGTCTCTTAATGGGTGGTGTGGATGTGTTGTTGTCCTTATCACCGCCTTTTATTGTGTAATTCATTGTGCAGAGACGGTTGAAACACTCATCGATGTAATCCTCAAGGTCTTCCAGATCGGTCGGTGGTGAGTTTTTAGTTGAAAAAGTGTGAAAAAGTACTTATTTTGCGGAGGGAAAATGAAAAGTTGTCAAAGAAACTGTGTTTTGCAGTGTAGCAGGGAGCTGCCATCTTGAATCACGCACCGGTCTCGTCGGGTCTCACGGTCACAGACGCATCACCGTCTGTCCAGTCGAATTGTAATTGCTGTTTGATTTACGACACCGTTTTACCCTTAAGCGGGATTTAAACTTCTGTGTTGATGCAGAGCCTACGCCGTAACCTGAGATGCACCTCCCCAGAAGTCTAACTACACGTTGTTGAGACGCAGACATCCTGTCTATTTCTGTAAGCTCAAACCAGTTCCCTCGGTGGAAACAAAGCTTTTATTTACTTCTATTTCGCAGATAAGAAACAATAAATTATGTAGACAATAAAGCCCCCACAGAATAACATTTTCAGTCTTGTATGTGATTAATCCTAGCTTCATATGAGTAGAGGAAATAGCCGCTGGGCTAATTTATACAATGTAAAATGCCACAAGCTTGAGCTGATCATTTCAGCATGTTGTAATTGTTTGGAAAACGTATTTAGTATAAGACAGTTGTTTTGTCAGTGAACGTTGTGGGTTGTAATGGAGCCGAATTTTGTAACATTACCTCAGTTAAATGTTGCTGTTGTCCCTGGCTTCATATGAACAGAGGAAATCTCGGCTAGCTGCTAGGCTAATTTATACAATATAAAATGCCATAGGCTCGTGCTAATAATGTTAGCATGTTGTATTTGTGGGGAAAATGTGTCCAGCAAATGTGTTTTGTCCGTAATTCCTGTGAATCCTGTGAAGCTGATTTGTGTACTTGTAGTTGCAGTTGTCACCATTAAGCCATGTTTAATGTGTGTTTATTGTGTGTTTGGGGTGTGTTTTGAATCAACTAAACTTAACAGCACTTCACAGAAACCCTACTGCCAACTAGTGTTTTAGGGGTATAACTGCAGAGTGACACAAGCCCTTTTAAATAGGAACTGTGCAAATTTGCAGGAAAGACCAATCAGTCTTTGTTGAGCATTGGCAGTATAAACACAAGTTAAGTTAAGTTTATTTTATTTGATATGGACATCACAAATACATTGAGACTGCCCCAGTGGACAGACCAGATGCCTTTGCTTAGGTGTGTGTAGCACACGTGCTAATTTACAACACCAGTCCATAGGTGGCTTTTCTAAAAACACAGAGCATATGATCAACAATATGGGATAAAACAAACAAATTTCATGATCGCACCGGTAATATTCAAAAATCATAAAGCATATGATCTATGGAGCTATATTAGGGCCAAAAGTTTTGTACTTGAAAAAATAAAATTTGAAACTGAAAATTCATGTTTTGATGTTGAATTTTGAAAAATACATCAGTGTATTCAAAATAAAAATAAGTACACAATTTTTTTTTTCAGGTTAAATATAATTATGATTCACTTTGGTAATTATTTTGAATAAATTATTTATTTTCATTTTTCACTTTCATATATTTTGATATTTGAGATTCTGTTTTTTTCATTTGCATGTTTTATCTTTTCAGATTCAAATATTATTTTTTTCAGTTTCAGATCTTTCTTTTTCAGTTTCAAATCTCTCTTTTTCAGTTTCAGACTTTTGGCCCGGATTTCCCGTGGGGGGCGTGGTATCAACTCAGAGGGGTGTGGAATCATGACACACAGCTTAACAAAAAGGCTAGGGACCTTCCCCTATCACGTTGCCTTCAGGGAACGTAGGAACTAAAACAATTCAACTCAACACTTTATGTACGCTACACCATGCAATTGGCGGTGAAAAAACTGATGTCAGTGACAAACTTCCATTTTCAAGCGGAAGTTACGTGTACAACTTCAAAATAAAACTTTAGCGTGCTAACTGCTAACTTCTTATATTACAGCCTATCGCTCTCTTTCTACACTAAAATGACCTGCGATCATTTCATTTCAACCGAGAGGTGTGTGGAGGTCGATTCAATGGAGAGCTGCAAGGAATACAAATTGTGTTTTATTAGTCCTTTGGCGATAATTTTATCCGACTGCTATTATTTCTCCTCGCTTTGCTCCGGGCGTCATTGGTTGCCATAACGACGGCGGCCGGCGGAGACTCCTTTCCCGAGTCAAAATCCTTGAGGCCAGCTGGCCGTGATGAGTTCTGTATTTTAACTGCTACACTACTCAGCCTTTATAAGCAATGTAAACTGTAATGTGACCTCAATTTAACTGACAGTAAACGTGTATTCCAAAAATGTACAGCCCGGACCTATTTCACCGACGGACAGCCACCACTAGTGGCAACTATAAACTCATTAATTTTACCCTGGCATCTTTATATGACGCGGTTGACTGATGCTGGTTCAAAGAAAACGTAGTAGAACTTCTAGACGTGTGTGTATTAAATTATAATCATTCATTTATCAATCATACGATAGGATAGGATACATATGATGTCAATACCCTGGCGCCAGCGCTGGACACAACAGCGCCACCCCGAGTGTCTACAACGCCTGTGTTACCATGTTGTCAGTCTACTGTCTGTGCTGACTGTGACCACGAGGAGTGGAAAAACCATGTTGATTTAATTCAACAAAATGTGTCTACCAACAAGAATAAACACTGAGGAATCTTTAATTAATAAGGAATATTAATTATTATTATTATTATTATTTGTTTGATAGATAGATGACAATAGAATAACCTTTATAAACTGTATGTATAAAGATCATGAGACAAGTTTGATTTGCAATTAATGCATAAACCACCACATCTAGAAATATAAATGTACATGACACAAAACTATTAGGTCAGTATTTCCAATTTCTTATTTGATAAGTTCATATATTCAGTATAAAGCTTAATTCTATGAATGTATTACTTATGCATTTCTGGAGGTTTTAAAGTGCAAAAACACAAATACAAAGCAATAAACCTCACTCAGACATAATTTTAGCATTCACAGTTCAATATATTGCATGTGTGTGTCAGTGCATATTGGAGTTGACGGTGATTATAGCTCTGGGGAAGAAACTGTTTCTCAAGAATCAAGTTTCTCTGTTCAGAGTGGGCTCCCCCCTCCCCCCCACGCGCTTGATACACTAACAACAGGTCAGCGAGTGTGTCTTCAGTTATTAGGAATTAGTTTGGTTTTGTGGCATCAGACACAGAACAAACAGCACCCCGCTGCAAAGTGTGTTTAAAGGCTGTTGCAACCAACGGTAGCAGTACTACCAATTTACTGCAGCACCTCAAACAGAGGCATGCTGCCGAGTAGGAGAGGTGTTGCTCCTTACGAAATAAACAAGACCGCGGCAGCCCCAGCACCGCCGTCTCAGAAACATTTACAAACTGTATCCCATATGATAAGAAAGGGGCCCGGTGGAAAGCTATCACAGATGCAGTCACGATGTATACTGCAAGAGATATGGTGTCCAATCAAAACAGGGTTAAATACATTTTATGTTTAGCATCGTGTCACTGTCAGTTTGAAACTAGAAAAGCTTACTGAAAAGTTACATTTTCACTGGTGTTTACAATGGAAGGCTACTATTTGATGCTGTTGACTATGCAGTGAATGCATTTGTTTTATTTTGTTTACATGATTCAGTGAATCAAAATAGTGACCAAATAGTTTTTCTATACCACAGGCACCTTTTTATTATGCAAAATATGTTAAGGAAAGTTATGTTTGCACTTTACTTTATCAACCTCAATAGGGGAAATATACTGAATAGCAAACCTTGTGTTTAAAAACCTTGTGTAAATGTTTAGTCAAAAAAGGGTTACATAATTTTATGTTTTACTTATTATTTAAGTTAGTTTGAGGGTGTATTGTGTCACAGTCAGTTTGAAACTAGAGAAAGCTTACTGAAAAGTTACATTTTCACTGCTTACAATGGCCATCTCTTCTTTTTGGCTTGTTTCTGATTGCACTTTAACCCCAGAGGGGGAAATCAAAACAAAATAAAGCTAAAACTTGTTTTGAACAATTTCTTTGTCATCTGCAAACTGATTTTAAGTAGGGAGTAAAAAAAATCAATTTAAATCGTGAATCAGATTTGTTGTGAAAAAATCTGAGTTTTTTTTTTTTTTTGGCCGTATCGCCCAGCCCTAGGCTCTGCATAGAGCTGACACACAAGTATAAATCCACCTTTAGTTAGCATTTCTTTATGAGATATGATCAATATGTCTGTATTAACAAGCTACATACCACGGTCCTTTAAAGTAACTGTAATGAAACCTCTTTGCCCACTCCTGATCCTGAGGTGTTAGTCAACTATAGCCCTATATCTAATCTTCCCTTTCTTTCTAAGATCCTTGAAAGCTTTATAAATAAAACTGAACTGAATTGAAAGTAGTCACCAATAAACTGTGTGCCTTTCTCCATCACCATAGTTTATTTGAGGGTTTTTCAGTCAGGATTAAGAGTCCATCACAGCACACAGACAGCACTGGAAAAAAAACTTCTTCTTCTGGACATGTTCTTGCAAGCAAATTCTCTCTGTTGCCCTCAGGGCATTGTTATGTTATACCAGCTTGTAAAAATAACCGCTATTCAAAATCTTTTTTTCCCTCCGCAATTAGTTTTTTAAATTATCTGTAAATATTTTTGATTTTATTTTATTGTTGTTTTTTTTAAATTCATTATCAGTCTATTAACCTCTTATTTACTGATTCTTTTTTAGGGATGCACGATATTGGATATTTTTCCAATGTCCAATATGCCGATACATAACAACTTATTTAGCAGATGACTGATACCAATATCGATAAATGCACTTTTTCCCCGCCTAATTTTAGTGATCATCAGGTCTCTGGAATTGACATCATCTATCTATAAAGCAAGGAATCTCTGTCTGTCAGTCTGTGTGTCTGTCAGTCTGTATGTCTGTCGGTCTGTGTGTCTGTGGCTCGCATATCTCTCTGACTATTTGTCAGATCAACCTGAGCTTTCGGATATCGCTTGCGCATGGCACAATGTTGTGCATCCGTCATTTTGAAGTTTTTTGGATTGATATTCACAACGTTATCATTAAAAGTTTAAATCCCATACACCTCCGTGTAACCAGTCAGCCTGTCGCGTTCTCTGACACAGCTATAGCCACGCCTCACGGAATACAAGATCAAATTACCTACCGCTATACCGCTCTGGGTCACCCAAAACTTTGCACACGCTTACCCCGGATGTCCACTGGATCCGTGAAGTGGGCGATTCAGCCACGGCGCGGGTGTTGGACATAGCTGTCAAGTCTCCCGTTTTGGCCGGGAAACTACTTTCACCCCTCTTTCCCGCCGTCCTCCCGTATTAGTATTCTCCCGTAAATCTCCCGTATTATAATACAAAAAAACAACATTCCTCTGCCTCTCCAAACTGAACTCTGTCACTAGCCTCGCGAGAGCTGCCACCTGCAGTAGCCTGGGTGGCAGTTCTCGCGAAGTTAGTGCCGACTGCAGGAACAAACCCGGAACAACAAAAGAGAGCGATGGATGGATGTGACAAAGGGGAAGGCGTTCCTGCCGAAAAAACAAAGAAGTCCTGTAAATATCTCAAAAATGGGACAGCGACTTTACTTTCCTAAAGAGGAGCAGGATGGGGCACATTATGAACTGAAAATATGTTTAAGCAACTAGTGCAGTGCCCGTAGGAAGTATGTTTTTCTATCGAAAAGTGGAAGCTTAAGTAGATTTTTCATGTATGGCCAAATGAGGCTGTGTTCGATGGTTAGATGTACAAAGAGGTGTACATACTCGTACATAGTGTTAATAGAGAAACTGTACATTGGGTAAGACATGAATGTACATTGAGATATGGAGAGACACGCAACATCATTAGGTTTCCTAGCTTTCCGTAAGCGAACAATCTTGAAATGGTAGCTAGCAAGCACGTAACCCTGCACGCCTGAAAGGAAAAACAAACGTTTCCGACCTAGCCATACTTTGGTATGGGAAGTTTAGGCAATGTTTTAGTCAATCTAACCATGTTGTAGCCATGTCAGCAAACACCATGAGCAGATGAGAAGAGCGTGGTGAAACTTAAGAAATACTACTAACCCATGAGATTACTGAAACATGTCATGTTAATGCAAACTGCACCACTTCACCTATTCCTATATGGGGGAGGGACAAAAGGGAATGCCATAACCCCGGGTGTACACTGGATCCGTCGCGTGCGTGGTCTGGCCGTGGCACGGACTCCTCCGTCCTGTGCCGGGCATCAGTGTCTACTGGAAGCGTATCTATAGCGACGCGCATGCGAGCGGCTGGAATTGACGGATCACAAGATCATGATGTCACGCGATAATGTGCAGAAACACTGGAGGTAAAAAGACATCGACAAACAAAGAAAAGCTTTCTCTACCTGCCGGGGGCCACAAACTTTGACATCATGTTGTTGTAGCGATGTGAAATACGCTCCGGAGTTTTCATGGGTGTTTTGATTTTGAAAATTGACCGTATACTCTAGTCTTTTCTGTGCCTGGCTTCCTGTTTGACTCATTTGGTCTGTGGAAATTGATGCTTCGTCGTGCGGCGTCCGTCAAAAAATAGACCTGGCGCGTATTTTTAGAGGAGCGCCGTGCCGCTTCTGGTGGAACAGTTTACATTGACTTGAATGGCAGCGATTAGCTCCAGCACCATACCATATTTGAAAATAAGGGAAATTTTCCGGCGCTGGCTGCGAGCCGTCCCACCACCTCGACCAAGCTCCAGTATCCCTTACATTTTAAGACAGGTGTACAAAATATCTAAAAACAACTTGTCAACCGCTTACTAACTACAATTAGGTGATCAGAATCTGATAGGCCTACCTTTGTTGACATTTAAATGCTGTGAACATTCCTACTTTATAATACAGCCTAAATGAAAACACAAAGGGTATATGAAGCACATTTATTTATGGTTTATAAAATGGGTGCTTCCCATCCTTAAATGTGATTGGCTGAGCCGCGTTGTATGCCGTTGTAAAATCAGTGTAACCCACTGGTAGACCGCAGCGTCTGTGTTGCTTGGCAACCATTCTGTCCACTCGATCTTGCTTGGTGGAAGAATGAATAGTTCTCAGTTTTATTGTTGCATTATTACCAATAAATTGTTGACTCTTTTTCTTGAGTTTTTATTTCATGGGCTATATGTAGGGTAACCGTTTTATAAAAGCTATAAGCCCCTTGAAGCCGTGAGTTACAGTGATTTTACAACGGCGGAGGGGCACTGAACGCCCCTCAGCCGTTGTAAAATCACTGTAACTCACGGCTTCTCGGGGCTTATTGCTTAAACATATTTTCAGTTCATAATGTGCCCCATCCTGCTCCTCTTTAGGAAAGTAAAGTCGCTGTCCCATTTTTCGAGATATTTACAGGACTTCTTTGTTTTTTTGGCAGGAATGCCTTCTCCTTTGTTACATCCATCCATCTCTCTCTTTTGTTGTTCCGGGTTTGTTCCCGTTGTCGGCACTAACCTCGCGACAACTGCCACCCAGGCTACTGCAGGTGGCAGCTCTCGCGAGGCTAGTGACAGAGTTCAGTTTGGAGGAATGTTGTTGTTTTTTTATTATAATACGGGAGATTTACAGAGGGAATACTAATACGGGAGGACAGCGGGAAAGAGGGGTAAAATACGGTAGTTTCCCGGCCAAAACGGGAGACTTGACAGCTGGGTCCAGCCCCCTCGCCGTGGCTGAATCGCCCACTTGACGGATCCAGTGGACATCCGGGGTAAGCGTGTGCAAAGTTTTGGGTGACGCAGAGCGGTATAGCGGTAGGTAATTTGATCTTGTATTCCACGAGGCGTGGCTACAGCTGCGTCAGAGAGCTTGACAGGCTGACTGGTTACACGGAGGTGTGTGGGATTTAAACTTTTAATGATAACGTTGTGAATATCAATCCAAAAAACTTCAAAATGACGAATGCACAACATCGTGCCATGCGCAAGCCATATCTGAAAGCTCAGGTTGATCTGACACACAGACACACAGACTGACAGACACACAGACACACAGACTGACAGACTGACAGACAGAGATTCCTTGCTTTATAGATAGATAAGCCCCGAGAAGCCGTGAGTTGCAGTGATTTTGCAGCGGCTGAGGGGCGTTCAGTGCCCCTCCGCCGTTGTAAAATCACTGTAACTCACAGCTTCAAGGGGATTATTGCTTTTTTAAAACGGTTACCCTACATATAGCCCTTAAAATAAACACACACACGAAAAAATCAACAATTTATTGGTAATAATGCAACAATAAAATTAAGAACTATTCCCTCTTCCACCAAGCAAGATCAAGTGGACAAAACGGTTGCCAAGCAACACAGAATGTGCTTCATATACCCTTTGCGTTTTCATTTAGGCTGTATTATAAAGTAGGAATGTTCACAGCATTTCAGTGTCAACAAAGGTAGACCTATCAGATTCTGATCACCTAATTGTAGTTAGTAAGACAAGTTGTTTTTAGATATCTTGTACACCTGTCTTAAAATGTAAGGGATACTGGAGCTTGGTTGGGGTGGTGGGACGGCTCGCAGCAAGCGCCGGAAAATTTCCCTTATTTTCAAATCCAAAACTTGACAGGTATGGTGCTGGAGCGAATCGCTGCCATTCAAGTCAATGTAAACTGTTCCACCAGAAGCGGCACGGCGCTCCGCTAAAAATACGCGCCAGGTCTATTTTTTGACGGACGCCGCGCGACGAAGCGTCAATTTCCACAGACCAAATGAGTCAAACAGGAAGCCAGGCACAGAAAAGACTAGAGTATACGGTCAATTTTGAAGTTTGTGGCCCCCGGCAGGTAGAGAAAGCTTTTCTTTGTTTGTCGATGTCTTTTTACCTCCAGTGTTTCTGCACATTATCGCGTGACGTCAATTCCAGCCGCTCGCGTGCGCGCCGCTATAGATACGCTTCCAGTAGACATTGACGCCCGGCACAGCACGGAGGAGTCCGTGCCACGGCCAGACCACGCACGCGACGGATCCAGTGTACACCCGGGGTTATGGCATTCCCTTTCGTCCCTCCCCCATATAGGAATAGGTGAAGTGGTGCAGTTTGCATTAACATGACATGTTTCAGTAATCTCATGGGTTAGTAGTATTTCTTAAGTTTCACCACGCTCTTCTCATCTGCTCATGGTGTTTGCTGACATGGCTACAACATGGTTAGATTGACTAAAACATTGCCTAAACTTCCCATACCAAAGTATGGCTAGGTCGGAAACGTTTGTTTTTCCTTTCAGGCGTGCAGGGTTACGTGCTTGCTAGCTACCATTTCAACATTGTTCGCCTACGGAAAGCTAGGAAACCTAATGATGTTGCGTGTCTCTCCATATCTCAATGTACATTCATGTCTTACCCAATGTACAGTTTCTCTATTAACACTATGTACGAGTATGTACACCTCTTTGTACATCCAACCATCGAACACAGCCTCATTTGGCCATACATGAAAAATCTACTTAAGCTTCCACGATTCTATAGAAAAACATACTTCCTACGGGCACTATTATGAATGCAGTGTTACATCACCCGACCCAAACTCAACGCAGTTTGTTACCTGACATAGTTATTGTTATGTCAGTGTGTAAATGACCATCAAAAGACTGCTGTTACTCACAGTCAAACACGCCGCTTGCATAGCAGCGCAGCACGGTACTGCGCACACACTCAGATGGAGCGGAGCCTGTGTTGCCTCCAGGCCTTGTCAAGCCACAGCACAACACAGCAGTCAAGTGGGCCGAACCCGAGCAAAATTTCAGATTTTTTTATCCGACCCCCCCCCCCAAAAAGCTGTAAACCTAGGGGAAACACTGGAATGCATACTCACTTGTCATGATAGCCCGCCGGCAGATGAAGACTATACTTTTCATAGTATGTAATATTCATTCATTGTGCAAAATAAGAAAAAGCATGTTGATCAATTCTAATCAATTATTTTAAAGACAATATTGGCTGATACAAAGGACATGTCGATATTATCAAGCGTCCCTAATTCCTTTATTCCACTGAACTCCTTGGCATATTTTTTTTATTTGTATTTATTACTCATCTATTTATGTGTCTACCTGTCACTGTATGCTGTTGTATGTGTGCAAGGCAAGCTGTTCAAACAAATTGCCCCTAGTGGGATTAATTAAATAGTCTGAATCTGAATCTGACAAAGAACTATTCTCTGTACTTGTCTTATTAGATGTTAGTGATGCATTTGACACAATCGACCACCACTTCCTACTACAGAGACTGCAACATTTAATTGAGATAAAATGAACTACACTGAGCAGGTTTAAGTCCTATTTATCAGATGGATTTCAATTTGTACATATTAATGACGAATTCTTCATGCGCAATAAAGATGCATTTCCACCAAATGCGCGTTTGGTGTAGTGCCCTCAAAACCATAGGTAACCTGTACCGGAAGAGTGGACCTGATCTGTGTTTACACCACAGACAGCTTCCTCAATATAGGTGCGGTTGTTATAAGACTATAACAGCCACGTCCCTGCTCTGTCCAGCTCTCGTTGTATCTCTTCACTGGCGATGCAGAGGAACGTCTGCACCTTGCTGACCATCCGTGGAATGGGGTTGCACAACATTTTCATATGCTCTGTCACTTTTTTTTTCTCCAAGTAAGGTAACAGAAACATTCACATTTTACATAAAATGGTTGAAATATACATTTACCGTTTTTAAGTGCTTGAAGAGCCACTCATCACTACAGCGTATGTCATCCAAGACAGCCAAGAAAAACAAGCAGAATGATCAGAGTTATCATACTGACATGTCCACCAAAGCATTTTTTCTAGCTGAAAACGCCAGGCGCACCTCAGGAAACTCCCAGCTGGGGGCATATGAGAGTGCTTTGGAGGCCAAGCATTTTTTCAGCTGAGATGGTCACGTCTGGTCTGGTTGCTATGATACAGAATATCTGCGGAAGTAAACAAGTCGGCACAAGGTAGAGCACTGGCTTTGGATGAGGGAAAGGCTGAAGCATGCAGGCAGGAAGGACGGACTTGCCAGTCTGTGCAGGTTCATAAGAGGAAACACAATATATTTACAGTATATTAACAGATTTCTCCTCCATTGTTGTTGTTCAGTACTTGTACATGTAAGATGTGACAGTTTGTCTCTCTTCCACTCCGACTGAACAGTCAAAGTGACAGTGAGGAGTGCACCATTTTTACCCAAAGTTGAACACTTTTCAACTCTCAGTGCTCAGAAAACTAGAATTCCCACCCCTTAATCCCGTTGAAGCTCGTACATCAGACCTGACTGACAAAACTGGAAATCTGCGGCTGGGCCTTCACAATATGAGCATGCATGCATAATATGATGTTAATTCCACTAGAGAAGAGACTTGATAATAACTAAAATTAGGTGGGGAGAAAAGTGAATAACACAAAATCCACAGCCATGCATCCCTATCTGTTACCAGTTAACCTGGTTACCAGTGGAATGTTTCAAGCTGGTGTTTTTGAACATTGCACAGCTTTCCCCGTTGCATCTGTCTCAACTTTTTTGGAATGTGTTGTAGGCGTCAAATTCAAAACAAGTGTACATTTACAAAAAAATAATAACATTTATCTGTTTGAACATCAAATATCTTGTCTTTGTACTGTACTCAAAGGAATGTAGGTCCAAAAGGATTTGCAAATCATTGCATTGTCTTTATTTACATTTTACACAGTACGGTGACACTAAACTCACTATCGGTGCACACTATGATGATGTTTAACTGTCCAGGGGACGCACTAATTTTTTTTTAACATATTTAAAAAGGGGTGGCGGAAAAAAATCAATACAGCATAGTATTTTTGTGTAGTAATATCGTATTGACCCACAGTGCCAAATGATTTTTTTTAATATAAATTCTTAATATTACAAATACAAATTAAACTAGCCTACTAGAATAATATAATCAATTGCTTTTTCAAGCCACAACATACATGTTGCTGCTGCAAAAAAATGGTTAAAGTCAGATGAACAGACTGAAGACTTTATCAGATAAAACAGATGTTGACAAAGTTCTCCTTTGGGGACATAATATACAGGTGAAAAAAGTAATAAATCGCAATATATTGCTGAATATTTTTTCGCAATACTCAGCATATTGCAACATGTTTAAAATTGCAATAATATTGTATCATGACTTTAGTATCGTGATAATATCATAGTGTGGATTCTGTGTTGATTCCCACCCCTAGTATATATCATACATCTCAAGCAATACAAGATCCTGCTTGTTCATAGCCTCAATGACTGAAAGGAAAAAATATAAACTCTTCCGAGAAACAAAGAGAATAAGGATATTTTGAAAATGTTGAACTGTTTATACAGCCATGTATAAATACATAGATTATCCATAGAAATTCTCTTTCTATGGGATTATC
Organism: Cephalopholis sonnerati; assembly: GCA_019142605.1. Taxonomy (NCBI): domain Eukaryota; kingdom Metazoa; phylum Chordata; class Actinopteri; order Perciformes; family Serranidae; genus Cephalopholis; species Cephalopholis sonnerati. The sequence continues at coordinate 33,815,967 of JAGQAX010000022.1, read as the reverse complement.
ATATATTACGATCACATATCATATCTGATTTACTTGATACTGGATAGATGATTTTGGTGCTCTCTATAATTGACTCAAGATGTAACATTTGTATATTTATATTTTTTGTACATAAGACTGGTAAAGATACTCTTACAGTCTGTTTTGTAAATAAAGTTTTTAGCTTTGGAATTTTATTTGTTTAATTTTCAGATACATTTTTAACACACATGAAATAACCATAATTAGAACAATATTTCAAAAAACAGAAACTTTCTTGGGGACCCACTCAAATGACCACCTTTGGGTCCCATACTATCAACATCACTACACAGTGTCTCAACTTTTTTGGAAATGTATATTATAAATAGTAAAAAAGCATTTAAACATTTTTTTGCATGTTTTTCATGGAAAAGGTTATATTGAAGGTTGTTTCATGCATTTGTAAGATTGAAACTGTGCTAAATTACAAGTAGTGTAATGCAGAGCTTAACTACTTAAAAACAGTTCAGTTATTTTTTTTTTTGGTGTCAGATTTCTTTGTTTCCCTGGCACAAAAGAGGAAATACATGACAGCAAAAACTAGATCAACAACATAAAAACATCCGTATCAGCTATTGGCTGAATTCTATATTAAACATCAGTATCAATAGCACCCCAGAATTTCACAGTTGGTGCATCCTTACATGGCATCTGTTAATACTTTTAATTATGCAAAGTCTTGATAGCATTTGAAGATGAACAAATGCTGCTAAATGTCTACAGGGAGAAAAAGAGCAGAGAAAAGGGGCCTGACATTCATGTGACTTGAATTTCCCTTTAGTCATTATTTCTCCATGAAGCAAAGTGTGTGTGCCTTTTCTCACCAGATAAGGAAAACAGTTATTCAGCAGTAAGGTCTGCTGTGTAAACCAGCATCATTCACTCAACACACTAACGAAGACAGTGTTGAGAAAGCTTACGGTCAATCAGCTCAGCTATAACCCAAAGGCACCCCGTCTCTGGCCGTTACTGTAGCTCTGCTGTTCCCAGCTTGCACTTATCATTAACTGCTGTTAATGTGTGTTTCTGAGAGCAGATGCTCCTGCAAAGCCGCAATCCACACTTGCGCTCTCAGGAGAAGCATTAAGGCGGCAATATCTTCTCCAGTCACTGTGGGCTTGTGGGCTATCACCAGACGGAGGACTGGCAAGCAGCTGTTTGCGAGGTATTATGCTGTTGGGTAATTACACTATCATCAAACAATGAAACCTTCCTGCTGCCTGACCACACACACACACCAGGGTACCCACACTCACAGTCAAGAACTCTCGTCATTTAGGTAACGTAGGTGCAGAAAGTGCTGATGGGTCTCTGCCTGGGGATCCATTATGTCTGTAACCAGAGCAACCAAGCACATTTAGGGGTGGAGGGAAAAAATCAATACAGCGTGGTATTACGATATTTTGCATGGTGATATTGTATCGATACGCAGACGCCAAATATCAATCTTTTATTATATACGTTATTGATTTTTGTAAATACACCTCTTAATACAACTTTTGGTACTAGAACAAGAAAATCAATTGCTTTTTTTCGGTCCACTAGATGGTGCTGATGTTTTTTTTTCCTGGTGAGGTCAGCAGAGGTACGGAAATGCGCTGTTGGCATTTAAATCAAACATCTGGACTTTTTTAAGGCTTGAATATGACTCATGCGATTTGCAAGCAGTGTCATATGTCATATGAGAATAAAATACTCTGGGAATACTACAAACATGAGGGCTCACTTCACACTCCACCATCCAGACATAGCGCCAAGCTAAAATGAAACCCGCTATGCAAAAAATTAACCAACACTTGACACACTTAGCTTGACAAAACTACCACCCAACTCTGAGAGAGCTCAGAGAATAACACAGTCCATCACCTACTTGTTGTTCAAACATCTGCATCCATACAGCGCTGTTGAAGACGAAGGCTTTTGTTACATGCTAAAAACACTGGAACCCAGGTACAGTATGTGACTCCATCCTGATATTTTTTCACTGACACAGCCGTACCCAAGACAGAGAAGTGAAGCATAAAGCTGAGGAGTACAGCAGGAAGGGTGGCATTAACTTGTGATGCCTGGACTTCAAGGTCAGTGGATTCATATGTGACTATAACAGCACATTATCTCACAGAGAACTGGTGACTGCTGCCTCACGTTCTCCAAACTAGAGCAGTACATGAAAGTCACCCCGGAGCAAACATTGCAGACCTCCTGCAAAATGCAGCACAAGAATAGGGGATTGTGGTTGTAACAGACAACAGACATTAACATGGGTGCTACCATTAAGCTAGCGGGATACCTGCTTGTTCAGTGTTTCGCTCATACACTTAATCTGGCCTCACAGAGGGCATTAAATCTGCCAACAGTTGAGTTTGTCAGGTGTATGCAGCATTTCTGACACATTTAATGACAGTGCTGTTCAGTCTGTCTGCTTTGCATCACATTTTGCTGCAATTCAAATGATGAAAGTCAGATGAACAGATGAAAACATCATCTTATGAGGTAAAACTTATGTTGACAAAGTTTTCATTTGGGAAAATAATTTGCAGTTGGAACAAAGGTAATAAATTGCAATTGCGATATCGCAATATATTTTATCGCAATACTCAGCACATCGCAGTAATATCGTATCATTAGCTAAGTATTGTCATAATATCATATTGTAGGTCCTCTGGTGATTCCAATCACATTCCATAACACTCCTCTAAAATTCCCCAGTGAGGATCCACGATACAATATTGTCATGACTCTTAAGTCACAATACAATATTATTGCAGTTTTAAACATGTTGCAATATGCTGAATACTGCAATATATTGCAATTACCTTTTTTCCAACTGTAAATTATGTCCCCAAAGGAAATGTTTGTCAACATCTGTCTTATCTAATAAGTAAGATAAAGTTTTCAGTCTGTTTCAGCCATTTTTTGCAGCAGTCTAGTGGACTGAAAAAGCAATTCGTAGAATTATTATAGCAGGCCACCAAAAGTTTAATTTGTATTTGTAATATTAATAATTTTAATAATAATACAAAATAAAAAAGTTGGCACTATAATATTGCCACACAAAAATAATGTGATACTATGCTGTATTTTTCACCAACCCTTTGTAAGTAGTAAGAAACTACCTCCACAGACATATTTTAAGTCATCATAGGAGTTTGAATAGTAATGTACTATAGTACATCATCAATTTGGCATAGAAATATATACATATATTGCTCAGTTTGGCTCATTCCCCCCCGTTTAGGAACACTCCGTGGGCAGTACTCTTTCTCTTATGCAATCACTGTAACAAAATATAATTTGGAACACAATCCCCATTTTTTCTGGATGCTCGCCTGGTTCTTCCAGCAAAAACCCAGCCCCAATACCAGATCCGCCTTCTGAGGCACAGCACACTGCAAAACACACCGTGTTTCCCCATCCTTAGCCGCTGTTGCCAGAACTTTTACATCACTTCCTTGCATCCCAATCCACACTGCACCCCTCCAACTCCACAACCATTGGAGTCCTACAAAGCTGCGCAACAAGTTACCACGTAAACCCTTTCTTTATTTCTCTCTCTGTCTCTGTATATTTCGCTCAGTGTCATCTGAATTCCTTTAATCCTTGAACCTGAAATGCCATCACAGCAGTGTTGTGAGGCTGGGATGTGCTGGGACAAGTTGGATGTGCAGCTGGCCTGCAGAGCTGCTCTCTCTGCTCGGACTCATGAAGAAATATATAGAAAGGGAGCAGAGGCTTGACGATGGAGAAGAATAGCCCATTACACCCTTAGAGGAGGTTTCTGTGCATCTGTCGTGACTTTTCACCGACCACAGCACACTTGATAGTATTTTCCATCTCATATGAAGCCACTAAAACAAAGGGGAGATATTTAGCTTGCATTTCTCAAAGTTAACTGAGAGGCTGCAACAGCGTCTTCGCATAAGGGGACAGCTGCATGACGTCAGCTTTAATAGCTTGTTTATTTAGCTTTCGCGCGATAGTTAGCAACATGACTCCCACCTAAATTATTAACAACAACACTGCGCCTAAACTAGCATTAGGAAAACAGCGGAGTTGGGAAAGCCCAGACAACTTACTTGAAGGTAAGGATGCATAGCGGTCTGTAGGACTTGTGGCTCGTATTGTCCGCCATCCTCTTGCCCCAGAAGTCGTTGCTGAAGATGTTTCTGAGGCTGGAGCCCGGTCGGACGTCCGGGTTGTTGATAATAGCCCAAACATCGTCGTGCACCAACTCCCCGCGGAGAGAGTTGCTGTAGCACAGGACGCACAGGGCAGCCAACACGGCGTAGCGACCCGCTGCAAACACCGCTTCGGGCCGGACTGTCAACCGCGGCTGCTGGCGTGCTTTCTTCTCCCGTCCCGGCGCTGTCATGTCGGGCCTGGCTTCTCCCGCGTCTCTGCTACGCTAAGGATGAAGCTGGGAAAAACGGATGACACGTCCATTACGCCTAGCAGGTAGCGGCTGTATGTGCTGCAGAGTGCGGGGACGGTGTGTCTGTGTTGTGCTGCCTTCAAGTGTAGTCGGTGAACATCGGACTCGCGGCAAACCAGAGAGCGCAGGTGTCCAATGTTCTCCTATCGTTTTTGTTCCTTTTGTATGGAATCAGAAAATTGGCAATTTATTCGTCTTTACTGCATTTTATTTTATTTGGGCTGTTATAACGGATTGTTACTTTATTAACGTACATACTATTTATTATTGAACATAGCTAATTCTCTTTTTGGTCTTAAAATACAAAATAATATGTAGCCTACCTATGACCTAATTTTTGACCATGAAGGTTTTACAAGAAAACATTTTAACTCAGTGTGTACTTGGCTTGTCTGCATTCAGTCGCATCTCATGTCTCTCTCAGCTGACGTAGGAGCCAGTGGAGTTCTTTGGGGGGAAAAAGAAAAGTAGCGATGCACAGAAATAATGCCACGTCATTGGTATCGTCCAGTATCAGCTTTAAAATGAAATACCATCAGTATTCGCCAATATTGGCTTTAAAATGAAATGTCGGAATCGGTCTGTTAATTCCACTACAGAAGACACTTGATAATCACTAAAATTAGGTGTGGGGGAAAAAAGTGAATAAATCAATATTTGTATCGGTTATTGGTTGAATGAGTTGTGACATATTGGCATATCGAATATCAGCAAAAAAAAATCCAATATCATGCATCCCTAAAGAAATATATGTTTTTTCTTTCTTTGTGGAAAAAGCCTAACGGACTGTGGCTGGGTTACACTTAGTAAAACACAGTGGCTTGCATGTCATTAATACTTTTATTTATGCGACAGCTAAGCTTGTGAGGTCTCAATGACTTGTGTTTCCTTCAGTGGGTGTCAACTGATAGATGGGAAGCAAAGTGTTTGGTGACATAAAAACAACTTTATCACAAAATACGTCTATTCTCATATAGTAAGAATAAACAGTCAAATAAAGATTCTCTTAAAGAAGTACAATAAGCCTGGACATCTCCATTTGATACTGTCTGTGTGGAGACACCTAACAAAAAAAACACTTAATGAAACTCCCACTTGTGAACTGCATAAATTTAAATGCACTAGTTTTCATTTTTAATGGGGAAAAAGTCTAATTATTTTTATGAAAGGCCTCATGGAGTTTACGTGGGAATAATGAAAGAAAGGAAGGGGACGAATGTTTGTAGCAGGCTAATGTAAAAATGAGCGTTATTAGGTATGAATAATGGACGAAAGACAAGTTTGAGTTAGCGGTCCTGAATGTACGAGCTCATATGGAGTACCAAAACGCCACATCAGCAGTGCAGACGCATGCGCAGCAGGATGATGCCTCTCCGGACACTCAGAAACATCAGCTGGAGAAAATCAATGACACTCGGCGAAGAAGGCATGGATTTCTGTTAACATCGCTTTATTGGATTAGGTTATTGATACAGGCTTTTCTTTCACTCACACAATACACAGTTTGGAGTTTTAGTTCATGCAGTGTAGTATGAAGGGTTTTAAGGCCGAAACTGAATATATAAACACAAATAATAATATAATCTAAAACGTAAGTTATTGCTTAATGGTCGCCATAAATACGAATAATAAGACATTAAATATGTAAATGTTAAATTTGTGTGTGTGTGTGTGTGTGTGTGTGTGTGTGTGTGTGTGTGTGTGTGTGTGTGTGTGCGTGCGTGCGTGTGCGTGTGTGTGTTTACTTATTCATTCATTCACACATTTATCTGTTTATATTGTAATTATTTGCTCTTTGGCATTGGCAGAGAAGATTTGGCAAATTTTTTCATGGGCGCAACCCACATACTCAGGTCTGCTGCTCATCCCACAAATGCATGTTCCTCACAAATGTAGGAAAATTACCTGTAGGTTAATTTTGCACTCGTTTTGGGCACCACCCTCTCCACGGAAAGTGACCGTAATCAAATTAATAATTCTGTAAGTCGATCATTAATTTGTCGGTACACTTATCAATTATAAAGTTATGAGTTCTCTATAGTGATCGTAGTTTCAGTTCAAGGACATACATGGACAACGACTTGGCGATAAATGAAACTTTATTTGATGAAATTTTTAACAACTGAGGAAATTAATCTTAAATGGAGATGAGATGAAATTATGTAAAATCACAGGAAGTGTAATTGGGTGGAAGCAATAGATAACATTTTGGCAGTTATTCAGTTTGGCGATAGTGAGAAGAGTGTGTAACTCTGGATAAATTTCAGACGCAAAACTATTTATCTAACGAAACCTAAATTAAGATCCGAATAATTAAGTCTACTATTCGACATCAACTCTTATCACAACACAGCGGCTGCATCAGGTGAGGGAAGGCTTGCCTACTTTCTTTGCAGCGTTGACCCAATCGGACGTGTCTCAGGGGACCCCAGCCATTGTTTACCACTTGGCTTCACATCATTGTCTCCCCGCGGGACGATGCCAACGGGAACCAGTGATGGGGCAACGGTCTGACGGCAAAGTTCTTCTGGTAGTCCTCAACTATCTGTTATCTTGAGCTGCTGAAAGTCTTAGTTTGGCAAAAGAGTCACTGCCTTGGGAATAATTCTGGCAGGTGGTGTAGAGGCAGATCACTCTGTATTTAGGATTCAACTAAAGCTAGTTACGCAAGGCTCAGGCAGCAGCTAGATAAATATCAGATTTGGCAATAAAAAGGACCCATAAACAGGAAACAGGTGTTTTGATAGACTAAGTGGTTCGTGTGTAAGTTAAACCTTGGGAGGTCAAATGAGGTGTAACACTCTGGGTTAAAGTGACCTGACCGTTTGGACGGTTGGGCCAAGTTTGGCAATAGGAACGGGTGTTTTTGCCAGGAGTACAAAGGAAAAGGAAGACAAAGGTGGTGACGTCTGGAGCCGCAGTTCTAGGAATGAGCAGGAAAGTCAGGAGAAAGTATGATGCACACACATACACATACACACACACACACACACCTGCACACACACACACATGTGCACACACCCATGAGTGAGCAAAGGCCGAGGATATAAGAACTGGAAGAATGATGTTTGAGGAGAGCTGTTTCTACCAATTCGGACATGTAGACCAGCGTGCTGTGATGTATGCTGATGTTCTGCGAATAAAGTATTCCCGTTGGCTGTAACTTTTCTCCGTGGTTCTCTGAGTCTCTTCATTTCAGTGTTTACTGGAGTTGAGCATTTTTCTTACAGTGGCTGGCCGCTGGACCTGATGGATCTTGGATGGAGTTGCAGGTCGAATAGAAGCTCCGTTATGGGACCGTAGCTACCCGCTTATGATAAAGTTGAAACAATCTCAAGGACTGGCAAGCAATCCTGGTGCACAGAGCTTAATATTGCCAATCACACGGAGTGGGAAAAGTTACGCGGAGACCGAGACTGAGAGCATAACGGGTAAAGCATAAAAAGTCTTACAAAAAGAGAAGTCGGAAAAACAAAACAAAAAAAAACAACAACAACAAAAAAAGAAACAGGAACTGGAGAAGAAGAAAAGAAGAAGAGAAGAGAGCGAAAACTGCCGAGCTATTGAGTTTTATCTAACAGAGGTCAGTGGGCGTGTTTCATGCAAGGTGGGTCTCTCAGTTTAAGCATGACTTGATTTTTCCAGATCATATACTTTAACATTTTACTCGCGATAGCCACCTACTCTTCCCATTATGGTTAAAAATCGGCTTTATACCATCACATTTAGACATCATATATTCATTCTACGACATACATATATATCCTTGAATCAACAAGAAAAGAGCAAGAAGAAGAAAAAGAAAAAAAAGGAAAAAAATGTTTTGTGCACAAACAATACCAATTAGTTTGCAGGTGCATCAACATACTAAGTGGGATAGCATATACTAATAACACTGGTTGATTAATCAAGCTACTATTCTTGAACTCAAACTATGATACGTGATTCCTACGGGAGTCTTGCTTAACTATCGTCATAGCATGGCAGTATGACGCTACTTTTAAATGAGGGATTAAATGCATGAAATTATAACTGACTCATTTTATGGCCTACGAGCATGGGATCAGCCCTAATCAGTTAAGGAACAAGGATTATGAGGAATTACAATGTTATAACATGAGTAACGTGTATACTTCAAATTTAGGATACATATTACCTTTGGTTAACCAGATAAGCTTATTCTTTGCTTAGGAAAGTGTCTGGACCTTTTGGCTCTCATAAAGGTGTAAAGTAACAGATAAGGGAAACGAGCTCAGTCGAGAGGAGAGAGGATGGGGGTGGTATTTCCTTGAGACAAACAGTCTGAATGAATGATTAGGGTCCGGGCTGCCAAGGACCCTATTGTAATCGGAAGAATTCTTTCTTTCTTTCTTTCTTCTTCCGAGGAAATCATACTTCCCATGGGCAAAAACTCACCAAACTTTACAGAAATGTCCGACCCCATGCCAGATTTACTCAACTCCAAGGACATGTGCCAATTCTCCAGCCACTGGTAAGTCTTCTTGATATCAGCCACTTTCTCTATCTGACGGTGGTATGCACCATGTAGTGGCTTGTCCTTCCATGTTGTTTGCTCCTTCACCTCTTTGCCCTCATCAGATTTCTGTTGTCTGAAGCATTCACTTAGCAGCTCATCCTTTGGGGCCATCTTCTTGATGCACTCCTGGATTTTGGATGTTTCATCCAAATGCTCACTAGTCCTCAGCCTCCCCTCTCACTTAGTGCATAGCCTCAGGGTGCTGGACTTGGGGTGGAACCCTCCATGCATGGTGAGGAGCTTTCTTGTCTTGATATCTGTGGCTTCTATCTCCTCCTTTGGCCAGCTGATGATCTCAGCTGGGTATCTGATGACTGGCAGTGCGTACATGTTGATGGCTCGGACCTTGTTCCGACCATTCAGCTGACTCCTCAGGACTTGCCTTACTCTCTGGAGGTATTTGGTTGTGGTGAACTTCCTTGCAGCCTCCTCATGCTTTCCATTAGCCTGTGGGATCCCAAGGTAATTGTAGCTGTCCAGGATATCTCCTATGTTGCTCTCTGGTAGGTCAACTCCCTCAGTTCTGATCATCTTTCCTCTCTTTGGTACCATCTGGCCACACTTGTCTAATCCGAATGACATCCCTCTGTCCTTGCTGTAGATCCTGGTGGTGTGGCTCAGTGAGTTGATTTCTCACTCATTCTTGGCATACAGCTTGATGTCATCCATGTAGAGCTGATTGTTGGCTGATTGTTACTCCACTTCAGAATTGGTATCCATAGCCAGTCTTCTTGATGATCTGACTGAGGGGATTCAGGCCTATGCAGATCAGCAATAGTGACAGTGCATCCCCTTGGTTTTTGCCACATTTGATGTTGACTTGGCAATCAGCTTTGAGTTGACCTCTATGGTCGTCTTCCACATTCCTATAGAGTTCTTTATGAAGGCTGTTAGTGTCCTGTTGATCTTGTATAGTTCCAGACATTCCAGTATCCATGTGTGTGGCATAAAGTTGTAGGCTTTCTTGTAGACAATCCAGGAGGTGCACACATTGGTCTTCCTGCTCTTGCAGTCTCTGGCGATTGCTCTGTCGACCAGTAGCTGGTGCTTGGTTCCTCTGGTGTTACTGCCAATTCATTTCTGTGCCCCGCTCATGTATTGACCCATATGCCTAGCTATCTTAGGTATCTTAACCTAGTTATCTTAGCCGCTATGATGCCTGACAGGAGCTTCCATGTTGTGGAGAGACAGGTTATCGGTCTGTAGTTGGATAGGATGGTGCCCATCTGGGGGTCTTTCATGATCAGGACTGTCCTGCCCTGTGTCAACCACCCTGGGTGGGTCCCATCCCTTAGCAGCTGCTTCATCTGTGCTGCTAGGCACTCATGGAGTGCAGTTAGCTTCTTCAGCCAGTATGTATGGATCATATCAGGGCTCGGTGCTGTCCTCCTCTTCATCTTTGACACTCTTTCCTGGATATCTGCTATTGAGATGGTTACTGGTTCTTGTTCAGGGAGACTGCTGTGGCCAGCTCTTAGGTCCAGTAGCCACTGGGCATCTGTGTTGTGTGATGCTTCTATTTCCCTTATGCCCCTCCAGTATGTTTCCATCTTAGCTCTTGGTGGGTCTGACCTGCTGTTATTTCCCTGCCACTGAGAGAACACCTTGGCTGGTTCAGTGGAGAACATCCTGTTTATTCTCTGGGCCTCTACTTCTTTGGTGTATCTCTTCAGCCAGGTGGCCAGAGCTGTTTGGCAGTTTTGAGTGCCTCAGGAAGAGACAGCTTGTTCTATCTCCATGGTACCCCTTTATTCACCATGTTACCTCTGTGTAGCTCTGCTAGTTCACTAACTTCTCTCTGTGTTGTCTTTATCTTGGCCTCTAACCATCTCTTCCATGGAGGGTACTGGTTCTTATGTACCATGTCCATCTTGTAACCAAGCATCTCCAGGATTACTGTTGCTGTACTGTGAATCAGCTTGTTGGTCTCTGTGATGGTCCCTGTAGGGGTGGTATTTAGTGCAGCATTCACATATTCTAGCAGAAGATGCTGTTTTCTCAGTCAGCCCCAAATGGCCATTCAAAGAACTGCAGTTTTGGCACTCCCATGTTGGCTTCATTTTTCAGCCCTGGAGGTTGCCGTTTGAATAAACCACTCCATACAATCATGTTTAATTGCAAACATTGCATACATGTAGACATACTCGCTACACACACAAAGTATTCATATGGCATCATATTCTTTATATGCTGTATATCTGGTATATTTTGAATGATACTTGAATGGTCCACTGTGTGACCCTGACCTGGGAAACCCACTGGTTATTCTGGTTGTTACTGGTTTGTGAACTTTAATTGTTGTCACTCTAATTTTTGTTGTATAGCATTTGAAGCATTCTCTGGCACAAGGATTTCCCTTGGGATAAATAAAGTTCTATTGAATTGAATTGTCATGTCAGACATGCTTTGCATCACACAAGCTCATTCACTAGATGTATGTGATGTGTGGTAAATTCAAATGAAACTCTGGAGCTTGTGTTTGCAACATGGAAAGTTATGTACACTCTAAGAAAATTTCAACTCACGAGGTTGTGAATAACACAGTGGTTTCTTCTGGTGAACACGGTAAACACGACCGCAGTTGAACACAACATGAGTCAGCCATGTGAACCAGTGAAGATCAAGCGTTAGGTACGGTTATTTTTAACTAACAAACAGATAACCTTCAGGGAATGTTCCCTGGGTCATTAAAAAAAAAAAAAGTTAAGAGAACTTTCTTTGAACATTCCCTTAAGGTTCTCTAAGGGTTTTGAGAAAAAACCTCCAGAGAACTTTAAAAGAAAGTTCTCTGAACATTCTCTAAAAGGGGAAAAAAAGGCCTCTCTAAATAATTATTTTCTGGGTTCCTGCCACCCCCAGGCCCATCTCCCCAGCTCCTTACACTTTACCTGCTCTGTAGGTGAGATGGGCGAGTTATCTGTTGTCAGGTGAACCCTGAAACACGCTGTATTGTTTTCATGTCAAAACAACAAAAGCTCTCTGGTGCTCACTCTACTACCACTACACTACTGAGAGGAGTGTCCGTGGAGAGAAACAACATGAAAACCAACAAATCTGTGTTGAAATCAGCAGGAGGAGAGCTGGTTATCGCTATCTCAAAGCAGCTGTTGAACGCTTCCAATAAAATTGATACTACAGAGGGAACTATGATGTATCATACATATTAAAAAAAGGCTTTTTGCTTATTTTTTAAAGATGTTTTTCATATGAATGAAGATTATGTTAAAGGTTTTTTCATAAATGTGTATGATTGAATTTGTGCTCATTCAAAGGTAATATAATGAAGAACTGAATTACTTGAAAACTGTTCATCAGGTTTTTGGAGCGTAGATTTTCGTGTTTCCCTGCCACAAAAATTGGAATAAATATAAAAACATCACTATCGGCTATTGGCAAAATTGTTACTCGGAACATTGGTAACAATATCGGGGCTGTAACCAGGATTGGAGCACCAGCCACCAGTCAAGTGTTGGTAAAATATGTAAGTGGCTGCTCACATAAGATTTGTTTAATCAGTAGCCAAAACACAATGGTAAGTCAGCTACAACAACACACACAGCTGACAGCATAGCCTAATTTTTGTGACCTATTGCCATTTAGTAAAGTGTTTGATCAGTTTTAGTAAAGTTTGATACAATAGTGTTCTTTTTTTTAATGAAAGCAATTTACCAAAGTTGCCAGCAGGCAAAATAATACCTCAGACTGCATCAGGAGGATTTTGTCTCTTTGACACTTTCTGCATTTACAGAAAATGTGGTAGTGATCAGTCAGTGGTGAACTAGTAAGATAAGTCATGTTCCTTATTGCGTTTAACAGATTGCAGCCAAATTCAAGTTTCTCTAACCTCCAGCACAGCCAGAGTGTCACAAGGTATGTTTAGAGATGGTAAAAAAAAAAAACATGGCCATTTCGAACTCAACACAGACCTTAAAACTTTTTTTTTGTGCCTACGGTGAAACTGAGTGGTAATTTCTGTTCCTATTTCCAAATACTTTTGTTCTTTTTGTACTGTATTTGTGCTGAGAGGTGACATTTTACAGGAGGATTCAATGTTTTGCTAACTACCCTAAGTTTAGGAGCCACATTGCTAAGACTAAATGGCAGGATGCTGTTGTTTGAGTGGTGATAGCAGATACCATTATTTCAGATGCAGCCCAGTACATTTATTGGATGTCTGTGTGCTTGTTCTCACTGTTCATGCAGTCTCTCCCATCCTACTCGCTATGAGGGAAGTCATTGTTCCTGTAAACATTTCAGCTTTAAAGCTACAGTCGGTAGCATCTATTGAAAAAAATGATAATAGTAATAATATTTTGCTGAAATTGTCACAATGTTTACACAGCACTAAATGGGACAGATGATCTGTGCAAAAAGTTATAATCCTCTGCTGACTCTATTGCCATGTAACATTTCTTACTTCCTTACTGCATGTAAATGAAAAATAATCAGAGGTGAGGAGTCACTAACAAAGTCTTCCATAATGTCAACTGTTTGTCAGCTGCAGTCAAACTGATCAAATATGGATCAAGATTTTATTACTGCATTGTCTATTTCTTCCCTCAAATGTTTTCTGAAACATACCGTAAAACTTCAACTAAAAGCCTGGTCCCTTTTTCTAGCCCAGTGTGGCTACACATTTTGACTAATAAAGGCCTGTCTTAATTAGACGCCTGAGGGGTATTCCATCAAGCCAGCTAACCGCAAATCCCTGCTAATTTCGATAAGCCGCGCTAGTTTTAGAGAGAGTTTGGTTCCATCACTCTTGCTATCAGGAACCTCAGCTGAGTTACTGGGGTAACATATGCTCCTGAACTAACCTGCTCCATGGCAGGTTAACTATCAGGCTTAATGAATCGGTGTTACAAAGAATATGTACCTGTAGTAAACAGAGTCTCAGACAAACAGTTCCTCACACTTTTCGCTTGGTTATCCGTGTTGTACGAAAACGAAGTTAACAACTTCAGCAAAAATGAATTCACTGCACACTTTTGGTTAGTTTCGTCGAATTCCCAAGGAACATTACACGTATGTGAAATGTAATGCCATTTAGCCGACAATTATTCATCATAACTTTGTAGCCTACAGAACATTTAACATCAGCTAGGCCTAACATTAACACTTGTCCATATGATTGGAGTAACACCTGCACAGCCGTGCGTTTAACATTCTTGACACCACTCCTGTGCAGAGATAACACAATGTGGCATATTAGTTGGTGCAAAGTACACTACACATTTAAAAAAATTGTAAACCAAACAAAACTTCCTTGCAGAATTTAATGTCTATGAATTAATACAGTGCAGGTATTGAGCCTCAAACCCGGGTCTACCACATTAATGACGGTGGCAATTCCTCTCTGCTACCGACAAGACATACTGTGTTTGATCAACACAGTCTAAACATAAGACATTAAACATTGATGTAAACGTTAACTTTTGTATTTAAGCGGTCGGCAATCTTCTGCCACGCCATATCTCTTGCCTTGACAATAGCAACAGTATTTCCTTTTCTGGTAATTGCGTTTCTATACTCTTAGTAAAGCTCCACAAGGAGCTTTTGCTCCGCGCTGTTGAAGAAATCAGCCCTAGTTTTCTTGTCTTTTTTTGACATGATCGCGTTTTCGACAATCGCATATTCTGGGCTTCTAATGCACCCCCTGCGCGCGCCTAATGCAAGATTTGATAAGCCTGGCTGAAGTTAGCGCTTATGAGGCGTGGCTGAAATGTGTTAGTGGAATGGCTTCAGCCTGAGGTGGAAGCTGACGCTAATTCAAACGAGGCTTAATCACTTAAAGGCCGCTATCATTAGCAACTCTAATGGAATACCCCCCCGGTCTGGTTGCCAGGCAGTTCATTTTTTTGATAGAAGGTCTTTGTATAAAACTGGGTTGTTAGCTACCTGACATTCCTTGATTACCCTGTAAATTATTCATAGTCCTTTAGTCTGTAAAGCTTTTAGTCGGAGCTAGATCAAATGATTGATTCATAATTGATATACTAATCCTTAAACAATTAATATTCGTACTGGTTTCAATAAACAGTTTAATTGTATTTTCCATCTTTGCTGAGCAAGTTTTGTGTCAAAGGATTTGAAAGCCTGTGCTAGACACCTGTCCCAAATATAGGCCCACTGATACAGTGATTAAAGCAAATAATAGCCCAAGCTATTGATTTGTAGTTTAGTTTATTAGTTTTACAGTATTTTAGTGTAAAAAAAGATGTTGTGACCCAGCCGCCATGTCGGATACAGTTAAACAGTGCATCAAGCACCACCCACTAGCCACACCAACTTTCTCATTTTCTCATTTGCTAACATTCACATCCTGTTACTGCGAATCGTTAACTTGACTTTACTGCATGTCGCTAACTCGGCTTTTTCTCCAGAGCCTTTGCGCTCCACTGTCTCGTAGGTTCCCTCGTATCACAGCTATGCCTGGAGCGTGTGTCGTGGTTACACTGCTGCGTTGTCCTGCTGCCTTCTACTACTGCTGTTATTATTAATCATACTTCTACTGTTATTATACACATATGATTACTGTCACATAAATATACTGTCATATATTAATATATACTTACAACATATGGTACCACAATTACTGTTATTATTATTATTACTAAAATTAATGTTATTGTAGCTATTGTCATTACTGTCTGCCCTGCATTTATAGATTACTGTTAATTCATTATATTGATCTGTTCTGTACAACCTCTATTGCACATCTGTCCATCCTAGAAGAGGGAGCCCTCCTCAGTTGCTCTTCCTGAGGTTTCTACCATTTTTGGATGGGAAAAGTTTATCCAGGGCGGCACGGTGGTATGGTGGTTAGCACTGTCGCCTCACAGCAAGAGGGTTTCTGGTTCGATCCCGGGTGCGGAAGCCCATCTGTGCGGAGTTTGCATGTTCTCCCCGTGTCAGCGTGGGTTCTCTCCAGGTACTCCGGCTTCCTCCCACGGTCCAAAGACATGCAGGTTGGGGATAGGTTAATTGATTACTCTAAATTGCCCGTAGGTGTGAATGTGAGCGTGAATGGTTGTCTGTCTCTATGTGTCAGCTCTGTGATAGTCTGGCGACCTGTCCAGGGTGTACCCTGCCTCCCGCCCAATGTCAGCTGGGATAGGCTCCAGCCCCCCCCCCCCTCCCCCCCCCCCCCCCCCGACCCTCAAGAGGATAAGCGGTTAGGAAATGGATGGATGGAAAAGTTTATCCAGATTAGTAAAAATTTTACAGCTAAACACTAAAACACTAAAACGTTTCTGAAAATATCCTAGGTGAGAAATAGCAACGCAGTGTTTGACGGCATTTCATAAGCCTGACATGATTGACTGCTGCCTGAACGATTCCTTGGCTTGGATTGGTTGTTGCTAACCATGCCGCAGTCTGATTCTAGTGTGGCCATATGATGTAGTGGCTCTCCATGCCACCGTATGGCACTGTGCCAGTTTCTAGTGCGCCGTTGCTGGGAGGCACCATGCGCACCTGCATAAGCAGGTGCCTAACCACGCCTCTTCCTTTCTCTCCTTCCTGGGATCATTTCAGTGTGTGCGTTTCGGCGTGACTGCGTGGCCGCCAACGTGCTTCACTGCTATCTAAAAGGTAATGCCGAGATTTATATCCTTCCCATTCAGGGGCGCAAATTGGCGCTGTGTGCGCACTCGTGACGCCGGTGTTTGTGTGTGTGTGTGTGTGTGTGTGTGTGTGTGTGTGTAGCTGGCTGTTGGTGCGGATGGACTGCTTGCCCGCTCGGAGCCCGGCGTGGTCGCTTCTCGTTTCTCTTGGTGAGTCAGCGTTGTCTGCCTGTTTTTTTAACAACTGGCTCTTGGCTCTCAGCTGACTGACATTTTGGTCGCTTTTCCTGCAGCACATTAACGCCGCAGACCAACTTCACCCTCCTATCGTCGGGGAGGCTGTGCTGGTAGGTAATCATGAATGAAACTCACCTTAAAATAGTAAATAGTTCACCAAATTGCTAATAAAAATCATTTGTGCCTTTTTTTTTGTAGAGGCTGTAGAGGTGCGTGGCTTGTCACCGGCCACCGCCCCCTAGATACGGCTGCTGCTTTGGTTGCTGATTCAGTTGCGGCTGTTTCAGTTACTGCTGCTCTGGCTGCCTATCTCGGATTCTGTTTTTAATGGGTTTTCTTATTGTTGGGTGTATTTTGTTTTGTTAATTCTCCTTAGTTATCTGGTTATTTTCAATCTTGATTTGTGTTGAAAATTAAATCAGTTTGGTTATTTCGTATTTCATTATTTGGGAATTTTAATCTGGTGCCCTTGTAATTTTGTTAGATTTTATTGTCACCACCGGGGTTTTTGAATTGTTTCTGATTATAGATATGTCTTAATTTTCTTTTCTTTTGTTGGACAGGTGCTGTGGGCCCAGGCAGCAGTTTGCTCCCTCGGTGGTGAGGTTTCTTCACAATCCCGATTTTGTTTGTAGGTTTGCTGTGTCACGGCTGATTTTCTTCTGTCGTGCGCTTCCTTCCCCTGGTTTGATCTCTGCTGCCCTGGTAAGCCCCAGCCCTGTTTGCAACCTTCTTTTTGGTTCGCTTTATTGTGTTAATAGTTTTCAGTTTACGCCCTGGTGACTGACGTTTGTGGCTAATTATCTTTTCTTTTGTGTTTTTTTTTTTATTTTCCTATTGTCTAATAAATTATTTTTAACGGAACACGCTCTCTGCCCAAGTGGAATTTATTATAGAACCTGTGTCTGGCATAATTGCTTGTTGTTCTAAAATAGTAAACTAGCAATTTAATAATTTCTGGGGGTGAAATTCCCCCAGTGGCGTTGTCGAGGCAACTAGCACTAGCAAATGCCATTATGGGTGGTAGGAGGGAAAGAGGTTTTTACAGGTTATCTGACTCATGTACTTCTTTCAAAATATAGTGGCAGTTTCAGAAAATATGACAAAGTTATTCTCATCAAAATTAAGTTTAACTTTAGCTTTTTTATTATGTTTTCAGTGGCTTCACTCTTCTCTCAATGAGTGCGAGGATTTCACAAGGTAATTTTGACTAGATTTAACCTCATCTTATGGCTTTTCATGTCCTTGCCTCTGTTTTAACAGCAAAGAAGAATTGAGATAAATTTCAGATTTCTGGAAGAAGTAAGAATACTGAATAGTGAACACATTTTTGACACATTTAGGCTTTATCTAGTATTATGAACTTAATTCTGTGAACCCTCCAAACTGGAAAGTAACATCTGGGGCTGCTCTATTGACTCTGGTGAATGGGGATCTCAGTTTGTGAGGCCATACATTATTTGTGTTTGCTCTTACACCCAAATGGGATTGTATTTGTTGTTATAAACCACATTTGGGTGTAAGAGCTCACAAATATTGTATGGCCTAAAAAAATCGTGATTTCTTAAAATGGGTTGTATTCCACTTTTATTGAAATTGGCTTTCAAACAAAATCTGACCAAACTGTGGCACAGTACATAACTCCACATGTGTTCATTCATAGTTTTGATGCCTTCAGTGAGAATCTACAATGTAAATAGTCATGAAAATAAAGAAAACGCATTGAATGAGAGGGTGTGTCCAAACTTTTGGCCTGTACTGTATATACTCCAAGCTCTCTCTGAATGTCTGTGCTCCTCACCCTATCTCTAAGGTGGAGCCCTGCCACCCTAAAGAGGAAACTAATTTTTCTTTCATGTCGCGCACCTGGAGAATCTTGTTATGTCATATTTTGCCGTATGGTGTGATTGGTAGTATTACTGTTGTTGCCGTGGAGAGTTTTAAATCCGCACTGGCTTTGACCTGCATTCAGTGTCTCTGTCCACAGAAGCAGCCATCTGTCAGCAGCAGCTCCTGCAGAGCTGAGAGGACGGAGACAGGCAAAACTGATCACTGGTCACATAAAGCAGGCTTCAGGTCAAACTGATGGCGGGGGCTACCAAAATAGACACACTGGATACACTGGGAACCTTGTCCTTGGCTGCATGGCATTAAACCTGACATAAGGGATAGCTCTGATTAACAGCAGTCAGTTAAGAAAATGTATTAAAAGTTGGTTGCTACAGTCCTTTCTCAGAACAATCTATAATTTTATTGTGATTAACACTCTTTATAACATCAAAGTAATAAAAAAAACTAAGTTTGCAGTTAACAGTAAGTATTACTGTCCATTTTTACTTGTCAGTGTTTGTTGGGGATTGAGTGTTTGAATGCATTATCGCCTATAGGGGTGTTAAACTCATTTTAGTTCATGGGCAACATGCAGCCCAATTTCATCTCAAGTTGCCGGAACTGTAAAACCATTGTAGAATAACCTATAAACAACACCTCCAAATGTGTCTTTCTTGTAGTGTAAAGTACATGCCCATTTATCCTCTTACAAAACAAACACTTGAATGGAGGTGCAAATCACGTCGAGACACAAGGGGTGTTTTCTCCTGTTTTTAGCTGGTGGTCAATTTAAATTTACGGAACCATCTATGTTGATGTTTAAAGATGTTTTATATAGCTACCCATGGATTATGTATTTTAATGTGTGAGACTAAAGCTACTCTATTGCAGGTATTAAGGAAGTCACGAACAAAATTCATTCTCTCAGAACCCAGTACAATCGATATGCCAAGCTGCCATTATCTGAAAGTGCTGGAGGAAAGACTAAATATCAGGAATAGGTAATGAAACGACTGAACTTCTTGGGTCTCCACATCCAAAAAAGGGCCTCCACGTCCAATATGGAAGATGATATGGATGACAAGGTATGAATTTATCCAGATACGTTTATTCTGATATACATACGTGTAGTTACAGGTATGTGCAAAATTACGGGCCCTGACAACATGAAATACTAGTACTATTACTTATTCATGTACAAAGTAGTAGCAACAGTTGCAAAGATAACATGTTTTTTCTTATTTTTCTTGGTCAACTTCCTTTCTCTTCATTTTAGTCAGTAAACACCACAGGGATTTAAGATGATGTACTTTTTCTCTTAGGTTAAAATAAGTAAATTGTTCTATAGTCTGACAGTAATCATTGCTATAGTGTTTAAGTGTCCTCCTCTTAGCATTTCCAGGTCTTTAGTAAAATAGAAAATTAATTTTGAAAAAATAGTTTAATAGGAAATAATGGATAATTCATACTAGATATAGAATAAACAAGTGAAATGGCTAAGTGATGAAATAAATAAATGGGCAGACTAAATTGGAATTGGAACTGCCAAAAATTGAAACTGATAAATGATCATTTTGGGGTACTATTTTCTGATTGGAAACACTATCGCAATCACCTGAAAATGTATTTTCTGTTTATTAAAGAACTTGATAGTTGGGGACATCCTTGTTACTGAACAAACACTCTATAGCAATGATTATCTGCAGAACATAGCTTTAACCTTTCAAAAACATTTTGTTTTAGCAGAAAAAAAGAGAAAAATCACATACACCACCTGTAATATCACTAAAACAAATTAAATAACCTCTTGTAGTTGGTGCTCTGACTTAAGTCATATTCTCATATTTTATTCTTCTCATATGCTCCAGGTTTTTAACAAATAGCTGATATCAGTGTCTGTTTTGGGAAATGTGGATGTGCTGCAGTTTCTCTTGGTCCATTCTCCACTTCTTTATTCATCTCTGCATGGCGTCCTCATGTTGGGTATGATGTTATAGGCGAAAAACTTGAAATTATGAAAAAAAAAAAAAGGAAAAAAATATCCACAAGCTCACATTTTTTATTGTAATTCCTTGCCAGAAGCTTTCAGTGCTACAAAATCAAAGCAAGTTGCAATGTCACATGTTAAAGTGCTTGTGGTGAAGACATACAAATACATCATAACAGTTGAGAATAAATATAGATGTAGATCAACATAGTTGACCCCCCTCTATGCTACTATTATATTTTGCCCCACTGCCATGGAATGGCACCAACATTGGAGTTGACATATTGGCACTTGATGTCTCGATTGCTCTTTGCTTGGGTTGTGGAAGTCGGGATTCTCAGGTGGCTCCAGCACAGGTTCATCGAGGTCACCACCTAAAATTTAATACAGAATAAGAAGCACAAAAAGGTGCTTTGGATTTTTATAGATTAATGCATAACAAGTTGTGGAGCATTGCCAAGCACATTTACGTACTAAATCTATATTATACACACACACACACACACACACACACACACACACACACACACACACACACACACACACACACACACACACTTGCCTTGCGCATTTTGTTGGTTACCTTGATCACCAGGGACTTGAAGATAAGCCTCACCACATCAAACACACAGTTAGTGGGTTAGTGCACAGGATGCTAGTACTATGTTGTCTAAAGTCGCAGGCGGTGGATGGATGGTGGTAAGGAAGACATGCTAGTGGTTCGCCAGGATGCCAAATGTGTTCTTGACAACTCTTCTTGCCTTTGACAATCTGTAGTTAAATATGCGCTGCTTGAGTATCAGACCTCTGTCTGCATGTACAGTAGTACATGTAGTCCTTCAAAGGAAATTTGGGTTGGGTGTGCTGTTCATTCTCTTCTCCAGAGAAGTACACCCATCGAATACGCCACCATCTGATATTTGACTGTTACATCTGACATCAACATACAGAAACTTATAGCTGCTGTCGACTAAGGCCATTAGAACAATGGAGAGCTTGTAGTTTCTGTGGACTGAGCCAGAGTTTGGCGAGAGGATGATAGAAATATGTTTGCCATCCAATGCGCCAAGACAGTGAGAGAAATTTAACTTCTCCTGGTGCCATTCCATGCAACCTTTTCCCACTCATCTGCTGTAGAAGGGCACTGAAAAAGAGATGAAATAAAATCAAATGTTATTTGTGACAACTGTTATTCTTATCGTTACAGGATGATGAGGCTGCTGCAGAGAGAGAACAACAACAAGGAGAACGATGAGCCAGAAGCAGAGATGGATGAAGAAGTGGAGGACAGAGCAAGACAAACAGCAGTCCATCCACATGTCACCCTTAACAAGAGAAAAAAAACAAGCTTTAGAGGATAAGCAGGAGACAGAGGTCCTGAATACAATTGGCAGCTTCCTAAAACAATGATCCCAACACACACCCACTGATGAGGTATCAGCATTTTGTAAAAACTTGGAACATAAAATGAGAATCAAAAATGAGAATGTACTACTTGAGTTAGAGCAACAAAGAGGCCTGCTACCAAGCGTTAATGAGACATCGCACACTCCAAAACCATAACCTATCATCCATCACTCTAATCTCTTGTTCCCCGACCAACTCAACCACCTATTCTTAGCTTTATACCCCAAACTATCAGCAGTACCAGTATGGAAATTAGTTAGCTTATATCTATGTTGCTCTTGGGTTCAGAGCTGAAATGGACTGTTCAAAACCAGTCAGTGTTCAATCACCATGTTTTGGCAATGTTTGTTGTTATTTATTTTATTTATTTAGTTGTCTGTACAGTAGGTGAAATTTCCAATCTATCTGCCATGTCAGGGAACTGTAGCTAGTAACTGTTGACCATAAACTACTTTTATTTAGTGTGTATGATGTATATGTTAATATTTTATTAGACAAATGTATGAATGCATAAATACATCTGAGGCACCTAAAATACTTTAAGGTGATAAAGTCAACTTTTTTTTATGAAAGTGAATCATAAAAATGACAAAATAGCCACATGTATATTAAAAATGAATCACTCTTAGGTCTTCAAGTGCAATTTCTTTTAGTATAGTCACAGCCAAATTACTAATCAAATCCCAAAAAGCCATTAAAAACTTAAAATTGATTGGTTCCATAAAAATACATAAGAAATTTTGAGTATTGGGTCATTTTGGTACCAGTGATCCACTAATGAAGGTCGTGCTTTTTATGAAAAGACACAATTTTTGTTGCTGTGCTTCGTGTCTATATAAAGCCAGCACATTTGAAAGTTCTTCAGAGACAAAAATGAAGTAACCTTACGCAGGAAACACGCCTGAAGATACAGATTCTCAGCCAGGAAGGGTACAGCTGCTGCCAGATAGCCAGGAAGTGCAGATGCAGTTCTTCAGCAGTCGGATACACTCTGCAGAAATACAGATGAACCAACAGTTTGGAAGACAAACCAAGATCTGGGCGTCCAAGGGTTTCTTCAGCAAGAAATGACTGCATCCTGATCCGCATGTGCAGGGAAAACCGCCGCCTGACATCACAGGAGCTTCAGCAGCAGTGGTCAAACCAAACTGGTGTCCAGTGTTCCACCCGCACTGTATGTGGCCGACTTTTAGATCATGGCTTAAGGTCCTACAAGGCTGTCAAGAAGCCCCTGATCAATGAGAGACAGAGGTTAGCCTGGCGTCGTTGGGCCCAAGCACAGAAGAACTGGACAGCCAGGAACTGGAAGAAGATTCTGTGGTCAGATGAGTCCAGTTTCCAGCTTTATCTTCCTCCTGCTAATGTGAGGGTACACAGAAGGCCAGGCGAAGCATTATCTCCGGCATGTACAGTACCCAACAGTGAAAGGCTTGTGGGGAACATGCCAGCCAGGATTAGAGCTCTACTGCGTGCTAATGGCAGGACTACTAAATATTAATTTGATGATGTGATGGTTTATTTATTTTTTGCTCAGTTTTGAACACATTCTCTGTTATTTGTTGACTTTGATAAAGATGTATCGACGTACGATAATGTTGAGAACTGACTTATTGAAACTGTCAAGTATTTAGTTTTGTTAGTTTTTCTTGTAAACAATAAACAAAACAAATATCATTTGTATTTGTTTGTGTCTGTCTAATGCAGCCACACCTTTTGAAACACAAAAAAGATTTTTCCGCAAATATTTCATGATAATATTTGAGATTGTGTAAAATTTTAAGGGTGTCCGAAAACTTTTTTCCACCACTGTATTTCTGTTCATTCAAAATACCATTTTTGTAAAATTATATTGTTTATTATATTTCAATATTGCTGGGCTGTCAGTCAAAGTTCATTTACAAACAGCAGTGTTGTAATATGGTGTGGTTGAGTATTTGTGTCACATCTAGATCACTGGTTACCTACGTTTTGAATTTCAAGGACCCAAGGTTTGATCCCTGTGATACTTAGATATATACAGTAAAATCCTGAGTGTTAATTTAATTCCTGCAGCTAGCGTTTCTCTGTGCTGTTGCCGTTGGATTTATTTTACATTCCACATCTGGAGACATGCAGTATCTTCCATGAAACAAACTACTCCTCATCCTGCATCCTTGCAAGCATTATAGGCTGGTTTCATCTGCTTTTTCCAAGTGTCCCAGTGAAATAGCATATAATATATACATATATTAATTATATATGTATATTAATTACTTGTCTAGTTTGGCAAAGACTTGTCAGGCAAGGACATAATATAGTCTTTTTTTAAAGTTACTTTTATTTTACTCAAGTGTATTTTAATGTTGTGTCATTACACCAGTCATGGCTAACTTCCTTCACCAAAAACACATATCACATGAATATCATCCAATAACGAGATTCCTAGATACAGTCAAATAATAAATACAGTGAAGCCAGCTCTATTGATCATTATGTCTGGCTACTACTTAATGCAGTGCCGGATCTGTGACCATAGCAAAAAAGATGTTTCAGTATAATTTTGTAAGGTATAGGCTACCTGCATTGTTGTGAGTCAGTGTGACAGTGAGCAAGAACATTATTTTCTGTGCTGCTAGTCAAATTAAAGTAAGCGTCCTGCATCTTTATCCCATCCTTGTAGCTTAATCTACTGAGCATCATAGTGTTGTCAGCCTCCCTTTGTTTTTGTCAGTGTGGGCTCTTCTTCTTCTACCTTGTTAGTAATGTCTGATATCATTGCAGAAAAAGAGGTCAATAAAAAAACACATTCACGTCAAAGTCAATATATCACTAGACCAAACTGCCACTGTCCAGAAGTACAGGGATAAAGACCACCAAGCAAGAATGGATTCTGTGGCAGCTGAGTTTCCTGGAGCCACACATTAAAAATAGGGCAATCATGTCAAATATGAATGGCAAGGTATGCAATTATTCCATTAATAAACACAATCTTTATAATGATAAAAAAATTAAAAGGCACTGCTGCTTGTCAAATATAGTTGACAATATATAAACTTATTTTAACAGTCTGTTGGTTTTAAGATTTTCAAAAGTAATAATTTGTAATCATTGATATGTAAATAATATAATCAACAACTGAACAAAATTGATTAAAGTTATACTACAGCAAAATATAGAGAGCGTTTGTCTGCCTAAGCTATAACAATTACAGTTGGTTCACAGTAGAAATGTATAGTTATTATACGAATTATCAGGCTACATTAACACACAAATGGTCACACACACACACACACACACACACACACACACACACACACACACACACAAGATTAAATCTTGTCCCACTGCCACGTAACAGCACCAGTGTCCGAGTTGACGTACTGGCAGAGGATGTCTCCGTCCCTCTGTGTTGTGTTGGTGCAGTTTGACAGTGCAGCTTGGGGAAGGATAGGACTGGTATTAACAGCGTTATCCTGATCACTGGGGACATCAAGGATGAGAACATCCAGCTGGACTTAGAGCGCCAGCTGGAGGATGTATGTGTAACAAAGACTAATGCTGTTACCCTTAATTTACTTCAGATTTGGATTCCCGGCCACACCACCACAGTGAGAAAGACAAGAAAATGTTTATAAAAAAAATATGTTGTTTTTATTTGTATATCTTTTTAAAATGCACTTAAGTTAATAAATGAGTTCGTTTAGAAACAACCAGGATAAAACACTGGCCAGCTACTTAATCAAAGTCAAATCAGTTCACAGGGGTGGTGGATGCATAGGTACCAACAGTCCATTCCGCTGAGGTTCAAAAGTTGCTCCGTGTTTTCCTTTGAACTCGTTGCCAAGGGAACCTGCTTCGGTGGGGCTGTCGACGCATTGCAGTCCAATCCGTAGAATCCAATGCCGGGACCTCCGCGTAGCCAATCTTCCGCTGTCAGAGGGGAAGAGCAAAATCAATGCTCAGCCTGCCTCATTGCCGGCAAATTCAAACAAGGATTGGCAAGTACTAAATAGTCACTTTCCTTTAAACACTGTCACACGTGCCCATCAAGAGATCATGCTGCCGCTGCCACTGCTCCACTGTCGCCTCTGGACCCGACGCCCTCGACACAAAAAAGCAGGACTCCGACACTCTTAGCAATTCGTGGTGGAGTTAACACACACACACACACACACACACCCAATGAGGAAATTACTACCTCCCTTAACTTGAAGGATTGCGAGCGTTGACACAGCAGAGTCTTGGGATCAGCTTCACCAACACGAGGGGAGACGATGCCATCCACAGCGGTGTGAGGAGAGGCGTAGATCCGACGCGATGAGAGGGAAATCACAGCGGCTCCCAGCAGCAGGTCACCTCAGCAGGCTCCTAGTGTGTGTGTCCCCAAGAGACTTGGCGTCTTCCTTATCAGGAGTGGGAGCAACAACCAGCGAATGAGATCGCCGTTGTAAACAGGCTCAGCAGATGTGCCAAATCAGCGACATGTGCCTTTGTTGACATTTGTGGAAGAGTTTGTGAAAGACAGGTAAACACACAAGCCAACCATGACACGGCAAACTGTTCAGTCCATTGTCCATTGCTTTCATAGCGCACAACACATTATTCAATACAACACACCCTTAAATATTAAACAAAATCTGCAATGCAACGTTAACTTTAAAACAAGTGGCACAAGTGATGTTTACCATAAATCACACTGCTTAAACAACAAAGCAACATTCTGCATTCCATGACATATCCTCCCCCCTTTAATGGTCATCGTCCCGACAAAGTCTTAATGTCCATACCTGTCTGGGGGCTTACCCCTATTTTGTCTCTGTGACCTACGTAATGGTGGTCAGTCTCTTGTCTTTTGTCTTACAGGTGGAGCTACAGAGCCATCTACAGCAACACCTGCAGGAGGGGCAGATGCTGTGGGCACAAAGGTCAGAGGTAAGAATAATGGAGTTGGGTGTTGAGCACTAGGAAGAGTGGGATTCATCATTTCAGTGTCTGACGTTCGTTGTGACATATCAGGAGGATTAAAGGGGCATGGCCGGAGATGATTGCGATGAATCGTCTTAATAGGAGTTTCCTTTCCTTCTGGTCTGATCTGAAAGACTGGCAGGCCAGGGCGCAGTTTGAAGACAACATATGGCTGGGGCTGCCAATGGGGTGCCAGCTTTCCTTGCTCCCTGCGCCGGAAGTTGCGCAAAAGCACCCGCTCACCGGGAAGCAAGGGGAGGTGTTTTGCCTTCTGGTCATACCTGTCCTTGTCCTGCATTCAGCTTTCTCTTGTCTTTGTTGCCACGTGCTTATAGACCTTCTGCAGTGTCAGATTATGTTGGTGAACCCAGCCCTCCAGGTTGTGTCTTTGGGCTAGTGGTGGTGCCCCCACAGCCGTTTCCAAAGGCAGGCGGGCGTGGCGGCCAGACATAATGAAGTGTGGGATCAGTCCAGTGGTCTCGTGCATGGTGTTATTGTACATCTGGAGCAGAGTAGGCAGATGGTCTGGCCAGTGTACTTGATCCTCTTGACTCAGTGTTCCTAAAAGAGACAGAAGAGTCTGGTTAAGTCTTTCACAGGCCCCATTCCCTTGGGGCCTGTAGGGTGTGGTTCGGACCTTGACACACCCATAAAGGCTGCACAGCTGCGCTACCAGAGATGACTCGGAGGCTGCCCCTTGGTCAGACAGGATTCGGTCTGGGCATCCCCATGGCTGGATGAGATGGCGCCAGAGAACACGAGCTGTGGTGGCTGCTGTTTGGTCCTGCTGTTTGGATGTACAGCCCATCCATACTTTGAGAAAAGGTCAGTGATAACCAACAGATATGGGTACATGTCACCATGTCGTCCAAGAGACAGGTAATCAATTGACACAGTTTCCAAAGGGTATGATGTTAAGATAGGCACCAAGGGTGCCCTTACCTCAGGGCCTCTTTTCTGCTGAGCACAGCTTGCACACTTTGATGCCCATCCCTGGCCAATAGAAGGTTTTCCTCAGCAGGGCTTCAATCTTGGCCACACCCATGTGGCCTGAGGTGTTGTGGTACTTCTCCCACAGCTCATGGGTGTTCCCCACAGGCACCACAATTTGTGAGAGGCCCAGCCCAGTGAGACGCTCTTGGGCTCTCCACTTCAACACCCCTTCCTGGATGTATAACCGGCTCCATTCACATAGGAGGCGTCTCACTGCAGGCAGGCTTGCTCTCCTTTCCTCTTTTCTGGGTAGGTAATCTCCTGATACCCACACCTTCACTTGGGCTAGCACTTTGTCTTCTTCCTGCCAGTCCTTCCACTGGTCTCCAACTTCAGGGGAAGCCTCCAGCTCCACTGCTGCTGTTGCCGCCTGGGCTCACTGGATAGGTTCAGTTTCCTGTGGCAACCTGGACAACAGATCAGCATTACGGTTGGTCATACCTGGGCGATACTTCAACTCAAAGTCAAAATTTGCCAGCTGGGCTGCCCAGCGATGTTCAGTGGCCCCCAAGTGTGCTGTGTCCTAGTGAACAAGTGGGTTATTATCTGTAAAAGCCAGGAATTTGTTGCCCCATAAATAATCCTTAAACTTTTCAGTAACAGCCCACTTGAGGGCCAAAAACTCCAGTTTAAAAGGAACTGTAGTTTTGGTCGTTCCTCTTTGTGGGGCTCAAGCTTCTGCTAGCATAAGCAATAACCCTTTCTCGGCCATCCTGTACTTGTGCCAGCACAGCCCCCAAGCCCTCTAAGCTAGCATCAGTGTACAGGTGAAATGGTTTTGAAAAATCAGCATAGGCCAAAACTGGGGCACTCACCAATGCAGTCTTCAGTGCGTCAAAAGCTACTTGGCAGTCCGGGGTCCAGTTGATGGAACTGTTTCCTTTCCGCATACTCGCAGTGCCTACCAGGAGGGCATTCAAGGGTGCTGCTATTTTAGAGAAACCCTTGATGAACCTCTGGTAGTACCCCACAAACCCAAGGAATGATCGTACCTGTTTGATGGTTGAAGGGACAGGCCAATTATTGACCACAGCTGTCTTTTCTGGGTCTGTGGATACTCCGTCTCTGGAGATGACGTGGCCAAGGTAATTGACCTTTCGCTGGAACAGGCTGCATTTGTGGGGCTGCAACTTCAGGCCATGGGCTGCCAGCTTTTGAAATTCCTGCTCCAGGTGTTCAATGTGGGTGTCGAAATCGGGGGAGTAAACCACAACATCATCCAAGTAGATCAGGAGTGATTTGTTGACCTGCCCCCCGAGGCACCGCTGCATTAAGCGTTGAAAGGTCGCTGGTGCATTGCAAAGGCCAAAGGGCATCCTGTGGAACTCATAGAGACCCAAGGGGGTGGTGAACGCAGTCTTCTCTCTGTCCTTTGGATCCACCTCTACCTGCCAAAATCCACTGGCGAGATCAAGGGTGGAATACCAAGCGCCTTGTTTGAGGCTGGTGAGGGATTCCTCTATCCTGGGCAGGGGGTAGGCGTCCTTGTGGGTGAGGGCATTGAGCTTCCTGTAATCCACACAAAAGCGCCAGGGTCCATCCTTCTTCTTCACCAGGACGATGGGTGCTGCCCAAGGGCTGGAGCTTTCCTTAATGACATCATTGTCCAACATGTTTTGCAACAGCCCCCTCAGCTCAGTGTAGAGGCTTGGTGGGATTGGCCTGTAGCGCTCTTTACTGGGTGGCGCAGACCCGGTGGGGATCGAATGGAGGACAGCACTAGTACGTCCGAAGTCTTTGTCTCCTGTTGCAAAGATTTCCCTCCAACGCTGCAACAGGGAGTCCATCTTCTCCTGTTGTTCTGCTGTCAGCCCCTCACCTTTCAGCAAGCTTACTGGATGCTGGTCATCCACCGTGACCCTGTTGGCCTGGACATCCACCTCCACCACTCCAGAGTCTGAGGTCTTCAACACCAGGTCCTTTTCCCCATGAATTTGGCTTGGATCAATCTGAAAGACATTAGCAAGGGGGCGCCGTTGAGGAATTAAGACGGGGTAGGGATTCAGGTTACGTACCATTATGGGGAGGCGTCCTTTCACCACCTTGGCGACGGTCCGGGCCACCTGCCACTCGTCATCTCTCTCTGGCCCCTCTACCAAGGCACAAAAGTCTGACATGTTCTTAGTCCCATGCAGGTGTGTCCACAGCACCATCTCACTGTTTGGAGGCACATAGACGGGATCTTGGCGGGTCAGTCGGGCAACTCCAATCTGTTCGTCTGTTGATGATTCGGCCTGTTCCACTTTCTGACAGACAGCAAAGGCACGTTCCCACTCTCCTTTAGCTTCTGGGGACATGGTGGCACCAAATGCAGTTAGCCACCAACAGTTCTTTCCAAAAGTGTGAAATCACATTCATCCCTAGAATACCCCTCTCAGCATTCAGGCATTCATTCTTGACTATGATGACCCCTTTACCTGGTACCGTGACACCTCCCACTGAGAAATCCAGGATGGCATACCCGGTGTAGGGGCTCCGTAGTCCATTTGCAGCTTTTAGTGTGAGCCAGCGTTTCTGCTCCCCACTCAGTTTCACTAAACAGTGTGACTTGTGAGCCTGTGTCAAGCAAGCAAGGTAATTTCACCCCTGCAACAACTATTTCAACCCCTGGACACACCCCGACCATAGATTGCTTGTCTGTTCGATTTTCCTGATCCCCCTTCCCAACCACTTGGCTTCCAGTGGCTGGGGCTATCAGTTTAACTGTCTCCTCTCCTGTTGGCAATGCCTCTGGATGTGACAAAGACTAATGCTGTTACCCTTAATTTACTTCAGATTCGGATTCCCGGCCACACCAACACAGTGAGGAAGACAAGAAAATGTTTATAAAAAAAATATGTTGTTTTTATTTGTATATCTTTTTAAAATGCACTTAAGTTAATAAATGAGTTCGTTTAGAAACAACCAGGATAAAACACTGGCCAGCTAATTAATCAAAGTCAAATCAGCTCACAGGGGTGGTGGATGCATAGGTACCAACAGTCCATTCCGCTGAGGTTCAAAAGTTGCTCCGTGTTTTGCTATGAACTCGTCGCCAAGGGAACCTGCTTCGGTGGGGCTGTCGACACACTGCAGTCCAATCCGTAGAATCCAACGTCGGGACCTCCACGTAGCCGATCTTCCGCTGTCAGAGGGCAAGAGCAAAATCAATGCTCAGCCTGCCTCATTGCCGGCAAATTCAAACAAGGACTGGCAATTACTAAATAGTCACTTTCCTTTAAACACTGTCACACGTGCCCATCAAGAGATCATGCTGCCGCTGCCACTGCTCCACTGTCGCCTCTGGACCCGACGCCCTCGACACAAAAAAGCAGGACTCCGACACTCTTAGCAATTCGTGGTGGAGTTAACACACACACACACACCCAATGAGGAAATTACTACCTCCCTTAACTTGAAGGATTGCCAGCGTTGGGATCAGCTTCACCAACACGAGGGGAGATGATGCCATCCACAGCGGTGTGAGGAGAGGCGTAGATCCGACGCGATGAGAGGGAAATCACAGCGGCTCCCAGCAGCAGGTCACCTCAGCAGCCTCCTAGTTTGTGTGTCCCCAAGAGACTTGGCGTCTTCCTTATCAGGAGTGGGAGGAACAACCAGCGAATGAGATCGCCGTTGTAATCAGGCTCAGCAGGTGTGCCAAATCAGCGACATGTGCCTTTGTTGACATTTGTGGGAGAGTTTGTGAAAGACAGGTAAACACACAAGCCCACCATGACACGGCAAACTGTTCAGTCCATTGTCCATCGCTTTCACAGCGCACAGTACATTATTCAATACAACACACCCTTAAATATTAAACAAAATCTGCAATGCAACGTTAACTTTAAAACAAGTGGCATAAGTGATGTTTACCATAAATCACACTGCTTAAACAACAAAGCAACATTCTGCATTCCATGACATATGCTACCAGGTGAGAGACTGATCCAACCAAGCCCATCCCTCTCACACCTACCCCTCCTATCCCCCTACTTACCAGCCATTTCCCTACCCACCACAGTGATCTCTGATAATAACAATATGTAAGGGAACAGCTTTCGGTGATGATACACTGGCTGTGCATAAGCTGGCCTAATCCTCTGGTCAGGGAAGATGCAGCAACTTCTCTCCTTTAATGGCTTTATTGACTTGTTTCCAAATAAACAGGACACTGTAGCATTTGTGTGTGTGTGTGGTTTGTGATGTCTGCAAAGACAACAATAATAACAGTATTAATAATAATTAACCTACAGTGGCAGTAATGTTAGAATAAACTGAATTACAATCGACATATATAACGAGTCATACTGAAAATCACCAGGTGGCAGTGTAGGATCATGAATAACACAAAAGCCTGGCACAGCAGGCAGGTCATGTGACCAAACTAAACTGAGACAGCCCCGGTAATTACCGATCTGTCACGCCAGCACACAGTACAATAGCAGCCCCAATGAGCAACAGCTACACGGCCAATAAACAACGACAGAAGTAAACAAATGCACAGTAATTAGCGATGTTACGTGCTGGGCCGTTCGCGTTTCACGAGGCTCTGTAAACATGCTACATGGTAAGCTATACATGGAGCTTATTAACCTGGTAATATTAACAACTCTCGTTACATACAAAATATAAACAACATCCGCTCATCATATAACTTACATCATCACCGACGCACACTGTCGTACTGTACAAAAGGGATGAAGGAGAGTGCTGCCGATCGGCGAGGAGTTACTCAACTAGTTAACAACACGGAAAGTTATTGAACACACACTGCGCATGCGCAGAACAGCCCATAGTCTCTGCATGGAGCAGCTTGCTGTGACGTGGGCTCCTCACAGCAGGGAATTCACAACAGTCGCCCCCACATTCATTCATGAATGTGTCGAAGAAGTACAAGTCCCTGCTGTTGTTAAGAGACCCTGGTGACCGTGTCATCTTCAGGCATCTTGGGGAGTGGTACCAGCTTGGTAACCGGACAAGTGTAAATGGTCCCTTCAATGTTGACATCCGCCGAACGAACTGTCCCATAGTCGTCGGGGTGAACTTTGGTGACCTTTCCTATGGGCCAGAGCACTCTAGGAAGCTGGGGATCCACTACCATAACCACTTGGTGTGCTGCGAGGTCAGCCGTATGGGTCCTCCATTTCTGGCGGCGCTGAAGGTCAGGAAGGTACTGGCAGGTGAATTGGCTCCAGAGCCGGTCTGCCAGGACCTGGCTATGCCTCCAACGGCGGCGGCCTAGACGATCACTGGAACCATATGCGGCTTGTGGAAGCGATGCGTCTTGCCGCCCCATCAGCAGCAAGTTAGGCGTTACGGGATCGGGGTCAGCCAGGTCAGAAGAGGAGTATCCCAGGGGCTTGGAGTTAAGTATACCCTCTACCTCCACGAGGACAGTTGACAGCACCTCCTCTGAATACAACTTGGTCCCACAGCACAACTTGGAGGGAGGCTTTGACTGATCTTACCTCCCTCTCCCACGCGCCACCGAAGTGGGGTGAAAGAGGAGGATTGAACTTGAATGTGATGCTTTGGTCGGCCAACTGTTGCTTTAATGATGGCTCGAGGTCTTCCAGTGATTCTTTAAGCTCTCGCTCTCCCCCTCGGAAGTTGGTGCCTCGGTCACATAAGATCTTGTATGGCTTGCCTCGTCTTGAGATAAACCGACGTAAGGCCAGTAGGAACGAGTCTGTGTCCATGTGTGGCAACAGATCGAGGTGGACACATCATGATGTAAGACATTTAAATGTAATGCCCCAGCGTTTCTCATGCCTCCTTCCGATCTTCACTGTATAGGGCCCAAAGCAGTCAACCCCGGTGGACCAGAACGGGGGTTTGTTGATCCGGAGCCGTGCTGCCGGCAAGTTGGCCATCTTTGGTGCCACGGGGGTGCTTCGCCACAAACAGCATTCTGCACAGTGTTTCTGGTGCTTCTTAATGACCTGGCGACCACGTAGGATCCAGTAATTTCTCAGAGTCTCTGCAAAGATTCTCTCGGGGCCAGCGTGGTGCAGACGGTGGTCGTAGTCCTTCACTAGGAGCTGTGTGATCGGGTGATCAGGGCTGATGACCACAGGGTGAAGGCTGTCTCCCAGCAGGCTCTCCGCTTTACGTAGGCGACCACCAACTCGAATGAGGCCTAGTACTTGATCGTATTCGGGGCTGAGAGCACTTAGGCGGCTGCCTGAACGGACCGGTTTACCCTGTTTAAGTGCCTTCAGTTCCTCCGGGAAGCTGTCGGATTGTATCCTTCTCAGCAGAGTAGTCTCCATCTCGATGCGGTCAGCGGCGGACATAGCTGGAGCAGCCGCCCCGTGAAGGGACTGGTAGGTAGCCTGCAGTGGTTCAGTCCATGTACTGTATTTAGCAGGATCAGGCTCATCACTGCTGGTGATGGAGATGTGACCACAGGTTTGGGCTTTCAACTCGTCAGGTTCCTCTGTGTGTACTGAGGGATTCACTGGCCAGTGATCTGGGGACTGATACAGAAACGAAGGCCCTTGACTCCAACGGCTTGGCTGGGATAGTCTGAGAAGAGTCTTCCCGCGAGTGATATCATCAGCCGGATTCAAGTCGGTGTTGATGTATCTCCATGATCCAGGTGTCGTGAGGTCCAGTATTTCAGTAACTCTTGTACCGACGAATACTTTGTACTGGTTGTACTCCGACTGTATCCAGCTCAGTGCGGTTGTTGAGTCAGACCACAGAACCACGGATTGGGTGGACAAAGTCAGTTCGGTCTGTAGCACCTTGGCCAGCTGAGCTCCTGTGTGTGCGGCGCATAATTCCAGTCGGGGCATTGTCTGTTGTCGCTTGGGTGCGACCTGCGACCTAGCCATGATGAACGACACAGTGATGCGTCCCTCTGGATCCTCCATTCGCAGGTAGGCGACTGATCCGTACGCCTTCTCCGAAGCATCACAGAAATTGTGAATCTGCCTCACTGATGAGTGGTTGTCAGCAGCTGCTGGAACATAACAACGGGGGAGAACTATGTTCTGCAACTGAGGGAGCTCACCTTCCCATGCATGCCACACTGGAAGCAGCTGGTCTGCGATGGGCTCGTCCCACTGTCTTTCTGTAGCCCACAAAGCCTGGACCAGGACTTTGGCCCGGGTAGTGAAGGGGATTATGTATCCAAGCGGGTCGTATTGCGAGGCAAGCACTCTATACACATTCCTCATAGTGGGCTGCTTGGGTGATACAGGCTGGCATTTATAACCCAGTGTGTCTGTCATGCAGTGCCAAACCAGGCCAAGGGTGGATTCCCTCGGGTCCGCTCCTTCAGCGGTTAGCCACAGCTCAGATGTCGTTGATCGCGCCTCAGGCGGGAGGTGAGAGATTACCTCTGTCTTGTTGGATGCCCACTGCCTGATCTCAAATCCCCCTTTGGCTAGGAGGTCTCTCAGGCGGTCGAGAAGATCCTTTGCCTGCTGTGGGAAGCGGAGTGATTTCAGGCAGTTATCCACATAGAACGAGGTGATTACCGCCTCCAGCAGGTCCTCGTTGCCGCTCTGGTGATCACGAACGTGGCGCTGCACAGCGTAGATGGCACAACACGGACAGCAAACTGAGCCAAATGGCAGGACGCGCCATTCATAGATGTCAGGTGATCTGTCTCTGTCCATGTTGCGTCAGAGGAAGCGAAGAAGTGGGCGGTCCTCGGGCAGGAGTCTGATTTGATGAAACATAGCCCGTATATCTCCGCTGATGGCGACCACATGTTCTCGAAATCTGAGCAGAACCCCCAGTAGCGACGGTCCGAGAGAGGGTCCTGGTAGCAGGTCATCGTTCAGGGCACTGTCCTGGTAGTGAAAGGAGCAGTTGAACACCACCCTTGCCTTTCCATTATGATGTACTAAGTGGTGTGGAATGTACCAGGATTCAGCAGAACGGTTGGCCTCCTCGCTGGTGATCCGCTCAGCGTATCCGGCCTCCACTAACTTGTGGATTTCCTGGTCGTAAACTTTAGCAAGCTCAGGATTGGTTGACAGAAGGCGTTCTGTGGAGCGGAGGAGGGACATCACAGCAGCAGGTGATGCGCAGGGCAGAGCTACTTTCCTCTTTCGAAGGAGAGGCGTTGCGTATCTTGTGACACCATCCACTATTACAGTGGTGCTCTTCTCATCAAGCATGGTGAGAGCTGCTTGGTCTTGTTTGGATCTTGTCACCTCCCTTTCACTTTTGAATGGCAAAATGTCCAGCTGCCACAGGCGTTGAACATCCTTGTGTAGGTCGGAGCAAGGTGTGTCAACTGACAGGTGAAGGAAGGAGCTCTCACCGGGTGGATGTTGAAGAAAGTTGGTGGGCCCTTGCACTGCCCAGCCGAGTCGGGTGCAGACTGCTACTGGTGCTCCGATGGATCCTGCACGTACTGGGTGGATTGGAGTTATAAGATGAGGGTGATCCGATCCAATCAGTAGCATTGGCTGCACTTTGGTGAAGGTGTGTAGGGGGACACCTTTCAAGTGATTGTATTTCCTTGTCAGTTTGTCTCCTGGACATGACTGCTCGGCCAGTTGGAGTTCAGTCGTGGTGAAAGCTTGGCTGATGGAGTGATAGACGCGTGGCTGTGTGTTAACTGACACCTCGAATAACACTGCCATTCCCTGTAGCTTCAACACGTCCTGCCTGATAGTCTTCAGTTTGAGTGACTCCACTTCTCCACACAGTCCAAGGTGTTTGACTGCAGCAGCCAGGATCACAGTGTGCTCAGAGCCGTCATCCAACACTGCATATGTGTTTAGTGTTCTTTTGCCGTGGCGAAGCAGCACTGGTACCACTTTTAACATGACATCTGGCGTGATCCAGATACACTGCGTTGGTTGGGGCACTGACTGTGAGAATATTCAGCTGTGGGTCTTGGGTCACGACTTCATGGAGTATCAGCAGGTGTTGTTTATTGCATGTGGAGCAGAGTTTCTTTAGGGTGCAGTTCTCTGGTGAATGGCCATGTCCACATCTCCAACATTTACCTTTGTCTTTAATCCAGGCGGCTTTCTCCTCTGTAGTAATTCTTTCAAACTCAGGGCAGCCGTTGAGGTAGTGGTCCTGGGTGGTCGTGCAGTATGGACAATAGAGCTTAAAGCGCTCCCTCCTTTTGCCTGTGGGCTGATCCTTCTTTGAGCTCGGCTGGATGTTGGTCCGTTGTCGCTGTGGAGAGGTCTGCTGGTGTTTGACTGTTGTGGAGTCGCTGCTGAAGTAAACAGAGGCTGGCTTAACCCACTGTGATTTACTTGCTTTATTCTCTCTCTGTGTGATGCGACTGGATTCAGCTGGGTTGGATTCTGCTGCGCGTTGGGACACCTGGAGCACCTGAACTTTCATGTCCAGCCATTCAGCGAGGTCAGGTAAGGTGTATGTCTGGTCGCTCCCACTGCGGATGATGCCTCTCTTAATGCAGAATTCAGCGAAGCTGTCCCTGTAGTTACCCGGCAGCTTGCCTAGGAGGGTGTCTACGTGGGAGCTGCACCGCAGTTCGGACTGAGCGGGACCGTCCATGTGGCTTAACATCCCCACCAGTGTGTTTACAGCTGAGGAGAAATCTTCGAAGGCCCTTGCGTCGCCAGGTTTCACGGGAGGAGAGTTCAGTATAGTCTTTAATTCTCCCTGAACCAGCTGTCTTGGCTGCCCATAGCGTTGCTGGAGAGCGTCCATAGCACTGGTGTATGGCGTGGAGTCATGTATGTATCTCTTTGCCATTTGATAGGCACTGGGAAGTTTGAGGTGATCAAGCAATACTTGGTATTTATAATCTTCAGTTAAGTGTCTGTGTGGACCAAGTAAGCTATCCAGTCCCCTTTTCAGCATGATAAAATCACTCTCCCGTCCAGAACTGAAGAGAGGCAGTTTGGGCTTCGGGATACCGTATGAGGCCGCAATAGCCAACTCTGTCATGGTGAGTGTTGCAGGATTGTTGTAGGGAGAGATGTATCCTGGCACTGTAGGTGGAGCAACCATGGGTGTGAGCTGTGGGTAGAGTGCAGCTGATTGGGATACAGACTGGTATGGCTGTGGTTGAGCTGCAGGGGGATATTCAGTCTGTAGGAGTGAATAGGCTGCTCCTGGATCAGTAGGTGGCTGACAAGGGGGAACAGCGCGGTTTGGTCTTGTCCCTTGTTGGTTGAATGGGGCAGGTTGAAATCCTAGCGGTGGTCCAGGTTGAGGAGTGGCCTGATGCTGGACGTACTGAGGATAACTCTGCTGTTGTGTGGTTGTGGGGAAGGGCTGTGGCATAGCTTGAGGCTGTGGAGGTGCAGGCTGGGTTGGCTGAGGTGTGTACAGGGCAGGTGGATGTGTCAGCGGGGCTGTAGCCTGATTTGGCAGAAATACTGTTGGCGGTGCCTGTTGAGCTTGGTGGTGCCCCAGCTGGACGTGATGACCTGCATGCTGGACAGGCAGAGAAGGTGGATAGAGTCTCTGGGCGAGCGGGGTGTGGTGAGCTGGCTGAACTGCAGGCAGCTGTGGAAACTCTGGTACTGGTCCAGTTAGGGTAGCTGGACGATGAGTACATTCACTGAGGTCCAGCGGTTGTGCTGCTACCTGGACGGATGGCTGCAGAGCTCTGGCGGCCTGAGTTGTTGAGCTGAGTCCTCCATGCTGTATGGGCTGTGCTGTAGGTGGGCGAGGCTCACTGTCGTCTAGGAGATGACTGTATCCTCCATCAGCTGATCTCCAACTCATCTGATTATCCAGAAGGGGGAATACTCTGGGCGCTGTCACTTCACTGTGGTGAATATGGGGAAGGCTCGAGCTCTGGAGAGGATATGATGAGTCGAATGGATGCTGCTGAGGGTGAGCTTTACCTTTAACACTGTCCATGGCTGACTGTAGCTGTCTCATCTGCCTAGTTATGTCTTTCATGCGGGCTTCCATCCCCTCCAGCCTCAAGTCTTCCATCCCTGTGAGCGTATGGTCTAGAGGCTCTTCCTGATGTGCTTGCATCACTTGTTGTGGTGTATCTTGTCTATTCTGGTAGCAAGGGCTGTCAACGACAAAGTCATGCAGGTGCCTGGGGAGTTGGTGAGACCGGCTTGGGCGGGATACAACTGGAGGTTGATCATCTGCATGGTTGCCAGAAGTTGCCATGGCGCAGTCATACACAGGATCCGGCTCGAAGGACCACTTGTAAGGGAACAGCTTCGGTGATGATACGCTGGCTGTGCATAAGCTGGCCTAATCCTCCGGTCAGGGAAGACGCAGCAACTTCTCTCCTTTAATGGCTTTATTGACTTGTTTCCAAATAAACAGGACACTGTAGCATTTGTGTGTGTGTGTGTGTGTGTGTGTGTGTGTGGTTTGTGATGTCTGCAAAGACAACAATAACAACAGTATTAATAATAATGAACCTACAGTGGCAGTAATGTTAGAATAAACTAATTACAATCGACATATATAACGAGTCATACTGAAAATCACCAGTAGGTGGATCATGAATAACACAAAAGCCTGGCACAGCAGGCAGGTCATGTGACCAAACTAAACGGAGACAGCCCCGGTAATTACCGATCTGTCACGCCAGCACACAGTACAATAGCAGCCCCAATGAGCAACAGCTACACGGCCAATAAACAACGACAGAAGTAAACAAATGCACAGTAATTAGCGATGTTACGTGCCGGGCCGTTCGCGTTTCACGAGGCTCTGTAAACATGCTACATGGTAAGCTATACATGGAGCTTATTAACCTGGTAATATTAACAACTCTCGTTACATACAAAATATAAACAACATCCGCTCATCATATAACTTACATCATCACCGATGCACACTGTCGTACTGTACAAAAGGGATGAAGGAGAGTGCTGCCGCGAGGAGTTACTCAACTAGTTAACAACACGGAAAGTTATTGAACACACACTGCATAGTCTCTGCATGGAGCAGCTTGCTGTGACGTGGGCTCCTCACAGCAGGGAATTCATAACACAATATATTCTTCAGTATGTATTATTTCTAATATAGAATTTCATTTTCAATATTAAATACTGTTTAGACAATTAGTTACAATCTGTACCTTTGACTTTGTATGTATCTAGAATCTAGAATGCCTTTATTGTCATGGCATAGGAAAACAATGAAATTAGTTGTGACACTCAAGTGATGCATTCACAGAAGGACAAGGACATTTACTGAGGATAAAAAAAGGAAAGAATAATCAAATCAAATCAATTTTTTATTGTCATCTCACCAAATATACAATGGTAATGCAGGTAAAACAAAACAGTGTTTGTGGGGGGTCGTTCCAACACTAAATTAAGAAATACTAATAGCATAAAAGAGACATAAATAAAAGACAATAAGACCCTTACTATCCAGCAATACATAACAAACTAAAATTCCAGTATGACACTAACACATCACACATCAGCAGTGACCATATTTAGAAAAAGTGACAATTGGCATTTAAAATGACGTGCAGTGCTGTGCAGTATCTATAAGGTGCATGGAATGGAGAGTCCAGTTTAATAAGGAAAAAAGTACAGCAAAGTTCTTAGTAGAAGGCAGAATGGCCATATTAAACATTATTTGATTTTTATTTTATTTAGTGTGCTAATGGCTGTGGGAAAGAAACTGTATCTGAGTCTGGTGGTTTGTGTTTTGGCAGCTCTGTAGTGTCTGCCAGATGGCAATGGTTCAAAGTGTTGGTGACCAGGGTGAGCCATGTTTTCAATGATGTTTTTTGCTTTGCTAACGTAGCGTAAAGTGACAAGTTCTTCCAGGAGGACAGGGGACAGCCACTGATTTTTTTCTGCAGACTTGATGACTCTTTGCAAAGCCCTTTTATCTGCAGCAGTGCAGCCCGCATACCACACTGAGATGCAGTATGTGAGGACACACTCAGTGGTTGCCTGGTAGAACACCACCAGCAGCTTCCTCTCCACGTTGTTCCTCCTGAGCAATCTGAGGAGGTGAAGTCTCTGATGTGCTCTTTTTAGTGTCACTGTGACCAGGGGAGGTCCTCAGAAACATGGACTCCCCGGAAGGTAAAAGTCTGCACCTTTTCCACACATACTCCTTTGATGCAGAGGGACGCAGGTCTGTGTCACATGTCTTCTTGAAGTCCAGTATCATCTCCTTTTTTTAAATGGTGTTCAGTGTAACACTGAACAGTGAACACTTTTTTTGTTCAGTGTAACACTGAACACCCCCAACCCCCACCACCACCCCCGAGATGAGCCTGACTTGGTTGTGTCATCCATGAATTTAATGATGGTATTGGATGAGTGGGCTGGTAAGCAGTCGTAAGTGTAAAGAGAGTAAAGTAGGGGGCTTAGCACACAGTCCTGTGGGGAGCCAGTGCTGAGAATGATAGAGGAGATTTGGGGGCCAGTTTGTCAGGAATTCTTTGATCTAGGGACATATGGAGAATTCTGTATTCTTTTTTTCTTCATATGGAACCCTATTAGCTTTCACAAAGTTTTCACTAGTCTTTCTGGGGTCCACTCACAAAACAACATTAAAAATACATCAATTTGACTCCCAGTCTGCAGGCAGATGGCGCAGATGTGCTGCGTGAGTGCTCTAGTGAACACTAAACTTTTTATGTCATCCAGCCCTCCAACTTCCAACCCAAAACGATTTTTTTTTTTGTCCCTCTTATGTTCGTTTCCTTTGGTTTCACCTGAACAAGCCTTGTGATCTCAAAAATGCCCTTGTAAGGACAAAATAAGATGCAAACACTAGCCTAACACTGGAAGCTATCACTGCACCACTTAAGCAAGACATTGGCCACCAAGTTCAAAACATCATTCAGCCTGCTCTACTCGAAACTTGACCAAATGTAGCTCACAGTGGAGGACCTTGAAAGCATCTGCTCTACTCTCCGGGATGAAAATGGTAGGCTTAAGTCTTAAGTTACTGACTTGGAAAGCTGAAGCGGGTGGCAGAAAATACATATCCTGGGTCTACCGGAATCCACCGAAAACAGCTGTCCTACTGAATTTTAACCAAAGCTGCTGCATTAAGTGTTTGGAAATGAGACACAACCATCTCGGAAATCTCAGAAATCGACAGGACCCATCGCT
Source organism: Cephalopholis sonnerati (assembly GCA_019142605.1). Lineage (NCBI taxonomy): Eukaryota > Metazoa > Chordata > Actinopteri > Perciformes > Serranidae > Cephalopholis > Cephalopholis sonnerati. Next base: position 33,774,008 of record JAGQAX010000022.1, on the reverse strand, counting down.
CCCTAACATCCAAACCAGCCCCGGGACAGTGACCGCAGCCAGTCATTCTCCACCTTCATTGGTATCAGGCCAAGGATCTCATCAGAGAGGCAAAGAGCCATATGTACATGTATATATATATGTATATATATGTATATATATATATGGGGTGGATATGTCACTGCCTTATTAATTCCTTTAATTCTTGTACAGTGCTCTTGTCACTCTTCACCGCGCTCACGTCCTAAACTTCTCAGTCAAGCTGTATGGATAGACACCAGGAAATAGTGAGCTGGAATGTTAGGGGTCTAAATCACCTTGTTAAAAGAAGAAAGGTTTTCTCACATCTCAAACAACTTAAAGCAGAAATAGCCTTCCCGCAAGAAACCCATATTCGCAGCTCGGACACTAGCTGTCCGTTGTCAAGGTGGTTGGGTCAGGGGTTTCACTCCTTTTTCCAAGCCAAATCCCAGGGAGTTTCAATTCTTTTTTAGTCAAGACATTTCCTTAGAGTCGCACAATGTGATTTCTGACAGGTTTGGTCCATATGTGATGGTCTGTGCTAAGCTATTTAGACTACTAGTTTTCATAAATGTTTATGCCGGAGGTCACGTGACGCGATTGGCAAGATGGCTGCCTAGGTAAAACGCTCCGTCAAGCATTGTTGAACTTATCCTGATACTTTTGTTCATAACCACTGGCCGGTAGGCGTAGTGTTCCAAAAGAATGGATTATTGCTTAAAGATGTTGAAACCAACGAAGAACGCAACGTGTGGCGATATTAAGAGGCATTTGTGGTCTCAAAACATCCCTCAAGATGGCGGCGATGGCGGGGCCACCTGTTCCGAGCTGTAGCAAGTCGCCCAAGACATTGCAAATATTTTCACTACGCTGCAGAGGATTTCAGCTGATCTGGCCAGCTTAGATGACATCCGTTGCACCACTATGTCAGTGGAAGGGAAGCTGTCCTCACTTATTACACGAGTGACCGATGTGGAGAAGAGGGTGGAGTGGCTAGAGGACGTGGACAAGATGATGAAAGCATTCTGGGAAGCTAACCCAGTGACTACCAAGGCTGAGGTGGCCGACCTTCGCAACAAACTTGAGGATATGGAAAACCGCAGCAGGCGTGATAATCTGCGGTTTGTGGGAATACCAGAAGGCAGTGAATCTGGAGATATGACGGAGTTTGTTGGTAGGTTGTTGCAGTCAGTTCTTGGTTGGGAAGATACTGTGAGGCTACCGGAGATTGAACAGGCCCACAGGGCCCCCACACTGTGGCCAAACCCCGGGGAGAGGCCGTGCACGATCCTGGTTCATTTCCTGCGGTCCGGGGACAGAGTCGACTCTGTGGCCAGAGATTCATTTGATAATATCTGTTAGGGCTGGTTGGTTATGGACTGTTCAGAATGAAAATGCTGTTGGAACGGATGGGTGAGTCACTCCATCGACGTATCATGGTCTGACAGTTTTGTGGTGGTGTTTGTGAGTGGCGCAGAGTTCAGGTTAATGCGCCGTGTTATTATAGTAGGGGAGGGTAGGTTAGAGGGAGAGACCAATGTTATTGTTTTGAAATAAGAGAGAGGATATGGCTTGGTGTATATGTGTATTGCCTTTTCTTTTTTTCTTTTTTATTTATTTTTTTATTTATTTTATTTTATTTTATTTTATAATCTGTGTATATGTCATCTAGAATGAATAATGTGTATTTCGCCTCCTGGAATGTGAAGGGTCTGGGGCACTTAAGTAAGCGGAAGAAAATTATGTCGGTGTTGAAGTCAAAACAGTATGATATAGTATTTAAGCAGGAAACACATTTATCAGTATTAGAGTCAGAGATATTATGTAGAGATTGGGTTGGCCAGGTGTACTGCAGTGTGGGGCCAGGTCAGAGAAGGGGAGTTATAACGCTAATTAATAATAAATTATAAATTGCAGTTTAGATGCATTAAGGTATCTAAGGATACAGAAGGTAGCGTAATTATAATTTTGGCAGAAATACAGTCTCAGCTTATTATATTAGTAAATATATATGCTCCAAAGAGTTCTTTGGAGAATTGGAGGCTAAAATTCAACAAATGGGAAATTATGATATTGTAATTGGAGGGGATTTTAATTTAGTGATGGATTCAATTTTGGACCGAAGTAGTTTGGTGAGTTGTAGGAGCAAGAAAGCTGCACTGACAGTGAAGGGTATGTGTGAGAATTTGGGGCTAATTGATGTGTGGAGAGCCTTAAATCCGAAGAACAGAGATTACACCTTCTTTTCTCCTCCTCATAAAACCTTCTCTCTCATAGATTTCTTTTTGACTTTCAAGCCCCTCTTGCAATCTGTCCAATTGGGAGTATTTTAGTATCAGACCATGCCCCCGTAGTACTGGAGTTGCTACCTGTCATTGATAGGACTCGAATGCCAAGATGGAGGTTCAATTCTTCTCTGCTACAAGAAAGTGAATTCAAGGAGGCCCGGAGGAGTCAAATTAATTCTTACATAGCTTTAAATGTTGCTACTGCACCTTCTGCTGGAGTGGCTTGGGAGGCTCTGAAGGCAGTGGTGAGAGGATTTGTCATACAATATGCTTTGCATAGGAAAAATAAAGGTGTCATGAGGCAGAGGGAAATCGAAAATAAAATTAAGAAACTGGAAACCGGAAAGATTTGAAAAGGTGCTTTAATAGTAATGGGTTCAGAGAATTAACTAAACTAAAATATGAACATCACTGTATCTTATCACAGAAAGTAGAGTTTTCTCTCTTTAGGATGCGACAAAAATACTTTGAATATGGGGACAAAATGGGGAAATTATTGGCTAATTGCTTAAGAAAGAGGGAACTATTTTCTCTGATTCCTACAATCCGAGCCCCAGGCGGAGACCTCCTAACTAAATCTATTGATATTAATAATGCATTTAAAGATTTATACAGGGAGTTGTATATGTCAAACAGCAGTAATGATGAGGAGAATATGAAAGGGTTTTGTTTTTGAAAACCTAGACCTTCCGAAATTATCAGAAGTCCAAAGGAAAGATCTTGATTCACCAATAACTCATGAGGAGATTGCAAGGGTTATTAAAGGTTTACCAAATGATAAAGCTCCAGGCCCTGATGGGTTTACAGCTGAATTTTTTAAATGCTTTGCCACTGAGTTGACTCCTCTATTATATGATATGTACATGGAGTCATTCGACAGAGGGGATCTACCACATACTTTATCTCAAGCTTTGATCACACTATTCTTGAAAAAAGACAAGGACCCATATGATTGCAAGAATTATCAGCCTATTTCTCTCATATCTCTGGATGCAAGATATTGTCAAAGATTCTAGCAAACTGGCTGGACAGATTTATCACCTTTTTAGTACATGAAGACCAGGTGGGGTTCATTCATAAACGGAACTCGGCAGACAATATTAGGAGGTCCATTAATATTATGTGGGCAGTTTCAAATCTGGAGTCCCCGATTGCGGCTATTTTGCTCGATGCTGAAAAAGCCTTTGATCGGGTCGAGTGGAGGTATATGTTTAAAATATTGGAAATTTTCGGATTTGGAAGAATATTTATTAGATGGGTACAACTATTATACTATCAGCCAGAGGCCGCAGTCCAAACAAATGGGTACATTTCTCCTTATTTTAGACTAGGCAGGGGTACCCGCCAAGGCTCACCACTCAGCCCATTATTGTTTTGCTAAGCATTAGAATCCTTAGCGGCAGAGATTCGACAGGATGAGAACTTTCGTGGAATTGACCTATGGCTAAGCCCCACCCCCTCCACTCACTCGGACAAACTGTCAACATTCTGTGACAGGCGCTATGGCAAGTGTCACAGTAGGAGACATTTCACAGGAGGCAATTGATGATTTTTGGAGACAGAAAGATTCTATATCATCTCGAAGTCACCAATAGGGCCTTAACTATGCATTGGAGGGTTATATTAATAATTTTATTGTTGAGAAGGTCGATGAAAAGCTTCAGCTCCAGGCAAAAATTTACAGGTCACAATGTAAACGTCATAAACCGCATCTCGTTGCCATCACCATCTCAGACACCAAGAGTGCCTCTCCGTTAGTTTGGTGCAGTATTTACATTGAATCATTCAGCACAACATTGCCAACAGTTTGTTAGCTCAGTTATTTACAGGTAAGTTAATGAAGCTAAGCTCCAAAAGTTAACGTTAGTATAACTAGAGCCCTTTGGACAACAGCTAACAATCATGTACAATTACCAAAGTACAAAAACTAGCACATAACAGGCCAAGAACTCCCAGTAAACAAAGTGACATGATGTACAATGCAGCCAAGAGCTAACATTAGGCTAACATTAGCTAACGTTAGGCTAACGTTAGAGATGTTGAAGATAACTTCATATTTCTTTCCAGCAGAGTGACAATATGTTGCCTCAAATACTATGTTGACTTACCTTAGAACAGATATAGACATCCTTATTAATTTTATCCACGTTTAGTTGGTGTTGTGGTCGACGCATAACTTTATCCAAAGCAGACACTTATCTCGGTTGAGATGTGGCTTGGGAAAGGGTAAAAAATACACCCCGTCGCCCAGCCTCTCAGGATACCTAATGTCAGAGTTGCATGTACCCCATGCACAACGTTTGACCATTTTAAACTTAAAATGTCAGAAAAAACACATAAAAACGAACGAAAACTGACTAACTGCAATACATTTCAATGGATGTGCAAGCAGAGAATGTCCGAGTGTATTGGGTTGGCTATGCGCACTGTGATTGGCTCATCACGTTTGAGGGCGGGGCCATAGCCATGGGTCAATTGACTTTGCTGGTTGTATCCATAAATTGTTGCTGTACACAGACAACACTTTTGCTCTTTGTATCTGATCCTCTTGTATTTGTTCCCTCATTTCTAAATATTTTTATTTTTCCAAATTCTCAGGGTACAAAGTTAATTGGGCAAAATCAGAGGCCCTACCATTAACAAAGTTTTGTCCCACCACAGTGTTTTAGTTAGGCAATTTTATCTGGCCTAAGCAGGGTCTACAATATCTTGGCATTCTGTTTCCTCTTCATTTGGATGATCTCATTAAAGTGAATTTTGAACCACTGACGCAAAAAATCTCGGTTGATGTAAAATGCTGGTTGTCATTATCCTTGTCTCTGTGGGGTAAAGTTAATACCCTTAAAATGAATTCAATCCCAAGACTCAACTATTTGCTGCACTATCTCCCCTTACAGATTCCTTTAAGTTATTTTAAGAAATTTGATATTATTTGCAAAGATTTTCTCTGGAATGGTAGGCGTCCATGAATGCACTTAGGGAAACTTCAACAGCCTTCCAAAACTATTATTTTATTACTATGCATACAGCTTGAGACACCTTGCGCACTGGGCATTGCCTCCAGAAAGGGCTCCACCATGGCACTCCATAGAACAATTTGCAGCAGCCCCTCTACCTTTAATGAAGTGTCTATCAACCAAGGTTAGGAATGGGAACAAATTTCATCCAATCATATCACATCTTTAGGGGATGTGGAGGAAAATTTCAAAGATGCTAGACGTTGACCCTTATCTAAATTGTACATTAAGTATTTCGCTTAATCCGAAGGTTTGTATTGATAAAGTTCCCTTCTTGTAGAAGGAATGGGTAGATAAAGGGATTGGCACTTTAGGGGACCTATATTGTGGGAATATAGTTAAGTCATTCCAGGATCTAGCACAACAAGATGGGTTGGGTAGAAATCATGTTTGGAAATATTTGCAAATTTGCCATGCTTTGACGGGGGTTTTTGGCTCATATTATCAGGCCCCACAGACAGCAGATAAAGTCAATACGATTTTCAAGATATTTGGGGGAGGACGGGAGGCTTCTAAATACTACAAGCTGCTGTTCAGCTCCAGTGAGAATAAAAAGCATGGCCTCTCTGAAATGTGTATGGGAAAAAGATTTAGGAGTTCCTTTTGATGACCAGGACTGGGAGAAAATATGTGCTAATATATGGAGTAAGACAGCTTCCAAAAAGATGTATCCATGATTCTAACCATTCGTATTCGTAATGTTAAACATTTGTATGTCAATAAAAAAGTTGTACACAAAATTCTGCTGTCATATGCATGAGTCTGAGAAATTGTTTGGGTTAGGATTGTTTTTATGTGAGTATGAATCTAAAAGATGTGAGTGCAAAGTCTTGTGAATACAACTCTAATTTCTACGACTACGAAGTCTTCACTGTGAATACGAATACAAGTTTGTGGGAAGGAGTTGAAAAGTGTTCAAATGACGTCACATAGGTCACAGGGGAAACTAATCGAACCCCGATTGCTCCGAAAGCGCATGCGCAGAAGCCAAAGATGGCTCCAAGCGCTGCACCCAGGGATGCAAGTGAAGCATCACAGGTAAAGTCAATAACACATCCAATATTTATTTATTTATTTCATAAAATTGTACTGTTTTTAATAATATACAGTTTATGGACATACAGACGTACTGCTCAGCTTGCAAGCTAACGACGTGCCGGTGACCCACAGTTAGACCCACGAGCATTAATGTTAGAAGTCGGCTTACCTGCAAAATATGAAAAAACTAAACTAAACTAATTTGAGATATAATGTTGACCAAAATACGGCTTTCATCGGTTTATAAATTGTGTCAATTGTCGTATATTTCTGCCCATCGTTTGCCTTACTGTACGTTAAGTCCGGTTTCAGTTCTTCTTTGCTAACTCTGTTCTCGGTCTCGTGCATTTGTTTACAACGAAGCCAGCAGGGAGTCAATCAGTGGATCGATGGATTATCATACACACATTATGACGTGTATATAGTCTTATCTGTCATAAATAAGAGATTAGGGGTTATGGGGCGTGTTTGTGTCGCTGTGTCGCGGTGCCGCAGAGACAAGAGCTGGGACACCGGGTTATATTCTACATCTAAAGAGTTACAAGTCGTTTATTATTTAACCAGCACAAATGACAATGGGAAAATGACTTCAGAGTAATAGTGCAGCACTATTACTCTGCAGCACAGCGACACAAACACGCCCCATAACCCCTAATCTCTTATTTATGACAGAGAAGACTACAAATATATACACGTCATAATGTGTGTATGATAATCCATCGATCCACTGATTGACTCCCCGCTGGCTTCGTTGTAAACAAATGCACGAGACCGAGAACAGAGTTAGCAAAGAAGAACTGAAACCGGACTTAACTTACAGTAAGGCAAACGATGGGCAGAAATATACGACAATTGACACAATTTATAAACCGATGAAAGCCGTATTTTGGTCAACATTATATCTCAAATTAGTTTAGTTTTTTCATATTTTGCAGGTAAGCCGACGTCTAACGTTAATGCTAGTGGGTCTAACTGTGGGTCACCGGCACGTTGTTAGCTTGCAAGCTGAGCAGTACATCTGTACGTCCATAAACTGTATATTAGGGTTGGGCGATAATACGGTAATAAGGTATCCCGCGGTATCTAAAAATAGCAACTGTATCAGTTTCATAAAAAAAATCTGCGCATATAGGCCTGTAGGGGCCTAATATAATATTAAATATAATTTATTTAATGCCTAATGTTGCAAGCCAAGCCTGCTCCTTTAAGAAGGTGGCTTTGTGGGTAATATGTGTGTGTGTGACGTAGTGTGTCTAGCCGCATCCACGGTGAATAGCTGAATGCCGATAGAGGGAAAGTATAAGTTACCACTGTCAGTGAAGCAAGAGTCAAATGCATCACAGAGAGGCTATGTATTCTAAGTCTGCTGCATCGCTGGAATAAAGCGCCCCGTTCTCCACCGCAGAGTTGGTCCGGACTCTTTGTAAGCTTGTTACCAGCCACGAGCCAGGCTAAGCTAAGTGAGCTAGCCATTTACCAGTGGCCGCCCAACTACGGTTCAGGGCCTGAGACTGGAGAGGTAACACTAAATAATGAGTGTTTGTCCAGCACCTATGTAGGTGTGGTTGAGTTTTCAATTTAATACTGTTACAATTTAAAACTAATAGTAGGTTATAACGATTCTCTTGACTGTTGTCTGGGGAGATGACGGCTAATAAAGTTTTTGGACGTGACGTCACGTAACAGCTCAGAAGTGAGGAAGAGAAGAGAAGATGGCAAGCAGCACATCGAGCGAGTTGGTCCCTAAAAAACACAACTTCTGCAGTTTGGCAGCATTTCGGGTTCTCACCAAATGACACGGGAGAGCCGACGAGTGTCGACGAGGCTGTGTGCAAGATTTGCATGAAGACGGTGACAGCGAGTGGAAATGTGATGGAGCCAGGAGTTTTCCTCTGATGTCGAGGGGTGCCCGAAAGTTCCTGTGCGTGTGTGCCACAAGCTCTCCATTTTCGGTTATGCCTTATTTTTTATTGTTCTGCTTTTTTTATTTGATAAGCCCTAGTACTGGATGCTGTAGAGCTGTGCTTTTAATTTATTTGATTTACGTTGATGGGTTCTAAAAATAAACCAACGGACAGTACCCGTTGCGGTCTCATTATATGCTGTATAGCACACATTTTCGTTACTGCCTTTGTTATTTATTGTTACTTTTTTATTATTTGACAAGCCTATAAGTATTGGATGCTACAGGGCTGTATTTTAATTTAACTGATTTGTGTCGATGACTGTGCTGGAGGTGGACTGTAGCCTACGGACAATTTGTTATTTTCATTCTGGTTGACTGCTGTATCTGCACTTTTAAAACATTTGTTAATAAAAGTTGTTAATGTTGTACATGTTTTGTTGTCATTTTTTCTGTATTTTAAGGTCTATGTAATGTTTGCTATTCTGTTTCTGAACGGTATAGGCGCAAGCCCACGTTATGGCGACTCCCTCTGAACTCTATAAAGTTATTGTTAATTAGTCACGGTAATACCAAATACCCCGGGAAAATGTGGGGAGGGTTTAACGGTATCAAAATCTGAATACTGCCCAACTCTACTGTATATTATTTAAAACAGTACAATTTTATGAAATAAATAAATAAATATTGGATGTGTTATTGACTTTACCTGTGATGCTTCACTTGCATCCCTGGGTGCAGCGCTTGGAGCCATCTTTGGCTTCTGCGCATGCGCTTTCGGAGCAATCGGGGTTCGATTAGTTTCCCCTGTGACCTATGTGACGTCATTTGAACAACTTTTCAACTCGTACCCACAAACTTGAATTCGTATTCACAGTGAAGACTTCGTAGTTGTAGAAATTAGAGTTGTATTCACAAGACTTTGCACTCACATCTTTTAGATTCATACTCACATAAAAACAATCCTAACCCAAACAATTTCTCAGACTCATGCATATGACAGCAGAATTTTGTGTACAACTTTTTTATTGACATACAAATGTTTAACATTACGAATACGAATGGTTAGAATCATGGATACATCTTTTTGGAAGCTGTCTTATTCCATACTAATAGTCGTACTCTATTGAGAGACCTGAGAGTGAGATTGATGCAGTTCAAAATATTACACCGCTTCTATTGGACACCAAGTAGATTATTTAGAATGGGTTTGTTAGATTCAACATTATGCTGGAAATGTAAACAATTTGATGGTACTTTAATTCATGTACTGTGGTACTTGTCCACCAATCCAGTTGTTTTGGATGAAGATACATAACTACATTGTACATGTAACAGGTTTATGCTTTGATTTTTGTCTGTGTTGGGATTTGCTAAAAGCAGGTTGGTTATTGATTATTAATTACAAAATGTAATTAATCAAGAAATTAAATTATTAATGAAAATTAATCATTCTTGGGCACCACCCTGGATACAGGGATCAATGACCATGAGATAACTGCTCTGGTAAAGTCAAAAACGTTTATTAAACAATCAACTGTTAAACAATTGAGCTTTGGTAACAAACACTATACTACAAACTAATTACCTATGCAGTAAAGCAAGCATGCAAATAGATCTCTGCGTGTGTGTACAGTACAGGCCAAAAGTTTGGACACACCTTCTCATTCAATGCGTTTTCTTTATTTTCATGACTATTTACATTGTAGATTCTCACTGAAGGCATCAAAACTATGAATGAACACATGTGGAGTTATGTACTTAACAAAAAAAGGTGAAATAACTGAAAATATGTTTTATATTCTAGTTTCGTCAAAATAGCCACCCTTTGCTCTGATTACTGCTTTGCACACTCTTGGCATTCTCTTGATGAGCTTCAAGAGGTAGTCACCTGAAATGGTTTTCACTTCACAGGTGTGCCTTATCAGGGTTAATTAGTGGAATTTCTTGCTTTATCAATGGGGTTGGGACCATCAGTTGTGTTGTGCAGAAGTCAGGTTAATACACAGCCAACAGCCCTATTGGACAACTGTTAAAATTCATATTATGGCAAGAACCAATCAGCTAACTAAAGAAAAATGAGTGGCCATCATTACTTTAAGAAATGAAGGTCAGTCAGTCTGGAAAATTGCAAAAACTTTAAATGTGTCCCCAAGTGGAGTCACAAAAACCATCAAGCGCTACAGCGAAACTGGCACACATGAGGACCGACCCAGGAAAGGAAGACCAAGAGTCACCTCTGCTTCTAAGGATAAGTTTTATCCGAGTCACCAGCCTCAGAAATCGCAAGTTAACAGCAGCTCAGATCAGAGACCAGATGAATGCCACACAGAGTTCTAGCAGCAGACCCGTCTCTAGAACAACTGTTAAGAGGAGACTGCGCGATCAGGCCTTCATGGTCAAATAGCTGCTAGGAAACCACTGCTAAGGAGAGGCAACAAGCAGAAGAGATTTGTTTGAGCCAAGAAACACAAGGAATGGACATTAGACCAGTGGAAATCTGTGCTTTGGTCTGATGAGTCCAAATTTGAGATCTTTGGTTCCAACCGCCGTGTCTTTGTGAGACACAGAAAAGGTGAACGGATGGATTCCACACGCCTGGTTCCCACTGTGAAGCATGGAGGAGGAGGTGTGATGGTGTGGGGGTGTTTTGCTGGTGACACTGTTGGGGATTTATTCAAAATTGAAGGCACACTGAACCAGCATGGCTGCCACAGCATCCTGCAGCGACATGCCATCCCATCCGGTTTGCGTTTAGTTGGACGTTCATTTATTTTTCAACAGGACAATGACCCCAAACACACCTCCAGGCTGTGTAAGGGCTATTTGACCAAGAAGGAGAGTGATGGAGTGCTGCGGCAGATGACCTGGCCTCCACAGTCACCGGACCTGAACCCAATCGAGATGGTTTAGGGTGAGCTGGACCGCAGAGTGAAGGCAAAGGGGCCAACAAGTACTAAACACCTCTGGGAACTCCTTCAAGACTGTTGGAAAACCATTTCAGGTGACTACCTCTTGAAGCTCATCGAGAGAATGCCAAGAGTGTGCAAAGCAGTAATCAGAGCAAAGGGTGGCTATTTTGAAGAAACTAGAATATAAAACATGTTTTCAGTTATTTCACCTTTTTTTGTTAAGTACATAACTCCACATGTGTTCATTCATAGTTTTGATGCCTTCAGTGGGAATCTACAATGTAAATAGTCATGAAAATAAAGAAAACGCATTGAATGAGAAGGTGTGTCCAAACTTTTGGCCTGTACTGTATGTGTGCATGTGTGTGTGTGTGTGTGTGTGTGTGTGTGTGTGTGTGTGTGTGCGTGTGGGGGGTGAGGGGCAAGAGAGAGAGAGAGGGAAAATGGCGGACGTGGCCCACTGGGGGGTCACGTTGAGACAGACCTAAGATGGCGGACGAGACACGTCACGCCAGGTACTAGTAAAAGTGAGGCGGGAGATTTGAAAGAGAAAATGGTGGTTGTGGTGTGAAACACGTCACCAGATGCCGGATAGAGCAAGACAAAGGGTCATAAAACCGCCAGCCTGATGTGCTCCTTTAAAGTATGCACAAGATGGCTTAAACGGGATCAAACCCACTGCGTGCTCTAACAAAAGCTGTGCTGGCACAGATGTGTTAAGACTGTGGTGAACTTCTCTTGAGGAGTTGCTCACAGAGGAATGTGTGATTTCACCACAGGCATAAGGTGTGTGTGCGTGCGAGTGTGTGTGTGGGTTAGTAAGAGAGAGAGAGAGAGAGAGAGAGAGAGAAGAACGAGCGAGCGCTTGGAGTTTGTAAGAGGTAACAGCGGCCGTGGAGGAACACAATGGTCACCTTCCTATCCCTCAGAAGCCGGTAGGCTAACGGGAGTCAGTCTACCTTCCGCTGGTCTTTGTTCCAGATAGGAATGCGGCGTATTGTGAGCGCACGGCCGGCACAAACTAAGGGCGGGTTATCCACCGAACAGGACATGATCAGTTTGCTCTGTCGAGCACAACAACAAACAGCAATCAAAAGAACAATGTCAAATAGGACACGGCGGTCCTTAAAGTTCAAACAGTCACAGTTCAACACGCTAACTATGAAGTCTCTGCCCAGACTAAAGCTCTTACTTGGGACCGCTTGGCGCGATCAGTGTGTCCCGTCCTTTCGCTCCGTAGCTCCGTAGCTCTGGGATGAAAGCACGGGGTTGCTGTAGCGTCCTACAGTGGGATGAAGGATGCTGTCCTCGGTGTGGCAGAAGAGGAATCAGCGGAGTCGACTCAGTGAAGAAGCGGGGCCTCGGGGGTTCCCTTTCTTCTGATGAAAGTGGTGTTTCTCCTAACTCTGCAGATGTGTAGGAACGGCGGGGTTGCACAGCGTTCCTCTGGGTTTCCGTGGAGTGTTAAAAACAAAAAGAAAAAGGTATCTTTCCTCATCTAGCGAGTAAAGAAAAAGGGCGGCCTAGGTCGGTATACTTGCAGCAACTTGCGCTCAGAAGCTTTTAGCTTCCTTCCAGCAACAAGTCACACAGGGATTGTGAGGGGCGTCGGCGTGCAGCGGCAATTAAAGTTTCGGTGACGTCAGAGGGAATTCCGCCTGACTGTATCTGGATCCGGCCGCTGTCGCCCAATAGGGAGCGAGAGTTTGAATTTTAAAAATGATTTACATTTCTAACAGTTACCGGACGACAGAAACCTGGCGTGGCTCCTTTGTTCTCAGGCTCGCTGGTTTCATAAAGGCCTCTCTATTGTTTGAAACACATGGTTGAGGTCCCAACATCCCCCCTTTGGTCCGAAGGGTGGGGTGCCGAACCCAACCTTTGGGATAACTTTAGGGCCAAACAGTCCATGTGTCCGAAAGAGAGGTGGTCACACAGTTCAAGTGTTCTTCCGAGAACACGGGTCGAGTAATCCACATGTCTCTTCCAATGAAAAGTCCATAATAGTCCAAACAGTTTGTAACAGTTCATGTTCAGAGGCTGAATTTCCTACAGACCATCCATCCTCAGACAGCGGGGTAAGGACTGAGAGCATGGCAAACAATAAAAGGCTACAGGAAAAGCTAAAGCCTGGGACTCAAATTTTGATTGTGGGTGACAATGCTATTAGAGACTACAACACCAAAGTGATCTGCTTCCCCAAGGATGTGATCTCCAACATGACGGAAAGGATTCTGAGTATCGTGGCTGAACACCCAACTGTGAGGAACATCATAATACACGTAGGGTGGAATGATGTTGCTAAACAACAGTCTGAAGTGTCAAAACAGGACTTCACCGAGTTGTTGAATACAGTGAGCTCTGTGAAAGCAGATCTGTTTATCAGTGGACCTATACCACCGGTCAGATATGCAGAGGAGAAATTCAGTAGGCTGCTGGCTCTAAATAAGTGGCTTTCTACTGCATGTACTGCCTATCCAGTGAATTTTATTGAACATTTCCACATTTTTTTGGGAGCGAAGACACCTTTTCAAAGGGAATGGACTTTTCCTGAACAAGCCAGGAGTAAAATTGTTGGCCTCTAATCTATTTTACTTCCTGCATCACCCATCAGTCGCCTCTGCCAAGGACTTTAAACAACAGGAACCAGCCAGGGGGAAAGACAAAACACGGCAGATTAAAAACCCAGAGATAGAGCAACATTCACCCCCACCCAAGGAGTGCTCTGAGCCAAAGAGGCATCAGAGTCAAGAAGAGGAGGGGTCTCCACAGGCCTCCATCCCCCTCAACAACAACAGCACCTTCAACGGTCCACCTGCCTTGCCCCCTGAAACCCCCACCAGGTCTCTCTCCTCCTTACCCTCCCTCTCTCCCTCCTCACCCGATTTGGAGTTCACTGACCAGATGAAGGAGCTGGTCAATGCTGGACTAAGATGTACCCCCCGTCCCTCTCCTATCTTCTCTCCTATAAGCACCCCACGTCGACCACCACCACCTCCAACACAGGCCCCCCCTGCCCCTCCACCACCTCCAACACAGGCTCCAAAGACTCGCCCCCACCCCCCCCCCCCCACCCCTCCGAGGAAGCATCCTGTACTGTCTCCTCAACCCGACAAGGATGATAAGGCTGCCTGTGTTACAAGTACAAACTGATGTGTTCTGACAGCTTTGGGCTGAGTCAGCATGTGTCAAAACCCACACATAACAGGGGGCACACTCTGGACCTGCTTATCTCCAAGGGTCTAAATATACACAAGGCTGTTGTGAGCAATGTGGCCCTGTCTGATCACTGTTGTTTTTCTTTGAAAGCTCTATCTCTGTGCACACAAGTAATCAGAGAGAAGTTATCAAGAAGCGATGCATTACCGAAAACACCAGTGAAATGTTTAATGTACTTTTTTCTTCTACAGCAACCCTGCCTTGTGGTTCAGTCAATGAGCTAGTGTATAACTTTAATTCTAAAATGTAAAATGTGATAGACGCCATTGCTCCCATTAAGTTGAAGGTTGTCTCCAGCAAGAAAAGATCTCCATGGAGAAATGCCATGGCAGTGAAAAATGAAAAAAGAGAGTGTCGGAAAGCTGAACGCAGGTGGCGAAAATCAAATCTCCAGATTCATTTTGACATCTACAGTACAGGCCAAAAGTTTGGACACACCTTCTCATTCAATGCGTTTTCTTTATTTTCATGACTATTTACATTGTAGATTCTCACTGAAGGCATCAAAACTATGAATAAACACATGTGGAGTTATGTACTTAACAAAAAAAGGTGAAATAACTGAAAACATGTTTTATATTCTAGTTTCTTCAAAATAGCCACCCTTTGCTCTGATTACTGCTTTGCACACTCTTGGCATTCTCTCGATGAGCTTCAAGAGGTAGGTACTTGAAATGGTTTTCCAACAGTCTTGAAGGAGTTCCCAGAGGTGTTTAGCACTTGTTGGCCCCTTTGCCTTCACTCTGCGGTCCAGCTCACCCTAAACCATCTCGATTGGGTTCAGGTCAGGTGACTGTGGAGGCCAGGTCATCTGCCGCAGCACTCCATCACTCTCCTTCTTGGTCAAATAGCCCTTACACAGCCTGGAGGTGTGTTTGGGGTCATTGTCCTGTTGAAAAATAAATGAACGTCCAACTAAACGCAAACCGGATGGGATGGCATGTCGCTGCAGGATGCTGTGGCAGCCATGCTGGTTCAGTGTACCTTCAATTTTGAATAAATCCCCAACAGTGTCACCAGCAAAACACCCCCACACCATCACACCTCCTCCTCCATGCTTCACAGTGGGAACCAGGCATGTGGAATCCATCTGTTCACCTTTTATGCGTCTCACAAAGACACGGTGGTTGAAACCAAAGATCTCAAATTTGGACTCATTAGACCAAAGCACAGATTTCCACTGGTCTAATGTCCATTCCTTGTGTTTCTTGGCCCAAACAAATCTCTTCTGCTTGTTGCCTCTCCTTAGCAGTGGTTTCCTAGCAGCTATTTGACCATGAAGGCCTGATTCGCGCAGTCTCCTCTTAACAGTTGTTCTAGAGATGGGTCTGCTGCTAGAACTCTGTGTGGCATTCATCTGGTCTCTGATCTGAGCTGCTGTTAACTTGCGATTTCTGAGGCTGGTGACTCGGATGAACTTATCCTCAGAAGCAGAGGTGACTCTTGGTCTTCCTTTCCTGGGTTGGTCCTCATGTGTGCCAGTTTCGTTGTAGCGCTTGATGGTTTTTGTGACTCCACTTGGGGACACATTTAAAGTTTTTGCAATTTTCCGGACTGACTGACCTTCATTTCTTCAAGTAATGATGGCCATTCGTTTTTCTTTAGTTAGCTGATTGGTTCTTGTCATAATATGAATTTTAACAGCTGTCCAATAGGGCTGTCGGCTGTGTATTAACCTGACTTCTGCACAACACAACTGATGGTCCCAACCCCATTGATAAAGCAAGAAATTCCACTAATTAACCCTGATAAGGCACACCTGTGAAGTGAAAAACATTTCAGGTACCTACCTCTTGAAGCTCATCGAGAGAATGCCAAGAGTGTGCAAAGCAGTAATCAGAGCAAAGGGTGGCTAATTTGAAGAAACTAGAATATAAAACATGTTTTCAGTTATTTCACCTTTTTTTGTTAAGTACATAACTCCACGTGTTCATTCATAGTTTTGATGCCTTCAGTGAGAATCTACAATGTAAATAGTCATGAAAATAAAGAAAACGCATTGAATGAGAAGGTGTGTCCAAACTTTTGGCCTGTACTGTATAAAGAGAAACTTCACACTTATAATCTACAGCTGAGGAATGCAAGGCAGTCTTTCTTCTCAAACATTATCACCAGAAACAATAATAATGCTCGAGCACTGTTTTCTACTGTTGAGAGACTAACAAACCCGCCTGTGTCAATAGCACCTGAACTTCACTCTGCCAGAGCCTGCAATGACTTTGCTTTGTTCTTTACAGAGAAAATTCTGAATATGAGGCAGGCCGTGAATTCCTCAACACCAGGTTCAGGATCTGTGCTGTGTCTGTCTAAAAACCATTTAAACACCATGACGCAGTTTAATCCAATCAATGACCAAAATCTGGAGGATATTCTACACCAACTGAGCTCTTCCTACTGCTGTCTGGATGTTTTACCCACAGATTTTTTCAAGAAAGTTTCACACGTCATGGCATCTGATCTGCTACAGATTGCAAACATGTCTCTAAGCTCAGGAGTCTTCCCACAGACCCTGAAAACAGCTGTTATTAAGCCCCTCTTAAAAAAGAACAATTTAGAAAAGACCTCAATGAACAACTACAGGCCGATATCAAATCTTCCTTTTTTAGGTAAAATTATTGAAAAGGCTGTGTTCCAAAAGCTAAATCACTTCTTAACAGTCAACAGCTGCTTTAACGTATTTCAGTCAGGTTTCAGACCACATCACAGCACTGAGACAGCACTGGTCAAAGTATTTAATGACATTCGCTCAAACACAGATCATGGCAGATCTTCAGTTTTAGTGTTATTGGACCTCAGTACTGCATTTGACACAGTCGACCATGATATATTACTTGATCGACTGGAAAATTGGGTGGGACTATCTGGCACAGTTTTGACTGGTTTGCATCCTACTTAAAGGGCAGGGATTATTTTGTGTCAATGGGTAACTTTAAATCTGAGCAGACCAAAATTACATGTGGAGTCCCCCAAGGCTCCATCCTGGGGCCCCTTCTGTTCAACATCTACATGCTTCCACTTGCCCAGATAATAGAAAAAAAAAATAGATTACCATAACTATGCAGATGACACACAGCTCTACATTTCAATGTCCCCAGGTGACCACAGCCCCATACAAGCACTGGGTAAATGCATGGAGCAAATATCTGAATGGATGTGCCATAATTTTCTTCAGTTAAACAGAGAAAAAACTGAGGTAGTTGTTTTTGGACCCAAGGAGGAACGTCTTAAAATCAGCATGCAGCTCCAGTCACTTCAGTTAAAAACCTCAGACCAGGCCAGGAATCTGGGTGTTGTCATGGATTCAGACCTGAATTTTAAAAACCACATACAAACAATCACAAAGTCAGCTTACTATCACCTCAAGAATATTTCTAGGATTAAAGGACTGATGTCGCAGCAGGACCTTGAAAAACTTGTCCATGCATGTATCTTTAGCCGAGTTGACTACTGTTACAGTATCTTCTCTGGTCTGCCTAAAAAGTCAATCAGACAACTGCAGCTGATCCAGAACGCTGCTGCTCGAGTCCTCACTAAGACCAGGAGAGTGGACCACATCACTCCAGTTCTGAGGTCTCTACACTGGCTCCCTGTCTCTCAGAGAATAGACTTTAAAATTCCCTTGCTAGCATATAAAGCACTGAATGGATTAGGCCCAAAATACACAGAGACCTTTTAGTCCCGTATGAACCATCCAGACCACTCAGGTCGTCTGGTGCAGGTCTGCTCTGTGTTCCAAAAGTCAGAACTAAACATGGAGAATCAGTATTCAGTTTCTATGCTCCGTATATCTGGAACAAACTACCAGAAAATATTAGGTCTGCTGAGAGTCTGAGTTCTTTTAAGTCAAGGTTAAAGACTCACCTGTTCATTGCTGCCTTTGACTAAAAGGCTTTTTACTTCTTAAATTTTATATTTTCCTTCAAAACTCTGCACTGCAACTCTTACTTTAATATGTGTGTGTTTTTATATTTTTGGGTTTTATGTGCTGTTTTTAATCACCTTTTACATGTTTCTTTCAATGTATTTCTTTTTCCCTTGTTGCTGTATTTCAATGTCCTGTGTGAAGCACCTTGAATTGCCTTGCTGCTGAAATGTGCTATACAAATAAACTTGCCTTGCCTTGCCTTGCCTTGTCTGGGCAGGACATAGATTTCTAAGCCATGGTTACATCACAGGTGAACAACAGAGGGTACATTTGACTTATTATAGCCACCAATACTTCCAAGGCATCATAGGAAGTACACAAGAGGAAAGAAGGAAAACGGAGGGGGAAAAATCAGTGGTTCGAACAAGGTTAGTAGGCTCTCCCTTCTCCTCTTGGAGGATTAGGGTTAACCATATGTACGGCTGCAGACTGGTGCGAAAATCGTGGTGAAACCAGGAGGACGGAATCCAGTCTGGCCTGCAGTCTCTGGATGTACTTGTACATGGCGTGTGCAATTATTGCCGTGATGATCCAATCACTAAGCAACAGCCCAAGGGTGGCAATGCTAACTGAGTGGTTTTCGTAAGCTGACCTGGCTACTCCACCAGAGAATGTGACGGTAAGCCCAGTTGGTTTCAGACTGAACTTAACCAATTTGGTCCCTTCAGCTAGGAGCTGATTCTGAATGGTGTCATCAATTGTAAGGTCGTGACCAATAAAGGCGTCCATAATCTCAATCTCAACATTGTGCCTGTCTGGATTGAGATGATGGAGGACAACGTCATCAAAATGCACCGTGGCTCCTTTAGGAACTGTTAAAAACACTGTCTGGTTTGGCAGGGTCAGCTTAGTGGCTGTATCATGGCGGTCGTATGACATAAGGACTTCATTAGCAGGTGTGCTAATGAGCCATCGGCTACCAGCTCGCTCTACCCTTGTCTCTGCACCTTCATCCTTGATGGACAAACTACCTTGACACTTCTGTTCAGGAGCATCTGTTCTCGAGCCACAAAGGTAGTCAGTCACCTCTCGGATAAAAGGGTTGCTTGGACAAACCCAATGGATGTCTTTTGTCTTAGCGCACATGCTAAGATTGGGTATGAGGTGAAGTGAGGAGTTGTCGTCATGGTAGGCGAGTGTTGGTGGTGTTCTGAGGTGCACATGTGTGTTACCCTTCCAAAACCCAACGTTCAACACTGACTTCAAGCGGTAGACATTTGGCATCTCAATTATTGGCAGATTAAGGATAAATCCTAACTCTAGGTTCTGTGGGTCTACAGAAATCGGAATTGCACTGCCAAGATTGTAAGCCAGGTGTACCTGTGAAGGCTGCACTACCGTGGTAGTAGCTGTTTTGAGAGTCTGCTCCACAAGAGCTAGGGGTACCAGGTAGGATGGGATCCTACCGGCGCTAAGGCTGTTAACTGAGGAGCTGATTTCTCTGACAAGATCCTGCATGAGATCTCTAACTACTCAGACATAAGTTATGTCATCCTTGACAACATCTGATAATGTCTCTAAGGCATGCACAGTGTTGTTAAGCAAAGCTGAATGTAGGTTTACAGTAACTACAGTACCCCGAAGGGTTTTACCCAAGTTCTGTAATTGTCCTTGTTGCAAAAGGAGTCTCTGTTGGATTTCTGGCATTTCCTCCTCGAGTTCAGTCATGTGCCTTTGGAGTGCTCCAATGCTGACAGAGTTGGCAGCTGAAAGACTGATGGAGAACAAGGAACCAACGCCAGCTGCAGCAGCAAGCAGAGCACCAAGAAACCGCTTCGGTCGCTTCTTGTCACTGAGGTCTTTCTCTGTGACCAAGAACTTTTCCAGTTGCTCCAGAATGTGGACCGTTGCCTGTTTGGCATGCTCAATGGTGTCTTGCGTTTGGATTCCACTTAGCCTTCCTTCTGTCAGCTTTGGAGGCAGGCTGATGTAGTTTCGGTACACATCCCAGGGATCTAGGCGCACATAGATTCTCTGGGTGTAGAGGCCACAGTGGGTGATGAGGAGTCTGGGTGTCCCCTGAAGGACAATGCCAGTTGGAGGGCCAGGTTCAACCACTTCACTTGGTAAGACGACTCGTAGGATGAAGAGGATGCCAAAAATCCAAGGGAGATTCATCCTAAACCAGACCAGAAGTTGGTTACAATAGGGAAGGGAGTGTTGGGGTTAGTGTGTGCTGGCAGGGTGAGTTGGACATGCACCTACTCTAGCCATGTTAGTGGCGTGCTTCTCCTTCCCCTTGGAGTGGAGACTGCCCCCCTTCGTTAGGTGCAGGGTCTGTCTCTCGCTCCGGGAGTGCAAAAGGTCTGTACAGTTTGATCTGGTTTGCGTGGACCCATTTATACGCTGGTGACTGTTTTGGCTTGGAGACCCTGATCCGGTAGGCTACCGGTGAGAGTTTCCCCATGATTTCAAAAGGGCCAGACCAGCTGCGAAGGAACTTTTTGGAAGTTCCTACTGGCAGTGCAAACTTGAAATAGAAGACTTTGTCGCCTATTTGATACTCACGTTGGGACGCAGTCCTATCTTAATAGGCTCTGGCACCTTTCGCACTGACTTCCAGGTTCTTTTGGGCCCATGCAAACGTGGCCCAAAGATGTTCTTGCAAGTCAGTTGCATACTGGTGTGCCATATAGGCGGTAGCAACACTGACATCCTCAGGATGGTACAGGAGATGTAGTGGCAAAGTCATCTCTCTTCCAGTCATCATTTCAAAGGGGGTGACCCCTGTGGAGCGGTGTAGACCTGATGGCCATTCGCACCAAGGGAAGCTTCACGTCCCAATCCTTACCATTACTGCTGACATACTTGTTGAGCATGTGGGTGATGGTATGGTTGGCACGCTCGACTTGGCCTGACAACTGGGGATGGTATGACAGGTGGAACTTGACTTCCACACCCAAGATGTCATACAAGACGGTCATGACGCTAGAGGTGAAGTGGGTACCCTGGTCTGAGTTGACCAAGAGCGGGAGGCCCCAGTGGCTGAACACATGGTTCAGAAGAAGGACTGCGGTTGTGACGGCAGTGTTGTTGGGTGCTGGAAGGCACTCCACCCACTTGGTGAATGAGCAGGTCACTGTGAGGAGGTACTTGTTACCTCAGGAGGACTTGAGAACAGGTCCAATCCAGTCGACCTGAAGATGGGACCATGGGAACGTGACCACGCTTTCCTGCAGTGGGGCTCGGTTCAGTGGCTGGGAAGGCTGGAACTGGTAGCAGGTCAAACATCCTTGGACGTACAGCTTTGTATCACGGGCCATCGTAGGCCAGTATACAACTTGCTGGAGGGTTTTGAGGGTGGCTCTGTAACCCCGATGGCCTCCAACAGGGGAGTCATGAGCATGGGCTAACATCACCGCCCTATGGTCGGTTGGGACAACCCAGCGGGCTGGTCCCTGGCCTTGTGGGTGTAGACCAACAACCCTTCTTCCAGCTTCAAGTGTGGCAGAGCATGGTGAAGAGCTTGAAGCTCTTTGGATCTGTCCGGTGGAGTTTGCAAGGCTCCATCCGGAGGAGGGTTTACCACCAGCTGTCGGATGGTGTGAAGAGCAGGGTCCTGCTCTTGCATGGTGACCAGATCTGCGTCACCTGGTTTTCGTCCCAAGTGTAATGTTTGCGTGCCAGTATGAGAGTCTTCTCTCCTCTCCCTTGTCTGTCAATGTGTGATGGCGTTCACAACACATGTCTGGGAAGTGGGGAGCCAATCATTCTGGAACTCCCAGAGCGTTCCTTGCTCTGCCCCAAGTTTGGCAAGTCAGTCGGCTTCGTCATTGCCATCCTTATCAGAACCTGAAACTTGGGAATGACCTTTGACTTTCTTCCAGTACACGGTCATACCCTAATCTGTCACCAGCCGATCACATGCCAAAAAGAGTTCTGCATGTTTGACCTGTTTGTTTTGGGCGTTCTTCATATCATTCTGCTTCCACATGGGGAAGTGTGATATGAAACTGTGACGAGCATAGTTTGAGTCAGAGCAAATCACAAGCTGACTCATAGTCAGTTTGACAGCCTGCTGGATGGCAATAAGCACAGCTGCGATCTCCACATACTGACTCGTTTTCATGCCCAGTTGATAGTGGTTCGGCATATCGTGGTTTTGGCCGATCCAAGCAATACCTACTCCTGCCCTGAGTTGGCTCTCATGGTGAAATGAGCAGCCGTCCACATAGACCTTTGGCAGGCCTTGGCAGACATTTTCATCATAATAATGATAATTAGATGGAAGGACTGGAGTGGTGACAAGGAGAGGTTGGGAGCTTGGCTGACTCTCACAGTCGCAATGCTGGCAGTCAGCCAGGCCTTGGCCCAAGGCCATTTTGTGGTTCTGGGCGTACTTAACCTCAATGTCGTAGCCCTGCAGCGCCATCATCCAGGAGGCGATGCGGCTGTTGGAGACACGTCCCTTCTCCAACATTTCTCCTTCATAAGGCGGAAGGACTGTTCTTGGGGTTCTCCCCAGGTGTAGGGCTTGTCTTTTCGAAGTAGCTCTGTGAGAGGTCTTGCTATCTCTGCGTAGTCCTCAATGTACTGGCGAGAATAGTTGGAGACCCCAAGAAAGCTCCTGAACTCTGAGACATTGGTCGGGGCCTTGATGTCCTGGATGGCACGAATCCTACCAGCCTGTGGTTCAATGCCATCTGCGCCTACTGTCAGTCCAATGTACTCAACCTTGGTGCGGCACTACTGGCCCTTGGCGAGAGCCAGTTTGGCACCTGCCACGGAGAGCTGGTTAAGCACGTGTCGGATCTCACTCAGGTGTCCGTCAAAGGTCTGACTCCTCATGAGGATGTCATCCACATAGATGAGGTTACCGCGGGCAGCGGTGTCACTCATTGCCTTGTGGAGAAAGATATTGAATTCCGCGGGGGAATTCGAGTAGCCAAATGGGCAGTGGTTCCAGGTGTACTGGCGGTTGCCAAAGGAAAAGGCTAGCTTGTACTGGTCAGCGGGGTCCACCTTCATGGTCCAGAAACCATTTGCCACGTCCACAGTTGAAAAGAAACGGGCGCCTTTCACCTTAGGCAGTTCCTAATCCAAGTGGATCATGGGCCAGTGGGAGAGTGGGACCTGTTTGTTCAGTGGGTGATAGTCAAAGGTGAGATGCCACTTACCAGTTGGATTCAAGACTGGCCAAATTGGGGAGTTGTAAGTCGACTTACACTCCCGGATGATTTGCTTCTCCAGCAATTTGTCTAAGATCTCCTGGATAGACTCATCAGCAGCCAAAGGAATTTTGTACTGGCGTACAAAGGTTGGCGGAGCGTTTGGGTCAGTGGGGATGCGCACTGTGTGGAGGTTGGTGACCCCACAGTCATGCGAGTCCCGTGAAAAGATGGATTGGAAATCATAAAACAAATTCCGGAGTGCGTCTCTCTGCTCTTGTGTGGTAAGGGCGTCAGCTTTTGCAAGCTGTTGGTTGATTTTGGACTCAAAGCCAGGGTAAGGTTCCTGTGGTGAGGACTGGACCTCATCACTGTTGGAGTCTGGGTCTCCCTGCTGAGTCACAAGGGCGTCTACGACCATATCACCTTCAGCGCCCAGAGTTGCGCCACAGATCGCTTCATGCTCAAGAGTCACGTGGCGGGCGATGGTGATCATTTTGGTTGGGAAGGTGAAAAGGACGTCGTAAAGATCGTCACCTCTTGCTAGGGATGATGGTAGCTCACCAATGACAGGCACTGTCAGCTCAAAGTCGTGGAACGAGCTATCAACTAACATCCCTAACGGTTGCCATGCGGTTACTTGAATTGGAACGTGAGTCAGATTCTGAACCAGCAGGCAAGTTGAGCGATTGTTCAACTCCAGCAGGGGCGTGCCGCAGACTGTCAGGTTGAGTTCTTGAAAGCGAGGCAAGGGTTGGAAAAACGCCTGCGAGCCGGGGAGAAAAAAATGGTAGCAACCTCAGGAAGAGCAACTGAGGAGGGATCCCTCTTCCAGCTGCGACACGAGTTAACCTGCGAGACAGTGGAGCACAAAGGCTCCGGAGAACAAGCTGAGTTAGCGACATGCAGTAGAGCCGAGTTAGGGAGATGCAGTAACAGGACAGCAATGTTAGCAAAGGAGAGAGAGAGGGAGAGGAGGAGGGAAGGGGCTCGGTGTATTATAGGAGGTCCCCCGGCAGTCTAGGCCTATGTCAGTCTAACAAGGGGCTGGTCCAAGACAAGCCTGGGCCAGCCCTAACTATAAGCTTTATCAAAAAGGAAAGTCTAGTCTTAAAAGTGGAGATGGTGTCTGCCTCCCGGACCGAAACAGGAAGGTGATTCCACAAAAGGGGAGCCTGATAGCTGAAGGCTCTGGCTCCTGTTCTACTTTTGGAGACTTTAGGGACCACGAGTAACCCTGCATTCTCAGAGCGCAGTATTCTGGTGGGATGATACGGCACTATGAGCTCTCTAAGATATGATGGAGCCTGATCATTTAGAGCTTTGTAAATTAGGAGAAGGATTTTAAATTTAATTCTGGATTTTACCGGGAGCCAGTGCAGAGAAGCTAAAACAGGAGAAATGTGATCTTGTCTCTTAGTTCCTGTCAGTACACGTGCCGCCGTGTTCTGGATTAGCTGGAGAGTTTTTAGGCACTAATTAGAGCTACCTGATAATAGAGAATTACAGTAATCCAGCCTCGAGGTAACAAATGCGTGGACCAATTTTTCTGCATCTTTTAGTGACAGGATAGGCCTAATTTTCGCAATATTACGCAAATGTAAAAATGCAGTTTGAGACGTTTGTTTTAAATGGGAGTTAAAAGACAAATCTTGATCAAATATGAGGTGTATGGGGCCCAGAACAATAACCTCAGTTTTGTCTGGATTTAACATCAGGATATTGGAGCTCATCCAGGTTCTTATCTCTTTAGGGCATTTCTGAAGTTTAGTTAATTGATCCGTTTCTTCTGGCTTTATCGATAAATATAACTGTGTATCATCCGCATAACAATGGAAATTTATAGAGTGATTTCTAATGATGTTACCTAAGGGAAGCATAGTGAATAGAATTGGTCCGAGCACTGAACCTTGAGGTACTCCAAAACAAACTTTAGTAGGCGAAGATGATTCATTATGAACGTGAACAAACTAAAAACAATCGGATAAGTACGATTTAAACCAGCTTAGTGCAGAACCTTTAAGGCCAATTGAATGTTCCAGTCTCTGTAGCAGAATTTCATGGTCAATTGTGTCAAATGCGGCACTAAGATCTAGTAAAACAAGTACAGAGACGAGTCCTTGGTCTGAAGCAATCAGAAGATCATTTGTAATTTTAACTAGTGCTGTCTCGGTGCTATGATGAACCCTAAATCCTGACTGAAATTCCTCAAATAAATTATTATCATGGAGAAAGTCACACAGCTGGTCTGCGACTACTTTCTCAAGGATAAGAGAAAGGGAAGATTTGATATTGGTCTATAGTTGGCTAACACCTCTGGATCCAGTGTGGGCTTTTTTAACAGAGGTTTAATTACAGCTACCTTAAAAGACTGTGATACATAGCCTGTTAATAAAGATATATTGATCATGTCTAGTATGCAAGTGTTAACTAAAGGTAAGACTTCCTTAAGTAGCCTAGTTGCGATGGGGTCCAAGAGACACGTTGATGACTTGGATGAAGAAATCATTGAGGTCAATTTTTTAATTTTATCATTAAAAAATCTCATAAAATCATTACTGCTAAGGGCTAAAGGGCTAAAGGAATACAAGGCTCAATAGAGCTATGACTCTCTGTCAGCCTGGCTACAGTGCTGAAAAGAAACCTGGGGTTGTTCTTATTTTCTTCTATTAATGATGAGTAATAGTTTGCTCTGGCATTGCGGAGGGCCCTCCTATATGTTTTGAGACTGTCTAACCAGACTAAACGAGAATCTTCCAGTTTGGTTAATCGCCAATTCCTTTCAAATTTACGCGATATTTGTTTTAATTTTCTGGTTTGGGAGTTATACCAGGGAGCAAACTTTCTTTGCTTTGTGAACTTCTTTTTAAGAGGTGCTACAGAGTCGAGTGTTGTTCGCAGCGAGCCTGTAGCACTATCGACGAGATAATCAATTTGGGAGACTTTAAAGTCGGTACGGGAAACCTCAGTTACAGAGGGACATGGTATTGAATTTAAATTTAATGCCGATGGAATCACTTCCTTAAATTTTGCTACCGCACTATCAGATAAACACCTAGTGTAGTAACTGTTACTGAGTGGCGCGTAATCAAGAAGAAAGGAATCAAAAGTTATTAAGTAATGATCTGATAGAGAGGGATTCTCTGGAAAGACCACTAAGTTATCAATCTCAATTCCATACGCCAGAACTAGATCAAGGGTGTGGTTAAAACGATGAGTGGGCTTATGTACACTTTGAGTGACGCCAATGGAGTCTAATAATGTGATAAACACAGTAGCGAGGGAGTCATTATCAACGTCCACGTGAATATTGAAATCGCCTACAATAATAACTTTATCTGATTTCAGGACTAAACTGGATAAAAACTCTGAGAATTCAGATAAAAATTCCGAATACGGGCCAGGTGCACGGTACAGTATGACCTATAGAAAAGGCTGCGAGGTTTTCCAGGTCGGATGTAAAAGACTAAGGACAAAGCTTTCAAAGGATTCATAATCTAGTTTAGGTTTAGCGCTGATTAATAGACTAGAGTTAAAAATAGCTGCAACTCCCCCTCCCCGGCCGCTGCCTCGAGGAACGTGGGTATTATTATGACTGGGAGGAGTGGATTCATTTAGACTAACATATTCATCTTGACACAGCCAGGTTTCGGTGAGGCTGAGTAAATCAATTTGATTATCTGATATTAATTCGTTTACTAACACTGCTTTGGAAGATAAAGATCTGACATTTAACAGTCCACATTTAATTCTCCTGTTTTGTCTTTCTGTCACAGAAGAGGTTTTAATTTTTATCAGGTTGTTATGTACAACTCCTCTTTATTTGACTTTATATTTAAATAATTTAGGAGGTCGGGGGACAGACACCGTTTGTATAACATTATGGGTGGGTAACTGCACTTGAAGCTTAGAGAAGCGTTGTAGACTGCGACTCTGATTCCTGGTCTCAACTCCAGGTTGTCATGGTTTTAGGTCACCAATAAACTTGTCCAGGTTCCTAGATATTAGAGCGGCTCCATCCAAAGTGGGATGAATGCCATCTCTCCTAATCAGACCAGGTTTTCCCCAAAAGGTTTTCCAATTATTAACAAAGCCCACATCGTTTGCTGGACACCACCTGTACAGCCAGCGATTGAATGATGACATGCGGCTAAACATATCATCAGTGGTCAGATTTGGCAGGGTCTAGAGAAAACTACGGAGTCCGACAGTTTTAGCGTACTGACACACCGAGGCAACATTAATTTTAGTGACCTCCGATTGGCGTAACCGGCTGTCATTAACGCCGACGTGAATAACAATCTTACTAAATCTACGTTTAGCCTTAGCCAGCAGTTTTAAATTTGATTCAGTGTCGCCCACTCTGGCCCCAGGCATACATTTGACTATGGCCGCTGGTGTCGCTAACTTCACATTTCTCAGAATAGAGCTGCCAATTACCAGAGTTTTCAGGAGTGCAAGGCGCATGGGGAAGCCCACTGTCCTTGCAGGGACTGTGATGCCTATTTCACTGGCAACCTGACATGCTTGGGGAATGACCTGGCCTGATGCCATGTGTTCTGGGTCAGTTGTCAAGGGTTGACTATCGGTGCCTGCAAGGGACCACAAGACCTGATTGACTGTGTCTAGCTGGGCACCGAGCCTGACCAGTAGGTCTGCCCCGATGGTGAAAGGAGGCTGGAGCTGAGGAACTACACTGATGTAGTGCATGATCAGTTTTTTTGCCAATCCGAATGGTAAGGGCGCACACCCCAGTCGCCTTAAGGAGGGTCTGTGGTGACTGCAGAAAGAAGGCGGCGACTACGCTGTACGTAAGCCAAGGAGGGGTTGTGCTGGCACAGAGTTTTGAACAGGTCTTGGTCGATGACAGACTTCTCAGACCAGAGCGTTAGGAACGCTTCAGGGACCAAGGTGCCATTAAGATGTACACCTCCAACGATGTGGGGGCTGTACAATGATAAGCTCACATTTTTCAGTGAGCAAAGGAAAGACCTGTGTTCCTGGAAGGAGGTTTGACTGTCAGTCTGCAGCGGCTGTGGGCACGCCAGCGGTGTGGAAGGACCACAGCTGGAGCTGGGTTCCACAGGAGGCATAAGCATCAGCAGGGGTGCTCTAGACTCAATAACAGCGACGTTGCTGTCAGAAACTGGCGCCTTAAATGCCGGGTTTGGCGGTCGAGGTGTGTCAACCTGAGCCCAAATGTGCCCACGGTGGCAGTCAATGAGTGGGGCCAGTCTGTCCAGCAGGTCCTGTCCGATGAGAAATGGCTCTGTGTCTAGGACGCAGATGTAAATGGGATGAACGAGTGTCATCTCCTGAAAGGTTATATCAACCCAGGCACATCTGGTGATGGGTCACGTATCCTGCGTGTAGCTGGTGATGCTAACATTGCAGGCCTCAAGTTGGAGGGGTTTGCCGAGGGAGAGCATTGGTCTAGCAACCTCTTCAAACATGTCAGAATTCATCAAACTTATCTCAGACCCGGAATCAAGCACCACGGAGGTATGGGCGTTGCCCTTGCGGACAAGGTCGCCCAAGAAAGCCAGGAAAGGGGAGTTGGTGGGACTTGGATTGTCCACTTTGAAGACTCCTTTGAACTCCCCTGGTCGCCTTCCCCAACCGACAAAGTAAACTTTGGCAGTGGAGGGGGAAGGCGCCTGGTCTAGTCATGCTGATGGGGGCTTGGTGTCTGACCCCTTGGGGGGGTCGTGCCGTGAGGTGGAATGGCTGGGCAGGTCCAGTTGTCAAACTGCTTCTGCCAGACAAACTCAGATCAGTTCCTTCATTTCCGACCTCATGCCACCTCCGTCAGGGTGATTTGGGGCTTTCCCGCCATACTTACCTCCTTGCGATTGTAGCGGAGACAATCTGAGTTCAGAGGCTGCAGACTGCAGCCTCTCCAAAAAGCAGGTCAACTCCTCCCCTTTCCTAACACCCCTAAATTGGCAGAGCCTATTTAAGACATCTGTGGCATGAAGGCTGCCTTTCTCTTTGTCTGTGCCTGGTGGCTGCCAAATGGTCATGTCTCTGAGGTAGGTAATGTGGCCTGGAGGTCATTTTAGCCTGTTTTACTTTGAGTAGTGACCTTTATTTTAACAGAAGCTACATAGTGTTTGTGTTAAATAGGCAACTGCTTGTTTTGCACTGATGGCATGGTTGTCTGGGTGTCCATTAAAATTGATTTGAGGTTTGTTAACTTTTTAAACAATGTTTAACTTCCACATACCACAGCATGTGTTAACATTGTATTTGCCTCTTTTGTAGTGGTGAATTGTTCCAAATTGATTGAAGGACATCAGAGTAATTGTAGTACCCGCTCAGGTATGAGTAATCACACGTTAGCCAGAAGTGTCAGACAGTAATTACATATTTATTACACATTTATTACAGTGTTACAACTATGTAATAACTCCTTTTCTTTGTACTGCAGACACAATCAGCTGCTGTTTTGTTTGAGATAAGTGGTCTGTCTGTTTTGTTAGCTTTGGTTTTGTTAGGTCCAATTTTGTTCCAGTTTGTTTATCTTTAGCTTACTTTGAGTTAGCCATTACCTACTAATCATGACATTGTTATTGAAATTTGTCCTTTTAGCCTGAACCAACTGGTTTAATACAGTTTTAGCCGTTTCCTGTAACATTTTCTTTCTTTTCCCTTACAGTGCAGTGGTTCCTGGCTAGCGGTGGAGGCTAGGCACTCTGGGTGGTTCCCAGCACCTTTTTGTTGTAGTGATAAGGGCACTGGGACACAATAGTCTGCACCTGTTTGCCGTGCTGTGAGTTCACAAGTGGTGGGTAAGTGCACTCCTGGGACACTTCCTTTGGTAGTTTGCCTCCCCCTTGCTAGCTTCCACTCACTCCCCCCTCCCCTTTTTGATAGTTTTAATAATTTATTCTGGAAGTGCTTTCATTAATTAAAAAAAGTTATTGCTAAAAGAATAAATTGTAACAAATTTTCATACATCCTTCCGTAATTTGACTTGAATTCATTGTCCATTACTAATTCTTTCTTTTCCCTCCACAGACACTTCCAGTTTAATAGTATTATTTTTACTTATACAATTATTAATAAATAAATCTTGATTTGCTTTTTAACCATGTCTCTGTCTTGTAGTGTTTGAACCTGTGTTTGCCTCATTGCTTAGAACTGGATAAAACTCTTTTGGTGAAAATCCCTAGGTGGCGTTGTCTGGCTTGCAATTGGTGTCATTCTGTTATAGCCCCTTTGTAATATAAAAACACCCCCCCACGTTGCCACACTTTGGATTCTGATCAGCTTTCTGTTTTTGTCGGGTGGAGTTCTGTTGTTTCTGTCTTCCCTGCTTCTCACCCCCTTGTTTCTGCTGCCCACCCTGTTGGTTTTGTTTTTGGCGCTTCTGGGGTCCTGCTTGGGTAGCAGCCTTGGCACGAGGCATTTCATTGTCTTCAAGCGCCAAGTCTGCATCTTCCGTGGCTTGGATCCCCAGGACTCTGGCGTCGCTCTTGGGCTTCCTAGCCGGGCGCACGCGGATCTCCCATACCATCTGTGCATACCTCCGTATCTCCTGCATAGGGAGGTTCCTGGTGCTGCAATACACAGCGACATCATGTCGCACTGTCTCATGGAGGTTGTGCAGGAACAGGGACTTGAAGCCATGTTCCTCCTCCAGCCCTGGTGCATTGCGGCCTTGGAAGTATGCGACTCTAAGGCACCGGTAGTACTCCTTTGGCGACTCTTGCTTCCTTTGAGTGATGGCAAAGGCGTTGAGGGTGGCAGAGGCGGGGTCAGTATACAGAGAATACTTCCCCCTCAAAGCTTGGCAGAGAGCTGAGTAGCGGTCTAGAGTCCCTGGTGGGAGTGACTCCATGAACATATGGACACTCCTGGTCGTGGTTTTCCATATAAGTTTGAGTTTCTTGCGTGATGAGGGATGAGGCAGGTCAAGAAGACAGCGCTCAACCTCTCGAAGATAGTCCTCAACATTTGTTTCTCTGTTGCTCGGATCAAACCGTTCAATGTCCCTAGCTAGGGATTCAAGTTGCTGGGTTCGCAGGCCATGTTCCCAAGTGGGCATGGGCCGTCCGAGTCATCCGAGGAAATGTCTCTGGTGTTCCTGTAGCGATGAGGGCGCGACATGTGTGGGGGTTGGAACTCCCCTGTGAATATCGGCCCATAGCTACATGCACCGCACGGGGCTTGAGGAAACCTCTCATCACCCTGGAATGGTGTCACTGTGTCATCAAAGCGCAGCGTGGTGCAGCTAAAAACAGACAGTGGTGCACACGACTGGGACCCTTGGGTTCATGAAGCGGGAGGCATAGGGTGCAGGATAGCTATCCAGCACGCGGAGATCAGCCGCTGCACTGCTAGGAGCTGTTCGGCTGCCAGATGCAGCTGCTGGCTGGTCTACTGTAGCATGCCCAACTGACTGGGTTGCTTCAAGTCTGTGATGGGACCTGACCGTAGTCATTGGAGGATTTGGTGTTGGCTGCCCAACTGACTGGGCAGCTTCAAGTCTCAGAAGAAGTTCTGCTTCTCGCTAGCGAGAAGCTTCAAGTTCCAATCACAGCTGACTGGTTTCAGCGTCATCAGCAGGAGGCTCTGACTCGTACTCAGAAGCACCATCTGATGACTCTTGTGTGGCTGCTTGGAATGGTGAGCGCAAAGGCTCTCCAACCTGTTGGGGTTGCACAGACTCATCTTGTGAGTCAGAGGCTCTGTCATCCCTGGCCTGGACCTCCTGTCGCAGGCGAGAATTATCACGTTGCAGCTGAGCGAGCTGTTCTCGGGTCTCTGAAGCCTGCAACTCGGCCTTTCGCTGGTAGAGCAGCGAAATCTGGCCCAAAACGTCCGGAATGGTGTGCTGAGGCTTTCCAAGCGGATCATTAACATAGCTAATCAGCTCCCTGAGTTTTTCTTCATAGGTTCTGATGTTGTAGCTATTAAGACTGTCTCTTTCTTCTACAGACAGACGGATGAGTCTGGCGACAGGATGTAGTGCTAAGCTAGTTTCTCTGCAATGCAACCTATCTTATTCAGATGTTAAGGAGGTGGGTTTAGCACCTCTTAAGAGCAATAGCTGTGTTAAAGTGTTAGTTACCTCTAAACAAAATATACCAGATGCGTAAAAACAAGCACAAAAGGTAGTGGAAAACTAACCACAATTGCACACTGCAGCAATTCACAAAGCACGACTGGCTATGCTTGGCAGCAACTCAAAAATCTGCAATCTCTATGAAAATTGATTTTTAAAGAAAAGGGTGATTTTCTCTAAAACTTCAAAATCGATAAATGCAGTTATCGTACACAATTATTGTATGTACTGGTTTAAGATGGCCTCACACGGGGCACCATTAATGTTGGGATTTGCTAAAGGCAGGTTGGTTATTGATTATTAATTACAAAATGTAATTAATCAAGAAATTAAATTATTAATGAAAATTAATAATTCCGTTGGGATTCACCCTGGATACAGGGATCAATGACCAACCGGTATTTAGTCAAAAAAGGAAAAAAGGGAGAAAATCCTTGTCTCAGTCTGTTAATACATGTGAATATTAACAATCAAATAATCTAGAAGGTGTGAACCTGAGCACTGACCATCACAACCAGCTGTTGACACAATAAACAATGCATAAATAACTACAGATAACTGCTCTGGTAAAGTCAAAAACGTTTATTAAACAATCAACTGTTAAACAATTGAGCTTTGGTAACAAACACTATACTACAAACTAATTACCTTTGCAGTAAATCAAGCATGCAAATAGATCTCTGCGTGTGTGTGTGCGTGTGGGGGGTGAGAGGCGAGAGAGAGAGAGAGAGAGGGAAAATGGCGGACGTGGCCCACTGGGGGGTCGCGTTGAGACAGACCTAAGATGGCGGACGCGAGACACGTCACGCCAGGTACTAGTAAAAGTGAGGCGGGAGATCTGAAAGACAAAATGGTGGTTGTGGTGTGAAACACGTCACCAAATGCCGGTTAGAGCAAGACAAAGGGTCATAAAACCGCCGGCCTGATGTGCTCCTTTAAAGTAGCACAAGATGGCGTTCAATGGGATCAAACCCACTGCATGCTCTAACAAAAGCTGTGCCACCAAGACTGTGGTGAACTTCTCTTGAGGAGTTGCTCACAGAGGAATGTGTGATTTCACCACAGGCATAAGGTGTATGTGCGTGCGAGTGTGTGTGTGGGTTAGTAAGAGAGAGAGAGAGAGAGGAGAACGAGCGAGTGCTCGGAGTTTGTAAGAGGTAACAGTGGCCGTAGAGGAACACAATGGTCGCCTTCCTATCCCTCAGAGGCCGGTAGGCTAACGGGAGTCAGTCTACCTTCCACTGGTCTTTGTTCCAAATAGGAATGCGGTGTATTGTGAGCACACGGCTGGCACAAAGTAACGGCGGGTTATCCACCAAATAGGACACAATCAGTTTGCTCTGGCGAGCACAACAACAAACAGCAATCAAAAGAACAATGTCAAATAGGACATGGCGGTCCTTAAAGTTCAAACAGTCACAGTTTAACACGCTAACTATGCAGTCTCTGCCCAGACTAAAGCTCTTACTTGGGATCACTTGGCGCGATCAGCGTGTGTCCCGTCCTTTTGCTCCGTAGCTCCGTAGCTCTGGGATGAAAGCGCGGGGCCGCTGTAGCGTCCTACAGTGGGATGAAGGATGTTGTCCTCGGTGTGGCAGAAGAGGGATCAGCGGAGTCGACTCAGTGAAGAGGCGGGGCCTCGGGGGTTCCATTTCTTCTGGAGAAAGTGGTGTTTCTCCTAACTCTGCAGATGTGTAGGAACGGCGGGGTTGCGTGGCGTGGGTCTCTCTGAGTGTTAAAAACGAAAAAGGTATCTTTTCTCATCCAGCAAGTAAAGAAAAAGGGCGGCCTAGGTTGGTAAATTCAAACATTTGAATTGCTCCCTGTCAGCAACTTGCGCTCAGAAGCTTTTGGCTTCCTTCCAGCAACGAGTCACACAGGGATTGCGAGGGTCGTCGGAGCGCAGCGGCAATTAAAGTTTCGGTGATGTCAGAGGGAATTCCGCCTGACTGTACCTGGATCCGGCCGCTGTCGCCCAATAGGGAGCGAGAGTTTGAATTTTAAAAATGATTTACATTTCTAACAGTTACCGGACGACAGAAACCTGGCGTGGCTCCTTTGTTCTCAGACTCGCTGGTTTCGTAAAGGCCTCTCTATTGTTTGAAACACATGGTTGAGGTCCCAACACCTGCATTGTATGTCCTTGGACACTTTAAGGTATTGTTGAACTGACCTGATGCACTGAAGGACTGGACACAGACTGATAATGATCTGAAGACAGATTTTGCTTAGATACTGGAAATCATCAGGAACCCCCCCATTTGATGAATGGACTGCTGAACTCGGAAAGGTTGCTGCGTATGAAAAAATGTCTTACAGGATGACTAATAAGGCACAGATATATATACAGAAGTGGGGCAGATACATCTCAACCATGAGTACATGAGAAAAGTGTGGAGGTGTAAATACAATTATGCTAAATATGCTCTCTGCTAATGTGTGCATGCTTGCTGCGTATACATATGTACAGTCATGGAAAAAATTATTAGACCACCCTTGTTTTCTTCAATTTCTTGTTCATTTTAATGCCTGGTACCACTAAAGGTATATTACCCGAAGAATACAATGAACACAACAAAGCTGATTCCATAATACTTTATGTCCTATTTGACATGCTTAAGCTTAATTGTATTCCCAGGGTATATAAGAGGCCATTTCATGCCTTCAATTTACATACAAAGGCCTAGAGTGGTTTCCTGCTTACATTCAAGCCGTAACACAACTCAGAAGTTGTCAGCTCTCACATAATGCCTAAAACAAAAGAATTATGTGAAGCCACAAAGGCAGCCATCTTGGCACTGCTGGAAATTGGCATGAGTGAGAGACAGGTAGCCAACAAACTGAAGATCTCCAAGACAGCCGTTCATTACACCAAGAAAAAGCAAGCCGAACATGGTACTACCAAATTGCTAGCTGGTCGAGGCAGGAAACATCTTTCTACCTACGAGAGGACCGTGCACTCATCCGTTCCTGTGTCAAGAATCGTCGTCAGACCTCCAGGGACCTTAAAAATGAGTGGGCACTGTCGAGAAATGTGACTTGTTCAGCAAGGACAGTTCGAAACCAACTTCTTGAAGCTGGTCTGAAGTCACACAGGGCAGGGAAGAAGCCCTTCATCAACGAAAGGCAGAGGAAGGCCCGCTTAAGCTTTGCTAGGGATCACAAGGATTGGACTGTTGATGATTGGGCTAAGGTTCTCTTCAGTGATGAATCCAATTTTGAGTTGATGTCCACTCCAGCCAACTTACTGGTTAGGAGGAAGCCTGGAGAAGCCTACAAACCAGAGTGTCTTGCCCCTACAGTAAAACATGGGGGTGGATTGGTGATGATCTGGGGTTGTTTCAGTATGGTGGAACAGGGCAAATGGAATTGTGTGAAGGGTGAATGAACCAGGTCACGTACAGGGCTACTCTTGAAAACAGTCTTCTTCCATCAGCTGATAAACTCTTTCCTGCCTGGAATGAGTGGATTTTCCAACAAGACGATGCCCCTTGCCACATGGCAAGGTCAGTTAAAGCCTGGATGGAGAACCAGAACACTTGAACCATGCCTTGGCCTGCTCAATCACCAGATCTAAATCCAATTGAAAACCTGTGGATCATCAAACTCAAAATGGAGAACCACAAGCCCAAAAACAAAGCAAATTTGTTTGAATTTTTGCAACAGGAATGCACTGCTGTGACCGCAGAACAATGTCAGAAGCTGGTGGAGAGCATGCCAAGATGCATGGCTGCAGTCATCAAAAACAATGGTCATGCAATCAAGTACTAACTCCTGTGTGTATCATGGGACTAACAGACAGAAAAGAAAACATGAAATGCCTAAAAGCACTGTTTTTGGCAGTGCAATGCCATAGTTATTGATGTAAGCACTTAAGTGATTTTGTCTATTATCAAGAAAACCATGGAAAATGGCTAGATATCAGCTCTTAAATTAAACTCTTATGAGCTATTTTTATTGTTATCATTATATCTGTCCAAACAAATGTATCTTTAGTTGTACCAGGCATTAAAATGAACAAGAAATTGAAGAAAACAAGGGTGGTCTAATATTTTTTTCCATAACTGTATATGTATATTTTTTCTTCTATTTGATTTATTTATTTGTTTATTTATTTATTTATTTTGTTTTATGTTATTTCTGTAAGTAACAAAGCCAGATGGACTGGTCTCCCTCTGTTTGTTGTGTGCTTATGCCCCAAATGTGGATGATGTAGGTTTTTTTGAACGGTTGTTTTCATTTTTTACCAGATCTCAACACATATTCTTTAATACTCGAGGGTAACCTTAACTGTTGGCTAGATCAGGTTTTAGACCAATCCTCTGCCAACCACAGCATGGTGTCTAGGTCAGCCTGTTTCATTCAATATTTTCTCTCTAATTCTCTCTAATGTATGTGATGTGTGGCGTGTTTTGCATCAAAGCGACAGAGAATATTTGTTTTTCTCACGTCCACCACACCTACTCTAGAATTTTTTTCATTAATAACCAACTCCTTCCTCTCATTAAGTCCTGTGTTTATCAGAGTATTGTCATTTCTGAACACACCCCTATTGTCTTGGCTATGTCCCTCCCTGGCCTCCCTCAGAGCAACAAGTGGTGGTGATTTAATTCAACTTTGCTCTCAGATGATAATTTTGTCAAATTCATGGAGAGGGAAATAGCCTTTTTTCTTAGACTTCTGTTAAATCTTATTCAGCATAAATCATCTGTTAATCTGTACATTCATATTCTGTATTAAATATTATACTTTCTTTCTTTACATTCTTCTGTCTCTCCTGGTTGAACTAATGTTACATGGAGCATTAGATGGGCTTCCTCTCTTTCCCCTGACAGACACTACTATCACATTAACTAATATATTCATTAGTCTAATTCATCCATGTATTCACTCTCTCTCATCCTCCTTCTGATCTAACGCTGAGGGAGGTGTGTGTGTAGCGTGACTAAAATCTAAACCCAGCCACTTTTAACAGTCCAATGGGTACGGGTGCATTGAACTGGGCGATCATCTGGAGAGAGAGCTAGGCCAATTGTGGCAAAATTCCTGATTTAAAGACGAAGTCAGAGTCATGGAGAAAGCAAAGGATCGAATGTGTACATCAATGAGGAGTATTCGGATGCTGTTCACCAAAAGCACAAAGATCTCATACCAGCCATGAAGGCTGTGGGAGAGCAAGAAGACATTGCTTTTTTTTGGACATTACAAACTTATTGTCCACCCTGCCACTCAACACCTGAGGACTGACAGACAACCCCAAGGAGGGGGCAGTAATCCCACTTCCACTTCTGCACCCACTGTACAATCCACTATTCAGCACATGAATGAATGACTCCATACACAACAATCCCACTGCCCAACATATGAGTGACTGTGAACAAAACAAATCAATAGATAAAAAATGATGCAGATGTAGAGCTGATTTAAATCATGTCTTTAGTCCGTACAAGCTAAACGATTATAAATACTCTGACAATACTGACTCCTACGACTCTGACGTTAACTTTTTAAAGCATGTAATAGGTGAGCCCCATTTCTGCACTTACTACAGTAAAATTGATTTCAATATTTTCACTGGAAATCTATCAAGGAAATCTGACATTATTTCCATATTTCACTGAAATATGCACAGCTTACTTTAAAATAATGAACAATTGTCTCACTTTCTGTTAGCTTTGAATCACAAATTTTCTGTTATTGCATTGTCAGAGCCACGGCTCACAGATGAAACTGCAGGTATAAATAACATGTCTCAGTACAAATCTGTTCATTCTTGTTGAAAGGATAAATTGGGAGGTGAAATCTCTATTTATGTGCATAATGATTTTCAGTTTATATTAAGAAAATACCTAACTTTAAAATCTGATGCCATCAATGTGGAATATGTTTTCATGGAAATACCTCTGTCATCATTTTGTTGAAAAAAAAAAAAAAAAAGATTGTATGAGGGTATAGTAGTGTTTGTGTATGAATATAGTAGTGCATGTGTAAGAGTATAGAAGTGTATGTGTAAGAGAATAGTGGTGTTATGTGTAAGAGCATAGAGGTGTATATGTAAGAGTATAGTAGTGTATGTGTAGGAGCATAGTAGTATATGTGTGATAGTATAGTATAGTATAGTATAGTATAGTATAGTATAGTATAGTATAGTATAACACCACACGCCTGTTTGCTTTATTATGGTGGATAAAAGAATACATAATCTCCCTTTGAAAGGATGAACAAGACAAGCAGGTACAGAGTTACAGAGTTACAGCTGGTGCAACTTAACAGTTGCTCCCTGGACCAGCTCTGTTTACATGTACTCTTTGATAATTCACAGTTCACCTATTTCATATGGAACTCGGAAGACTGTTGTTGTCTTTTGTTGGGTATTTGAACAGTGTGGGTTACAGTCTAGGAATAACTGGCCTGACTGGTGGATTCCATCCCACAGGAGGCTGACAGTCCAAGGGCTGCAAATCAAACCAATCCTCACTTCAGTGGATTTGGTGTTTTTTTTCCACTGATCTTTACTTTTCTCTCTGCATTTCTGATAACATCTACCATGTTTCTTCCTCCAGCTCTTTTTTCTTGGTATAGGAATTCATGTTACTGCTGCAACAGCATTCTTGCTTGGCCTAGATATGTCAGCCACAAAAACACCTTCTACCTGCCAGAGTCATTCACAGGCAGGACAAATTATTTCAAAGACAGTGGAAGAGAGATCCTGAGGCAGAGACAGAAAACTAATGATGGAGGACTGGATTCCACCACTGCAGAGTGAATTTCCCACAATGCTTCATGACCAAGGAGCACATCCCTCCTTATACCCTCCACTCACAGAGAGATGAGGAAAAGAAGCATTACAATGCACAAGATGCAACAGAACACTCCAGGCATACCAATTTAGAGGCAAGGAAGAAGACTGTGTACACAGGGGCATAGCATCAAATTCTAGGCCCTATGCATAAGGAGTGTCTGTTGCCCCCTTTCCTCTTAATCCATGCCCCTTTCATGTACCTTTTGATTTTACCCAGTCAGCTTCCTTTATTTCTTTCATTTTTGGAACATTAATTTCCCTTTCTTGAACCTCTGTTTATGGACAAATCCTAATGCAAGGGCAAACTTAACCACAAAAGACAAAGCTTCAGCAATATTTTTACACAAAGTCCAGTCTTCCAATCTGATTATACAGCTAATTTTTAATTTAGTTGTAGTACTAATTACTTAAAAGTAAAAAAAATTGTAAACCAAACCAGCCTTTTCATTGGGCTTTTTGAGGGTCTTCTTCCTACTGGGACTCTGGGTGATTAGTCGAACTCTGCCCCCACTACAACACTCCTGTGTGTAAACAGTTCAGTCATGGAAAGAACAAAGGAACAATTGGATGCCAATTGGATGGCACTGTCTTTTTAGGATTTGATCAGTACTAAAATTCTCTCTGCCTCACCTTTCTGTGGCAAAGTTAAAGAACCATACCTTACCAGTTTTAGCTCCAATACAACAAATATATGTATACTTTTTCCTACCTTCAACAAAGCCGTTGGTTTCAGATCTATGCAGTTAGCACACTCTTGAAAATTGTAGGTGGGAGGAACAAAGGGGTGGTGTGTTTCTGGGATTTTAGGACTGGGAATTCATTTGTACAAATGAGCTATATTTTGATGCTTTTTTAAAATGCATTCTGGCATCCTATCAATGTTGAAAGGACATGTCTTAATCTTTGAAAAATGTAAACATGTAACTCAAAAACTGATTATATAAATAGTAGTGTGATGATATAGAACATAGCCTACAAACCAGTAGCCTTGGACACAGGGACAGGCAGACAGAGGATCAAAGTCTGATCAATTATGATCTCAATATTTTGGCCTATCATATGAGACCCAAAAGACAAATGCTCAGGCTAGCACAACGAACAGAATAGCGTGCGGGATCAGTCACTAAGACGAGCATGTATGATGGCATCACCCAGATGTGTTGATCACTGGGACGAGGAAAAAACACACCGCAGGCTCCTTATCCTTGCTGCTTTCAGGCAGCCTGAGGATGCAAAACAGAATGGGATGCATTGCAGGTATATCAATAGCAACACATTGAACATGATAACGCACAGTGAAGCGTGACCTAGATGTGCCGATCACCAGCAGCACCCTTCTACAATGCTCTCTGTAATATGACACAACAAACTTCAGGGGATATTTTTCCTGGTGGTGCACTGGCGGATGTGGAGCATGTGGATCAGTGTGGATCAATGAAAAATAAAAACAATAATGCATTTCAGGACATTTTAGATGTAATAATATTACTTGAAACCCCCTAGGTAACCCGTTACATTACTTTGGTATTGCTAAAACGTATATAACTGTCACCCCCAACACTGTTTGTACACGTTTTGTCGCTTTTCATACAATGTTACGCAACTCTCTGGTCTATCTATGACTTTTTTTTATCCCTAAAATTACGAGTTTAATCTCATAATATTTAAACTTTGTTCTTGTGGATGTACGACTTTATTCTCATAGATTTAATACTTTATTCTTGTAGGTTTATGATTTAATTCCTGTAATATTATGACTTTATTTTGGTAGATTCACAACATTATTCTCATATTATTATGACTTTATTCTGGTAATATTATCGCTTTATTTTTGTAGATTTCCAACTTTATTCTTATATTATGACTTTATTAATGTAAATTAATAAACAACCTTATTCCCATAATATTACAACTTCAAAAGTATTCGAAATATGAGAAACATGGCCCTAATTCTCCTTTATAGTTTTTTACCCTCCAGAGCCCTTAGGTCAGCTGACCAGATGGTCCTGGACGTTCCTCGATCCCTCCGGAAAACCAGAGGAGATCGAGCCTTTGCAGTTGCGGCTCCCATGCTGTGGAACACTTTGCCCCTTTCTGTGCGGTCTGCGAATAGCCTCCCCACTTTTAAAACACGTCTCAAGACCCACTTGTTCACCCTGGCCTTTGGCTGAGCAGAGTCACCTCTATTGGATCTTTTATCTGTTTTATTTCACTGTGTTATTGCTTTGCTTTTATTGTTTCTTACTGTTGATGATTATTTTACTGTAAAGCACTTTGGCTGGCCACAGGCTTTTTAAATGTGCTATATAAATAAAGCTGACATTGACATTGACATTGACATTTTACTTTCCAGGACATGAATTTGTGATGTTAGAAATATTACTTGCTGTTGGTGATTATTAGTATTGAGTACTTGAGTTGAGTTGAGTAACTCAGTAAGAGTTCAATGACAGTGACAAAATGACAAAAACAGTTCAATGCCTTTATGTTAACATTGGTTCATTGGAATATTAAAAGAATTTTCTAACACTCACTCACAAACACACACACAATTTTCAGATACAGTTTACGCAGTATTGCATGCCCTGTCACCTCTGTGTCATCTGCTGCTGCCTCTATCTTCTCTTTCCGTCATCTGTTGCTGCCACACCATAATGTAATGTTATGCAGCTTTAGGTTTGCAAAAATAATGAGGAAACCATTTTATATGGATTTGATTTATTTACCAGAAAATCCTGCTAAAGGAAAATAAACGTGTGCTATGGGATTAGTTGAGTGTGGCCCACTAACTAAACAATGGCACTTACATTCATGATAATGAGAGATGCACTTCATTTTATAAACCAACAGGCAGATTACTGAAAAGTTAGTACATCAGCTAACATCAGCTAATTCACCTTTCCGTCTTTTTAAAAAAGACCCTAACCTGCACACTTTGCCATTTCTCCTCTACTCTTCCTGCTATAACCCAGACAACATTGGTACACAGGACCCATGAGAGTAGTAAATATATGGGATTGTTCACGGGCTCCATAATGGCCCCATGCCAATTGCTTACAAAGGTGGGTTTACCTAACTGAGTCCCAGATAAGGTGCCCACTTTGGGCCCATACCCACTTGCTACCCAGGTAGCCCCAACATAAACCATGTGAAGTCCACTTGGGTAAATCCATCCATGTGGGCAACTGGCATGGGGCAAATATAGAACTCGACTTTTCAACCCATTTAGTACCCACATGGGCCCCACATACAAATGTTGGCTGGCAACTTGAGTCACTCAGTGCTGACCATGCTGCTTGGGCTGCAAAAAAAAAAAAACCTGGCTATGCCAAGACAAAGGGAGTTGATTTTTTTTTTAAACTTTAAGGAAGCCTTTGGGTTTCCATTCATTCACTTAGAATACAAAAATTTTACATCTGCATTACCTTGTTACAGAAATTTAGGAAGTATACTTTTTTTCTGTCTTTTTAAGGTGGTCATTACCTTTTTACAAAATATTAAGGTAACTTTTTCCCACTTCAACTCAGCCAATGGTTTCCAATACTTTTGACCGAAACTTATTTTAGTTTGGTTTATGACTAAATACCTGTAAAACTAATGACAATGCCATTAGCCTCAGCTGTACTTTGTGTTTAGTGCTAATTAAATAATACAAGTACTTTGGCACAAAGTTCCTTGGAGCTCATTGCTAACATTAGCATGCTAGTATTCTTAAGCAGGATTTATACTTTTGCGCTGAATCAACGCCATACTTATGACACAGAGCCTATGCAGTGACCTACGCTGTAGCCTGATGTGCACCTCTCCAGAAATGTAACTGCACGCCGCAGCGCTGCAAAACTCCTGTCCAACCCATTTCCCTCAGTGGAAACAAAGCTTTTTTAAAAACTTTTATTTCACAGATAAGAAACAATAAATTGTGAAGACAATAAAGCCTCCACAAAATAGCATTTTAAGTCTTGTGTGTGATTTATCCTGGCTTCTTATGAGAAGAGAAAATCTCAGCTAGTTGTTAGGCTACTTCACACAATGTAAAATGCCATATATTTGTGCTAATAATGTTAGCATGTTGTATTTGTTTGGAAAATGTGTTTAGTATAAGACAGTTGTTTTGTCTGTGAACCTTGTGAGTTATTATAGAGCTTTTGTAACGTTACCTTGGTTAAATGTTGCTGTTGTCCCTGGCTTCATGTGAGTAGAGGAAAACTACACTAGCCACTAGGCTAATTTATACAGTGTAAAATGCCATAAGCTTTTGCTAATAACATAAGCATGTTGTATTTGTGTTTGTAAAATGTGTCCAGCAAAAGACAAGTGCTTTTGTTGTAAATGCTTTGAGTTATAATGAAGCCTATTTGTGTACTTGTGTTTCAAATTGTCTTAAGCCATGTCTCATGTGTGTTTAATGTGTGTTTTTAATCAACTAAACTTAACACTTCAAAGAAACTCCGCCACCAACTAGTGTTTCGGAGGTGTAACTGCAAAGTTACACAGCCACACCAGCGTGCAAGTATAAATGCTCACAACGGTGTAGGCCATGTGTGTATGCTACGGCATAGGTTCTGCATAGAGCTGACGCACAAGTATAAATCCGCATTTACAATTACAAAGCTAATATGCTGATGTTCTCAAGGTACATTTGGTAACGTTTGCTAATAAGCATTAACACTGTGAAAACACCGTAGATGTTGTTTAGTAAAGGTAGCTAAAGAGGATTCAGAAAAATGTTATATGAACTTTTATGATTTTCTTAAATTGGTTCTGAAAACCCTTACAAAACCCAGGGACAAACAGAATGATAGAAAAATGCCTCTTTCAAGATCCCACTACAATTTTACATTTCGTTTGTGTGACATCATACCTGAAGGCCTCAAGTCTTTGACCTTTGACCTTCTTGTCCATCGGCATTCTGTATACAAGGCACCCTGACAGAAATTGGGCTCTTCTTGCTCATTACAGGCCTTTGCCTCATGAGATGATAGAAAGTGTTCAACTATAGAGAGACAAAGACAAGTGCTTACAGTACGTATAAACTCACACTGATGTCTTTTTTATTTCTTACAGCTTCTCAGACATACACACACACACACACACATACACACGTGCACACAAACACAGTTACTTTGTCAAACACCAAAGGACTGCACTGTACAACAACTTAAACTTATTTTGCTGGTCAAGGACATTTATATCTATAATGCAGACCTTTCTCTGGAGTCCACAAACACACACACACACACACACACACACACACACACAAACACACACACACACACACACACACACACACACACACACACACACACACACACAGGCCAGCGGCCCTGTCCTGGTGATAGGAAAATTCCAGTAGGGGCTCTCTTTAGAGTGCACCATGTCCAAAATGATAATGGTGGGATCCAGTCAGTCTGATATGGTCTGATCTGCACAGAGATCATTCAGATTAGAATAAAATCCACTTCAGGTCAGGTCAGACCAGCTCCTCTCTTCTTTGTGCCCCTCATTTGATTCTGCAGTCCGTCTGTCCCCTCAGTGCTCTGAAAACACACAAATTCAGTTTAACAATACAGTATGTTTTACAAGGCTTCTTAAGTTATTCTGTTGCTATTGGTCATTCTCGATAACTAGATGCTACACGACCCAAGAAGAAATAAATATTTCAACAATTAAAATGGGGGAAAAAGTCAGATTTTACAAATGTTTTTAAA
This sequence comes from Cephalopholis sonnerati, assembly GCA_019142605.1. Classification (NCBI taxonomy): domain Eukaryota; kingdom Metazoa; phylum Chordata; class Actinopteri; order Perciformes; family Serranidae; genus Cephalopholis; species Cephalopholis sonnerati. The sequence continues at coordinate 33,729,018 of JAGQAX010000022.1, read as the reverse complement.
GATCTCACATGAGTTCTCTAGGTTGACTTTACAATAAAAGCCACCAGCCAGCATTTTAAGCATTGTATTAAACTGTGGGTGTGATATTTTTAGGGTCAGGGCCATTTCTCCTGTGGCTTGTGTTTTTGCCCAAAACTCTGTTTTAACTTCGCTAGACAACATTTGAAGAAACCAGTAGATTGCTAGAACATAGAGCAGTCAGATGAGACAAAAATCTGATTTTTCTGCAAGTTATATGATGTGCCCTGTTTGGGGGAGAAATGTCTCAACATATGACCTTAAAAATACCACGAACAGTGTAGTTTGGAGGTGGAAGCATCATGGTATGGAGTTGTTTATCATTTCATGGGATCAGCAGAATCCAAATGATCAAATGGAAAATTAATGGAGAAATTTTTCTGGAAAGAATCTGTTACGATCCACCAGGACAGTGACGGTGAGACTGTTGTGACCCCTTTTGCTTATCAATCAAGGGCACCTGGTTGCTGATGGTGAGGATGTTTTGACATGTGTGAATGACATGTCCACTGCTTTGATCAACAATAATCATGGTGCTGAGCCAAACTTTCACTTTAACCAATAATTGTCTGCATACCAATGCAGATGCAGATTTACCAAGCCAGAATAAAACAAACACCATTCAACGACATCACACCACATGGCGCAAAACGCCACGGTCTAAACCTGTTTGCTTCCCTTCCATCCACACCCGAGTGTCAAACCTGGCTGATTATATGACCTCTCACAGTTCACAGCAGGGATGCCCCTAGTGGTGGGAAGCTCACAGCAAAAATAAATAAACAAAAATAAAAATGAAATACATGCACAGAAATGGCTCTTACAGAGACAATGATGGACCTTTAGCAGGACAGTGACCCAAAACATTACCACAGAGGAGAGTGAATATTGGTTCCAGAGGCAGAAAATGAAGGTGTTGGAATGCTAAAAATCCAGAGCCAACAGCTGGCCCTCAGAATCTGCTAGATTTAAAGACTGTCTGTGTGGAAGAATGAACTAAAATCCCATCTGAACACTGTGAGAGATTGATTTCTTGATACAAGGAAGCATTTTAAAAGCTGCATTGCAAACGAAGGCTTCTTCACCAATTACTAAATACATGTCAGCTAGTGTGTTCAACACTTTGTTCCTGTGTTCCTGTGTTTATTGTTCCTGTGTCTATTGTAAATAACTTTTTTATGGATTGTAATGTTATGATGTCTTCATCTGTATAGCCTTATTGAATTAATACCAATGTCTGGTGTAATTTTGCATGTGAATAGCTGCACTAGAAATATGTTTAATGAAAAACATGTTGATGCATTGAATACTTATTTCTCCCACTGTAAATCTGATTGAGCTAAATAACTTTAAAGTAATTTAAGTTTGCACTGTGCAGCTGTATTATCTAGGAAAATAGAAGTATCCGATTGGGGCTTGGTATCTGCAGACTTAATATTAAATGACTCAGATCGGGGGCAAAACATCCCTTGAAATGATCTACATAAAACCTCCTTATTTTACCACAAAAACCTAAATGAGAAGGATCTCCAGGGAGCTGAAAGTTGACTTGGATCAACATTCAGGGGCAAAGCAACTTGATGGGGACGTCCCTAACCTCATTATCTGCCTCACAGGTTGGTTTCAGCCTCAATGTATCATTTCAGCTTCGTATTTATATATGGATGTTTTTATTGGACTTTATTATTTGTATCCCACACAAGACAATCTACAAATCTGTACCACAATCTACAAATATTTCTCTATCCACAAACATTTGTGTTGTGTAAAGTCATATCTACAAAAATACAGCGTGATTTGCAAATGCGCATACCTTACTCTGTAAACACGTACTTTAATTTATTTTAAAATTGTTGTAAATGTTAACAGTTTCACCACAGAAAATACATGTTAAGTTATATTTACGCATCTAGGATCCATGTTTACATGTGAGACTGGTTTTGCACATTTGTGGGTTGCTTTTTGTCAGTTTGTGGGTCATGCTCAATGGTAAGTTAACGGACTAATTTGACATAGGGTTGCAGTGGTGGAATAAGTACTCTGATCTTTTACTTGAGTAAAAGTACAAAAGAAACAAAAAGTAAAAGTACTCTTTATACCAAGTAGCTGTTTTATATTTTTTGATATTATTCTGAATCTGCAGTTTGCAGTGGTGGTTGAAAGTAATGAAGCACTTTCACTCTCAAGTACTGTCCTTGAGTGTAATTTTGAGGTATTTCACTTAAGTATTTCCATATTCTGCTACTTCTATCTTCATTATATCTGAGAGGGAAATATTTTACTTTTCACTACCCTACACTTATTTGATACATTTAAATGGTAGTTAAACTGCAGATGTAATAATATTAATAAATAAAGTATGATGGATAAACATAAGACTTAAAACCCCGCATTTACCAGCATTACAACATTAAAGTGATAAACATATTAATGCATCAGTAGTTTTCTTGGATCTGAAATGGACCCTTCTGCATAATGAGTGCTGTTTTTTGTTTCTCTTGTACGTTTACTTGAGTAAAAGATCTGGGTACTTCTTCCACCACTGCAATCCTGTGTCAAATTAGTGTATTAGCTCAAAGCTAAAACATCATGGGAATAGCCATTAACGCCCTACTGAAAATTAGCATTGTGATCGTGATAATATCATCCTTACAAACGAACCATTTTTATTTCAAAACGTAATATGTGCTCATAGTTAGAAGCCTAAATGCCCCATGCTCTCTGGAAACAAACAGCAGCTGACATCTGTCCTTGTGTCCAATTGTTGTTATTGTTAAGGATGCCAATGCTAGATAGGCTCTTTGTTTTAGCTTACTTGGTACAGTTATGTCATGTGAGAGAATATCGCCACCTGCTGATGTGGCAAGTAACTGCACCTCACACAGATTTTTTTATTTTATTTTTTTACACATCTGCTGCGGTGGGAATTTGACAAAATTATGGAAATAACCAGGAGAGAGATCAGAAAAGTCACATGACCCACAAACTTAAAGAAAGCGATCCCCAAATGTGAAAAACCAGTTTCACAAGTTAAAAATGGATCCACAAAAACGGACATATGACTTCACATGTATTTGCTGTGATGAAACTGTTAACGTTTGTAAAACCTGTAACACTGTTATGTAAAACTAAAGTATGGGTTTACAGAGTAAGCTATGCACATTTGCAATCCACACTGTCTTTGTGAATATGACCTTAGACGACACAAGTGTAAAAAGACACGCTTGTGAATAGAGAAATATTTGTGGATCATTTGTAGATTGTCTTGTGTGGGTTACAAATAATAAAGTCCAATAAAAACTTCCATAGTGATAGTCTATGTTTGTCCTGCCCATGAAATAATGCAAACTTTCTGAAAGCCACTGCATTTCAATGACCCTCTGTTTGTTTGTGTCCCACAAGCACAGCAGTGTGCCTCTCTCTCTCGTAATGTGGTTCACGTTCCATCTGTTTGGAGACACATGGAAGCTGCCTGATATCCTCCAAGATCCAGTCTTCATGGATGTGTACAATCTATATATAATTTTTATCATCCTTATTGTGTAATTTACAACCTGGCTGTAGTTTTATTATGTTTCTTGTTCTGTACACATAACATATATTGCACACCTGTCTATCCAGTTGCTCTTCTTCAGGTTTCTTCCATTTATTTTGGAAGTTTTTCCTTATCTGAATTGAGGGTCTAAGGACAGAGGATATCTTATGCTTAGTGTTGTCAAAAATATGAATTTATCGATACATATCAATTCTGAATTAAACTGTCTCAGCACGGTCTCAGTACTACCCACAGTATCGATAAAGCGTTACCAGCTTTGCTTTCTGGTTCTCTCTTATTGTGAATTGTCACTACAGTCTTTCTACTGTTCTCTGCTACCAACCAACAAAAGAAAAGTTGTCATTGTCATGTTATAGCCTTGCTATATTTATCTGTCCATAAAAATTTGACATTTTACACACTGAATGTGAAATTTTCCCTGTGGTATAGAAAATGGTATCAAATATTTATACTTTTTATCGTAGTGTATTAAAGTTAAAAGTTCCATTATCACAAAAACACTAGTGTGCTCTATAGACTGTAAAACCCCTTGACGCAAATTTGTGATTTTTGAAAGTGGGCTATATGAATGAAATTAAGAAAATAATAAATATTATATAAAATAATAAGAAAAAAAATACAATACATTTTCTCTTTCTCCATATCTGTATTCAAAAGCAGTGGTTCCCAAATGGTCCAGCCCCGGGGTCCAGATTTCTCCTTAGTCATCAGTTTAAGGTCCACACAGTTTAATATATTAAGATCATACTTGCGTTTGGCGACACTGTCGAGCTAGTTTGCCGTCTCTATAAATTAGCTGTCCATTAGTCACTCAATCTACAGGAGGAAATGGCACTTCAAAATAAAAGCACTGTGCTGGAAATTCACTGTAATTTGAAAATTAAGTGTGTTTTTTACAAACTTGACATATTCGCGAGTCACTTGTGGTCCATTCAGAACGGACCTGCGACCCACTTTTGGACCATGACCCACCAGTTGGGAACCACTGATCTAAAGTGTGTGCGTTGTCTCTTACCACTGGCCCTTGGTGGCGGTGCTCCCCCTCTGCTGTGAGATGCTGTAGATCTCCTGCAGCTGTTTCTTCTGGTCATCGCTGAGTGGAGCTGTCAAACTCTGGTACCAGGCTGCATCAGTGTTCTGGACCCCTAACAAACAAACAAAAACACACACACACACACACACACACACACACACACACACACACACACACACACACACACACACAGTGCCAAAGAGAAAGGTTTAAGTATGAGAGTGTTTTCCTACAGCTTGCAGTCAAAATGAAAACATTAGTGGGTTAAAGGATAAGTCCAGTATTTTGCACTTTGAGCCCCATTCCTGGGTTGTTTATGATGAAATAGAGTGGTTAAGACCAAAATCTTGACGATTGCTCCTTCTCTGACAATTTGAGAGAATTTGGCTTTCCCCTGCCTGGCTTAACAATGCTGTCTATGACCATGTGTAAATCTGTCCTAAACCACCTTAAACGTTCGTTTTCGAAGCCATGAAACTCACCGAGTGGTCAGTGGTGTTCGTTGATGTTCTGACATAAAAATCGTAGCAAACTGTGGTTTCCATCCGTGTTTTCGCTATTCATCTCGATTGTGGAACTATTTTTTCAGCTGCCTCACACCCGTATGTAAACTTCCGCTTGATCGGTCGTTTGACCCTCGTTTGTTATACACTCCAGCCCACTTGATGGCGATAATGCTCCTTTACGTGAGTGTCGCCAACCTGCAGGAAACCATTGCAATGTAATGGGATACAGAAAGAAGCAGAAGAAGAAGGCTGGCATTGTGTTCAAAGGCATCGTACTGTGAAGGTTGTTTACAAGCGAGTAATAATGGGCGCTGTGGTTTCCATCCGTGTTTTCGCTATTTATCTTGATCGTGGAACAATTTTTTCAGCTGCCTCACACCCGTGTGTACATTTCCACTTAATCGTTCGTTTGACCCTGAAGCATTATACACTCCAGCCCACTTGATGGCGATAATGCTCCTTTACGTGAGTGTCGCCAACCAGCAGGAAACCATTGCAATGTGATGGGACACAGAAAGAAGCAGAAGAAGAAGGATGGTGTTGCTTTCAAAGGCATCGTACTGCGAAGGTTGATTACAAGCCAATAATAATGGGTAAGTTTTGTGTGGTCAGCGACTGCAGGAGAATTCCTCCGAAGAGGAGGAGCGTACACAGCACTGTTGAGCCAGCACTTTTGCTAAGCTAAAAGACTACAATGACTACAACCTTGTCGTAAACAACCCCCTTTCCATTTCCAGTGGCAGATTACTACCAACGGACAATGAGGCTTCCTATAGGAAATCAATGCATGGACAAAATGTCAAATAAATCATCACGGAAACCACAGTTTGCTACGATTTTTACGTCGGAACATCAACGAACACCACAGACCACTTGGTGAGTTTCATGGCTTTGAAAACGAACATTTAAGGTGGTTTTAGGACAGATTTACACATCTTTCACATGAAAAACATCTTTAAAAAATAAGCAAAAAGCCTTTTTACTATATATGATACATCATTATTCCCTCTCTAATATCTGTTTTAAAGTGCTGTGAAAACGTCAACATTCTCCTTCAAACAGCTGAATTTATTCATGTTTCTCACCAAAAGCTACATTTTACAAGATTACACTGAACACATCATGAGAACGTTATAATTTACCTTTGTCCAATACTCATTATTACTGAACAATGCTTGAACGCTTCATAATGTAAATCAATGCAACCTCCGTCCATCTCCCCCAGAGAGCAGGTTAAGTGTAAGGAGCTGGGGAGGGGGCCAGGAGGGGCAACGGGAACCCAGAAAATAAGGCCTTTCTATTACATAGCAGGGTTTGCTGTGTAGTTATGTTGTTGTGACCTTATGTAACATTTCAAAATAATAGTAGTAATAGTATTATACTGCCTATGCCACAGGCCAGCATTGTCACTTGTGCGGCCTTTTGGAAATGTCCGGGAAATGAGGGTGAACTAATACACGCACTGTGTCATAGTGCCCCACAATCCAACACTTCAAGGTCAAGATGAAAACAGAAGACGTTTTCTGCAAGTTGGGGCATGTCTTCTATATAAGAGACAGATCAACAAGATGGATGCTCACTGCTTTTGTACCTGCTCAGTATTGTATTGTTTTTCTCTTTATTTCTAAGAAAGTCACATAATATTTTAGCTGACGACACTTGTTTCTGTGTTTGGCTGTGATGAGAATAGGAAATCTGTGAAGGCGTGAACTTGAAAATAGGATGTACTCTTTTTGATATACAGTGCTGACATAATATTTCAAATGTCATAAAATGATTTAGATCAGGAAACATCTCATCAAAGAATAAGCAAATAAGACTAAGAGTCCGGCTGAGCATTCAATGCGAACTCTTGATACTCAATACTTTTGAGAGAGATGCCTCATAAAATATTATTTTTGTGTCAGTTGTTGATAAATATAAGCATTTATAGACATTCAGAGGACTACGGGCTTCAAAAACATGAGCAGCTCTGGCAAAAGCACAATATGTAAATATAATATTGAGAAGAAAAGAACTCAAGAGTTATTTAACCTGACACCTCTACTTTGTTTAACATTCGAATAATGACTTACGGAGCAGGGCCGAGGTGAAGAACCGATACTCGTCTTCCCCATTGTCGTAGTCCAAAGGCGTGCTGTACTCCTCCAGGGGCGTTCCCTCTAAGCCATCATCATCCCAGTAATCATCTTCATCCTCATCATCATCCTCGCCTGCCTGGCCCGTGGGCATGGGGGACTGCTGCTGCATGGCGTTATGGTTCTCGCTCACCTCATCCTCATCACTGGGAATCTCCTCTGCCCATACACACAATTATAGACTAGAATTGTAAAATAAAATCATATTATTCAAAAAGAACATATGTATATATATATATATATATATATATATATATATTCTTTTTAAAAAGAGAAGGAAATAAATGTGATCTTAAGAGTGGTAAGATATGACAAAATTTTCTTCAGCGTACTGGACTCAGTGGTCTTCAAAATCTAGGATGCCAGCAAACTTCAGGCTGCTTTCAGGTCAGTCTTTTTGGTAGGTCATCTTCCTTTTGCCTCTCCATTGCACCTGTTGTTGTCACTTTCATTTGCACCAAAAGCAGGTGAAACTGATTCACAATCACTTGTGCTTCCTAAATGGTCAGATTGATACATCTAAAGTTTAACTGACTTGGTATTATACTTAACAGTTAAGTATTCCCTTCAATTATTGAGCAGTGTATTATTACTAATAGGGTATATAAACGATTCTGATTTACCTCTAAGCAGGTGTTAAGATGGCATATCTAACCTTGCTGGAGGACATTACAGTCCGTGCCTTCAGGTTAGGGCACATCAGAGGCTGACATGTTTGAACATGTTTGAGGAGAGTGATGTAGGCTTATCAGCTGTGTCTGACTGCCGTTACATTCGCAGATGCTTAATGACGGTCAGACACTGGTGTGTCAGGGCTTTAATATGTGTGTAGAAAAAACTTCACTGCTTTCTTCATGATATACCTCTGGGGAATGTATTTCCTTACCTAGAGAAATGGGGGTGTGGCAGTATGCTGATTGCAGACAGCAGACACACACCTGTCAGTTTCACCAACATACTCATGGTGGTCAGAACAAAATCAGGTGCTGCGCACGTGTCTTGAATCTGACGGTAATTTTGCGTGAGCACTTATTTCATGCAAAGTAATAATGTTTCTACCCACACCATAGTGAATGAGGCCCAATGTCCCTTCATATCTTTTCCTTATGACTGAAAGCGTACTTCAATCCCTAACATGTTCAACATTTGCTGGAAGAAAATGTGAGCTTTTCTATTAACAATATACGAGGTGAAATGCATTTTAAATACCATACCACCGCCGCAGCAATAAGTTAATTTATCAGTCTGCCCCACAAGCAGAAGACAAGGTTTAGGAATCTAATTTCTTAACGCTAGACTGAAACAAAGTAGAGCCTGTGGGGATGATAAAGTAAATGTGGTGTAGTCAATGTGAGCTCAGGGCTGAGTTAAGATTCGAGTCATGGAAGATGCATTGGCAAAAATGGAGAATCTCATTTCATTATCATAACTAAGACAATTTCTTTTCTCTCTTCTCTGCTTTCTTTCAGTGATTATTCATTTTAAGTTAGTTTCGCCACTTCATCCCTGCATGCCTGTTTCCCAAATTTTCTTCACTAAGACAATTTCTTTTCTCTTCTCTGCTTTCTTTCAGTGATTATTCATTTTACGTTAGTTTCGCCACTTCTTCCCTGCATGCCTGTTTCCCAAATTTTCTTCTGTTCTTTTTACTTTCCTCAAATCATCCTCTTTCAGTGATTTTCTGATCTTTTCTCACCATTTTGGTCTTCATCCTGTGCCCCTGCATGGGTTAGCAGGTCTGGTTTGTTGATAAGGCGGGAAGCGTAGAGGTGTTTGAGGCCCAGGAATAGGAGCAGGATGGAGGGGACAATCTGAGCGGCAACTCCTTCCAACACTGCTGGCCGGTTGGGCAGCTCCATCAGCACACTTAGGCCAATGATGCACATCTTACGGTCATGAAGCCTGGAGAGTGGATCAGAGAAAGGAAGAGGTAGACTGAGAGGGAGAGCAGTTGACAATATCCAAGTTCTAAAAATCATTTTAATCTACAAAACATTGCATGTTTGTCAAGATATTCCCAGGTGTTGAGAATTTGTGATTAGAAATATTAAAATGACTATTACAAAAAAAGAATTGTATACTGAATATTATGAAGCAGCAAACTAATGTTAGCTCAAGTGGGCAACAGTTTGGCAACCATACCAGGCATCTCATTGGGACAGGCTTTTATTTGTCTAAATGTGTAGTTACACCAGGCTAGTAAAAGGAACTGGGCATTTAATTGAAACTAGGCTTTTAACTGAAGTTTTACGTTAGTATATTTTAAGACACTTAGATTTTAATCTATGTTTCATTTTCGTTGACGAGACAAGACATGACGAAAATGTTAGTGTTGGGCAATCGGACATTGAAAGCCTAGAATGACTGTGCTTGTAGCTGTCTTCAAATGCCACATGAACGACACGTTAGTAAACTACAGTAACTAGTCGGCACCAGGATGTTTCGCAAGTCAGCAAAAACACTCACACAAAGCAGCATCAGTCATTGGTGCAAGTTTTGAGCTGTAATTCAGCACTAAATAATCAGCCGTGTGTGTCTGACTGTGGATGGTGGAGCTGCTGAATGGATTTGTGGAGTTTGTGTGTTGCTGTGGTGGCTGTTAACAGTTAGCTCCACTTGTTAGCCGCTAAACAGCAGCAGCAAGCAGCCACCGGCCGCCGGACTTCACATCTGTTGATTCCTGAAGGACTCCACTCAATCTGGACTTGAGACGGTTTATGGGTTGATACAGTTTGACAGGCAGGTAGGAGGCTCAGTTATCTGTGAGTGTAGCTGTGCTGTAAGTAAACAGTCTGAACTCAGATCCGTTTTCTCTGACAGAGATGAAAGTTTAGTTTAAATCACAAACTCTGTGAGAGGACACGAGTTTAAACCTCCAGACTAACATGTTGCAGATTAAGACAGAATTCAGGCTTTAATTATTTCCCTGCTTCTTAACAGTGAGATGGATAAGTCAGAGTTTACAATGAACCTGGGTACAAATTCTAGTTGTCTCAGATTAGTTATTTGTGGTGTCAAAGTTTTTGAGAGCATACATAACCTTAAACCTGTCCAAAAACTGCTGGAGAAATGACACTTCTTAGTGTGCAGAAATTATTTGTAGTTGTAGACAAAAACTGCCTAAATGAAATTTTTACACAACCCATCACCTTGATTCTAATTTCTGCTACATGAATTAGCCTAACTGGATTAGTTAAAGATGACTTTAATGACAACTTTTAATGACTAAAAGTTGACTTAAATGTCATGAATTTTTGTCATCTAAAATGTTTTGAATTGTAGTCGACTAAAACTTTTTAAATTCTTGTTGTCTAAAGCTTTTGTAATTTTCGTCATCTAAAACTTTTTGAATTTTCGTTGACTAAAACTTTTTGAATTTTCATTGACTAAAACTAGATTAAACATATGAAGGATAAAAATGACAAAAATGTGAATAAAACTAATAAGCATTTACGTGTCAAGACTAATTGCTAAAGTAGCTGTCAAAATTAACACTTGGTAAGCTAATATTTGTGACTTTCATTTCATCCTAAATCAGTCTACCTTAACTAGTTCAAAACATCATAAGCGTCCCTCTCACCCCAGGAAGAACTCTGTGTCGTTCATCCACTGGTTGATGAAGTGGGCGGTGATGGGCTGAGGGCTGTGTTGGAAGTGCATGTTGTCCAGAGTGTGGATGAGCAGGGCTGGGTTGTAGTACAGAGCAGCAATGGCCACCTGCAGGCACATAGTCCTCAGCTCACTGGACTTCACCCCCCGCATCAAACGCTCCAGAACTGCCTCCACAAACAAAGGGATGCACTGTATGGAGGAAGCACAAAGAAATGATGGTGCAGTTTCACTTTTTGTTGAGTTTCGGTCAATGTCTCATCTGAGAGTAATAATTTCTTGTTTTATCCCCATCTTAAGTTTGTCTTTAAATACTGTCAACTTGTTCGTGTTCGTGTTTGAGATCTGCTATGTCTCTGCTAATGCTAGCTAGTCCAGCTCTCAGTGCCTTAGTGTGGTAAAACTTGTCAATTTTTCTTCGCTGTGTTGTCCTTGGTTTCACTTTTGTTGTGCTCCCCTTCCATTGCAAGCTGCTTTTGAGCTTTATCTCTGATTGTTTCTCCAGCTTCCGTGTTCATTCTACTCACTCACCTCTTAGTTTTTTATAGCATTTATATATCAAGTTACATAGACTGAGTAGGTTTATTTAACTTGAGCTAGCTAGTAATTGAGCATCCATTTGGTCCACCATGAAAAAATAGTTGAACAAAATCAAAATATTTTTAGATTTTTTTAATTATTATTTCTGATGTGTGTCCAAACATCCACTTTTACATATTATATATTATAATATATAAATATGTAACAATAGTATTTAACTACAATTACCAGCCCGCGGTAGTATGCCTCCACGCACCAGTCAAGTTTCTCTTGTAGTCCATCCATGTGTATGAAAACATGGATGCTTCACACCCACTGTCACCCCGGCAGCACAGAAGATCTATACAGTCAGAAGTTTCATATTGGACACCCAAGACTAGTGTCACCAGTTCAGTGTCTGACCAAATATTTCCCCTCCTGTTCCTGAATTATGACTGAATAATGGCCAGAAAACTGTTTTATGCAGAACATTATGATGTCACAGTGAAGCTGACCTTTGACCTTTTGGATATAAATGTCATTACTTAATAATTTTATCCTACTAGACATTTGAGTGAAGTTTTGTCATAATTAGCATGTGAATTCTTGAGTTAAAGTCAAAAACATATTTTGTCAGGTCACACTGACCTTTGACCACAAAATTCTAATCACTTTATTCTTCAGTCCAAGTGGATGTTTGAGTCAAATTTAAAGAAATTCCCTTAAGGTGTTCTTGTGATGTTCTGTTCAGGAGAATGAGACAGATGCAAGGTCACAGTGACCCTGACCTTTACCACTGAAATCTAATCAGTCCATTGTTCAGTCCAAGTTAACATTTGTGCCAAAGCTAAAGAAATTCCCTTACGGTGTTCTTGAGACATCACATTCACAAAAATGAGACAGACAAGGTCACAGTTACCTTGACCTTTGACTTGGACTTGAGGATGAACTGATTAGATTTTGGTGGTCATAGCTCAACCTTTGTGCTCACTTTGAAGACATTCCCTCAAGGTTTTCTAGAGATAACACAGTGTTTCCCCTACGTTTATAACTTTGCGGGGAGGATAATAAATAAATAACAAATAAACGCTCGGGTTTGGTTCAAATTCAGCCCACTTGACATGCTGCTGTGTTGTGCTATGCCCTAGTGCTTCAAGTGCTGTTATGTACGTGACAACGCCTGAACGCAACACAGGCTGCGCTCCAACTGAGTGTGTGTGCTGTGCTGCACCGCTGTGCGTGCGCCGTGTTTCACTGTGCGTAACGGCAGCCCTTTGATGGTCATTTACACACTGTCCATAACAATAACTATGTCAGGTAACAAACTGCGTTGGGTTCTGACTGGGCTTGCTTATAATAGTCGGGTTCGGTCATGAAAATGCGGCCCGAGCTGCGCTCTAGTGTGCTCACCTGTGTGTGCACACGTGTCTGTTTGTGTGTGTGTGTGGGGCGGAACTCCGCTGTGTGCGATACAGAGAGCAGAGGAGAATTGTAAAGGAGCGACCATGTAGAGACAGAAATGACATGCTGTGGTGTAAATAAGATAAATAACATATGGCTATTTAATTTGTTTAATAAAACCACAAGATATAGACCTGTTCTGTAGGAAAGGTAACCCTTAATGACTCTGGCATTATATCTATCTATAAAGCAAGGAATCTCTGTCTGTCAGTCTGTGTGTCTGTGTGTCTGTCAGTCTGTGTGTCTGTGTGCCTGTGTGTCTGTGGCTCGCATATCTCTCTGACTGTTTGTCGGATCGACCTGAGCTTTCGGATATAGCTTGCGCATGGCACGATGTTGTGCATCCATCATTTTGAAGTTTTTTGGATTGATATTCACAACGTTATCATGAAAAGTTTAAATCCCATACACCTCCGTGTAACCAGTCAGCCTGTCGCGCTCTCTGACGCAGCTGTAGCCACGCCTCACGGAATACAAGATCAAATTACCTACCGCTATACCGCTCTGCGTCACCCAAAACTTTGCACACGCTTATCCCGGATGTCCACTGGATCCGTAAGTGGGCGATTCAGCCATGGCGCGCGTGCTGGACATAGCTGTCAAGTCTCCCGTTTTGGCTGGGAAACTACCGTATTATACCCCTCTTTCCCGCCGTCCTCCCGTATTAGTATTCTCCCGTAAATCTCCCGTATTATAATAAAAAAAACCAACATTCCTCTACCCCTCCAAACTGAACTGTCACTAGCCTCGCGAGAGCTACCACCTGCAGTAGCCTGGGTGGCAGTTGTCGCGAGGTTAGTGCCGACAGCGGGAACAAACCCGGAACAACAAAAGAGAGACATGGATGGATGTGACGAAGGAGAAGGCATTCCTGCCAAAAAACAAAGAAGTCCTGTAAATATCTCGAAAAATTGGACAGCGAATTTACTTTCCTAAAGAGGAGCAGGATGGGCACATTATGAACTGAAAATGTGTTTAAGCAATAAGCCCCGAGAAGCCGTGAGTTACAGTGATTTTACAACGGCTGAGGGGCGTTCAGTGCTCCTCCGCCGTTGTAAAATCACTGTAACTCACGGCTTCAAGGGGCTTATAGCTTTATAAAACGGTTACCCTACATATAGCCCATAAAATAAACACGCACGAAAAAGAATCAACAATTTATTGGTAATAATGCAACAATAAAACTGAGAACTATTCATTCTTCCACCAAGCAAGATCGAGTGGACAGAATGGTTGCCAAGCAACACAGACGCTGCGGTCTACCAGTGGGTTACACTGATTTTACAACGGCATGGAACGCGGCTCAGCCAATCACATTTAAGGATGGGAAGCACCCGTTTTATAAACCATAAATAAATGTGCTTCATATACCCTTTGTGTTTTCATTTAGGCTGTATTATAACGTAGGAATGTTCACAGCATTTCAATGTCAACAAAGGTAGGCCTATCAGATTCTGATCACCTAATTGTAGTTAGTAAGCGGTTGACAAGTTGTTTTTAGATATCTTGTACACCTGTCTTAAAATGTAAGGGATACTGGAGCTTGGTTGGGGTGGTGGGACGGCTCGCAGCGACGTTTGTTTTTCCTTTCGGGCGTGCAGGGTTACGTGCTTGCTAGCTACCATTTCAAGATTGTTCGCCTACGGAAAGCTAGGAAACCTAATGATGTTGCGTGGCTCTCCATATCTCAATGTACGTTCATGTCTTACCCAATGTACAGTTTCTCTATTAACACTATGTACGAGTATGTACACCTCTTTGTACATCCAACCATCGAACACAGCCTCATTTGGCCATACATGAAAAATCTACTTAAGCTTCCACTTTTCTATAGAAATACATACTTCCTACGGGCACTGCACTAGTAGAGAATAAAATAAAATACAATTAACTTCACCTTCAAGGGGGGCAGGGCAGCCCTCTAATATAATGGTAGGAGAAACACTGTAACGCGTTCTCGGGAATGGGACAGACAAGGTCACACTGACCTTGACCTTTGACCTATGACCACCAAAATCTAATCAGTACATCCTCAAGTCCAAGTCAACCTTTGTGCTAAATGTGAAGACATTCCCACAGGCATGAAAAGCATCCAGTTTAAAATAATTTCAAATGACTACATTTGGAACATGACGTGGTGTGAGTTACGGAGTAATTAAGTTTATCAAACAGAGCTTTGGGAGTGTGTCAAACAAAGAAGGGTGGGAATTCCTATGTTGAATACATAGATTTTTTTAAAAACATAATGTTAGTCACTTTTGTTATTGATTACAAAGAAATGAGTGCCTGTACTGTGTGCGGCTGCTTCTGACCTGGTCAATGCCTCTACCCCTGCACTGCAGGATGACGACCTCCAACAGTTTGGCAGCGTGACACTCTGCATCCTCACCTGCATCCACGGTCAGCACCTAAAACAGGGGAAAGGTCCGAGTAGTTGTCCAGTCAAGACTCAGCAGCAGTGATGAAAAAACAGGATCTTTGCTCACATTTTATGCAACACATTTTATGTAACTGCAAACAGCAGGTGAAGACATTTATAGCCTTACCTTTTTGCACATGCTGTAGATGACCTCTAAGTGCTTAGGGTTGGACAGGAGCATGTCTGTATCCACAGTAACATAGTTGTGCAAAAGAGGCATCATATCTGTAACACAAACAAAACAAAAAAAACAAATTACTTTCGTTGATGGTTATTGTATCAACATGCAAACAGTAAAATTTATTTACTGGGTAGACAGCACTGCTTAAAAAATGTTAGAGTACTACAATTCACTTTTTTGACTAGTAGATAGTTCTCTTTCAAATAACTGGTTTGATGCCTCACTATGGAATAAAACCCCTGCATATTCACAGAAGCAGTTATTCCATTACTCAAGCCCTGATTAACTGGCACTTGTGATACCTGCATCCACATCTGTGGCCTTTACATACAGTGGCATGCAAACATTTGGGCACCCCTGGTCCAAATTTTGTTTACTGTGAGTGGTTAAGTGAGTACAAGAAGAACTGATCTCCAAAAGGCATTCAGTTCAAGATGAAACATGCTGACTCCTGAAACCTGGGCTCCTCTAAATAGCTGCCTAGCACTCTGAAAACTAAAATAGTGAATGCCCACAAAGCAGGAGAGGGCTATGGGAAGATACCAATGTGTTTTCAGGTTCCTGTTTCCTCAGTTCATAATGTAATTAAGAAATGGCAGTTAAAAGGAATTATGGAGATCAAGTTGAGGCCTGGAAGACCAAGAAAGCTATCCTAGGATAGCTTGGAGAGGCTAATCAAACCCTGTTTGACTGCAAAAGACCTGCAGGAAGATTTATCAGACTCTGGAGTGGTGGTGCACTGTTCTACTGTACGACACCTGTACAAATATGACCTTCATGGAAGAGTCATCAGAAGAAAACCTTTCCTTTGTCCTCATCACAAAATTTAGCATCAGAACCTTGATGCTTTTTTGGACACAAGTCCTGTGGATTGATTAAGTTAAAATAGAACTTTTTTAGATGAAGTGAGCAATGGTATGTTTGGAGAATAAAGGGTGCAGAATTTCATTACAGAAGATGTGTTCAACTGCTAAACACAGGGGTGGATTGATCAGGCTTATCTGGCTTGGGGAACATTTCACAGGAAGAATGGATTCATCCTAAACACACCTCAGAGTCCACAATGGACTAACTCAAGTGGCGCAAGCTGAACGTTTTGCCATGGCCCTCACAGGCCCCCAAACTACACATCATTAAAATCTGTGGATAGACCTCAAAAGAGCAGTGCATGCAAGACGGCCGAAGAATCTCACAGAACTAGAAGCCTTTTGCAGGAATAATGGGTGAAAACTCCCCAAACAAGAATCAAAAGACTCTTAGCTGGTTACAAAAATCATTTAGAAGCCCTGATACTTGCCGCAGGGGGCGCTACTAAGTACTGACCATGCAGGATGCCCAAACATTTGCTTCAGGCCGTTTTCCTTTTTTTTAAATTTTGAAACTGTAAAAGATTTAAATTAAAACAAGTAGTTTTGCTTAAAATATTGAAGAAATGTTTCATCTTTACCTTCATGCCTTTTGGAAATCAGTTCATCTTCTACTTACTGAACTACTCACAGTAAACAAAATTTTAATCAGGGGTGCCCAAACTTTTGCATGTCACTATATTACTGGTGCAGCATTGTTTGTCATTAAAACATCTGTTCTTGCTTCAAGGGCCAGTCTTTCTTTCATTGTTTCCCTGGGCTAACAACAGTATAACTTAATTATGGTCTGACCACAAAGTAGACTACTTTTATTTTTTTAATTTAACACACATTTGCAAACATACAAACACTTATACTGTACAGTATGACACAATATAACCGTTATCAAAACAAAACAATATATGGGGGATTTATGTAAAAATATATTGAGATTTATGAATCACTTGGCATAGATAAGGAACACACAAAGAGGTGCAAGGACTTTAGAAATAAATGGAATCAATTCAATCAACAAGAAACAATATGTATCTCCACAAAATATTTTAAAATATTTAATAAACCAAATGAAGGAGGGCTTTCTGTTTCTCCATTCGCTACAATACATATACACTGCTCAAAAAATTAAGGGAACACTCAGTATAACACCAGGTCAGTTAAACTTCAGAAATATCAATCTGTCCAATTAGAAGGCACAAGTAATTGTTAATCAGTTTCACCTGCTTTGGTACAAATTAAAGTGACAGCAGGTGAAATGGAGAGGCAAAAGTATGACAACCCAAAGTTTTTGCATGTGGTGGCCACAGACAGTTGCTCTCTCCTTATCCTTCCTGACTGATTCTTCTCTAGTTTTGTGTTCTGCTAGTGTCCTTGTCACTACTGGCAGCATGAAGTGGTGCCTGCAGCCCAGTCAGGGTGCACAGGTAGTCCAGCTCCTCCAGGATGACACACCCATACCTGCGGTCGCAAGAGGATTTGGTGTGTCTCCCAGCACAGTCTCAAGAGCATGCAGGAGATACCAGGAGATCAGCCTATACAGATGGTGAACTGGACAGGGCTATAGAAGGGCATTAACCCAGCAGCAGGACCGGTATCTGCTCCTTTGTGAAAGGCGGAACAGGAGGAGCACTGAAAGAGCCCTACAAAATGACCTCCAGCAGGCTACTGATATGCATGTTTCTGACCAAACTGTCATTCACCACTGGTGCCCCACTTTCTTGGAAACAGGTTCACACTGAGCACTACAGGCATGAAAGAGTCTGGAGACTCCGTGGTGAATGTTATGCTGCCTGTAACATCATCCAGCTTGACTGGTTTGACGTTATCTTGACTGCTGTTAGGTACTGGGATGAAATCCTAAGAGCGATTGTCAGACCTTGCGCTGGTGCAGTGGGCCCTGGGTTCCTCCTGGTGCAGGACAATGCCTGGCCTCATGTGGCCAGAGTGTGTAGGCAGTTCCTGGATGATGAAGGCATTGATGCCATTGACTGGCCCTCTTCTTTCTCTGACCTAAATCCAACTGAGCACCTATGGGATTTTATGTATCAGTGCATCTGAAGCTGTGAAGTACCACCACAGACTCTCCAGGAGCTCACTGATGCCCTGATCCGGGTCTGGGAGCAGATCCCCCCGGACAACATCCACTGACTCCTCAGGAGCATGCCCAGACATATTTGGGGGGCATACGGGCACACAGGGCCATACACACTATTGAGTCACATAATGAGTTGTTGTGATAAAACTCACACAATTCGGATCAGTCTGCGATTTCAATTTTTTACTTTGATTTTCGGTGGAATTTTGAATCCAGCTCTCAGTAGGTTGATGATTTTGGTTTCTATTGACAGTTGTTATGTCATTTTGTTCTCAACAAAATACACAATGAACATCAGTACATTTTCAGCTTGAATAATTTGTTCATCAAAATCTGATGTGTAAATGAAGCATTCCCGTAATTTTTTTTTTGAGCAGTGTATTTATCCAAAAGAATGGTCACTTTTATCATGTCAGAAAAAGATGAGTTTAAATTATCCATATCAGTGGTAGTTCTAGCACATTTAGTGTTATATCCTAGCTAACAATAAAAACTAAGATAAAAATATGTGCTAATTTGCTTTTGGTAACATGTTGTACATGTGTTATAATAATCATATAAATCAACAAAAAATAAAAAAAGAATTACAATTTAACTTGTACAGAAGAATAAACAATTAAATAATACATGACATAGTAATATAATAATAAAATGTACAAATTAACTTGATGAATTGAAATGAATTAGGGATGCACTGATTTTGAAATTCGGGGCGATACTGATGCCAATGTTTAATATAACAATTTGGCCAATAGCCATTACCAGTGTCTTTATATTGGTCTTTGTTTCTTGTTGTTATTTATTCTTCTTTTGTGCCAGGGAAACACAGAAATCTACACTATAAATATTAAGTAACCAGTTTGAAGATCATTCAGTCCTTCATTACACTACCTTTGAATGAGCAAAAACTAAATGATACACATTTATGAAACAACCTTTAACATAACCTTCTTTCAAGTGAAAATCTTTGAAATAAGCAAAAAGCGTTTTTACTATATTATGACACATCTTAATTCCATCTCTAATATCTATTTTATAGTGCTGTGAAAACATCAACAAATTTCTCCTTCACACGGCTGGATTTATGCAAGTTTCTCACCAAAAGTGTCATTTTACAAGATTACACTGAACAAATCATGAGAACATTATAATTTACCTTCGCCCAGTACTCATTTTTACTGAATAGAGCTTAAATGCTTCACAATGTAAATCACTGCAACCTCCATGAGGTGTTGTGGCCACCAGCTGCTCAGAGGTAATGATAACTAGCTCTCCTCCTGCTATATTCAACACAAATTTGGTTTTTTATTTCATTTTCTCTCTCTCCACATACACTCCCCTCACGAGTGTGGTAGTAGTTGAGTGAGCACCAGAGAACTTTTGTCTTTTTGACATGATAATGATACAGCATGTTTCAGGGTTAACTTGACATTGGAAAGCTCGCCCATCTAATCCAAAGAGCAGCTTAATTTTATGTAGTTATTATCATAACTATACATATTGAGATACCAAGAAAGAGTATCTCCTGGATGACCGAAATGTAAATGAGTGAGTGTGTGCACATTCATGTAAGACATACCTGTGAAGTAGTTGAAGCAGTCGTGCTGGAAGACCTCATACAAGACGCCTAGAAGCTGCCACATCTGGGGGGAGATAGTCTGACAGGTGAGGCCGAATGCCAGTGACAAGATCTCCTCATAGAACTCTGCAGGGGACAGAAAAGGCTAATAGTAAATTTCAAGCATGCACACACATTCAAAACACACCCTGAATAACTTCACCTAGGGTAGGAGAAGTGTAATGATAGGTGTTTATACATGCGAGCCACTGTGTGCTGACTTTTGGTGAGGCTTCACACGACCATACACCGATAAAATCCTTCTCAAGAATGGTACCAAGTCTGTGGTGCAGGTCGCATGGAGAGTGTCAGCACCACTTCAAGCCGGCTTGAAAACAAAACAAACAAACAAAAAAAAAAACCTTGGACAAGATGACACAGCTGGGTGTCATTGAGCGGGTGAAGAGTCAAGAGAAGTCAATTTTATTCATATAGCCCAGTATCACAAATCACATCTTTGCAGCAGAGGACACAGTCTGGTCATCTGGTTTAAGAGTTGCTGCAGTTTGGTGTGAGTTTATGACAGCAAAAGAAAAACAAATGCAAAAGGATTAATTTCTTTTCATTAATTTAGAACGGACAGTGGTTTAAGTGTAAAAACAGACAAAATTCCCTTGCTAGGGGCCAAGAGCATTTTGCTCATTGGCAACGTTTGGTAGGCCTATACGATTTTCATTAAGAAAACAAAGAACACTTTCTACACTGTACAGACACTGAAAAACACTTCCTAAAAGGCAACAGGTCACAATAAGCATGACATTGAAAACACAGAATAAAAAGAATAATAAAACATAAAACTTGTGCATTAAAGGAATTTTCAAAATTAGTTTCACCTTGGCAATATGCAAATGTAAATGCCAAATGCCTCAGTAATTATTTTAACCCATTCTGCTTTTGCATTCAAAGACTTCTTGAGAGCAGCAGGTATAAGAAGTGATTGACAGATTTGTGTGAGGTCGACAAATGTGTGTTAGCATGTTAAATGTTTTTCCATAGACCATTTTACTGTTAGCTAGTTAGACTGTTAGTTTGACATTTTTTGGTGGGCAGGGCTTAGCTGGAGGCACAACAATTCTTCACAGACATTAGCTAGCACTAGCTAGCAAGTTCTGTTGGCTTGTTTTAGACAAGAGAGAAAGATGATCCTAGTGCTGCATTCAGAAATCATTCAGAGTGCTGGGGCGCACTCTAACACAAACTGGATTGTTCATAAATGTGGAGTGCTATTGGAATGTACCATTGGATTATCCAGAGCACCGCACTCTTGGAGTGGCAGAGCACACTTTAGGACAAAGCAACAGAGTACCAAGCGGAGAGTATGTGTGATCAACTTAACTGTTCATTAATTCTTATAGAAATAGAAAGCTCCGTTTCTTCAAACAACAGACAACATTTTAGTGTATAGCATCAGACTGAATTTACGCACGCACCATGTCAGGTCACTCACTCTTCAGGGCTGCAAATGTTACTTGAAAAAGTAAACACTGACCAGCGGGACCTCACTGGCCGACCCGTGTGCTCTCACTCAGTGGATGGATGATTTTACAGGACTGCTGAAGGTAGGATTGCTGGCTTTGTGGTTGATTACTATGCCAATCTTATAAATGTTGGGATTCACTGGACCACAGATGATTTGTCATTTGTGAAAATCTGAACTGGACATGTGAAGGCTTTTCCTCCTGAGATGGAGGGACCTCATGTTCTTTGTTCTTCAACAAAGACAGTTACCTGACACTCATCTCAGCAGGATGCCCACCTCACACCTCTTTGAGAGACAAGTCTCAAAACGTGATTGGTCAGTACTTTTGCAGTGTCATGCGACTCTGTGATATCACCAGGCACACAGTAGAAGTTCTTCTCCCTTCACTACAGTCTCTCTCTTGCTCTTGGGGCGGCCAAGTCGCTCACACCTCTTCCCTCCTGGGCCCTTGGACCAGCCCAGATGTGCTCTTCGTCCCGAACCATCAAAGGGGGGAACAATTGTTCTACAGACTTTTGCTCCTTTTCTCCTAAGACTCTCATGCCCTCACTCAAGGCAGGAGCATAACTGAAACCAGAGAGGTTAGAAGGGCAAACACAAGGTTTGCAACTAACCTCCCAGCAATAAAGAGAATCAAGTTGAGTTAGTACCCCAACGTCTAACTCTGCAAGGACCCAGAGCAACCAGCTTCCTCGGATCTGCACCTTTGGAACAAGGACACAACAAAGACTGCTTCTAGAGCCACAGCTCTTTCCAGCCTTCTTCACCGGCTAACAAGAACAGCACGCCTCAAATCAACTCTTCTTTCCATCCATTCAGGATTTGGTTATGTAACAACTCGGCATGGCTTTATCACAGCTGTACAGGCTAAGCAAGACTGTTTAACTTGTTGTATGTGATTTAATGCTGTTTATTGAGTAATTGTTGTGATTGTCTGCAATTAGGTTATTGATTAGTTGGTTTTACCAAAGCAAAGTTGTGTTTAGTTTGCTAATGCTGTTCACAGACAACGTCTTGCATGTAACTTAACATCTTCTGCACTAATCCAGACCCTTTGTAACACAAATCGCATTCACACAGACTCACTTACAATTAGGCTTTCAACAGAGCTACACCCAAACTGGCAGCTCAAAGTTCCCGCTTCTTTTCTTTTGTCTTTGTCCTGACCACACGGTCAGACAAACACCTCCCCTGATCTGAAGCCAGCTTTGATCTGGCCATCTTGTGGTTTTCTGTCGTCAGCCATTTTGTTTTGTAGGCCAAACGGCCCTTTGATTACCACACCGCCTTTGTCTCTCGCTCTCTCTTGCACACACACACACACACACACAGACACACATCTACACACGTATACACACACACATGCTTGTATATAGTTAGTTAGGATTTGTGTCTTTTGGTTTTGCTTTGCTTTACTTTACGAATAAATATAATTTTGGAATCTCACCTGTTGTCTGTTTAATGTTGTACAAGAGTGAATGAATAGCCAACCTCTGCCACGTCAAGAACTCCGAAATCCTTCAGGCTTTATTATGGTTATTATGGTTATGGTTATTAATTTAATTATTAATCAAATTCCCAAATTAATTAGTTAACTTTATGAGACTGATATCATTAACTGGCTATCATTTTTCCCTTTTGGGAATGATGCCCCATGAGGTGATTTACTGTTAATTAAGTCACATTATTTAACATAATTAATAATTATTACTCATAATTATTAATTATTTCTGATAGCCAATTTGATACTTAAATTGTAGATTCCCTACATTTATGGTGCTGCCATACAAAGCCTATAAGTGTGGATTCCCAACATTTTGGTTCCCCATTGCGAGGCGTAGTAACGTTGACATTCATTCATATTTGTGCAATATTAATATCAGCGTACATTTTTGGTTCACACCAAAAAATCTTTGATTCCATTCCTAGACTACCCAAAAGTCTTTCCATTCACACCACTAGTCTGCTACAACAGTAGACCTCCAGCTGTACTTACAAACAAGTACATTGTGGTGATTATTTATTCACAACGCTAAAGCAATTTGAGAGACATTGTGTGATTGATGACTGCTATCTTAAGCCCATAGTGTTACACTAGAGTTGCTATTGCTGCTAGCTTTTCAAGTTAAACTACCCTGTAGGAACTTGTAAAATTTTGGTTCAGCATTTGAATACCATGTATTCTGTGCAACCTAGAAGCTGTCAGAATTTGCAGTAAATTCTTGTTCCTATTCTCCTTTAATTAATCAGAGCGTGCCACCGGCCCTGTGAAACCTAGCAAGCTTACGTGAGATCTGGCTAGAACTGCCATGCATTTCAGCCTAAGAAAGAGAGCATAAGAGCCACAGTGTGCTACCAATCCTGTGAAGTTTATACCTCACTGTTACTGCCCAGAGTTACTATCGTAAA
Organism: Cephalopholis sonnerati; assembly: GCA_019142605.1. Lineage (NCBI taxonomy): Eukaryota > Metazoa > Chordata > Actinopteri > Perciformes > Serranidae > Cephalopholis > Cephalopholis sonnerati. The sequence goes on along the minus strand of JAGQAX010000022.1, from coordinate 33,705,113 downwards.
TTCCTGCCCTAATCTTTTGTGCCTTCTTGTGTTGTAGCCACCCCTCCTCCACAGGAAGCTACCCCCACAGTTAAGGCCAGCTTATTCTTTTGTTAGGCTAGTGTACTTCACAAGTTACACTTAGAGGTGTCTGCCAAGCAACATCAAAGCCAACCACCCATTTGATTTTTACAAAGACAACTTGTTTTAGTCTTACCCTCCTTTCCAGACCTAATAATGGAGAACCCATGTTTAGGACAGTTTATATCTTCCATTGCACAGATCCTAATCCCTGGCTATCCTGAACTGATCAAGCGATTGAGTCTTGCTGAATGCAATGAAGAAATAAACTCTCTGTTTAGTGACAAGTGTGATGCACAGACTGCATCCAATGGGTCATTGTTAAAGTGCTTGCTCTTGATTTTTCACAGGCAAACCAGCCTTGCCTTTCAGGACAAAGCAGCTTTAGAAAAGGAGGTAGAAAGTCTAAGCACAAAACACTTCTCTCCTCCATGAAGTACAGATGGCTAACAAGAAAGCCATGCGCTACTTAGATGACTTGCATTCAGCAGAGTAAGACCTCTGCTCACATAAGGAAGAACTGTTCAGGCTTAGATCAGAACACCTAGCCCCACAACAGTCTTATAGCCAGTGTGATTCCGGCTTTTCTAATTCACACACCTCCCTGGATGAGAGGTCAGTACCTCCTCCGCTCAGTAAGTGGAAATTTTTCCCACCTGAACCAGTGTCTTCGGGAATCAAGTCAGCTCCCCAACCTCCACCAACAGAAAGAGGTAACAGTGACCTGATTTCCCATGTCTCAGACACAGACATTGAGGAGACATGTAGTTTATCTTTTAAGATTTCCTGTCCCATGTCCCTCTCAGACACTGATTTTTGACACCCGTGCTCAGGGGAAAAGGGGGGTTGAAAGCTTATCAGCCCCTGCCTTTGAACCCCAGAGACCTGCAGTACGTGATTTACACCTCTTTAGGAATGCTAATTTAGTCTTGCCTTCACAAGAGAGAACATCAGACTGCTCCCGCATTGAAGTGCTTGAGTTTTTAGCTAAGGACATTGCACTGTTTGATGCAGACAACTGTGATTTGTGACTGTCTTTTTGACCTGCCACATGCAACCGAAAGTGAAAAGATTAAACTTTTGTGGAAGACCAGCTTTAAAGCTGTCCACAAGTTTATTCAGTGCCAGCCTCCCAGAGTCAGAAATGACTTCTCAAACCTCCATCAAACACTGACAGAAGTGTTTTATTCTCCTGCTGATGAGATTGATTGTATGGTTGCAGCCCTCCAAATTAAACATTTGCGTCTTGAGAATCCTAGAGATTATTACAAATGTTCGAGATATGCATACTTTCAGGGCAAGAATGTACCAGGCTCAGAAGAGAACCCAACCTGTAAGTGTGGATTCCTAACATAAAGGAGGACAACATTTGAACGCTTTCCTCCAGTTTGTTTTGCTATCGAAGCTAGAAGTTAGCTAATGCGCTATAAAGTTAGCGTTATAGAGAAATCCAATATTCCTCTTAATACCTCCCCAATTTCTAATTAGGTGGACATGATCATCCTAAATACACATAACATTACTCATCCCAGCAACAGTAAATACTTTTTCCCTAACCTGATATGAAGTGTGCGCTGCACATGTGAGCATTTTTGATGATTGCCTCCGTCCAGTCGTTTCGTCTTATCGCATTTAACAACAGTTGTCTATGTTTTTGTTGACAGGAGGTGGCGGCTGGTATGCAATAAAACTTAATTTTTGAGCAATGACTCCCTCTATTCTGGCTCCCAATAACACAACAGAATTACATTTTAAGACTCCTACGTAGCTTACAACCCTGTGGTGGTAAGTCTTGTTTTGCTTTTAGCAAATAAAATGACGTCATTGTGATGTCATCCCTAAAAGGGTCTATTCACATAACCTCCAATGGAAGAGCAACACCAACACACCGTTTTGCCTTGCACACAACCATTGCTGTTTAGCTGACTGGGAACCAGCAGTGGGGTCTTCTGTCCTCAGTGTTTCATTTGCTCTGGCACAGTGTGACACACTTGCACACCAATCAGCTTGCTGTGCTAACCTGAGTACAGGTTGAGAATGCCATACAGAACTCGGGCTTGTGAACTTTGTGTCCATGTTAGGTACATCAATCTAGATACCATGTATTTCATGTGCAGCCACGTGCACTAAACTGTAACAGTTTGGAATAAAGACATGAGCAGTTTCAACCCTACTTGGGGGGCTTTATAATCTGCACAGCATACAACACCATGTGTCCTTAGATTCTCTATTTGGATTACATTTACATCCATATTTGTGAAAACATGGATGCTTCACATACATCTTCCTCCCGACAGCACAGAGGAGCTATACAATCAGCACAGTTTTAGGATTAGTGTCATCATTTCAGTATCTAACCAAGTGTCTCCCCATTTGTTCCTGAGATATGACATTGAATAATGGCCAGAAAAGTGTTTTATTGAGAACATTATGATGTCACTGTGAAGTTGACCTTTGACCTTATGGATATAAAAATATAATCACTTCATCATTTTATAGTATTAGACATCTGTGTGAAGTTTTGTCATAATTAGTAGGGATGCACGATATATATTGGGCTAATAAGTTATCGGCCGACAATGTGACATTTTCATAATTATGCATTTTTCTGATTATTTAAAAATTCCGTCCATCCATCCATTTTCATCCGCTTATCCGGGGCCAGGTCGCGGTGGCAGCAGGCCAAGCAAAGCACCCCAGACATCCCTCTCCCCAGCAACGCTTTCCAGCTCCTCCCGGGGGACCCCAAGGCATTCCCAGGCCAGATGAGATACGTAATCCCTCCAGCATGTTCTGGGTCTACCCCGGGGCCTCCTACCAGTGGGACGTGCCTGTAACACCTCCAGTGGGAGGCGCCCAGGAAGCATCCTGATCAGATGCCTGAACCACCTCAACTGACCGCTTTTGATGCAAAGGAGCAGCGGCTCTACTCCGAGCTCCCTCCGGATGTCCGAGCTCCTCACCCTATCTCTAAGGCTGAGCCCAGCCACCCACGGAGAAAACTCATTTCGGCCGCTTATATCCGCAATCTCATTCTTTCAGTCACTACCCAGAGCTTGTGACCATAGGTGAGGGTTGGGAAGTAGATGGACCAGTAAATCGAAAGCTTCGCCTTCCGGCTCAGCTCCTTCTTCACCACAACGGCCCGGCGCAGCGCCTGCATCACTGCAGAAGCCGCCCCAAACCGCCGATCCTTCTCACGCTCCATTCCACCCCCACTTGTGAACAAGACCCCGAGATACTTGAACTCCCTCGCTTAAGGCAGTAACTCTCCCCCAACCTGGAGAGGGCAATCCACGTGTTTCTGGCAGAGAACCATGGCGTCAGATTTGGAGGTGCTGACTCTCATCCCGACTGCCTCATACTCGGCTGCAAACCGCTCCAGTGCGTGCTGGAGGTCACAGTGTGATGAAGCCAACAGAACCACATCATACAATTCTGAGGTCACCAAACCTGCTTGTTTGTCTGAGTTGACTGTCAATGTGTGAGGTGCATTAAGTGCACATCGCTATTCTACTTGGTAGCTTTGGGCTAGACTGTCGTGGGATAGTGAGACGGGGCCTGGGTGTGTTTATAAAAATGCAGTGTGACGATATAACCATTTCATACACCAGACGTAACGCAGACCTGTCGATGTGCATTCAACCCATTCATATGAGTCAGCTGTCACTGTTTCTATCTGTTAGTAGAGACTCCACTCTGCAGTGTAGTTTATACACTTTACTGATACACCAGAGAATTACACAGTAACACTGGGCTTCATAATGTTCCTCTCTCTTACCATTAACTATAAATTTAATACTGATTAAAAGTAATTTTACTTTCACATCCTTGTATTTATTATGTTGATCTGTAGTGTAGGGTTATATGGGGGCAGGGACTTGAGTGTAGAACATCTGACAATACCCCAGAAAATCTTCCTCTTTTTCACAGCCCAATGTTGGCAGGTACGAAGAGTCAGAGCTCTTTTTTGTTTTTGTTGTGTTAGCAATAGTGATGTAAGTTTGATTTGACTGAGTCATGGCTATGGAATATTAAATCATCCATATTTTCTCACTGGCCTTTCTTACCCTCAGGTGTACACAAATTACAGGTTATACACTTATTTTTTAAAATGTAGAAATGTGAAATTATTGGTTATCGTGTCTGTTATCGGCCACGAGAAGCAGGTAATTATCGGTATGGGTTGAAAAAATTCATAATCATCCTAATATTTAGCATATGAGTTCTGGAGTTATGGCGAAAAACATTCTGTGAGGTCACACTGACCTTGACCTTTGACTTTTGACCACAAAATTCTAATCACTTTATTTCAACTGGACGTTTGTCTCAAATTTGAAGAAATGCCCTTAAGGTGTTCTTGAGATATTGCATTCACGAGAATGAGACAGATGCAAGGTTAAACTGACATTGACCTTTGACCACCAAAAACTACTCTGTTCATCGTTATTCCAAGTGGACATTTGTGTCAAATTTAAAGAAATTCCCTTAGGGTGTTGTTGAGATATCATGTTTACAAGAACGAGATGGATGCAAGGTCACAGCAACTTTGACCACCAAAATCCAATCAGTTCAAGTCCAAGTCAACCTTTTGCCAAATTTGAAGAAATTCCTTCCAAGCATTCTTGAGATATTGTGTTCATAAGGATGGGAATGATGGACGATCGGACAGATGGACAACCCATTAACATAACAAAAAAAAGAGTCAAAAAAGGACTAATTTGCAATGCACCAGTTAAAGGAGCTGAAGGGATCACATTTAACTGGAGTTTTACAACGTCATGTGACAAATAAATGATTGTGATAACCAACACTTCCACATTTTAAGGAGGATCTGAGAGTGGCAAAATGCAAAAACAGCAGGAATCTGATTGACAGTATGTGTATGTAGATGTGTAACTGAGTGTGTTCATGGAAAAACACTGGACCGCCCGTGCACACACCTGCCATACCTATGATGGGCTTCTGCAAGACCAGACCGATCACCTGCAAACAGATCCCCTCCAACTGTTGAGTGATCTGTGAGGTAGAATGACGAAAATAGTATCAAATATCACATACCAAACTGTGACAGCATGTTCAACTGTTTTATGTGATGGCTGTGCTCGTTTGTGAATGTGACCTCCTTGTGGTCCTCCATGACAGTGAGGATGGTGTCGATGGTGCTGAGAATGCCCAGGGCCATGACGGTCTTGTCCTCGTTCTCCTCGTACTCCTCACTCTGAAGGACCCTGGTGAAAATTTCTGCCTGCCAAACACACATGCACAGCGATTATGACAACTTTTTAAAGCTATACTCTGCAGGACTGTTGGTTACTGTTTGTGTACATGCTTGCTAGCAAAAGTGAAATTAAAATCAACCCCAAACCCAGATTCCCTGTTGTTTGGTGTTTTAGCCTTGCTATATTTACATTTTTTTAGTGCTGTGTTTCTTGGATGGGTGCTGATTACAATCTGGCATGTGATCACTACCTTTTTAAAAAGCCAGACCTTACATGAGTGCTGTGGCAGTACAAGCCAATACATTTCCTGAGTGTTAAAAAAATGTCAGAGCTTATGATTTAATAGCTGAAGACGACCTCAGGAGACTTTGATGGATCACACACAGTATTTAATGATGACCTGATCGAGGATAATCACAGTTGAACATACAGAGTGTTACAGAGTGTATGCCGTCCAGAGATTCTGAGGGTGTCTTTGCCCAGTCCTTGCATTTAACCCACACAGTATTCCCTTGCAAGTCACTCCATGTTCTCAAATAAGGTTATTCTGTAGCAATCTGTGGCCATGTGAAGTGTCTATTGGTAACAGACTTTAAACAACAAGCATGCTCACCTGGCTCACTCTAAATCAACTCAAATGACTCTTACAAAAAGCACATATCTAACAAGAGACTCTGGTCTGTTGAGCTTGGGGCATAGGGCAATCTTCCTTACCCTTAACCTTGGGAGCTATGGCAATAGAGCCAGCTAAGCACCCTTAGGACTGTACACATGCCCCTTCTTTAACCACCTGGAAAACGTGAGGTCAGGCGCTGGGCTCTACTCTTGTGCCTTTTCTGTGCCAGCTTTCAAGAGTGTGGCGGCAGGTTGCATCTGAGGTTGCTATGCAAACTTAACAAGCACCATATAGAAGCCTATTTACCTGAAATCCTGAATGCAGAGCTGATCTTCTAGGTGCTGTGTCTGGCTTTGTCATACATAAAATTATAAGAAATGTGTGTGTTGGGTTCCTACCAAGTTCTGCGTCATGTCAACAGCAATAACAGCCACCTCCTGGTTGTACTCGCAGATCATCTTCTGAATGACGTTGGTCAGGTCATCATTTTCTGTTTCTTTCACCACATGCAGCAGCTCCTGCATGACTGGCCGGATGTAGGGCCTGATGTACAGCTTGGCTACACCCATGCAAACAAACACAGAGCATGTGTATAAAATCCTCCATTACCACTATTTCAATAAGCTCATCATTTTATGTCATATATATCTATAAATTACATGTACTGGCACCTGGGGTAGGGGCACCTGGCTTATAAAAATGAAGTTATATACAGTAACATGCTTTGTTTACTTATATATTTATTCTAATACCTGTACAGTGATGCAGACGAGGACATCATTTTGTTTATACATTGCAAGGGACACATTTATAGTAGGGGTAGTGGGGTTCCTCCCCCCAAAAAATATTGAGCCTCAAACACTTCATTTCCTGCATTCTGGTAAATTTTCTAGCATTAGTTAATGGTGGAAATATATTTATTTATGTAAAGGAAAACTAAATGTCAGGTGACAAATCAAAATAAAAATATAATAGAACGTAATGCAGTAAGACTCTTAGGCATTGCATTCTGTATTGCTTTCAAATCTGTATTCTCCTGTAGATCAACTTGTCTTACTTCATGTTGTCTGCTGAGTCAACACGTGATTTACTGTGTATGAATGAGAGAGTGTGTTCTGCAGTGAGGTTTAAATGGTTCTGGGGGTACAGAATAGAAGCTACTCAGACACACCAACACACTGAGGATGATTTCTGCAAAATATTAAATCAGACAAAGAAAAATCTCACAAGAAGTTTGTTGGCTTGTGTAACACCTGTCTGATTGTTTCCTGCCCTTTTAGACTTTGCTGTCTTGATGCTGGCATTCTGTATATTGTAGTTTCTCCTTGCTATAGCCTTTATGCGAAAGTCCAGCTCTTTACTTAACACACAGACATGACATTGGTATCATGTCTTGTCATCGTACTTTAGAAAGCAAAAAGTACAAGTGTGTTTCTCAAAATTACTATTCCTTTAAGTGTGTATGCATTCATAGTAACATTTGCAGTTTTTGCATTAACTCTCGTGTTCATCCAGTAGTTTGAATCCTTCTTTTGAAGTCCTTTCAGGAGTTTTTTCCATTCAGAATCTTATAGCAGTATCAGTATCAGTTAAAGGATTAAAGTATTGGCTTCAAAACACTGTAAAATAACATCCATATTCCTCCACAGACCTTGTTCCTGGTTGCTGACCAGTGTCTGCAGAGCTATGGCAGCTTCCACCTTGACAGGCATCTCTTTGTCCTCAATCAGATCCTGTTTGACCAATTCAACGGCATTCCTCAGCACTAGCTCATCATGGAAATGCAGTGGGCTGAAGCAGTGTAGCACCCAGCAAGACTGCCAAAACACAGCAAAAAAAAAAAGCACAGATGAATAAAACACCTAGACAGGGTTCATCTCAGGTCATTCAACAGTGTTTTTGCAATCTCTGAAACTACCACTATGAATGGAGCTGTGGCCAGTGATGCCCCACCACGTGTGTTATGTGAATACAATACATATGAAGTGCGAAAGAGACTGTTTACTTCCTGCCAGCTCTTAAGAGAACTATAAAAGCAGGAAAGGTCGTGAGGTCAGTGACAGCATTCAAATTTCGCATTGTAGCCAAACTTTGGTGCAGCTTCTGTTGATGCTTATGGGCGGGTGCAACAATTCACCTTGAGGGAAAAATCCTTCCACAGGATTAAAAAAAAAACATAACGTGATGTTGACTGACCTTTTTTAATCTAAATATACACATTCATTTTCATTGTTGGTCTCCACACAGATCATGGTTCTGTCCATCATTACAGGAGAAGAATGAAATTGGCATCTCATCGTTTATGACCTGTAATAATGGGAATTATCGTTAATGTGCTACTGAAAATTAACATCGCAGTTGTGATAATATCTGAACGAATGAACAGCGGCTGACCTCTGTTCTTGTGTCCAGTTGTTCTTATTGTTGAGGATAGGAATGCTAGATAGGCTCTTTGTTTTAGCCTACTCATGTGAGAGAATGTTGCCACCTGCTGATGTGGTTAGTAACCGCACCTCACATAGTTGTTTTTACAGATCCTGCTGCAGTAGGAATCCGACAGAATATGCAAATACACAGGAGGGAAGTCAAAAATGTCACATGACCCACGAACTGACAGGCAGCAATCCACAACTGAGCAAAACCAGTCTCACATGTAAAAATGGATCCATAAATGCGTAAATATGACTTCATATGTATTTGCTATGGTGAAACTGTTTAAATTAGTAAAACCTGCAACATTTTATGTGAAATTAAAGTATTTGTTTACAGAGTAAGTTATCTTACTGTCTGTATCTGTATTTTTGTGGATATGACTTTACACAACAAAAATGTAAAAAGACATGTTTGTGGACACATTTGTAGATTGTCTTGTGTGGGTTACAAATAAATAAATTTCATAAAACTTCCATATAATCCCCCAGGTCCACTTTGTTTGAAACCAATGCAACAGCATCCAGTCAAGTTGCCTGAGTAAACCATGAAGAACTAACATTACGTTACTCAGAGACAGTTTGATGGGGGGGGGGGGTTGCGTTCACCCTACCCCTGCATCCATCCCCCCTTCCAAAGTGTCACCTGCTGCTGCTGCTCCTGTTCCACTGTCACCTGGAAGTAGCCCCTCCCCCACTACTGCAGCTACAGCTACAACATGTACTACCCACAGCCCACTACCGCTGTCCTTTACAGAAGACAAGGTGAGGGCAGAGCTCAGGAGACAGCGTACAGGGAAAGCTGCAGGCCTGAATGGAGTGTGTCCAAGGCTCCTGAAAGACTGTGCAGCTCAGCTGGTGGAGCCCCTTCATTGGCTCTTTAACAGGAGTCTTTGAACAGGCAAATCCTGGTGCAGTGGAAAACATCTTGTCTCGTACCGGTGCCCAAAGTGGGGCGCCCAGCCGAGTTAAATGACTACCAACTGGTGGCCTTAACATCACACATTAAAAAGGCCCTGGAGCACCTGGTCCTCTGTTTCCTGAAGTCAGAGGTCACTGATGCTGTGGACCCCCATGGTATGCCTATCAGGAGCACATGGGAGTGGAAAGATGCGGTTCTTTACGTGCTGCATCAGGCCTACACCTACTTGGACGAGCCAGGATGTTGTGTGAGGATCCTTTTCCTTGACTTCTCAAGTGCATTTAATATTATCCAGTCCCCCATACTGAGAGAGCGGTTGGAGGGGATGGGGGCAGAGCACTTCCTGACCTCCTGGATAACAGACTACCTGACAGAGTGGCCTCAGTATGTCAGGCTTGGAAGCTGTGTCTCTGGGATGGTCAGGAGCAGCACTGGTGCTCCACAGGGAACTGTTTTAGCACCACTCCTCTTCACACTCTACACAGTGGACTTTAAATACAACTCAGAGTCCTGCCACATACAAAAATACTCTGACGATACAGCTATTGTGGCTTGTATCAGGAGTGATCAGGAAAGGGAGTACAGAGACCTTGTGGATGCCTTCAGGGACTGGTGCAGAAAGTGCTGTCTCCATCTGAACACAGCCAAAACCAAGGAGATGGTGGTGGATTTTAGAAGGGAGAGGTCACCCCATCAACCAGTCTCCATACAGGGGGAGGACACTGAGGTGGTGCACACCTACAAATATCTAGCGGTCCTCCTGGATGATAAACTGGACTGGTCCTCTAATACCGATGCCGTCTACAGGAAGAGGCAGAGCCGCCTGTTCTTCCTGTGGACACTGAGGTCCTTTGATATGTGTGTGGAGATGTTGACCATGTTCTATCACACAGTGGTGGCCAGTGCTTCTCTACACTGCAGTGTGTTGGGGAAGCAGCTTGACAGACAAAAACACCACGCATTTGGAAAAGCTGGTTAAAAAAGCTGGCTCAGTGCTCGGCAGGAGACTGGACCCACTAAGAACTGTGGTGGAGAGGGGCACATGGAACAAGCTGAAAGCTATTACGGACAACAGCAGACGCCTTCTCCACAGCCTCCTGGAGCGACAGAGGAGCTCATCTCACTGCGTTACAGAACAGAGCGTTTCAGGAGATCCCTCATGCCCACAACAATAGCACTGTTTAACACCACCTGAATCCATTCACACACACATTTACATACATTACATTAGCCACAGCTGGACTGGACTGTGTAATGGGCAATTATATTTCAATTCAATCTCAATTTGTGCACTTATTTTAATGTATTTTATTTTGTTATTTTTGTCTTTGATGAGCTGCTGGACAGCTGAATTTCCCTTTGGGTTCAATAAAGTTCTCTCTAGAATAGAACAGTATAGAATAGAATATATTCATTCTATTACATTACGTTATTCATTCTATTCTATTCTACTGTATTCAGTTGTACAAGAATGATACCAAAGATAATTTTGTGCACAAAAACTTTGCAGTGGTCACCAAAAAACAAATTGCGACACAACAACACAAATGACACAAATTTAATATATCATTATTCCTTTGTTAGAATGATCGCTACATAACTTTATTAAGATTCAAAACTAAAAGTTTAGTATTTGGGTCTCGTCAGTCTTGACTTGGGAAAATGTGTCAGTAGGGAAATTGCTGTCAGCATTAAAAGGATTCAATATCTAATATAAGAAAAATAACTACAGTATACACAGTTACACTGACAGCACCGGCATAAAATCCATAATCAGTCAGTTTGTGTTTACACAGACACTATCTGGCTAAAGCATTTTCCAGAGCACTGGTATATCTGTTATGGGTGGGGGAAGAAATAGCTACAGCACAGTATCGCAATATTTTTGTGTGGCAATATCGTATCATATGGATGCCAAGTATCGATTTTTTTATTATATAATTTTTAATATTACAAATCTAAATTAAACTTTTGATAGCCTACTAGAATAACATAATCTTTCTTTATGTATCCATGGTGCTGCATTAAAAATGGCTGAGGTGTGATGAACAGATTGAAAACTTTATCTTATAAGATAAAACTGTTGTTGACAAAGTTTCCCTTTGGGGACATAATTTACAGTTGCAAAATGGTAAAAAGCACAATATATTGCAAGACATTTTATTGCAATTCTCAGCATATCGCAATACCTTTAAAATCACAAAAATACTGTATCATGACTTCAGTATCGTGATAATATCGTATCATGGGGCCTCTAGTGATTCCCACCCTAATATCTGTCTGTCTGGGTTATTATCTAAAACTGAATTAAGTGGAAAAAAAAAGATTAGCCCAGTAAAAGAGGGATGGGAGGGTTCACTCACCCTGGCTCGCAGGTAACCAACAGGAGAGTTAAGCAGAGGGAAGACATAGTTTTGCAGCATCAGCTCCATCTGCTCCCTGTACATCCGCTTCTATTGGGTGAGACATGCACACAAACAGCACAGACCAGAGAGGATTAAAACACCTTGTGGCAGCAAGAGGATTTAAATAACTTAAGGCTCCATCCGAAGCAGAGGTGCGTCTGTTTATTAAAGTACCTTCAGTAAGAGCTCGGCCAGAGCTCCAATGCAGTGTAGTGCACCGTCCTTCTTTCGAGGGTCAGCAGAGGGGTCCATCAGTATCTGGTGGCAAAACTCCATCATCTGAGGCAGAACCTGGAAGCCAGAAGGTTACATGTCAAAAGGCTGATGCAGAAATTGATGAGGAGTTTGCCGATTCTCTGTGGCTATGAGAAATGCAGCGGTAGCTCTGGTGATAAATGAAGTGTTCTCATCTCATGGTCCATTATTCTCATGCCTCATTATGGTCAAAGTAACATGGTTTTAGGAACAAACCCCATGTAATTCTAAAATAAGATTTTAAATTGTCGAATTAGCTCTGCCAACAACAACTAAATATAAACTAATTACAGCACTTTGAAGTGTACCTGTACAGTGTAACTGAATGATGAGCCTAATATCACTTTTTTGTATATCTATCTATCTATCTATCTATCTATCTATACACACACACACACGCACACACACACACACACACACACACACACACACACACACACACACACACACACACACACACACTCACTGGCCACTTCATTAGATACACCTATTCAACTGCTTGTTAACGCAAATAGGTAATCAGCCAATCACATGGCAGCAATTCAATGCATTTATGCATACAGACATGGTCAAGACAACCTGCTGAAGTTCAAATCGTGTATCAGAATGAGGAAGAAAGGTGATTTAAGTGACTCTGAATGTGGAATGGTTGTTGATGCCAGACATGCTGGTCTGAATGTTTCAGAAACTGCTGATCTACTGGGATTTTGACGCACAATCATCTCTAGGTTTACAGAGGATGGTCTGAAAAAGAGAAAATAGCTTTTTTCTCCACAGTAAAGTGATGAAAAATAGTATTTCTATTACATCATTTGACAGAATGCAGGCTATTCAGTTAGAGGGCGCCACCTCAAAGGTACTGCAAGTCTTCAATGGGGTACAACAGGGGTCGATTCTGGGCTGTTTTGTTTACGATGTACATAATTATTTATTTAATAATTTCTATGCTTATTATTTATTGCTTTGCACCCAGCCCTCCTAAGGCTTCTGGGGTAAATGGATGGAGTCACAGGCCCCCTTTACACCTTGCATTAACATGCGTTTTTTGCAATCGGATAGCAATCTGATCTGCTCTCGATTTGGTCTGACAAAAGTGTCCATACAATAACGCAGCTCCATGGGTGGCTAATATCTTGTTGTTGTTGTTATTGTGGTGCACATGATATGACGTTGTAGTATGCCGCTAGGATTTGACGTCAGTGGGACGGAGCGTTATCAGATAGCAAACGGATCTGGATGTGGACACCAGAGACGCATATTAATACCAGGTATAAATCAGTGGCGGCTGCTGGTCTTTCAAAGAGACCAGTGTGTCGGCTTACATCATAAAATTTGTCAATTTATTTATAACTAAATTCTGCCCTCCGTTCCTTTTCAAGAAAATGGTCTGTGACCCTATTGTACCAAGTAGGCGTCTTTTCCAGGGACTTGACTGATTGAACGATCTAACGAAACAATAGTAAACTCGAACAAGGAAATGTTGAAATTATGTTAAACTGAAACAAGGAAATACTATGAGTGTGTTTTATTTACAGTGTAAGAAATTAAGTAATTTCGCCAAGCAAATACCAACAAATGGGTTGCAGTTTGTCTTTCTACTTCACTTGCAAAATCCGCGATGGGACTGAGCTGAGCTGTCAAGTGACGGTGTATATCTCAAAATAGCTGTCAATCAAAACGGGACTCAGCCTTTCGACTGATCCTCCAATCATCATGCGGAAGCTCAGCGTCCAGCCCAGCCGAGGCCCGCCCACAGCTCCATTCACCCCCAGAAACGCTGAGCGTCCGGGAGTGGGACAAAATCGTGGCATTTATCCAATGACCGTCGAGTTTCAAGGCAATGAAAAAAACCATGCAGTCCCATTGAAGTGCATGGACACTCAGCTTCTACGGGCAAATGCATTGACCATAGACTGTATAGGAAAATGGCGCTACGGGAATGTATGAGAAGTTAACAACATCGAGTCAGTCGATTTGTGATAAGTAGCTGATTCTGAACGAACTCGTCTTCGAAATGAACGTGTTCTAACGCATTTGTAGTCAATGAAATGTTAACACAACCGAACACATTTGACCATTCAATTTTTGACATTTTAGGGGAAGCTGAGCTTCCCTTGCAGTCTTAGAGAAATCGCCTCTAGTATAAATGTATATGGTCAAGCGCTATCCAATTGCAATGCGATCGCAAAAAACGCATGCTAATGCAAGGTGTAAAGGGGGCCACATTCACCCATTCACACAGACATTCATACACTGGTGGCCAAGCTGCGACCTGCTACTCACTCACACACCGATGGAAGCATCATCGGGAGCAATTTGAGGTTCAGTATCTTGCCCAGGGATACTTCGACATGCGGACTGGAGGAGCTGGGGATTGAACCGCTGATCTTATGATTGGTGGATAACCCTGCTCTACCTCAGAGCCACAGCCCCGCCCACAAAAAAAAATGTCATACTGTTTACTAACAATAAAAGGGTCTATCAAGTCTCATAAAACTGATATACTCAGGCAAAAAGCTGGCATCTTGCGTAGTGCCATAGTTGAGTAAAGTTACTGAGTTCCCCTGGACTGACGCTAAAATGCTCCGCCTCACCTCCTTCCTCTTGCGGGCAGCTTTACACAGGACACTCTGGGCAGCAGTGGCGGGGAGGGTGTGGTCATCATAAAGATCTGAAACAGAGACAAAAACACACTGACTCACACAAAGAATGGGATAAAACAACATGTTCACAAACATGGTGGGCATTATTCCTCCATCACTAGTGCAGTAGCAGAGAAGCAGCCGAAAGGTCCAAACTAAAACGTGTGGTTCATTACCAAAAACCCTCTCACTTTCTGTGAACTGTACTGTGCTCTAATAATTTAATGTGCATGACTGTCAAACAACTGCATAATGTTACCAAGACATACCTGCTACCAATGACATTTGGTATCAGGTATGGTGTGGTATCTGTTAGCCAACTAAGCTTAGTGATTTCCACTGTCACATGTAGGTCTGAGTAATCAAGACTGGTAAGAACACACCGGAGTACTCACTGAACTTCATGCGGATGTACTCATAAGGGTCTTCCTGCCAGAGCTTTTCATCCTCATCTTTGTAACACATGAGAGGGAATATGACCTCCTGGCATATGGTCTGTAAGAGATGATGGTTTTCATAAGGTCAAGGTGAAAATTATAGTGGCCTCAAACAACAATCCATAATAATAATAAGAAGAGAAATGTAGTGATAGTGGAAACATTGCATCCTTCTGAGGTCCACCTTTTATAAACTATGGACAGAGAGATTTGGGGTGCAGTTGTGGTTTATTGGTTAGCACTAAGAGCGATTCAAGAAGATCCGCAGGAACAGAAATCAGGGTCAAGGGCATTGTGTGCGGGAAAACAGGCAGGGGCGGGGTCCTGGACGTGCTGATCTGTGGCATCGCAGACTTGCCAAACATGCTTGTATTCCAGCTTATTGAGTATTAAAAATAATCATAAGTTAAATCAGCAAGCAGCATTGAATGGGTACTAGCAGGACACCAGTTGAAATAGCTGTGTGTTTCAGTGAAAGTTGCAAACTGCACACAGGAGTTAATGCTATTTCCTGAGTATAGTGAAGGCACTACAATTGACCTCTTACAAATTTTGTTCCATGTGTCCACTATGTATTTTATATCAGTTGTAGACTGAAACAGGTAAATATCATGTAAATAAAATGCTGATTGTCACACAAGGCTTACTTCCTGTTGCCAGTATGTGGTGCAATGACAATGACACCTCATTGGCATGTTGATGTCTTTGGGCCCGGAGTCTTATCAAACATGTTAAATTTGGGGCAGAGTGGACAATGTACACTAAAGTAACAACTTCCTGTTTCGTGGCAAATAACAGGACAACAAGGAAATGGCTGTAATAAAAAGTTTTGTGAGTTTTTGAGCACCTTTAGCCCCTTCAAAATGCAATGCGAATAATAATGTTAATTATAATAGCTGCCTCAGTTTCAGGAGGGTCCTTGCATCATTTGGTGCTTGTCCGTCAAAAGTTGAAAACTGTGAAGGATCAAAACTTTTGACAGTTTCCGACCCTGCATTAAAAACACCTAGCAAGTTATATGATTATCAGACAGATGTTAATTCATTTATGCCCAACTCTGTGCTGGGCCATGCTGCAACACCATTTCCCCCATTGGTCAGTTGCAGAAACATTTTGTGGACATGCTGCATTAGCTTAACTAACAAGGCACACCTGCGTAGTAATGCTGCTGTTTATTCAGCATCTTGATATGCCACACCTGTCAGGTGGATGGATTATCTTGGAAAAGGAGAGTGCTCACCAACACGGATTTTAACATTCAGTACAAAAAAAGTCTCAAATCTTTTACTTAAACCTATGGAAAATTGGAGCAAAGTATAATTACCGAGCAAAACTGCAAATGTCATACCCATCTACACATATATATTCCTCCATGACTGTCCTACCTGCATATGTGGCTTCATCTGTTTCCAGGTTAGTGAGTGTGACAGGCCCTGGTTGAGGTAGTTGAGGCACTGCTGCAGGACACGAGGAGTAACATACTGCTTCTGTCTGTACTGGTCCACCACCTTCAGCAGGACCTGGACAGACATCACATCATAACAGACAACAGGGAAACCAAACTCGTCAGAGCCTGACCAACAAATACACAGGAACATTTCAACCACAAGTCCACAACCTATGACATGACCAAATTTACATTTAGAGAGACAACGCAAAATTCATGTTGAGTGGTCCCTGTGCTGCTGGACCACAGCACAGGTGTGATAACCAGCTAGCAAGATGGAGACCACAGCACCAACCTGAATCAGAAACAAAGTGTGACTTGATTGCAAGAAGAAACAGAGCTGCATGTGCATTCTGCTGTAGAAGTGTAAAGCAGCATATTGAAACGTCATCCTTTAAAAGATCAGTCTGATACATCTTAATCATATGAGAGGGCAGTGTTAAAATATGCTGAGCAGAACACAACACTTATAACACCATGTGCTTCCAAAAGTCAGGCTATAGAGAGCAGCTACAGCATTTTGGAGTGTATTGCAAAAATGTGGAAAAGCATACACAGATAGAGGCAAAGGAGGCTTTCCTCATCACTGCAGATGTTTTGCTTGATGGACTACCAAATAAAGACACCATCATATCCAGGATTTCAAGACAGGACTGCTGACAGGAGCTTTACTGAAATGGCAGAAAATGCAGCAAACTGTTGCACCGACAAATAGACAGATGCTTAGTGTGGCTGTGGATGAAAGTGTGGACACATCCCACATCTCGCAGTGGGCTGACTATTTAGAGGCATGTCTGCAGCTAAAACTATTAAATTAAATATTAAATACAGTCAAATAATTTATTTAAACCAGTATGAATATTACTCATTCAAAATTTTGTTTTTGAATAACACATCAGTTGTGAAGGAGTCACCACTTTTTTTTTGCATCTCTCTTGTTTACTAGGTTGGTAAATCTTAATGAATTATTCTTCAGTGCTCACAGTTTCAGTAAAATGAACGGAACAATTGAATTAAAGAGAATCTTACCAAGCTAACAATATGTGTAGCATCTACATATTGACAAAAGTTTAAACATTTAGAATTGTATGCACAATCTAAGTAGCTAACTGATGTTAGCTCCAGTGGGTAGCAAATGACTTGCTTTCATACATCCAAAAAACTTTTAAAAAACAAACTACATGACCATCAGACCCCGCCTCAATTGAGACAGGCCTTTATTTGTCAAAATGTGCAGCCACACCAGACTAGTGAAAGAGACTGGGCGTTTAATTGGGATTAGGCATTTATTTGGAGTTTTGTGGGGCGGCAGTAGCTCAGTCCATAGGGACTTGGCTTGGGAACCGGAGGGTTGCTGGTTCAAGTCCCAGCCCGGACCAAAAATAAGGAGTGTGGACTGGTAGCTGGAGAGGTGCCAGTTCACCTCCTGGGCACTGCCGAGGCTGCCCTTGAGCAAGGCACCGAACAGCTCGGGGCGCCTGTCCATGGGCAGCCCCCTCACTCTGACATCTCTCCATTTAATGCATGTATAGGTCCCGTTTGTGCATGTGTGTGTGTATTTCGGACCTGTGTGTATATGTAAAAAACAACAACAGAGTGTAAACATTGAATTTCCCCTTGAGGTATTAATAAAGTATATACAAAAAAAAAAAATGCTCCGCAAAGCAATGCACAGCACAGTGCAACAGCCATTGCTAATTTAAGACCGACACAGATGTAATTTTCACAGCCAGCACTCATGTTGCGTAATTACTAAGTATCTGCGCCGATCTGTGCGCCAATGTGCGTATGTTTATGTCTTAAAATGAAGTGTGGTCAGGCACATTGCGCAGCAGAAAGCACTTGCGCCACTGATCAATAAAACTTGGTATAAAGTCATAATGGCTAAGTATTTGTTGCTATTTAAGGGGCGAATTATACAGATAGTAAGATCTGCCAACTTAGGCGGGTTCCCAACGTGTGAACACTGTGCTCGTTACACACACTGGAAGGCTCGGATGGGTTGCAGGTTGGTGAACTTGAACAAACCACAACATCACTTCTGTATTGCAATGAAGCAGTGAAGTCTGCACCCCAATTGGACCTAGGTCTGCAGAAAGTTTGTTTGAAGTCCCTTGTGGACTGGTTGAACCGTGATTGTGGACAGCCTTCAGCACTCCCAGACTTCCTGGGAACGCATCCCCAAAGTCTGTGAGTTTGCAAGTGTGGTGAAGTGCAGACATCTGGATTCAGCCCCAGTGGAAATGAAATGAACTACTGACTGTGAAAGTGTTGTCGATGTTAGTTTGACCACGCTGCTGATGGAAGATTGAGACAGACCCAAGTTATCATTGCTGCACTGTTACATTTTTCCAGTTTTCCAAATATCTTGGTGTTGTCATCATTTAATTTCTGACATTATAGCGTGAGGTGAGAAAGGTGTGTATATCTCTAATGACATCAACCACACATGTTATCCCTGCATAGTCTAATCTGTGGCATTTCATTTACTCACTTTCATCCAGTGTTTGAAGAATATTTCTCTGACTTCTTGATCTTTCCACCATTTTTCTCCTCTGATTCAGAAAATTTTAACCCTCTTAAAAGTCCTCCTTATGACTCTTAACAGTATTTCACCGCAGGAGCTCTTTTAAGGGCTAAGATGCTTTGTAAATAACTTTCATCTTTACAAATTTGGGGAGAAATTCTAAGAAATTGTCACAATTCCAAGAATTTTCTTAGAATTTTGTCAGTAGGAGCAACTCTTCGTACTCAGAATCTTTGTGAATATGGTCCCTGGCTTTTAAAGGGAATGGGAGATAACACTCTGATTGGTTGAACTCATTACGCCTAAAACACATCTATGATTAATTAAGGGACTAAATACAACTGCTTTGTCCCTTGTGCCTTACTCATTTAAAGAGAATCCATAGAGTGAGTGAGCAGAGACAGGTAGGGACAGGGATTGTACTAACTGATAAGTCTCCAGTTTATATTTGATTTATTAGTAGCCTACATCACAACATTGTGTTGTATATGAGGATGAGTAACTGAGAGAGGGGATCCTCCACAAAATAACAGGCCTACACTGTAAACCCCATTCTATCTATGACCCAAAACTTTAATGTAAAGTCTACACATATGCCCGGATTGTCAAAATGACATAAAAACTTCATGTTCACTTGACACTAAAATTTATCCCTTGTGAGCTTAACATATTTTTTTAAGTTAAGTCAACTTTTCTTGAGTTTTGAGTTAGTTATAAACTAAAATTTAAAGAGCCGATTTTGCCTAATTAGTTTTAGGGCAATAAACAACAATTTAATTGTGCACTTAACATATTGTGGCATGTTGGGGCTAAATGGGTGAAGTTTCCCAGCATGCTGTGAGACAGGCCATAAGCTGAAGAACACTATGTTTAAATGTGTTCTAAATCACTCACGTAACCCATTACGCAGTGATAAATGTTTATGTATGTTAGAAAGGTTCTAATGGGTTACAGACATTTTGCACCAAGAGTTAACGCGTATACACAGTTAGTGACCTCCCACCTGTGTGGATATTAGAGTATCTAACATTAAGTTGTGCTGAGGTGAAATAAAGAGCACTTCCTGGTTCATTTCTTTATCTTACTCTAGCAATCGCCACAATATATCTTTATAGTACAGTTAAAAAATGGATGTAAGAGGTGTACTCAATGTTTTTGTGTTGTTAATAGAATTAAATGCTAAAACAACAACAAAAAAGTTATGTCATGCTACCTAAAATTCTGTTCAGACAAGGGTTCATGTGACACATTTATTCTGTGTCTGCTGTATTCAAATTCAAATTTAAGTTGAGTGAGCAAATTATGGTTTACAGTGTACAACTCTATCACTATCATTATTATAAATACAGTCAATCTTCCAGTAATAATCTGACATACTGTTAGTGAAGTAAGAATATAAATCACTTGCAAATTAAAAAATGCCACTGGCAGACCGGTCATCCTCATCTTTGTAAACGGACTCTCTGACATCCTGTTAAAGGTTGCTGATCCCTAATCTCAACCAACATCTTCAAGTCTCAGTGACACATGCTAACCTGCTGTATGCCCATTGCATATGTCTTCAGGAAAAAGTCTGCAAACTCGTAGTACTCCTTTGTCACATTGCCAGGGCTTCCATACCTGTAATTCAGAGCAGAAGCATGTGAATGGCTGCTAATGTCCCTCTGCTAAATTCAGATCTGCTTTCTGGTAACACAAGAGCAGCTCTGGACTTACCTTTCAAACAGTCTAGTGATGATGCGTAACGCCCACTTCTTACACTTCCACCACGCCAGCTCAGGACGGTCGTCCTCATCCACCTCCAACGTCTCCTAACAAACACACACTTTGTGTTCAGTTTTTGGAACTTGTAAACCCAGCAAAGGAAGAGAACAACGCAGCCAGATTTCACCGAGATTCAGTTAGATTTAAGTGTCCATTACACTTCTCTCACCTCATGATAATGTAATTTGAAGTACCATCACTATCAAAAGTATTCATAATAATAAAAATCATAGTAATAATCATGATAATAACAACATCATTAATAACAGTAGAGCCATTAAGGAAGTTACAATATGCAACCGTAGTATTTCACAATAATTTACATAATTATCACCTCACAGGCTTTTACTGTGATATTTAACCAAATACAGAATTTTATTGTGAAATTCATGCAGGTAAATATAGTAATTTTACAGAAGTACACTGCTAACTCACAGTAAAACATGGAGTTTAACTGTGACATTACAGTGAAATACAGTAATTCTATGGGAGCATATTGCTAAATCACAGTAATCAAATGCACATGAACTGTGAAGTTACAGTTAAATTCAGTAATTTACAGAAACATGCTGTTATATCACAGTAATGTAATGGGCTTTAACTGTGAGGTTACAGTTCAACATAGAAATTTTACAGGAGCATGCTGATAAAGTAATATGAAGGCATAACTTCTGTGACATCACAGTATACAGCTGTCATTTCACAATAATTTACTGTAAAAATGGCAGTAACTTACTGTACATGTACAGTCAAATATTTTACAGTGTGAGTTTGCATGTATGATTACATTTCATCTGTTGATCAATGTGTGTGTGTGTGTGTGTGTGTGTGTGTGTGTGTGTGTGTGTCTTACAGCTGGGATGTCTCGGTCCATTATGGTTCGGAAGATTTCCATCCACTGAGTCATCACTGTGTTGTTGATCAGCTGTAAGGGCAGCGAGTACTGCAGGACAATAAGGTCAATGCTGTCATCATCATCATCATCATCATCATCATCATCATCATCATCACCATCACAGTGACAGTGACACACACAAGAACCCATTACAGGCATGATTTTTTTAACACTGCTGACATTATCTACTGTTTCAGTGAAGATAATAGGTTTCTGTCAGTTAGTTGTAGAGTAATACTATCAAGAAGAAGGGGAGTTTGTGGTCTTTCACAGGCTACATTGAAAATGTATTTTAAAACTTGTAATGCCGGGTTCAGACAACATGATATCAGACCAATTATAGCGCGACGCGGTGGTTGTTGCTCGGATCTTGAATGATAATGAATGAAAGATAATCATAGTAGACAACAACCGACGCAACGTCTGGACGCCTCACGATGTCCCAACAGAAAGTCTAGCATGTTTGACTTTCTTTTGTCTTAACAACTTCTCACAATAGAAACACCAGTAGAAATAGAGTGATCTGCTGCCCTGGACAACTGTATGGCAACAACACCACAGCCTTTCTGATATTTCCTCTAGGGATGTTACCATGACAGAGTAAAAAAGGAAAAATGATGGCGTGAAACAGCAGAGGCATTTAAGCAACTCGGTGAGTACTGCCATTAGCGTCATGCTAACATAAAATGTTATTTCTACATAATGGAGAGTATAAAGAAATAAAATTCACAAATACTGACAAAGCTTTTACTTACCACAACAACTAAATAAATGAGTCTGTCTGATCAGAGAACCGGTTACTTTTAATGCAGGTGTCAGAAACGACCAAAGGTCTTGATCTTTGGTCTTGATCCTGGCTTGAACCAAGGAATCACTGCTTGCAGCTATAGTTTAAACATGAGATCTTCTTTTTCATAAATATATTTTTTAAGAAGCTGTGGTCCAAAGACCACAGCTGTCTGCCCATACTTCTGTTCCAAGTTTTCTGAATCCTGCAGTCACTGGCCCTGCCTTTTGTAATGTGTTCACACAAATGCTCACAGGATGACATACACACCTGTACAAGAGCATGGAAGATCTTGAGGATCTGTTTCTGAATGAGGACAGAGAAGATGGTGGCATCCGCCAGCAGCTGGCTGATGAGCTGCTGAATTCTTGGCAGGAAGATCTGCATGGCTGCCAGCAATGGTTCCCTCTCATCTGCCTTCTTGTACCTGAGGTACACACACAAACACAAACACACCATGCAAGCCCAGAGTGAAATGACAAAGTATTTTAATCCTATTTGCTACTTATATTAAGATCTGGAAGAAAGGAAGTGTTGGAGCTTCCACATTTAAGAACAGATTCAAATGTACACCTGAACAAATATATATAGTTTGCGAATTAATACATTGGATCTCGTTGGTTTCATCTTTACATGGCCTGAAATGTAAATATTGACAATTTGCGGTTTCAGTGATGCAGTGGTTTGCATTATTGCATCACAGGGTAGCTGGTTGGAACCCGGGGTGGAGAGTTCAAACCTGGGGTGGGGGAGCCCTTCTGTGTGGGGATTGCACGTCAGGTTAATTGGTAACTCTAAATTGGCCGTACATATGAATGAGTGTGATTGGTTGTCTGTCTCTATTTGTCAGCCCTGCAATATCCAGGGTGTGTCCAGCCTCTTGCCAAATGTCAGCTGTGATTAGCTCCAGCCCCCCGTGACCCTTAAGAGGATAAGCAGGTACGGAAAATGAATTTAATGAATGTTGTTTTAGTGAGTTACATGCTTAAACTATTACATATTACATTTGCCGGCCAACAACAGGTACAGTCAGTGACATAAGCACTCTCTCACTCTCTCTCTCTCTCTCTCTCTCTCTCTCTCTCTCTCTCTCTCTCTCAATTCAGTTCAATTCAGCAGGCTTTATTGTCATGATATTTATCATGTGTTGCAAAAGCACAAGCACAATTAAAAGGCAGTGAATAAAATACTTCTGATTACAAAAATGACAAGTCATCAGAGCAAAATAGGTCATTAAATTAGTGAGCACAATAGAAAAAATTTTTATATATACAGTACATATACAGTGGTGGAAAAAAGTTTTCGGACACCCTTAAAATTTTACACAATCTCAAATATTATCATGAAATATTTGTGGAAATATCTTTTTTGTGCTTCAAAAGGTGTGGTTGCATTAGACAGACACAAACAAATACAAATTATATTTTTTTTGTTTATTGTTTACAAGAAAAACTAACAAAACTAAATTCTTGACAGTTTCAATATGTCAGTTCTCAACATTGTCGGTGTCAAAGTCAACAAATAACAAAGAATGTGTTCAAAACTCAAACAAAAAATAAATAAACCATCACATCATCAAATTAATATTTAGTAGTCCTGCCATTAGCATGCAGTAGAGCTCTAATCCCGGCTGGCATGTTCCCCATAAGCCTTTCACACTGTTGAGGGGTAATCCTGTCCCATTCTTCTTGAATTACTGCTTTTAATTCTTCTATATTCTTTGGTTTACCCTTTGAAACAGACCTTTTGATAATCCACCACAGATTTTCAATGGGGCTCATGTCCGGGGATTGAGCTGGACACTCTAAGACCTAGATACTGTGCTCCTGCAGCCAAGTTCTATTGGCCCTGGATGTTTGGCAAGGGGCATTATCTTGTTGAAACATCCAGTTTTGACCTCGATGGAACAGTGCACATGCAGAAGGGAGCATGTGGGTTTCGAGAGTGGCACAATACTTGGCAGAGTTCAATGTGCCATCACACACAGTGCAGCACTCATGCATCCCCAAACCATGATACTGCCTCCACCATGCTTGACAGTGGGTACATGCTGGAGATAATGCTTCACCTGGCCTTCTGCATACCCTCACATTAGCAGGAGGAAGATAAAGCTGGAAACTGGACTCATCTGACCACAGAATCTTCTTCCAATTCCTGGCTGTCCAGTTCTTGTGTGCTTGGGCCCAACAACGCCGGGCTAACCTCTGTCTCTCATTGATCAGGGGCTTCTTGACAGCCTTGTAGGACCTTAAGCCATGATCTAAAAGTCGGCCACGTACAGTGCGGGTGGAACACTGGACACCCGTTTGGTTTGACCACTGCTGCTGAAGCTCCTGTGATGTCATTCGGCGGTTTTCCCTGCACATGCGGATCAGGATGCGGTCATCTCTTGCTGAAGAAACCCTTGGACACCCAGATCTTGGTTTGTCTTCCAAGCTGTTGGTTCGTCTGTATTTCTGCAGAGTGTATCCAACTGCTGAAGGACTGCATCTGCACCTCTTGGCTATCTGGCAGCAGCTGTACCCTTCCTGACTGAGAATCTGTATCTTCAGGCGTGTTTCCTGCACTAGGTTCCTTGTTTTAGGCATTTTTGTCTCTGAAGAACTGTATGTGTTGGCTTTATATAGACACTAAGCAGGGCAACAAAAATTGTGTCTTTTAATAAAAAGCACGACCTTCATGAGTGGATCACTGGTACCAAAATGAGTATTTTTATGGAACCAATCAGTTTTTAATGTTTTTTTTTAGGATTTGTTTAGTAACTTGGCTGTGACTGTACTAAAAGAAATTGCACTTGAAGACCTAGCTATCCTTAATGCAATATTTCACAAATGCATGGGGTGTCCGAAAACTTTTTTCCACCACCGTATAGACATTGGGGTTGCAGCGATATACTGGTTTCAAGGTATGCCAAGATATAAAAGTTGTAGGTTATCATACTAAGTACATTTGCTTATCTATAATACTGGAGAAAAATGCAACTGGACTGATAATCATCATCTGTGTGCTACATCACCATGGACAGCCTTGCGACACAGATGCACTGAGGTGCGCAGCCTGCTGTGCCTAAGCTGTTATGGACAAGGCTTGGACAGATATTGTGCAGGTTCAGATAGGTAAAGCGGGCCCGATCAGAGCTTTTGGCTGCATAAGGGCCCACTATCTACCCCTGCTGCAATGACTACAGGCTCAGCTCTCCAGTGTCCACACACACTTTTTGGACCCCCCACTTCTGAGGTGAATCCCGCGCCACTGTTCAGTGATCGCAGACTTTGGTTTTGGTTGCCAAGAAATACTACACATAACTTTAACTACAAAGTGTCATTTTTGCATTCTTTAGACAATGCCGGGCTGCCTGTTTCCCTGTTTCCAATCTTAATGTTAAACTAGGCTTACCGCGTCCTGATGCCTTGATATCTGATATTCTTAATATCTATTTCCTAAAATGCCCCTTAAATTTCAATATGACAATTTCGACCATTCCATCAGTTTTTAATGTCTCTCTTTGAAAAAAAAAAGTTACACAAAGCATTGTTCCTGTGGGCTACAGCAACACTAAACACCTGTGCTTGCTGGAGAAGGACTAAATGCACAAACCTGCTATAGCGACTACTATCAATTAAAAAGACGCTAAGAGGCTGAGTCTGGCTCTTTACTGTGACTCGTTCAAAGAAATCCATGTAGAAGTCCAATGTTGCGTTTTTATGATCTTTTATTAAACGAACAACTGAGAACTGAAGTACAAATGATATTACGGTCAACAGAAAATAACGGAGTCAACACTCACCCTCTTTGTCTAAAGAAACCCTCATGCGAGTGCCAACAGGTACAATAATGTGAAACCACACCCACACCTGTGCCAATTACAATGGAAGTGAAAGTGACAGAGGTTAAATACACATTTTGGATCCTACACCTGCTATTTTTAAATATCCCACTGAGAGAGACTCTCAGTCCAGTCTGTGTTTTTGTACTGAAAATGTCGGCCTGTAACCCCGTTCTGTGGAGAATAAATAAGGTGCAGATTTCCCTCTGTGTCACCGGTGATGAGATACATACAGCAAGTGCAGGATGGGGCAGTGAGTGAGAACAACCCTGCCCACATATAAGAGTACTGTTTGTGGTGGAAACGCTAAACCGACCTGGGTTTAGATACCATGTCTGGAGGGTTACTTTTGGTTCTGTGGGGCTGTAGTGTACGAAACACTGAAGAACTGTTTTGGGCTTGCTTCCTGACACTGATTATTTTTACTATATGTGGAAATAACACTGTGGAAGCTTTCCACCAGTCTGAAAACTTTTTTGTGGAAACACTGCAGAGATTTAATAGCTGGAACTACAATTATTCTCTTAGCATTGTGGTTTCCTAAGCCTTATGAAGATTATTGGCCCATCCTCCTTTTAGACCTGTAATTGTGATGTAAGGGCTCCCCAGGAAGGATGTCAAGAGTAATAAGGTGGTATAGAGTAAAATTGACAGGTTACTCACTCATATGTTTTGACCAGCTGATAAAGAGCCAGCAGGCTGCCGTACCAGCTGCCACTGTTGTGAGACTGCAGATACATGCTGATCTTGTCCACTATGGTGGTCCAGCGGCCAGGGAAGTCGTGCTTGATGATGGCTCTCAGACACATGGTAAGCTGGGCACTACAGAGGGTGCAAAAACATACAGAGTCATTTATTGCATGAATCAGTAAAGCAAGGTTATACATACAAGTCTCTGCATACCATTCAGGATCCAGCTGTGCCCTCTGTAAATTATACAGGAAAGCAGAAACATTCTGCATTGAGTTTAAATAAAGTGTTTCATTGAAATGTTGAAATATGGAGGCAGTCTACAGATTTCAATGATACTTTTCTAAAGAGATAAATGCTAATGCATGCAAAAAAGTCACGTAGCCTACTTTGTCAAAACAGGGGCAGTAATTAAGAGATGCAGCGATTACAGATGGAAGATTTGTGTGTATGTGTGTGTGTGTGTGTGTGTGTGTGTGTGTGTGTGTGTGTGTGTGTGTGTGTTCAGTCTGTGTACCGTATGGACTCTGGACAGCGGATGATGCCCTCCACTATGTGATCTCTGATCTGCTGCCGGTCGTTCTCATGGATGTTGAAGGGAAAGACTACTTCGCCCAGAGATGGCTCCCTGTCCTGCCAGTACTGACTCACCATGTTCTTCAAGTAGATGGCCGCTACACACAGAGTCAGGGAGTCAGGCAAACATACACATACAGACATCCTTTTGCACTGTATTCATTCAGTTGAGCTTGTTGGGATCTATGCCTCACCAAAGGGAACCATTGTTGGCACTATGCCTTAACAAGGGCCAAACCTCTTAACAGACCTCCAATTTAAATATAAAAACGGCTATCTGAAATAATTAATAATTATTACTAATAACTATTAAATGCATTACTGTGTGACTGAATTTACATGAAATCACCTTCCCAAAAAGGGAAAAATAATAGCCAGTTAATGATATCAGTCTCATGAAGTTCATGAAACTATCAGTTTGGAATTTTGATTAACAGTTAAATGAATAACCATGACTAAAAATACCATATCAATAATAAAGGTTAAAGGATTTCGGAGTCCTTGACATAGCTGGGGATTGACTATTCATTCAGTCTTGTGCAACATTAAACAGACAGCACGATTACAAATATATTTATTTATAAAGACAGCAAAGCAAACGAAACACACAAATTCTAACTATATACAATCATGGGTGTGTATAAGTGTGTATGTGTGTGTGTGTGTGTGTGTGAACGAGAGAGAGAGAGACAGAGAGAGAGAGAGAGAGACACACACACAAAGGCGGGTGTGTGAAACAAAAGGCCATTTGGCCTGCAAGTAAAATGGCTGACAACAGAGAACTACAAAGTGGCTGAATCAAAGATGGTTTCAGATTGGGGCGGGTTTGCCTGACCATGTAATTTAGGACAAATACAAAGGAAAAGAAGCGGGAACTTTGCGTTGCCTCTTTGGGTGTAGCTATGTTGAAAGCCAATTTGTAAGTGAGTTTCAGCTGCCGCCTTTACTGTGTCCTTGTTCTGGAGTTGCAGATCTGAGGAGGCTGGTCGCTCGGTATCTTTGCCGAGTTAAACATTGGGGTGCTAACTGAACTTGGTTCTCCTTGTTGCTGGAAAGTTTGTTGCAAACTTTGTGTTTGGAACGCTAACTTCTCTGGTCTACAGGTTTTGCTCCTGCTGTGAGCATGAGCAGGTCGTGGTCCAAGAGAAAGAGAGCAAGAGAGTCTTAGGAATAAGAGCCAGTCAGTGGCTTAAGAGAAAGAGCAGCAAGAGTCTGTAGAGCAAGTGCCCACTTCGATAGTTCAGGGGAAAGCCAGAGTCTGAGCTGGTCAGCGGCTCAGGAGAAAGGGGGCAGAGAGTGAAGAGAGCAGAACTTCTCCTCAGTTTGCTTGGTGACATCACAGAGTCACATGTCACTGTGAAAGTACTGTCCTATCAAGTCTGGCAACTGGTCTCTCACTTAGGTCTGACAGTGAGGCATCCTATGGAGATAGCTGTACTTTGTTTGATGAACAAAGATCATGCACTCTCAAATGACATGACCCAGAAAAGCCTTCACATGTCCAGTTTAGATTTTAACAAATGACAAATCATCTGAGGGCTGCGTGATATGGACAAAAATTCATATCCTTGTATTTTAAGGTTGAAAGGTGATACACGTTATATATCCTGGTATTTTCTACAAAGTGGGCTACATGTTCAGTTGTAAGGTGATTCACAGCTTAAGTCCCCTGTTATTTTTGCTGCGTGTGTTTTTCTACAGCATGGCAGGTAAAAGAAGTTTACCTGTTGGAGGTGAGCTGTTTGCAGAGGTGCAGTAAAAGCCTGTTGTCTGAAGCTCCTCATCAAACATCTCAGTGTGGCTGTTTCTACTTTCACTTTCCTCCCTGCCGTATTATTACACTTGTATTAAGTGAAGAAAAGCTGCTAATTAAGTTTCGCTAATTCAGTAATAAACATATTTTAATTCCTATAGAGTCTTAAAAATAAAAGTTTTCTGTCATTTTGTTATGTAAAAACTTTTATAGTGAAGCAGCAAAATAAGGAAATGTTGAGTTTTCGAGCAGCAACTTCACACAACTTCTAACACGGCAGAAAACGCAGGAGAGAAACTAAACTCCAAACCACAGAGATTCATTAAGAAGCTACAAAAGTACAGAGAGCTGAACACAGAGACTTTTAAAGACACCTTTCTCTCTGGTCTCCTGCAGACAGAGGGGAGGAGAGTCTCACAGCACACACGGTGGGTGGGTGTTGGCTGCGGTCGGCTAGACACCACTGCTACCCACTTGAGGGCGGGCGGCCTGGCCTTTGGACCTTCACTGGACAACGAGTAGGTACGTAGCTCGGTGTGGCAACACGTGTCTAAACTGATAACGGAAACACAAATCGGCGCAGCATGTCTTAACTGGACGCAGCTAAAAGTAACAGAGGAGAAGGCCCACAGTATTGTATGTGTGCTACTGTGGTAACTTCATCCATCTTACATACTGATTTAGTGTAGCTTGTGCAAAATGCAGGCCAATGTCACGCTGTAGACTAATGAACCAACGGATTAAACAGAGGAGCAGTTCTGTGTCTCTCTATGTGTTGCTGGAGAAATTGTGAGTGATTGAGTAAGTGGGGCGGAGCTGTGCGGAGAGTATGAGAGAGGAGAGATGAACACTGGTATGCATTATGTGGCACAACTTGACCCTATATCGATATAAATGGTATTGTCTAAATCTATATCTTGCTTGAAAATACATCAATACATTGTAAATAATTGATATACCATGCAGCCCTATGGTAATCTATTTTTCTTTCATCCATCCATCAATTTTTAGCCCAAGATACTTAAACTCCTTTGCTTGGGGCAACCACCCACTCAGACCTGGAGGGAGCAATCCCCACTTTTCCAGCTAAGAACCATGGCCTCAGTAATGACTCTCACTGCCGAAACACATGAGACATCGACATGGTGCAAAACATCTGCTGCAGCATGCCCCCACACTCACTTCCATTACAATCAGCTTAAGCTACTACACATAGAAATGTGGGACAAAAACAAGTACAAACGGCATTGTTTTTACGTTTCACATTTAAATTAATGGCTCTTGTTGTTAAAACAATCCAGTTCATTAATTCAGCACCAGTTATGATGGCTTCCAAAAGCTACATAAAAAACATTACGTGCCAGTGAAGCGGGCAGCATCCACATTTTACAAAGCAGAGCGTGTGTAGCATGCGTTGCATCCTTGCCATGCATTTTGACCATCATCCTGACCACTTCAAGCTCAGCTGCAAATCCCCCCAGTGCGTGCTGGAGGTCACAGTTTGAAGAAGCCATCAGAACCAAATAATCTACTAAGAGCAGAGTTGCAAAAAAAAAAAAAAAAAACCCTAAAAAAAAAAAAACAGACCCTCTTCACCACAGTTTCAAGGTGGACATCCAATTTTTTAAAGATTATGTTTATGGTCTTTGTGCCTTTATTAGACAGAGCACCACGGCAGTGAGGCATCGCCTCTGTACATGGGGTGTCGGTAGCTTAGTGGATAGTGCCAGCGAACATCCAAGATGAGTGTCACCAAGTAAGTATCTGACCAAATGTCTCCCCTTCTGTTCCTGGTGTAGTGACTAGGTCCTATACTTTAGCCGCTACAGGCTGCGAATTGGGCTATGCTAGTTCAGACGAGGTCCGGGCTCACCAGTTCTTTGCCCTCATCACACTGCGTTTATTCCATCTTCCGTATTCAATAATCCGGTACTTTAAACAACTTAAAAATAAACAAAATACAGCCACGGCGTTGACCGAGCACAGTCGAAAACTGATTGCCTGCTTCCAAATTAACACCACCTGTCACTGATGCCATTACCTTAAATCTCTTCTGGCAGTGACTATCCACTACACCCCCCTAGTATTTGGAGGAGTAATACATATAAAAACAGAAATCAAATACGTAGCTCCTACACCTGGGATATGACACTGAATAATGGCAATGAAAGTGTTTTATGCAGAATAATAAGATGTTACAGTGAAGTTGACCTTCCACTTTTTAGATATAAAATGTCATCACCTTGTTATTTTATCCTATTGGACATTTGTGTGAAGTTGTGATATAATTAGCAATAAATTCTCGAGTTATGGCCAAAAACATATTTTGTGAGGTCACACTGACCTTCGACCACAAATTTCTAATCGGTTTATTCTTCAGTTCAAGTGGACATTTGTGTCAAATTCAAAGAAATTCCCTTATGGTGTTCTGAGATATTGTGTTCATAAGAATAAGACAGATGCAACGTCACAGTGACTTTGACCTTTGACCAAAATCTAATCAGTTCCCCCTCTAATCTAAGTGAAAATTTGTGCCAAATTTGTGACCTTGACATTTGGCACACCAAGAACTAATTAGTTCATCATTGAGTCCAAGTGGACATTTGTGCAAAATTTGAAGAATTCCCTTAAGGCATTCTCAAAGTATCATGGTCACAAGGATGGGATGGTTGGACATATGTACACATGGATGGTCAGACTACCCAGCCACCGCTATCACCAGCACAGAAGCATAAAAATGCCTAAATACAGAAAGGACAAGGCAACCCCTGTTTTCATTCTTCTGTAAGTGGGCTTTAGAAATTTGAGGTTTGTTTGCCCAGACAAACAAGAGGATAGCTAAATGCAGTTATTTAACACTTCCCTCACCAGAGTATTATTTCTAAGTTGCCAGCCACCACAAGCATTTTTTATCATATTTACTAATCTTTTAAGACACACAGAATAATTTGTTCTATGAATATGTAAACAATATATACATGAAACTAAAGAAGATACCTTCTGTTTTCAAACACACAAAAAACATTTTATTCTATCTTATTATATTCCTTTTTTTTTTAATCGACACTTGAATTTGTGCATTTTCACAAAAAAACCCAAACATTTCACACAAAAAGCTGAAAAAATGCATTTTTGTTAAACACTCATTTTCAAATACTAAATAAATGTACATTTTTTGTTTTTTCTCATTTCCGTACATCAGTTTGAATTGTATAAATGAAAATAATAATAATTATAGTAACAATGAAATAATATTCTCTTTGAGGTACAGCGGAACACGCTGCCCAGTGTTCTGTTGTTTCCCTCTCCTCTGTGATTGTCTTGTCTGTGTGTCACTGTCACAGTCATGGAGATCCCGTTTTGTCTCATCAAACTCGTTTGCTTCTTCATCTAAATCATATTCAGAATGTTGATCAAAACTGGTGGCATCTGAGTCCATCAACATCTCCACGGCTTGCGCAACTGTAAACTTTTCTGTCAGCACTGGCATTTTCGTGTTTACAGGCTGCTACATGTCTGTAAACAACATCTTCTTCCAGATTCCAGCTGATCTTCTTCTTCGTTTGTTTTTGGACACGGCAGTACTGTTCTAGTTCACAAGATGTGTAACAGTGGCCCCCATAACAGTGTTATAACAATGAAAATACAGATTACTGGGACATCGATATATCAATGGCAGGGATAGTGTTAAAGAAAGACAATGGTAAATAAATAGTAAGGTTTTGATGAAAGCTGAGATCAGGTACTTCCAGTTCCTGATCTCAGCTTTAAATTTGTCTATTGTGTCCAAGAAATTCAATTTCAGTGCATGTTTGGGGTTGTATGGAATATTCATTCATTGTGCAAAATAAGAAAAAGCATGTTGGCCGATATCAATGATGTGCTGATATTTTCGTGCATATCTAGTTTGTTGACATTCATAAAAATGATATAAGGGACAAAAAATTTTAGTCATAATGTATGACTGCCAAAAATCATGTCAGGACCAAGGGGTTATTTCTTTGTATACCTTTCTCAATGTGATTATTACAGTGCAATTACCTTGACCAAAATTATCTCAGTATAATCTTTATTACTGAATCAAGAAGGAAATGATCAATGTTTAAAAATCATGACCAAGAAAAACTTTTACGCAATGAGATGCAAAGCAGCAGTCCATGAAGCAACAGCATTACTGTTTCATAGACTGTTGCGAGTCTTACCTGCCTGGCGAACAGGAAACTCCACTTGCTCAGACACAATGATTTGAAGCAGGGTCGGGGCAAAGTTGATGATCTTGAATGACTGAAACAAACAGAGCACACAGCATGAAACAACCAGCAGAGGGCAGATGGAAATTTTTTAACATTTTGTTCAGATTACAAAGAAAGTTATTAAATCCATTATAATTTTCAATAACGAGTGAGTTCTTTGACGAAAGTAAGAATTTAATGTATTGCCTTGTGTGCACAAGATAACATGTTGAGGACCTTTAGAATTACAAAAGTAATCACACTACCTATGTTTCCTACATTTAAATAAATGTGCAGTTTTTATTTTTTTTTTCAACTTTTTCATTAATCTGACAAATTGGTGCACCTGATGACTACAGACTATCATAATCACAAAAGACATGAGAGGCTAAAGACACTGTTTTGTTTTGGTGTGAATGCTGATTTAGCATTCACACTTATATGATCCAAAATTAATATTACTTCATCTTCTGAACTGTTTCTGCTTGACTTCTGCATACTTACAGCTACAGAAACCATTAAAATAACAAAATGTTCAGCTCTTTAAGGATATTTGTATAGTCCACTGTAAAGTAACTGAACGTACAGTTACAGTAAATTCTGGCTACTAGTAGCATCACTTTCACAGCAATTTTTGTGTGTAATTTTACAGTAAATTGTGAAATGACAGCTGTATACTGTGATCTCACAACAGTAATGACTACATGTTCTGTGAATGAGCAGTATGCTTCTGTAAAATTACTATATTTAACTGTAACCTCACAGTTAAAGGCCATCACATTACTGTAACATAACAATATGATTCTGTAAATTACTCAATGTAACTGTAACTTCACAGTTTATGTACATTTGATTATTGTGATTTAGCATTATGCTCCCATAGAATTACTGTGGCATGGAAAGTTTGGGCACCCCTGGTCAAAATTTCTTCTTCTGTGAATATTTAAGTGAGTAGAAGATGAACTCATCTCCAAAAGGCATGATGTTAAAGATGAAATATGTTTGTCAACTTTTTAAGTAAGATTACTGTATTAATTTTTGTTGTGTACAATTTGAGAGTTAAAAAAAATGTAAAGAAATACTATGCAAAAATTTGGACACCCCAAGACATTTGAGCTCTCAGACAACTTTTCCCAGGGTCTCAGACCATAATTAGCTTGTTGGGACTATGGCTTGTTCACAATCACTGTTAGGTGATGCAAATTTCAAAGCTTTATAAATTCTCTGACTCCTGAAACCTCATACCAACAATCAGCAGCCATGGGCTCCTCTAAACAGCTGCCCAGCACTCTGAAAACTACAATAACTGATGCCCACAAAGCAGGAGAAGGCTATAAGAAGATAGCAAATTGTTTTCAGGTACCTGTTTCCTCAGTTGGTAGTGTTTTCAAGAAATGGCAGTCAACAGGAACTGAGGAGGTCAAGTGGAGGTCTGGAAGACCAAGAAAACTTTCCGAGACAGCTGCTTGTAGGATTGTTAGAAAGGGATATAAGAACCCCCATTTGACTGCAAAAGACCTGCAGCAAGACTTAGCAGACTCTGGAGTGGTGGTGCACTGTTCTATTGTGCAGTGACTATTGTACAAATATGACCTTCATGGAAGAGTCAAGAAAACCTTTCTTTTGTCCTCACCACAAATTTCAGCATCAGGAGTTTGCAGAGGAACACCTGAAGGAGCCTGATGCTTTTTGGAAACAAGTCCAATAGACTGAAGTTAAAATAGAACTTTTTGGACGCAATGAGCAAAGGTATGTTTGGAGAAAAAAGACTGCAGAATTTCATGAAAAGAACACCCGTCCAACTGTTAAACACAGGGGTGGATCGATCAGGCTTTGGGCTTGTGTTGCAGCCAGTGGCACAGGGAATATTTCACAGGTAGAGGGAAAAATGGATTCAGTTAAATTCCAGAAAATTCTGGAAGCAAACATGACACCATCTGTAAAAAAGCTTAAGGTAAAGAGAGAATGGCTTCTACAACAGGACAATGATCCTAAACACATCCCCAAATCTACGATGGACTACCTCAAGAGGAGTAAGCTGAGGGTTTTGATATGGTCCTCACAGTCCCCAAACCTAAACATCATTAAAAATCTGTTGATAGTCCTCCAAAGAGCAGTGCATGCATGACGGCCCAAGAAAGCCTTTTGCAGGAAGAATGGGTGAAAATCCCCCAAACAAGAACTAAAAGACCCTTAGCTGGTTACAAAAAGTGTTTAGAAGCTGTGATACTTGCCAAAGGGAGCATTACTAACTATTGACTATGCAGGGTGCCCAAACTTTTGCTTTAGGCCCTTCTCCTTTTTTGTTATTTTAAATTTGAATATTTGAATTTGAATTTTGAATTAAAAAGCAATCTTGCATAAAATATTGAAGAAATGTGTCCTCTTTAACTTTTTGCCTTTTGGAAATCAGTTCGTCCTCTACTTACTTAACTACTTGCAGTAAACAAAATTAGCAACAAGTCTTTTTTGAGGGCACCATAGCAAAGGGGATCAATACATATGCACACATGACTTTTTAGTTTTTTATTTTTCAGAATTTTCCCTATCCGCTATCCCAGCTGATACCGGGTTAAAGGCAGGGTACACCTTGGACAGATTATCAGACTATCACAGGGCTGATGCATAGAGACAGACAACCACTCATGCTCATATTCACACGTACAGGCAAAAGTCACCACTAATCCTACCACCACCATGCTGCCCTTAATTATAAAATAATAATAATAATAATAATAATAATACTAATAAATAATAACAATAAAGTCATACATAATTTATGTTATGGTGGTATGTAAAATGGCTGCCATGGCCACAAGGTGTTTTTGTAATGGCTCCATTTCTGAAAATGTTCAGAGCCCCAAAATGTACAAAAGTACTAAATTTCGAGATTTCATTAAAAAGTGAAAATTTCACCTCAAATTTGGCACAAGACCTGGACCTAAAGAAAAAAAGCATTCAGGCTGCACGTTAGTGCAGGCATGAGTAAATCCCTCCCATATAATAATAATGTTATTAGTATTATTATTATTATCATCATTATAATAACAAGTACAGATTCAGGTAGAAAGAGTTCATGAAATCAAATTTCTTGGGGTGACAGATGAGAAAACCAGATGGAAATCACACATCAAACATGTACAAACTAAACTTTAAAAAAAAACAAAGCAGGTTGTGAACCACAAGTCACTACATATTCTCTACTGTTCACTAGTTTTACCACCTTTAAATTACTATGCAGAGGGTTACGAAAGTAAAGCAACAATTACAAAAGTTCTCTGCATTCACTCTCCAAAAACAGAGCAATACAGAAAAATGTTGGGTATCTGGATCACATTAACTCATTGTTCTTACAGTCAAAGTAATTAAAATGTTTTGATCGTGTGGATTTTCAAACTGCACAAATTATGTTTAGAACAACACATAACTTGCTAAGTCTAAGGTTTATTTATATAAGGAAACTGCCCGTTTCACTTCACTCGATGACTTATGGAAAAGGGGTGGGATTTAATAAGTTTATACTTCCTCCCACTCCTTTTCGGATGTGTAAATCAAAGTAACTATACAATACTATACTTGACAACTGCTTTCATATTATGCTTTTCATTACTTGTAAATATTTCTTTCTCTCTGTCTGCTTGTTTGTATGTTCATGTCTTTTTTTTTGCACATTCAAAATAATATCAAATATCAGATATATAATACACTTTAATGCTATGTGTATAATAAGTAAGCCTATTTCAAAAATATTGTTACTGAAGGCTATATATTAATGTGATATTTATATGATGTAGAAATTCATAGTTTTCTTGTGGGCTACACTATAAAAATCAATGACATGAATATTAATATATTGGGGAAAAATACTTACAAGGAATATGTTGATTAAAAGTAAAAGCTTTATTGACACAAACAGTCAAAATTAAAGTCACATAGCAATATTCAATAATATAACAAAGGACAGACTACAGCCGGAGCTGGGGCATCAGATTATCCTTAAAATATCTTAGTGGTAGCTCTGAATCAATATTTTTCTGAAGCATTCTGTCCAAATGTGGTCCAGTGTCCAGATGGTGATGATGTATAGCCGTGTACTTTGAACTCACTCCCAAAGTGTGGCATACAGGTCACCTATCTCCTGGCTATGAAAGGATGGAGGATGCACAATCCACCCAGACACCTCTTCAAATGACATCACCTCCACTGTAACTCCCCGCCAAAAGTCACTCTCATCGGTTGCCAGCACACCAGCAACTGTGAACACAATGAGTACATGACATGTAATGAAAAATACCTTTAAATGCACATTAACAATGACCAAAAAGGGGATCTTTTGGAGAAGATAGCAGGTCAACACTAGATGCAGCATAGAAGTGCTATATATCACCTGAAAGCTGGAAACCTGAGGATTAACTTGAGATGCAGTTTTTCTAGTCATAAATCTTTAATAAATACAGCACGCAAAAAAAGCATAATTTGTGGCCAAAACTGTATGGAACTAACATAAAGTGGACATATCTGTAAAGGGGGGACTGGTAGGTACCCACAGAACCCATTTTCATTCAGACATCTTGAGGTGAGAGGTCAAGAGACCTCTGTGAAAATGGCCATGCTGTTTTAACTTCACCAAAATTCAGCCAAACTTTGGATTATTATTTAGCCCCCTTTCTGACAACCCTAATATTTATACTACTTAGTACAATGTTTACATCAGATATACAGTGTATATATCATATTCTTATACCTTGAACTGTATGTATCTGTATGACCCCCTATACAATGTTATCATGATACTTAGGTCACAATACAATGTTATTGGGATATTAAATGTATTGCAATATGCTGAATATTGTGATAAAATATACTGCAATATATTGTTATTTATTACCTTTTTCCCAACTGTTAATTATTTCCTCAAAGGAAAACTTTGTCAACATCAGTTTTACCTCATAAGATAAAGTTTTAAGTCTGTTCATCTCACTTCAATCATTTCTATTGCAGCAAAATGTGATGCAAAGCAGACAGACTGACCAACACTGTCATAAAATCTGTCAGAAATGCTGAATACACCTGACAAACTGAACTGTTGGCAGATTTAACGCCCTCTGTGAGGCCAGATTAAGCGTGTATCGGCAGGTATCCTGCTAAGTGAATGGCAGCACCCATGTTAGAAGTGTTGTCTGTTATAACCACAATCCCCCATTCTTGTGCTGCATTTTGCAGGAAGTCTGCAATGTTTGCTCCAGTGTGACTTTCGTGTACTGCTCTAGTTTGGAGAACGTGAGACAGCCGTCGCCAATCCTGAGATGAGATAATGTGCTGTTATAGTCACATATGAATCCACTGACCTTGAAGTCCAGGCGTCACAGGTTAATGCCACCCTTCCTGCTGTACTCAAACATTCCTCAACTTTATGCTTCACTTCTCTGTAGAGCTTGGGTATGGCTGTGTCAATGAAAAATTGTTTTCAACAACACTGTATAGACGCAGATCTTTGTACATGAAGTAGGTGATGGGCCGTTTTATTTTCTTAGCTCTCTCTGAGTTGGATGGTAGTTTTGTCAAGCTAAGTGTGTCCAGTGTTGGTTGATTTCTGGGCAGAGTGGGTTTAGCATTAGCTTGGCCATCAGCAGCTAACATTATCACTAGATGGTGGCGTGTGAGGTGAGCTGTCATGTTCATAGTATTCCCATAGTGTTTTTTTTCTCATATGACACAGCTTGCAAATTGCATTTGTCATATCCAAGTCCTTCTTTCCCTCTGTGTTAAAAAAAATCAAAAATAAGTCCTGATGTTTGATTTAAATCGACAGCACATTTGTGATTTCCTTCTCCGGGGCATCCATCTATGTTTTGAGGAACTTCCTGCCAAATGCTGCTGACTGAGGCCTCTGCTGACCTCACCAGAAAAAAAACATCAGCACCATCTAGTTGACCATTACAGCAATTGACTTCATTATTCTAGTACAAAAAGTTGTATTAACATGTGTATTTGCAAAAATTAATAATGTATATAATAAATTATCGATTCCGGAACATCTGTGTGTCAATACAGGATTGCCATGCAAAATATCGCCATACTATACTGTATTGATTTTCCCCACACACCCTCTAATCAGTGTGCCATAGCAAATGATGTTAATCCCTTGCTCCTCTATAAAAACTATGGCTACGTCCTCCCAGAGGAAAACTTTGCTACTCACAAGTCTTTTCTTTGTCTCATCTGAAATAAATCAGCTTCTTGTTTGGAGATGACTAAACTAAATTCTAATTCTCTTTGAACGTAGCACAAAACTCTGCATGAGTTACTTTTTTTTCTCAACTGCAGTTTGTGTAGTTTGAGTTAATAGTGGATAATAAATCAGTTGATACGATTAGAGCTGATCAGATCAGATCAATGGATGAGAGGAGCCACTGTCTGTGACTGAAAGCAAACTTTTAGTCCAAGCACAACAACAGTTAAGTTTTTCTTTCACAGCACCTGGCGTTCTGTCGCTGCGTAAGTGCCAAGAGTACAGTTACAATGAATAACCTAACTGTAGGCTTTTTATATTCCATCAGTGCTCCTTATGAACAGTCGAACTCCAAAAATAGAAAATCAATACATGGCGACAGATGTTCATATCGTGATGGCCCGCTGCAAATAAATACATGTGTGGGGAAACACTGCACTTTAACATTTCAAAAAACTCTTGTGCATACTCACTACTAGTGTGCCATTAGTTAAGCTACACCGACCCCTGGTGTAGTGTCTATTAGGGGTGGAGAAAAAAATAGATACAGCATATGATCGCAATATTTTTGTGTGGCAATATCGTATCATATAGATTTTTTTATTACATAAATTATTATTATGACAAATGCAAATTAAACTTTATGTAGCCTACTAGAATAATATTATCATTTGATTTTTCAGTCTATTAGATACATTTTACTGCTGCAAAAAAATGACTGAAGTGAGATGAACAGACTGAAATTTTGTCTTATTAGGGACATAATTTGCAGTTGAAAACAGGTACTAAATCGCAATATCTCAGAATATATTTTAGAGCAATACTCAATATATTGCAACATATTTAAAATTGCAATAATATTGTACCATGATTTAAGTATCGCGATAATGTCTTATCAAGGATCCACTCCTAGTATATACAGGTATTACCTCTACAGGAGAATGCATGTAGCTATTTTCCTTAATCGTACCCTTGCTTTGGTAGTGTCTGCTGTTTGTTTCAGAGTTGTGCAGCTGACACACTGTTTCCTATGATACAAAAGACAAGACATAAATAATCACTTGTGAAAAAAAAAAAAATCAATATATGTATGTTCACTTTAGCTTTAAAACTGAGCTTCCTGTAGTCCCTTAGAGACAGTTTTTTGCACACTAACATTCAAATCTGCTAGTTGCCTCAGCTTAGCAGTTAGCGATGGCTTCTTTTTTTAGCTTAGTAAATATTTTCTTACCACAATTTAGGGATTGTGCTTCCATCTCTTTCACTTCATCTCCTCCATACTGGGGCCACAGTTTTCTTTCTCTTCTGAAGCAGCTATCCTTTCTTCCGTAGACAACCATTTGATGTTCACTGCGGTCAGTTGTTGATTCACATCGACAGCAAACTGGGCACAGCCTGCTGACTATGTCTTTTGTGCGAACAGCTGAAACCGGTCAATTGCAATTCAGTCCACTAAGTCGATGCGTTTCTAGGTAGGTGTAGTTGAGAAGAATTCACATTAAAAATGGTGTCATTTACTATAGGCTATATGCCTTAAAAAATGCAAACCCATTTCACCCATGATTTTCTTTTCTTTTCTTGGCAACCTATAATAAAATTATATTCTTACTCTACATGAACTAGAAAAAACACGAAAATACTATATATACATAAAGAATACTTTGATAAAATAAATAATTTCTTATTTTCTTTGATTCTTTTTCATATACAGGTATACAATGATGATTGTTGGATTGTTATTGCCTAATGTCAGGTCTCTATTTGATCGTGTGACAAGAGGATATGATAGAGTAGCTAGTTTAGTTGCAAGGCTGTCAAGACTGACAAGCTGAGCACATCTGCAAGTCCAGCATTTTGCCTTTTAACACAGAAAAGCAGCAACAAGGGGCCGTACACATGCTGCATTTTTAGCGCCCTCATATTCATTATTTATAATGTCGATGCATGGAAGGCGAGCTCAAACGTCAGAGTGACGCCTTAGCGGCACAAACGCATTCTAGAGCGCCTATTTTTCAGGGCACAACGGCTGCAGCTGAGTTCAACTATTGGAATGCAGCAGCACGCACAGCATGTCATTGTACAACGAACAACTAATCACAGCCAACAGATATCTTTCCCTTCTTCCATAAATATCAGTCTGTGATAAATATAGAGAAGTTGATCATTTTAGTGCAGGGCTACCAGAGCTTTACATCTGTCCCACAGACAATATTATGGGCCTAATACTTGCAAAACAACACCTGGGAGAAGATCAGCTCTGCACTCAGGATTTCAGGTAAATAGGCTACGATACTGTGCTTGTTCAGGTTGCTTAGCAACCTCAGACGCAACCTGCCACTGCGCTCTTGAAAGATCTCACAGAAGAGGCACGTGTTTTCCATGTGGTTAAAGATGTGGCCCTAAGAAACGACAAGTGAGAAATGAACAGGAGGAAAAAGTAACAAAGCTCCCTAAATTAGGTTCTTTTGGCATTTTTATAAACAGTTGCCAGTGGTGTGTGTGGGCGCCTTATAACTGGTAACTATCGTGCACTAGGATTACGTTTTATAGATTATCTGATCACGTTCTTGGTTTGAAATTAATGTAGAAACAGTTGTGTGACTGAAATATCGTTTATTAGCTATTAAACTCTTTAATAAATGCTGTTTTCTATCAGTATTACAACCCAAACTCACACTGTTGCCTACCAGTGCCTACATATCCCTCCTCGCCTCCCGACGAAACTCCCCCAGATGATGTAATTTACATCATTGCTGACTTTCAGGCTGTTGCTTGAACTACGAGCTGTACTTCCACATTTTTGTACTGCCCACCACCCATGCAACCACCGTGGATACAAAAAGTATAAAAGCAGATCAAGAGACAGACCATTCCCTTTCTTGCTCTCTGTATCAAACTCAGGCTGAACTCCATTCAAATGGTAAAACTAGACAGTGCTGATCGAACATATACAAACATTATCTCACTGCACTGCATATTTCTTACCTACAGTGTATTTAGAAACATATTTTAATGCCTTATGTAGTTGTAATAGTCACAGTTTGTAAATAAGAAGTGGGAGCGATACTGTTTCCTGCACAGTAAAAACAAAGGCTGAAAAAACTGAGATCAAACGGTAAAACTAAGCAGCGCTGATAGAATATAAACCAAGATTCTTGTATTCCACCAAGAAGTCCAGTTCAGTTCAGTACAGTTTGGAAAACCTTTTTAACATTTCCACTGTGAAAAGTTGTGGATTGTAACAATAGAACCGTTCCTTACCGTCCCCATATTTGATCATCCCTCTGTTGGGGTACCTAGCACACAGATCTGGTACAAAAAGGAAGGGGAAGAAACACTGCAGTTTGTTGACAGACTAATGGTTGACTAATCCTGACTTTGAGAAAAAAAAGTGCTGCAGAGCGTCGTTCCTGTGAACTACGGCAACACTAAACCCCTGCGCTTGCCTGAGAAAAACTAAATGCACAAACCCCCTATTTTTATATATCCCATCCAGAGAGACTCTCGCTGCAGCCTGTTCTATTTTGCTCTGAAAATGTCGGCG
This sequence comes from Cephalopholis sonnerati, assembly GCA_019142605.1. NCBI lineage: Eukaryota > Metazoa > Chordata > Actinopteri > Perciformes > Serranidae > Cephalopholis > Cephalopholis sonnerati. Next base: position 33,661,852 of record JAGQAX010000022.1, on the reverse strand, counting down.
CGCAGCCTTGTACTGTGGATGATAAACGAGGTGCAGACTTCCCTCTGTGTCACTGCTGAAGAGGAAATACAGCGAGTGCTGCAAAGAGCAGCAAGTGAGAACAACCCTGCCCACATTTAAGAGTACTGTTTGCAGTGGAAACACTAAACAGACCTAGGGTCTAGGTACCATGTCTCAAGGGTTACTTTTGGTTCCGAAGGTACTATACTGATAGTGTTTGGTGGAAACAGGGCTTTACTAATTAAGTGTCTATTTCTCACTTCAGAATTTCAGAAACATTTTTTAGCTTACTATTTAACTGTAATAAGAGATGGTTTCTTGCCAGCCAGGTGCCATTGTTTAAATGGATGTGTTCCTATTACGTCACCCACCAGCATTTATTGATCTGGTGCAGTGCCATGCATTCTGGTAGTTGTAGGTCTTCTCCCTCTTGAGCACCGCCCTGATGACAAGAGTGTCCAAACTTTTTTGAGTGAGGGCCAGATTTAATAATGTGAAAATACCTGGGGGCCAGCTGCTTCTTACGTTACGCTTCTTTGCTGTGGCCTTTTACATCTGCTGCCTTACAGGAAGTGTCCGCTGCTAGGTCCGTTAGTTCGCTTGTTTATTGTCTTTTATCAAAAACACATTAGTTCTGCCTGTACAGTTCCTACTTGTTGCATGTCTGCAAACTGTATGACAGCTCTGCCATCACGCGATGAATGGAAAAAAATGCAAAGTGATCTTGCTTGATTGACCAATATTGTGTGGCGGGCCACATATAGACCCTTTTTGTGTTTGTAAACAGTGATGACGGATTTTGTGGGCAAAGTCAAACTGGTGGCAGAAAGGGACAGTAGTGGTGTCAGTGTGAGCACCAAATAAAATGTAAAAAGCACTCTAATGTTTATATTCCTCAATCGATTGCAATGAGTCAAGTTTATATCCATTAGTTTATGATCTACGTGTAGTAGAAAAAAAAGTTTTGTCTCCAGTTAATTAGACTCTCAATATTAAGGCTAATCATTACTGCTCAATGCTCAGTAAAGGAGTGTGTTAGGCTTATATGAACTGAATTACTGGCGTGGTGAAAGATAAATCGTCATCATAAGGAAATGTAAAAACTTGGATTAGGATTATTGTCCTTGAGAAATGTAATTTAATATGGAAGTACAACGCTGTCTGCTTATGAACAACTTTCTGTGCTGCCGAACCAGCGACATGAACATAAAGCCATGCTATATAACACATAAACAAGTCAAACAACTACACAGTGAAGGCCAACTGCACTTCATGGCTTGGCCAGTATGAACCTCCTTTCATTGTTTAATGCACTGTAGAACAGTGTAAATACTGCTGCCACTAGGTGTGCGTAAATATAAGCCTGGATACTATTTCCTAAACTATAGGGCTCTGTGAAATGCCTATGTGAATATTAAGTAGATTTCTTGATTACATCAAATTCTAGCAACCATAGACATATTTAAACAGCATCCTCATTGACAGTTTTCTATAAAAATGAATAAAATGAAATTTACTTTTTGTATTTTTGTTCTGACATCCAACGACACACCAAGACATTTTTATTCTGGGTATCTCAACCATTTTTCTCCAGTGTCAGTTGTTTTTCTGTCACCACGACGCACACGCAACTGCTATGACCCAACTGTGACTACTACTCCAAATTGGTGTATAGCAAATTTCTAAAGACAAGCTGGGGGCTGTTTAAAATTGGTTAGAGGGCCACAATTGGCCCCCATGGGCTGGACTTTGGACATGCCTGCACACAGATTTGAGTTTTAGATCTCCAGTTTCTGGATTTGGGAGACAGTCATTCATGTTTAGTTGTGTTTTAGAGCTGTCTGAGACCATATGAATAGTTCTCCTTTAAAAACGTTAAGATTATCTCATGTTTATTCATTTGTTATTTTGGTGCTAAAGTAACTTTACGTATCTCATTCTGAGAATTTGTGTGGGTGCGAAACTTCACTGCAACGCCAGCACTGTGAAGCTTAAGTGTTGGTGTGAGCTCTAGTGTTGACAGGACAAAGTTTGGACAGCCGCCATAGCTCCCGATGGTTCGTGATGGCTGTCAGATCTGACTCCTTTTGTTCTTCCACGCAGCTGCCTGAGTCAGTGTGAGGAACAGTTTAGCCAAGCTGCTGATCAGCGGCCTGATATAAACTCCCTTACCACTATCACACACAACAACCACCAGGCCGAAGCCGAGCTCAGTCACCAAAGCACGGCCTCACATCCGACACAAACATCAGCATCGTTTCTGGGCCACAAACTGCTCGGTGATGGCTCTCTAACGCAAAGCCCCTCTGAACAAAAACAAACAAACAAAAAGCAACTACTTGTGCTCGCCCACCTGATTGAGTTCATTCTCCGCCGCTATCCTCAGGTTAGGGTCAATAGTCCCTTTCAGAGCCTGGATTATCCGGTTGGGATCCATATGTTCAACTGCACGGTTCCTCCTGTGTTTTTAGGATCTCGTTCATGTAGCGTTAGCTTACGTTTCTGTCTTATAGTCAGCCAAGCGTTATGGATCTATTCACTGTGGCTCAAACAGGATTAAACTTTTCAGTTACGCATACAAGTCCCGGTCGCTACATTCAAAATAAATGGCTCGTTAGCGGAAGACTCCTTAAAAATGTCCTCCGAGCAGCGGCGATGCGTTTACTGTGAAAGCACTGTCGCTTTTCTGTCTGTCAAACTCTCACTAGCTTTACCGAGAATGGTGGCCCCTGCCCCCTTTTACCGACAACCAGCTGTCGGTGGACGTAAAGCAAAGTAAACAGACAGTTTACGTTTTTCCTCCTCTTCTTTGTCGACACACTGGCATGTGGGAATGTTGCTGCCACCCAGAGTGCTGGCGCTGCTGTTGCCAGACACGAGCCAGCAGTGATCCACAAAATGTGTGTTCTGTCCGTACAGCAGTAATCTGACAGTCAAATGAGAAGCAGATATATGAGCGGTGTCCTGAAGTTGGAATGGTTAAAATATTATATTAATAATAGTCGGTCCTCTTGGTCAGTTGTCCCCATTAAAAAAGTGGGAGAAATAGACTTTTTTACTATGCTGTGATTATGAGTGTAACTTCACTAATTAAACTCTCTGATCTCCATCATCAGGTCCTTCTCTATTGGAAATCAATGTATAGTGTATAACTGTACAGGGTTTATTTTCTCATCTGATGAGTGTTTTTTGTTTTGTTTTGTTTTTTTGTTTGTTTGTTTTTCTGAGCCGTTGCTCTGAAATCACAATCAAAACAGCATGCCCTCATACGTTTGACATCACATAGGTGGGTGGGGCAAGATTCAAACAGGAAGTTGGGTGGGGGGGACTTCATACAGGTCTTTAAGGGACTGATTATTTTTAGATAATATCTTAATGGACGATAAATAATTCTTCAGTTCGTTTTTAAAGCAAAAATATGGAGGGTTTACAGTTTTTCCATTTGCAACAGTGTATGTGATATTTACCCATGATAATAATTATGTTCACCATATATGGCATCTTCGTTGGGAGACCATCCATGTAAATCATAATCTGGTAAAAATCAAAAGAAGGATTATCAGCGTCAATGTTTAACCAGCTGTAAAGATTATGCCAAAACTGCAATGTAACTGAACAGGAAAAAAATAAATGCTCAACAGTTTCAGGTTCTCCTGAACAAAATACACAAGGATTTACTTCAAAATGAAATCTTTTTTGTAAAGTTTCAGCAGCTGGATAAACATTGTGTACAATTCTAAACTGAACGTCTTTTACTTTTGGTGAAATTGGCCATTTAAGATAATTGAAACATTCATTAATTAAAAATTTCCCGTTATCAATTATTTTTACTTTTGATGGTACTTTAAAATCAGAAAACAGTTTACATTTCAAAACATTACCAATGATTTTGTTATTACATTTCTTATCACCAACATACTGTACACTTCGCCAATCTTTAGTTCAGGCAACTTAATAACCACATGTGAATATGTGAGAGTCCTCTGTAGCATGTGTTTCAAAGGAAGTGGAATGGCTTTACAAATTTGACTGAACTCTCTGAAGGAGCATTTTAAATTAAACTTTTCTACAAATGAATCAAATTGAATAAAATGGCCATGTTCATCCATCAAGTCAACAACATATAACACTTTTTTCTCATAGGTCCGTGTACCTTCCGTTCATTCTATTTCCAATTCTGAAAGGCAAATCAAAAAACAAATTTAGGGCCATTTTTTCTATTACCATTTCTGAAACAAAAATCGGACTATTTAATGACCCTTTTTAAAAATAAAAAACTATTGCATTTCTTACTCAAATTTTAGTTTTCGTTGAAATGCCTTAAATTTCTCTTTTTCGAATTTCAATTTTCAATTTTTATGCTTTTCAGTCCATGGCCCGGAAATAAATAAATATAGCCTACGCGCGGATTGGTCCGAGTGTCAGGAAGGTCGTGGTGCTAGTCTGGTGTTTTTCACTTGAAGTTGGTGTCGAGCAACAATTCCTCGTTCGCAATGGACTCAACCAGTTATGTCCTTTTTAAAGGAAACAAGAGGCTAACGCTTAGGGAGGACGACATGATTGGAGGTAAAATTGCCAGAATTTTCCAGGTAAGTAACACTTTTTTCGTTAGTTTGGAGAACATGCTAAGATCAAAGGATGCTAGCACAGAATAGCCGTCTGATTAAGGTCCCTACATGTTTTCTTTCAAAGGTATATGCTCCTAGCCTGTACATAACCGATGATGACAATGTGGCGATATTCCCGGGATCGTCTGGACATTTCAGCTGCTTGGACCTTAGACCTCGAGGCCACTATGAGGTTCATGGAGATGATATTGCTCTTCCAGTCGTCGAGCAGACTCCTCCATTGTCAGGCCAGAACCATTTCCAGTTCCACCGTCCAGCACAGCCCACTGCTGCTCTGGGATCACCTGCTCAGGCCATTGCTCCCACTCCCCTTCGAGCAAGCATGAGTAACACCTTCCAAAGGTACCCCCAGTCCCATCAGTTCAGAGCCCCCCTACCATTGATTAGCAAGTTATTTGCTAGTCAGATTATTTAAAAAAATATTAAATTATTTAAGTATCAAAATGTACATTATTTAAAATTATTTAAATATTTAAAAAGGGGTTGCTTTCATGAACGTCTTGGTCCAAGGCTAGCTACATATGAATAAATCCACATGATTGTATTTGTTTTTGTAATTCTTAAGATCCTTTGTAACCAAGATCATTTAAAAACTTGAATCAATTGTAATTGGATCAATTGTAATGTAGGCTATGTGTTTGAGATGGAATTAATTGATTTGACTTGATGCAAACCACTCCCACAACAATCTTTCTAGGTCTGTTTTCATTGCTGAGCTCAGCCAGGGGAAACTGAGGCCTGTCCGTATGGTTGTACTCAGACTGTTTGAGTTTGAAGCCACAACCACAGGTATCCTTGCAAAAATACATGATGCCCTGCAGAGTGATGACCCTCTCATCCTGACTGATGCCAAGGGAAATGAGATTGTGGACTCTGAAGGGACAAGAGGTACTAACTGAAAAAATGAATAGTTGCATTATAATAAATAAATATGCTTTGTTTGTTAAACTACACGACCCATCTACTTCAATACTGTGCTCTCTTTTGTCTCTTAATTTTTTTTGACCCACAAAGTATTCTGTTCAGCTGTAAATGTGTTTACATTGTATCTGTTACATGAGTTGTCTTCCTCTCTTGCTAGGATCCAAGTATTGGAAGCAAAATGCAAAAAAGTTTCTTGCTGTCCCAGAGCAGATCCTCCATGAGTTCCAGCAAGGAACAAAGGGAAAGAAACTGAGGTAAACATTTTAGTTACTGCCTGTCAATATTTGTCTTTTATTTTGTTTTAAATAACATCTCTTAGGAAAAAAGTTATCTGAACAGAACTGGTGAATATTGTATAATATTTGTTGTTGTTTTTAACCCTCCCTGTAGTCATAAAGACATGGACTCCACAGGTCTTCAGGGGGTCCATGATAAAATAGAAGAAGTGATCTTGGCTGCTCAAGGACTGAGTGAGGTCACCCAAGTCATGAAGGACCTGTCAACACATGTCAACAACACCAGGGATGCCATGCTGTTTCTGACCAACACCATGATAACACACATAAAGGATGCCTTTGGTTGTATTGTATGCAAAGGTCTGTAAGATATTTTGTTGTTTGATCTATATTAAAGTCTACATTTTAAGCAGGATCTAATGGAGTGTCCAAGTGAATCAAACGTTAATTATTGCTTTTCCATGTTGTAATGAAACTGTCCCTTGCCAAGCTTTTAAACATATGTAATATGTATATCAAAGGAACAGTTCACCCAAAAATGAAAATTCTGTCATCTATTCACCCTCGTGTCAGTTAAACACAAGTAGCAAGTGGGTCTCCATTGACTTTATATGCACTGTGTTGAAGTCAATGGAGACCCACTTGCTCTCCAGTAGTGCTGCAACCTCCTTTTGTTATATGGACAAACTGCACCTGTGGTTTAACTGACATGAGGGTGAGTAGATGATGACAGAATGTTCATTTTGGGTGAACTGTTCCTTTAAGTAAAGACAAGATAATATACCGAACTGTAATATTGCATATGTGTTGTGCTTTTTTTTTTCTCCATCAAACAGGGCTAATGGAAGAGCCTGTGATTGCCGTATGCTGCAAAAGCTTTGTTGGCTGCAAAAACCGCGTTGACCAGTGGATGCTGACATCCGACCAGTGCCTCAAATGCAGGGCAGATGAGTTCTCTGTCAGTGCTCACAGGCTGACCAGTCTTGACCATCTTCTCTCCTCATTGGCTGGTGTAATTAAGATGGATTAATCCTTTAAGTGTGATTGTATCACATTCAACGATTTAAGCTTGATTACCTCTGTTACAGCTGGCTAATAGCCTTGTTCTAAATCCAGTTGGAATTTTGCACTTGTATCTACAGCTGTAGATACATAATAGTTTTATTTTTATACATTTTTTGTATTTCATGTTGCACTTCAGACCAATATTGTGTAATGTTTAACACTGCTATTGTAGCAATTTTAGCAAGTGTTCGATTTTGTTAAGGGAAAGTAACAAAATATACAGTATATCCAGAACCAACTTGCCTTTATTTGACATGTTCATGCATATTGCTGCGTAATGTTTATCAGATACAGCAATGCATCTTGAAAAGGTACGAAGTTATAGTTTACCACGTTATCTAATAAAACTGAAATATCAGGGTATTCTTCAGCAAAAAGTTGTTCTGCTGATACTTTGTCCTCCTCAGTTGAGAAGGGGTCCGTTCCAAAGCAGGAGACTCTAGTTAGTGAAGAGCCAACATCCTGCTCGTACATGTCTGCTGCTTGGGAGGCATGTGGCAACAACTACTCTCCCAGTTTCTTTGGACATCCTCCTGCTGCCAGGCGATTGGGTGTTCCTTTGCCTGTGAAGCAAAGCATAGGTCACAAAATTTCATTGTTAAAATTCAATGCCAAATTTAAATTAAAAGTTCACAAAAAAGGACTGGATTGTGTGATACATGTTTTTTTTTATTTTTTTTTATTTAACTCACCTGGAATTCTGTGTGTATTCCATGCATGTACAGCTCTTGTTATGCCAATCTTGCACAGCTCAGCAGTAAGGTTAGATGTACAGTATCTTGTCACGTTGTCATCCATGTTGAGGACTTCCTGATCCTGCAGCTGTATGAGGGCCTCCTTCACTGGGTAATTTACTGTGGTGTGTAATGCAGAGGGAACCCAGGAGCGGAAGCGGTAAAGGTGTTAACACAAGTTTATTGACTGCGCAGGTCAAAAGTCCACAACAATAAAAATCACAAGGCAGTACGAGGTCCAGGAAAAAACACAAAGTGTCCGGAGAGTGCTGGGCTGTGCGGGCAAGGGAGGCACTGAAAAAGAATGGAGGAGACACAAGAATTACTATCATGAGATTTCACAAGAGAGCAAAGAACAAACTGTTTACCACAAGAGCAAAAACAGGAGCCAACAGGTACCACGGGAGGTCTGAGTATCATCTGGCGTCGAGGAGTGTCTCAGCAAACTAGATATAGGCGTCTTGATGGGGAAGTGAACGCAGGTGAGTCCAATCACTCCTCGACGCAGCGGGGGAAGGGTGCCTCCAGAGACAGGAGAGAAAGTTAGCCGCAACACAGACACCACAACCGGAAATGAGACCTTCAAAATAAAATACAAAACATACCAACCACCACAGTACACCCCCGTCAATGAACGCCACCTGGCGTTCTACCTGGTTTATCCGGATGAGCCACATAGAAGTCACGGAGAAGGGACTCATCCAAAATAAGACCCCTGGAGATCCAGGAACGTTCCTCCGGACCGTACCCCTCCCAGTACACCAGATACTGGAACCCCCGACCCCGCGGGCGGACATCCAGAATCCGGGACACGGTGTAGGCGGGGTGACCATCGATGAGACGGGGGGGAGGCGGGGCGGCGGCTGGAGGGCTGAGTTCACTGGAGCTGACTGGCTTCAGCAGGGAAACGTGGAAGGATGGATGGATTTTCATGGAATCTGGCAGCCTGAGCTTGACAACAGATGGGTTAATAATCTTCAGGACCTCGAAAGGACCAACAAAACAAGGGGACAGCTTACGTGACTCGACGTCCAGGGGGAGATCACGGGAAGACAACCACACCATTTGTCCAGGCCGGTATTCAGGGGCGGGGGAACGGTGAGCGTCAGCCAGCCGCTTGTTCCTATCAGCGGAGCGAGAAAGGGCTGCTCTGGCAGTCCTCCACACCTCCTTAACTCTCCGGAGATGTTCCTTGACTGAAGGCATGGCCACGGCAGTCTCCTGCTCGGGAAACAGGGGAGGTTGATAACCTAAACAGCACATGAAGGGAGACATACCTGTGGCCGCGCTAGAGAGGGAGTTGTGGGCGTACTCAATCCAAGGGAGGTGGGAGCTCCAGGAGACCGGGTGATGGGCGGCTACACAACGGAGGGCTGACTCCAGATTTTGGTTGGCCCGCTCTGTCTGGCGGTTAGTCTGCGGGTGATAACCAGAGGACAAGCTCGCCGTAGCACCCACTGCCTTGCAGAACTCCTTCCAAACTTGAGAAGCAAACTGGGGACCCCGATCAGAAACCACGTCGAGGGGAATCCCGTGAAGCCTGAAGACGTGGTTCACAAGCAAACTAGCCGTCTCGAGGGCAGAAGGCAGTTTAGGCAATGGTACATAATGAACAGACTTAGAGAATCGATCAATAATAGTCAAAATTAAAGCTGCAAGCAGCGTTGAGCGGGCCCTCGCACCCCACGCAACTCGGGGCCTGGCGCGGCCGCCACCGTGTCGCCAGAGGTCGACCGGCAGACGAGGTGCTGAATGTTCGCCTCCTTCGGACAGTGTAGGAACCAATGCGTTGCGACTTCCCCTCTCCACTGGGTGGCGCTATGACTCTGACTCCTGAGCGTCATGTGGGTGTGTTCATGCCAGGACTATTATCATACATGTGAAGTTTGGAGCAGATTCGACCATTAGATCCCATGTTATAGCAATATCGCGTTTCATGGTGAGACATCAAGTGTCGACGCCATGTCACAGCCACACCGTTCCATGCTGAGCAATTCTCTTAATCTGTTTTGATCACACACTTGTGTAGATGGTACACACCAGTTTTGGAGTTAATTGATTCATTTCTGGAGGAGGAGACCATTAAAATACAACACGTGGAAAACGCCAAAAATGACTGTAAATTTCAATGGCCGACTTCCTGTCGGGTGTGGCCTATATGTGCAAGAGGCTTTTTTGTGCGTCTGGACACGATACATGTGCATACTGATTTTCGTGCGCGTCGGTGAAAGTTGTTATGGGGGACGCTGCACTTTAAGGGGCGTGGCCAAGCCATACGGCCACGCTTATTGATGAACCTCATACTATACATTCAGGTCTGGACTGTTAACAAACATGTGAAGTTTGGTGAAGAATGGACAATGTATGCCAAAGTTATACTAATTTCGTGTTTTATGGCGAGACATCAAACTTCGCCGCCACCTGACGGCCAAACCGTTTCACGATGCAAAAATCTGCTTCTAAGTTTTGATTACACCTTTGTCTAGATGGCACACAATGATTTTGAAGTTGTTCTGATGCATCCTGTAGGTGGAGTTCATTAAAATACAACACGTGGAAAACGCCAAAAATGACCATTAAATTCAAAATGGCCGACTTCCTGTTGGGTTTGGCCAACGGGTCCAAGAGACTTTTTTGTGCGTCTGGATGTGATACATATGTGTACCAATTTTCATGCATGTCAGTGAAACGTGTGGGTGTGGCCAAGCCATTTGGCCACGCCCATCATATCACATGTTCAGGGCTGGACTGTTAACACACATGTAAAGTTTCAGGCAGATATGACCAAGGACACTGAAGTTAAGGCCACTTAACTGCGTTTTGGCGAACCGTTGACTTCGCCGCCCTGTGGGCGGAACGCCGTTCGGCGATACGTCACACATCTTCATCATGTAGCATTACAAACGTGTTGAGGCCTTTCTGACCAATTTTGAGTTGGATATACTGAACGTGCTGAGAGTAGCACCTCAAAGTCTAAAACATCGCTTTTCCTGTCGCCAGCAGGGGGCGCTTTGAGAACGGGGGAATTTTTTGATGTTGGCGTGATGAAGGCCGGACTACGATCATACCCAGCAAGTTTTGTGCCGATCGGACTTATCATGCCCAAGTAATAGCACTTTTGTTTTTTGGGGTTTTTTTGGCGAGACGTCAAACTTCGCCGCCACCTGACAGCCAAACCGTTTAACATAGGGAAAATCGTATGATAACTTTTGATCATCAAGTGGTCTAGTTGATGCACGCCAAATTTGAAGCCGATCCGATGAATCATGCAGGAGGAGATAGAAAAAGTACGAGGAGTGCGAATCGCCCAATCTGGCGTCAAATTCAAAATGGCTGACTTCCTGTTGGGTGTAGCCAATGGGTCCAAGAGGCTTTTTTGTGCGTCTGGATGTGATACATATGTGTACCAATTTTCATGCATGTCGGTGAAACGTGCCGTAGGGGCTGATGTTTAAAGGGTGTGGCCAAGCCATTTGGCCACGCCCATCAACGAAATTCATATCACATGTTCAGGGCTGGACTGTTAACACACATGTGAAGTTTCAGGCAGATATGACCAAGGACACTGAAGTTAAGGCCACTTAACTGCGTTTTGGCGAACCGTTGACTTCGCCGCCCTGTGGGCGGAACGCCGTTCGGCGAAACTTCACAAATCTTCATCATGTAGCATTACCAACGTGTTGAGGCCTTTCTGACCAATTTTGAGTTGGATATACTGAACGTGCTGAGAGTAGCACCTCAAAGTCTAAAACATCGCTTTTCCTGTCGCCAGCAGGGGGCGCTTTGAGAACGGGGGAATTTTTTGATGTTGCCGTGATGAAGGCCGGACTACGATCATATCCAGCAAGTTTTGTGCCGATCGGACTTTTCATGCCCAAGTAATAGCACTTTTGTTTTTTGGGGGTTTTTTTTGGCGAGACGTCAAACTTCGCCGCCACCTGACGGCCAAACCGTTTAACGTAGGGAAAATCGTATGATAACTTTTGATCATCAAGTGGTCTAGTTCCAGCACGCCAAATTTGAAGCCGATCCAATGAACCGTGTAGGAGGAGATAGCTCTGAGAGATTTCTTGGAAATCGCCAAAATCGGTAAAAAAATGAATATTCAAATCAAAATAGCCGGCTTCCTGTTGGTTTTAGAAAAAAGTCCAACTGCGCATTTTCGTGCGTCTTTGGATGATACACGACCTCCCCGAATTTCGTGGAATTTGGTCAAACGGGCTGCCGGTGGGAGCCGATTGAAATTTTCTAGGGGGCGCCATTTCGCCATTTTGCAACGGGCATCTTTTAAATTTTGTGTACACATAAATTTTCGCCAAGACGAATGTGCATGCCAAATTTGGTGAGTTTTTGAATATGTTAAAGCCCCCAAAAATGCGTTTAAAGTCGCGGAAAAAAATAATAATAATAATAATAATAATAATAATAATAATAATAATAATAATAATCCTAAGGAAAACAATAGGGTCCTCGCACGGTACGTGCTCGGGCCCTAATAACAGTGTTACCTTCAGAGGGGGGTAACCCTGTAACGAAGTCCAAGGCAATGTGGGACCAGGGGCGGCTTGGGATGGACAATGGGCGTAACAACCCTGCAGGTGGCTGATGCGAGGCTTTACCCCGGGCGCAGACTGAGCAGGCGGACACGAACTCCCGGGTGTCCCGATACATCCTGGGCCACCAGAAGCTCTGACGGAGGAACTGGAGAGTACGGTTGAAACCGGGGTGGCAAGTCAACTTGGACGAATGAGCCCACTGGAGAACCTGAGATCTGACTGCGTCGGGGACGAATCTACGACCAGGGGGGCCAGTACCCGGGTCAGGTTGCTGCTCCTGAGCCTTCTGGACAACAGACTCAATCTCCCAGGTGGCCACTCCCACGACGCAATCAGGGGGTAGGATGGGTACTGGACTCTCGGGATCCGTGGATGGGGCGTGGAGACGAGACAGGGCATCAGGCTTAACATTGCGGGAACCAGGACGATAAGAAAGGGTAAAGTTGAACCTACTCAAAAACAGGGCCCATCTAGCCTGGCGGGGGTTCAGTCTCTTAGCTGAACGCAAGTAGGCGAGGTTCTTGTGATCAGTCCAGATCAAAAAAGGGATCGTCGCTCCCTCCAACCAGTGCCTCCACTCCTGAAGAGCCCAGACCACAGCCAGCAACTCTCGATTTCCAACGTCGTAGTTCTGCTCCGCTGGGGATAGACGGCGAGAGAAAAAAGCACATGGATGCAGCTTGTGAGTTTGAGGGTCTCTCTGGGACAACACAGCTCCAGCCCCAGAATCCGAGGCATCTACCTCGACCACGAATTGGAGAGCAGGGTCAGGGTGTTTGAGTACGGGAACAGAAGTGAAAAGCGCCTTGAGCCGGGTAAAAGCTCGCTGAGCCTCAGGGGACCACAGGAAAGGGGACTTAGCTGATGTGAGCCTGGTCAGGGGAATGGCCACCTTACTGTAGTCACGAATAAAACGCCTGTAAAAATTGGCAAACCCGAGAAATCTCTGGAGCTCCTTTCGGGTGGTGGGAATGGGCCAGTCAGTAACAGCTTGTATCTTCGCCGGATCAGGTTGAAACTGGCCCTTGGCGATGATGTATCCTAGAAAACTTACGCTCTCGGAGTGAAACTCGCACTTCTCTGGTTTCACAAAAAGCTTATTCTCCAAAAGCCTCTGCAGAACAAGCCGGACGTGCTGTTTGTGTTCGTCGAGGTCTCGTGAGAAGATCAGGATATCATCTAAGTAAACAAACACAAAGCGGTTTAGCATGTCTCTGAGAACGTCGTTAATCAGGGCCTGGAAAACAGCAGGGGCGTTAGTGAGACCGAAAGGCATGACTTGATATTCAAAATGGCCCAGGGGTGTGTTAAATGCTGTCTTCCACTCATCTCCCTCCTTGATGCGGATAAGGTGGTAGGCGTTACGTAAATCCAGCTTGGAGAAGATGGTGGCAGTACACAGGGGCTCGAAGGAGGGGTCGATGAGGGGAAGAGAATACTTATTTTTGACCGTGATATCATTGAGGCCACGGAAATCAATACAGGGGCGGAGAGAGGCGTCCTTCTTTTTAACAAAGAAGAACCCCGCCCCCAACGGGGAGGATGAGGGTCGAATGAGTCCAGAAGCAAGTGAATCTTGAATGTATGTCTCCATAGCCTCCTTCTCAGGTCGTGACAGGTTATACAGGCGACTTGAGGGAAGGGGAGCGCCCGGAAGGAGGTCAATGGAGCAATCGTACGGTCGATGGGGGGGCAGAGAGAGAGCCAACTCTTTGCTGAACACAGGGGCAAGGTCATGATATTCAGGGGGTACTGACGTGAGAGCAGGGGGCGAGGGAGGTGTTTGAGGAGCTTGGGAGGCAAAAGGGTTGGCAGAACGGAGGCACTGAGAGTGACAAAGGGGGCTCCAGGCGGTCACACTAGCAGACTTCCAATCAATTTGAGGATTGTGATGTAACAACCAGGGGAGACCCAAAACCAGAGGTGAATGGGGAGAGGGGATCACCAATAACTGAATATCTTCGCGGTGGTTACCGGAGATAATAAGAGTGACAGGGGCCGTACGAAACTGAACCTGAGCAATTAATCTGCCATCCAAGGCTGTGACATTTCTAGGGACGGGCAGAGGTTCAAGGGGCAGGTTAAGCTGCGTGGCTAACTCGTCATGGATAAAATTTTCGTCGGCCCCGGAGTCAATGAGCACCTTTAACGGTAGCGACTCCCGGCCCCAAAGCAAACAAGATTTAACAGTGATACGTTGGGGAGAGCTAGAAGTGGAGGAAGTCTGACTCACCAGTGCACTCTCCGTCACGGGTGAGCCTCCCCTTTTGGCGTCTGCGGACAGTTTGCCAGATAATGGCCCGCCTGGCGCTCGCTTGGGTGCAACCGAGCTCTACCCAGCTGCATGGGCTCAACTGGGGAGGAGGTAGAAGTGGGTGTGGAAGAGGCTGGAGACGGAGGAGGAGGAGGACTGGGAGCTACTGGCGGATGCACGGGGGAAACTGGCTCTCTAACACGGGAAGAATTAGCCTGCACTCTCTCCCGTTGTCTCTCCCTCAACCGGTTATCTATGCGGATGGCTAGAGAGATTAATGCCTCCAGAGAGTCAGGCTCGTCTCTGGAAGCCAGTTCATCTTTAAGTTCGCTGGAGAGGTTTTTAAGAAATACTCCCTTTAACTCCAATTCCCCCCACCCACTCTCAGCGGCTGCGATCCTGAAATCAATGGAAAAATCAGCCACTGATCTAGAGCCCTGAACAAGAGAAAATAAGCGTTTAGCTGCAGCCTGTCCCTGACGGGGATGATCAAAAATTCTACACAACTCACAAGAAAAATTATCAAAGGAGGACAGGACGGGTGACTCCTGCTCCCACAGTGCGGTAGCCCACTGACCTGCTCTACCCCGAAGTAAATTTACAGAATAAGCGATTTTGGCTCTGTCAGAGGGATAGCTAAGGGGCTGCTGATCAAAGACTAAGGAGCAACGTAAGATAAACCCTCTGGCACCTCCGATCTCACCAGCGTAAGGTTCTGGGGCGGGAACATGAGGCTCCCGGTGGGGTGCAGGGAGTGGGGAAGGCGGAGCTGGCGGTGGTGCTGTACTCACAGAGGGTGGAGAGCCGCCGGTGTCCAGGCGACTGAGCTGAGTAGTGAGGTCACGAACCTGAGTGGTTAGGCTCTGAACGGCTTCCATAATCCCTTGAAACATGTCCTCGTGTTGGCCGAGCCGCAGTCCTTGGCGAGCGAGGGCAGCCCGAATGGGATCCGGTTCCGCTGGGTCCATGATGGCCAGATGATTCTGTGGAGTGTAATGCAGAGGGAACCCAGGAGCGGAAGCGGTAAAGGTGTTAACAAAAGTTTATTGACTGCGCAGGTCAAAAGTCCACAACAATAAAAATCACAAGGCAGTACGAGGTCAGGAAAAAACACAAAGTGTCCGGAGAGTGCTGGGCTGTGCGGGCAAGGGAGGCACTGAAAAAGAATGGAGGAGACACAAGAATTACTATCATGAGATTTCACAAGAGAGCAAAGAACAAACTGTTTACCACAAGAGCAAAAACAGGAGCCAACAGGTACCACGGGAGGTCTGAGTATCATCTGGCGTCGAGGAGTGTCTCAGCAAACTAGATATAGGCGTCTTGATGGGGAAGTGAACGCAGGTGAGTCCAATCACTCCTCGACGCAGCGGGGGAAGGGTGCCTCCAGAGATTGGAGAGAAAGTTAGCCGCAACACAGACACCACAACCGGAAGTGAGACCTTCAAAATAAAATACAAAACATACCAACCACCACAATTTACCCTGTTATTTATCTCGACCCACAATCGCTCCACCGTATGATTCTGTAGACAAGAAAAGGGTAGACTCAATTTAGTCTGCAAAATTAACATGGTGAGAGGAAACAGGATTATATCAGATGTAAAAAGTTTACAGACAGTATTGAAGAGGTTTGATTAGGAGTCCAAGGAGGAGGACCATTGATGTGTATGGGTACCTACAAGCACCCCTCACTCAAGGGTGCATCTGGTTAAAGTGATACTTCAGCCCACCTAAACAATGCGATATTGGTGTACATTCACACTCCATGTAGAGAATTGCCACAAAACCACTCATCCATTTGGCTCTATTGTTGTTCCCCGCGTAGTCTCCTGTGTTTACCTGTGCAACGGTTTCTCTAGATGGAGCATGAATGTAAACAATGCAATCATTGTTTAGGTGGGCGTTTGTTTATATGGCTAACTAAGGTTTGAGGTTTTGGCCCCATGTGTTTGAGGATCAGTGCAGCAAAAGTTTGTTATTTTGGTGTCCAGTACCAGTACATAAAAAACTGAGTAACATCTCTAAAGCTTAGTCTCATTTTTGGCATTAAGGAGACTGTTACCTCACCTTTGTTGACTGAGTTTGGCGATATGGTTGCCTTTGCAAGTTGTGTCTGTGGTTAGACAGCATCTCCTGCATGTAGAGGGACAAGTAAAATTCACGGCCATGGTCCACCCTGACCTGGTCCCACATCCCGTATTCAAGAACTGCTGATCTGTAAAATAGTGAAACATGACTCAATCAAATGTTGAGTCTGCACAGTACGATAGACCAACAATATTGCAATCTACTAGTGCACTGTTTTTGTGATTTATTGAAAAGAAGGGTGGCTATACTGGTCACAGATATATATTTTTTTAGTTTCAGAAATTGGAGTTGTTTGTTTATTATTCTCACTTTAGCAGAAGAATGCGAACAGGTGAGATGGGAACATTTTTGTATTTCATTCAGTTGCATAATAGCTCTACAATCTTATAGTTGCCTAATAATTATGCACACAGACAAAAGAGCCAAAACCTTACTTTTACTTTCAGGTTTTTGGATTGACCGAAAGCACGTTGTTAAATAATAAAATGAATCCTGAAAAATACAGTGCTTTCGGTCAATCCAAAATGTACCCCCCGTTGCACCTCAGAGTACCCCTTGGGGAACACAGACCCCCATTTGAGAAACAATGGGTCAGTATGCCTATCACAAATAAAAAAAGACCAAAAAACAGTAGAATCCATATCTAAAAAGTCACAAAAAACAGTTAAAAAAATGTCAAAAGAATTGAAAAAATGTCACAAAGGAAGTCACAAAAACTCACAAAAGTGAAGTTGTGAGAAAAGTTAGTCTTTATATTACATACAAAGTAATATAAAAAAAAGTATGTATGTATAAAGACTAAGTTTTCCATGGACTTTTTCACAAAAAATTACACCTGTCTGGATTCTGAAATCAGAGAAAGGGGGTTTTGAAGCCAAAAAAAAAGTTGAGAAGGACTAACCTGTAAACTTCTTCATATATCCTGAGGTTATGGTTGTGTGGGCAACGACCTTACTGCTGTACCCATCTACTGCTAGAATGTGTGTCACTCCGAACATGACCAGTTTTTCGTTCTGATCGATGTGGATTTGTGTCCCATGTATGCAGCTCTGTAGGGGACGGGGTTAAGGTTACGTGCGCCCTTTGGGGGAAAAGTAAGTAAAAGTTAGCTAGTAAAATACATGACACCATATACCACAACATTAAAGGCTTGCAAAAGATACTTACACGTTTGCGCATTTCGTGATAGGGACAATGAGTTGTTCTCAAAATCTTCCCCACCCGGTGTTCACCAGCAACCACTCCCATTGCAGACAGGTACCCGGTCATCATCTTTCGACCATATGTTGACCCTGTCTGATGAATCAACATAAGTAAGCTGTGACATTTGACCTAGTCTTCATGGATTTATATCTAATAAAATATATGTAGTCTAGAAATAAATCAACAGAGGTGGGTAGAGAAGCCAAAAATTCTACTCAAGTAAGAGTATCGTTACTTCAGAAAAATGTGAGTCAAGTAGGTGTTGCGAGTTAGAGTAAAAAAGTACTTGGCGAAAAAACTACTGAAGTACTGAGCAACTGTTGAGTACTTCCAATCAATAAAATAATAGAATACATAAAAATAAATGAAATATTTACAAAATAACAAATTACAGCACAAGAAACACACATTTCCACATGTGATTGGAGGAACACAGTCAGGTGGTAGAGCCTATGGCGGAAGTCCCTCTGTCTGACAAAATACAACATTAAATTGATGCACAGGGGGGATAATAATGCGTAGGATAGTTAATGGGTAAAGAAGAAAGTAACCAGCTCAGTGTAGCCTAATGGAGTCTAGTAAGGGTACAGTCTTCTTCACAAACCTACTCAAGTAAAAGTAAAAAGTATGGAGATGAGAGATGTAAAACTATCTTAGAAGTACAACTTATCCAAAAACCTCATCAGGTAAATGTAACTGAGTAAATGTAACTCGTAACTACCCACCTCTGTAAATCAAAGAAAACCAAAAAAACCTACCTGATTTATTGCCCTGCTGATAGCAGCCTCTAATTGTGAGTCGGATACATGTCCCCTCCTGGAAATGTTGTGGCGTGCACAAAATCTCCTGACACTCATTGCTGAGCATCCTTCCTTCACACCTAGTTCTGACAAATTTGTTGAAATGTCGGCGTACGAGAAATTCTGTGTAATCATTTCTCTAATTACATTTTCGTAGGGCTCGAGTGACGCCATCTCATCCGTCTTCAGACTCCTGCCAACCCAATCTGCTGTGTTTACGACGTACTCCCGGAAAAAAGCTAAAATACTGCTTCCGGTTCACCTTGTAATAATACAGATATCCCCACATTTCTGTATTTTGGATAAGCATAGATTGGATTCTTCGTGTTTATCTGGGAATATAAAAATCTATAATAGGAAAACAACACAAAATCCAATTTTATGGCGATATTTTAATGGATAACAGCTCTTGTTTGTTTGTTTTAAAATCTGCTACATATATTGGAAAACTAAAAATGCCTGCTTTTTTGTTTTCCGATTTGCATTTCAGAATTGGAAATAGAATGAACGGAAGGTACACGGACCCTCATAGCATTCTTTTTTAAACAAGGTTTTCTTACTAATGTAATGTAATGTAATGTAATGGTTCTCTTATTCCACAAGGTGGAGCCATGTGGTGTGAAATTATGGGTATATATCATTTTCCAGTAATGCAGTACCTGTTTATGGAAATCTGACAACTTAATAGGCAGTTTTGAAATCTTAAAATCAGATTTCAACAAAAAATTCTAACCCTCCAACTTTTTGGAATAAACATTTTGGTATATGAAACCAGACTGATCCAGGCTGAACTAAATATGCTTTTATCCAACTAACCTTGAACACCCCTATCATATTTTCAAATTCATTGGCTTTCAGATCACCATTGTTATAATCCTTAATTATCTGAGATCTTTTTAAATAGTGGGTGTTATTTTTCCATATAAAGCTGAAAATCACAGACTTAGCCTTTTTAATCATTCGGGGGAAACATAAAGAGAATGACATGGATAAATTAGTTTAGATATACCTTCTGCTTTTGACAACAGGATTCTGCCCAAAATAGAAAGGTCTCTTAAGAGCCAATGATTAAGAGATTTCCTCATACAATCTATTTCTTCTATGTTTATCTGTTCTCTTTTATTTCTATCTTTAGATAAATTTATACCAACGTATTTTATTTCAGTTTTAACAGGAATGGATTCAATATCTGTTTCAGCACAAGGATAAAGAGGTAATAGTACACATTTTTTCAAATTTAAACACAGACCAGAAGCTTTAGAAAAAATTTAAATTATGTCCAGGGCTTTTCTGATTATAGATTTGTTTTTCAGAAAAATTACTGTGTCATCTGCAAATTGACTAATTTTGTATTCATAATCAAAAACACTGATTCCTTTTGATTGAGGATGATTCACAATTAAGTAACCTAGAATTTGTGTACATAATATGAACAATTTCGGTGAAATTGGGCAACCTTGTCTTATACCACATAAAACCTTGAAATTTCGGTGTCATTCCAGGATTGAGGGAGATATAGCTACAAATATCATCATAAAACATTTTAATAACCTTGCAAAACCCTTCTCCAAGACCAAGATTCTTCAGTGTTGTAAACATGAATTCATGTTCAACAGTGTCAAACGCTTTGAAGAAGTCTATAAATAAAACCATGCTGTCTGACCGAATAAATGACTGATAGTCGATCATATCCAGAATCCGTCTAACATGGTTATGAATATATCTTCCCTTATTAAAAGTTGATTGGTATTCTTCTGCAAGTTTTCCGAGAACATGTTTAAGTCGATTAGCATATACTACAGCAAGTAACTTGTAATCATCGCATAGCAAAGTTATTGGGTTTGGGTATCAAGGTTATTAAACCTGTTTTCATGGTAGGGGATAAACATCCTTTCTGTATACATTCTAAAAATGTTTTGTAGCTGTCTAATCTAAGTTGGCCCTGCAGTGCATGAGGCCAGGAAAAATGACAAAGTTTTCATCATAAGGTCATAAAACTGTCATAGCTAATATATTGCACAAACCTTTAAAGGAAACATGATTATAATGTATATTCTACTCCAAAACCAGCAAAAATGTGTTCATATCATGTACCCATTTTTTTTTTTTTTTTTAATTAAGCCATTTTTATTTTGTCACCCAAACACGCTTTGGGTGAGTGGGACAGCATGGCTTCAGGTAATTGGAACAGTGCTAAAAGGCTTTGCTAATTAAGAAAATGATTAGCCTTGCATTAGAGAACCATTGTGTGTGCTCCGTATGCTCTAAATTAGTAGTTCCCAACCTCTTTGTGTGTGCAGAACCCTTATCAACCATAAAAATATCTATGGACTAGCTGGATTTTGCTAGGTGTTTTTTTTTTTTTTTTTGCAGCATCAAGTTTACATTAATACACTATCCAAGCCAAACCTAACACTTAGCCTTGACCTCTTAACCCAACCCTAACTAATCCTAATTAGCAGTTTAACCTCAGATAAATGTGTTCAGTTATTTTTAACTCATTTTTGTTTAACCCACTTAAATGTAAATTAAATGTTTTTTTTTTTGTTTTTGTTTTTTTAATCAGTTGAATGTGTTCAATGAAATTTGGTAGGAGAAAATTAAGGGAGGATGTGGGAGGGAGGGGGTTGTTGTGACAATAAGAAAAAACAGTTATATTGTATGAATTGTGGACAGACTTCAGCAATTAAGTGTAACAAAAATGTACATGGAGTTTTAATTCATAACAATGAACATAAAAGACATCTGTGCATGCTTACACTGGCCTTAATCAGTGGCAAGATGTGCTGTCCTAATCACCCAAAGGTCCAAAAAGAGGTTTGGGGTCAGTTTACTAAACAGCGAATGTCATGCCTCTTTGTAATATGACAAAACTGTCTTTTTTCCTTAAATGCATATGTGACATCTTCAGTATTAGAGAAATGTATCATTTGTTAGGGTATTTTTTTTATCTATGGCAGGAAAGCTTACAGAAAGAGGAAATTCAAAAACGGTCCCAATCACCATTGATTCACACTACATAATTTCAGACCACATAACACTCCAGTTTGGAACAATGGATACATATTGCTCAGTAGGAAACCTGTGAATTTAGAGAAATGGCGCTCCAAAGGGATTTGGGCTGTTGCTCATTTTATGGATGAAAATGGAAATGTGTTACAGCACGAAGAGTTTTGTGAGGAATTCCAACTCCAATGTTCTGCTAAGAACTATAATAGACTGATAAAAGCCACACTACTCTCTCTGAGATCACTGGTTAAAGAAGACATTCTTTAGTCTGAGGTCTCTCCTGGGCTGAGAAAGCTTTGCAACAAAGGACTTGACTTCTGTGACAATAAATGTAATAACAGAATTATTACAGCCTTTTTTATTAAAGGCATGTTTCCCTACCCTGTAAGAAGAAATTATATTCGTAAAGAATTTGATGTTGAAGAGATGAAGAACTAAGAAAAACATATATTTAGTTTCTACTTCCTCCTAAGTTAAAAGAGGTGAACTTCAAAATCTGAAATGAGATTTATCCAACAAACGAATTCTTAAGACTGAGAAATTTTAATTTTCATGCAAATAACTGTACATTTTATGACAGGGAAGCATGAACATGCGCTTTTCTATTGTGAACCAGTGCAGGCCTTGTAGAGAGATATGCAGTGTCGGCTACAGTCCAGGGAGATTGAGTTGTCACCACTGACAGTGAAGACAGTGAAATTTGGTGTTTGTGTTGATAACAAGGATGCTGACAATAGTGTCTTCTTAGTGAGGAAGGTTTTCCTTCATAAAATGTCATAAAATGACTTAAAACTCTATAGTAAGTCACTGAAACATGTTATAGACAAGAAAGGTCTTAACTGTTTTCATTATTAGATATCTTCAAGTTAACTTGAGATAGCTCTGTTTTTGCGTTATTTGTATGTATTTTATGTTTACTAATGTTCTTTTTTTCATTTTGTAATTACACTTGCATTTTACATTTCTTTGCACAACCTAAGGCAGAAGATACTTGAGGTACAGGACTTGAAATTGTCCCTTGTTTGTTTGTATCTAATAAGCTTAATAAAGAACTTCAACAACATACCTCTCTTTTCCAATTCCACCCAAGACGTTCACTTCAAAATAATGAATGAGATTTACACATGTACAGACTTGTTACACAAAGGGTTTAATTTGAACTTGATAATTTGTGCTTTCTTTAACTCAGGCAATGAAACCTTACAACATGTTCTCTTCTCTTGTAACCTTTTGGAACTTGTTTTTCATATGGGACTTGTAATGATCTAAATGTTATGACTCTAAATTATGAAAATATAAAGGTTGGTGTCAGGAATGTAAATATAGACAGTACAGACAGTGCAATTACACAGGGGCACCTGGGGTGGAGGGCCCCATAGAGAGAGTGGGCCCTTGCAAGTGATTCAGATTGCCACCTAGGAAATGTACCAATGTTTAAAGATAAATGATGACAAAAAGCATATTAATAATTTTAAAACTGTGCCATTTTCTATATATGTCCTTAAAAAAAGGCAAACCCATTTGCATCATGGTTCTTTTTTTCTTTTAATTTTTTTTTAATAGACTTTTTCTATATAATTATGTCTTCACACCAAATGTGATGCGAATTTTCCCATCGTTTTACTTGTGCCAGTTTGAACACTCGAATAATTTAACTCGCATCACACGCACGTGAAATTGCTGAATAGATGAATAAACTTCCGCTGGTACATCCACGACATTATCGGCCCCCAGAGGATCTCAACGCTGATTGGCTATCGCAGCGCGAATTGGTTGCTAAAGTTCAGATTTTTCAACTCTCGTGAATAGGCATATGACAAGAACTCGTGCTACTTGCTTCATTCACACCACTTAATTTGCATATTTCATGTCATTTGCATTGTGTCCATTGCATCCATCCCGGCACCCGATAAAATACATGCACGATAGCATGCACAAGGGCCCGTCATAATAGTGTTCACTCTGGCCTGTGGTAACTTCATTACACTGCTGGGTGATATTCAACTGGAGGACAAGATAGCAGAGTTTGGGATTAATAATTTAATTATTCTGGCAAAATATTTCATTCACAGACTTTTTTTCTAAATGTCATCATTCTATATGAAAATGTGCAAAATGCTGTAAAATGGGAAAGGCCCTATGTCTGTATGAATATTTGTGTACCTTCATTCCTGAATGACCCCTTGTATTTTGTTTTTTTAAATTTATGTCATTTTGTTTTTATCCTTCATTTTTATTTATTCATGCTATGCAGTTTAGCTCAATTACTGTAATAGTGTAACCTGTTTTAAGTCATATGACGTGCCTTTCTGACTGTAAATTGTTGTTATTATTTTTTTAAAGTGTCTTTTCTGTCCATGTGCACTGGCTCTGGCAAAAATAGCAGCATATTAAATTCAATAAATAACAACCTTTTTAAATTAATACTCATATGGATAAAGAAAAATATAGAATCACGAAACTGAAATAATCCAATGTATTCTCAAAAATCAGATCATTCTAGAGTTATCATAATTTATAGGAAAGCAATATTTAAGAATGACTGTGTTACAATTCGGCTCGCAGGGGAAAGGGAAGCAACACAATGTTGTAAATTATAGTACTAGGCCTTATCAAGGGGCACCAAAATGTTGGGAATCCACATTTATAGGCTTAGTATGGCGATAACATTAATGTAGGGAATCTACATTAATAGGCTCAAATTGGCTATCAGAAATAATTAATAATTATTAGTAATAATTATTAATTATGTTAAATAATATGACTTAATTAACATTAAATCACCTTGTGGGGCACCATTCCCGAAAAGGGAAAAATGATAGCCAGTTAATGATATCAGTCTCATAAAGTTCACTAAACTATTAATTTGGGGAATTGATTAATAATTTAATTAATAACCATAACCAAATTAATAATAAAGCCTGAAGGATTTCGGAATTCTTGACGCAGCAGAGGTTGACTATTCATTCACTGTTGTACAACATTAAACAGACAGCAGGTACGATTCCAAAAATATATTTATTCATAAAGCAAAGCAAAGCAAAACCAAAACACGCAAATCCTAACTAACTATATACAAGCATGTGTGTGTGTGTATATGTGTGTAGGTGTGTGTCTGTGCGTGTGTGCAAGAGAGAGAGAAAGACAAAGGCGGGTGTGGTGATCGAAGGGCCGTTTGGCCTACAAAACAAAATGGCGGACAACAGAAGACTACAAGATGGCCAGATCAAAGCTAGCTTCAGATCGGGGGAGGTGTTTGTCTGACCGTGTGGTCAGGACAAAGACAAAGGAAAAGAAGCGGGGCTTGAGCGGCCTGCTCGGGTGTAGCTCTGTTTAAAGCCTATTCGTGAGTGAGTCTATGTGAATGCGATTTGTGTTGCAAAGGGTCTGGATTAGTGCAGAAGATGTTTAGTTACATGCAAGACGTCTGTGAACAGCATTAGCAAACTAAACATGACTTTGCTTGGTAAGACCAACTAATCAATAACCTAATTGCAGACAATCACAACAATAACTCAATTAGCAGCATTATATCACAAACAACAAGTTAAACAGTCTTGCTTAGCCTGTGCAGCTGTGATAAAGCTATGCCCAGTTGTTACGTTACCAAATCCTGAATGGATTGAGGGAAGAGTTGGTTTGATGCGTGCTGTCCTTGTTAGCGGGTGAAGAAGGCTGTAAAGAGCTGTGGCTCTAGAAGCAGTCTTTGTTGTGTCCTTGTTCCAAAGGTGCAGATCCGAGGAAGCTGGTCGCTCGGGGTCCTTGCAGAGTTAGACGTTGGGGTGCTAACTCAACTTGATTCTCCTTATTGCTGGAAAGTTAGTTGCAAACCTTGTGTTTGCCCTTCTAACCTCTGTGGTTCCAGTTATGCACCTTCCTTGAGTGAGGGCATGAGAGTCTTAGGAGAAAAGGAACAAAACTCTGTGGAGCAGTTGTCCCCCCTTGATGGTTCAGGACAAAGAGCACCTCTGGGCTGGTCCAGGGCCCAGAAGGGAAGAGGTGTGGGCGGCTTGCCACCCAAGAGCCAAGAGAGAGACTGTAGTGAATGGAAATCAACTCCTACAGTGTGTCTGATGACATCACAGAGTCACATGGCACTGTAACAGTAATGACCAATCACTTTTGAGACTTGTCTCTCACAGAGGTGTGAAGTTGACCATTCTGCTGAGATGGGTGTCAGGTAACTTCTTTGTTTGAGAACAAAGAACATGAGGTCTTCCACCTCAGGAGGAAAAGCCTTCACATGTCCAGTTTAGATTTTAACAAATGACAAATCATCTGTGGTTCAGTGAATCCCAACAACAAAAACCCAGATGGTAAAAAGGGAAAGCAGTTTATTGTAACTTAAATGAAAGAAAACTGGTTAACAATAAGCTAAAACAAACAAACCAAGGAAGAGGGCCGGTGGGTGCCGTTTAAATCAAAAACAAAAACATAACAAAAAGAGGACTCACTAGGAGCTATGAAGCTTAGTCTACAATCTGACTCAAAAATAAAAGGAAAACAAGGTCTGGTCACCTAACCCATCTTAAAAAACAAACAACAAAACCAGCACCCCTGCGCCTAGTGTCTCTAATACAGAGGATTATCTATGTGTGGATCAAAATATGTGGAATCAGTCAAAAGGTCTTTGAACATTTTCTAAAATCCTGGCCACACCTCAAAGGTTTTAAAACAGAGTTCACAAAGTCTACAAAAAGCTTACAACACGCTACAAAAAGCTACAAGTTGGCTGTCTAACAACACAACACAAAGTTTTCCAACAAAGAGGCGAGCCTGCCACCAACAGTCAGCCGCCTGGACTGACAGGCTGGCAGGGCATTTGTAGATGCTGGGCTTGATTGGGCGGCTGGGATTGGCCCACTGCACTAGTGCCACACCTATCAGGGACCCAGGTGAGCTGTGGACTGCGTAGTCAGGAGCACCAGAGGCCGCACCAATCAGAACAGAGAGGGTGGAGCTTCTGGGTCCAGTGGTGTAATTGTAATTTTGACTTCTTTATGAGACACACAACCTCCCACCGTCTCACCAAAATGCCAAACTCTTTGATTGCAATTGTTAATACATTTCCTTTGCATTTCAACCATGTGAGACATCCTTCCCTTTTGTCTCTTCATCAATGTTCAAATCCTTTTGTCAACCACTGGAGACTTCCAACTTCCTTTCCACTTCCCCAGCAATACCCAAATCCTTTTGTATTTTAAACTGTGATGTCTAGACGGTTTAACTCGCACCTCAGGGGGTCGGTACCAATACCTGCAAGAGACAAAGGATACGAATACACACCTTTGGGAAAGGGGCCGACCCTGCAGCAAACAAAGGATGGAAAACACACCCCAGGGGTGGGTTTCTCCACAAGCATAAAATGTTCAGTTTTCCCCATGCTCGGGGTCTTTCTTCATCTTGACCGCTCACATGTTGATTGACCTTTTCTTTGCAAAGGAAATAAAACCTTGTCGGCCGGTAAAAGTCTCTATTTCATTCTTCACCAGCAGAAGCAGCAGAGAATTTCCACCACAGTGGCTGTGCAGGCAGCTCAGCAGACTGAGGAAAAATTACACTTTGGCTTCACACACACACACACACACACACACACACACACACACACACACACACACACACACACACATACATGTTTTCCACCCCGGTGGGGACTTGAAAATGCCTCCTGACTGGAGGGTGACAGGTGGGGACTTCACTTTCTAAACTATTTAGAAAAATAATTTTAAGCCACATATTTTAAGGTGATTTTTTGGATCCCAAAAATGAAGTGAAATGTGAAAATTTCTCAAATTTAAAAACCTGAATTTTTGTCAGGTTTTTCTATCCCCGTGAGGACATGCGAATTGCGCTTTACCACAGACCACCACCAGGTGGCGTTTCACATTTGTCTTTAGTTAATTTATTTTGAATACTCTTACAAGTCTGTAAGGTAAGCAATAGAGGGTAAGTTTTTAGCATCAATAAAAAAAAGTTTTTAAAAAGAATGAGTGTCTGTGTTATATTTATATTTTTACTATATATGTAAACATGAGTTACTATATTCAGATTAACTCATGTTCATATATTAATGCCTAATATGCACATATTGGACTCCACTCTCAATACAAATCTTTGAACTAAAGAGCTTTATTCAACAAAAGCTAACATAAATGAAAGGACTTTTTTTCACAGATATTGTCACAGTGCGTCTTGTTTGGAGGCATGTACATTTGCAACTGAAAAACAAAAGCAGTTCTAAAACAAATAAAAGATACATACCCGAGAGAGCATGGTTTAAAACTCCTGATTTAGAACAGCACTAACTTTAAGGCTTACCTCCTTTTCATGGCCTCTCTCTTTGCCGCATCAATGCGGTTTTTTACATAAAATTTAATTCCATCCCAACTCCTCCCTTGAAGTGCAACTGGTGAAGCATTAACGCAATTCATACACTGGGCTTTACCAGGAACCTGCCCAGAGTTTATGTTATGCATTAATGTTTTCTCCACTGCCTGGATTTCTTCATCACTCCACTTCCTCCTTTTCGTTCCTGATGCCCCTGAATAACATGGAACAAAAACTTAATGTTCTTCAAAAAAGAAATTAAGTTTGTATGTGGTGTCACATGACCAGTCCATAATGAATCTTCAATGACAACAGTTCACCATAACAGAGGTACAAACAATAGTAAAAGTACTAGCTGAATAACCTGAAGTAGAACTAGCAGATTACAAAAACAGAGTATTTTGATTAGTTTTAACTGTTTCGGTGTGACAAATTATCATGGGTCTGCACAACGTGTTTTATTTTGAAACTGACCACATTGTAAGTCCTATTCCTGTGTCTGACTTTCTGACTTGATCTGCTCTGTGCTTAATGACACAGCTTCTGTGTAAAATAGACTTGTGTGTATTTTTTGCAGAGCAATGAGGCACACGTGTTTGTATTGAGTTATCAGTGACGTGCAAAATGTCCGCCCTTTTAAATCACAACATTATATTTTCAAAGTTCTTCATATGCTTGGTGGTAACTATAGCTGTAAGTGGGCTGTACTCTGAGATGTTGTGTAATAAAGGTACACTTTTCACACACAAGTTAGCACAGTAAGTCAAATTAACAAATAAAACAGCTTGCCTTTAATCCTGCATGATTTGCCAGTGGCCTTCTCTACCAGCAGCACATTCTCTTCCGCGATGCCTGTTATAAACACATGAGCAAAAGGAAGAAAGGACATGCCTGCAATCAAATAGTATCATTGTTGGTCCTCACAGGATAACCTTTCCTGCAGCATTCCAAGGAATAAAAATTACAGAATCAAAGTAAAAGGCATACAAATATTTAAAGTTATTAATACTGATGAAAAATATGTACTTTCCTGTGTAAAGTTTTCAGAAATTTCCACAAAACTCTTGTATTCTTATTACCTTTGGCTGGAGGTGGACGACTGCTTCGCTCAACTTCTGTGGTGGATTTCTTTTTCACCCTTGATTGGTCTGTAATCACAGAGCTCTATTTTAGTAAATGAGTATTCAACATAGTAAAAGCAGTCAGTTTGCTTTCTTCAGCAAAGTAACATATCAGCCTCTTCGTTTTTTTTAAGTGTGCTACAGCTCCATCACCAACAGCAAAGCCCAACAGAGGATGTAATTCCAGCAGCTGCTGAACAAATTCAGCCTGCCAAAGACTGTGATGGTGCAGTTCCACATCATTCAGTCCATCACCATTTGGTATGCTGTTGCCACTACCAAAGACAAGGGCAGACAGCAAGATATTTGCTCTGCTAAGGTGACCTGCCATCCAACCAGAACCTATATGCTGTCAGTACCAATAAGGCTGGATGTGGAAAACTCATACCAAAAATTGCCCCTCTGACACCACAGATACAAAACTTTAACAGAGAATCAAATGTACACTGATATTACGTGTCTGTGACTACTAACGCAAAGTAATTTTACCTCCAGACTGTATTCAGATGAAATACTTCTGTACATTTACAGCAAACTTGTGTTGTCACATTAAACTAAGGCTAGGTTAAAATAATCACTTCATCCGATACAATTGCCTTCTTGTTTTTTACTATAATTCCTTCATTAATACCCCACATACCTGATGACTGTGATGATGAAGGTGAGGGTGACTCAGCATCCTTCACAGGACTGTCATCTTCCTCTTCCATGTCTGATGCATTCCTGTCTGCAGCCATGTTCTCTGGGAAAGACAGCGACCAGACCCATCAAATTTAGCTATCACATGAGCCACTTTAAAAAAGCAACACTGCACAAAAAAGCAGATTGAGAGGAGTAGGGCTGGAGCTGCATGGCTGATAATAGTCCTACTCAGGCTACCTTGACTTCTCTCCACCAATGTAGCCCATCATATACCACCATACCTCTACAGAGCTAGAACAGTCTCAAAACGAGTAAATGCACACAGAAATTAATAAATGCACAAAAAAGGATTCACAAATGTATTAAGGGATACATGACTCAAAACACAAACACATTTTCAATGCGCACACAAATGTTTCATTCCATATATAAATAAAAGAAAATCCACATAAAAAAATAATATTTATAAACATATCTGTGATGCACATACAAATATTTCTTGTTTTAAATATGTGCAATTGAATTGCGAGTTTTGAGACTCCCCTGACATGACTCCATCCACATGCATTTTTTCTAAGAGGGGATTGTCTGTAGCCCATCAGATGTCTCACTCCTTTACAGCCAATCACGAGTGCCTCCCCACGAGGGGTGTTACATGACGTCATTAAAGCGTGCGCAGGTGGCCAGAGGCTGGAGAAGATTTTTTTTTTTTTTTTAAACTATGCTTTATTTGCAAATGTGGGGTTTTACAAACACAAATGACATAAAATCATTGAACAGGCCAGGGGGTTTTAGAGTTCACTGCCAGTCTTTTCAAAAATCAAATAAAATGTACAGTCTTTAACAGATTGAGAGTCTTTGCAGCTTTGTTGTTGTTTACACATTCAAGTGACATGCCGTACTACTGGAGTTCAACAATGAAAGCAGGGTTTAGAGTCAGACCATTCTGATTTGTGTATATGAAACTTTCAAAGGATAATTAGAAGTTGTGTTATGTAGGCAGTGTTATTCTTCATTCTACTGAAAATAAAATATAGCATCACATCAAACTGGAGGAGGTTTGTTTCCCGCCAGTATTCAGAGAAAAAGAAGGCTGGCCTGCAGCAACATGGCGTCTGTTAACAGGAACCGTGGCAATTTAAGTGTGAGTGAAACATAGCATGTAGAAGCGGCTCAGCTCGGCGCTCCGCTCCGCTAAAAAGATGCACCGGTTCTATTTTTGACAGGATGCCACGCAACGGCACGTCAATTTGCGCAGACCAAATGATAAATCTTTTCTTTGTTTGTCGATGTCTTTACGCGAGGGATCCAGTGGACATCCAGCGTTACACTTAAAATTGCCACGGTTCCCAATACCAGACGCCATGTTGCTGCAGTCCAGCCTTCTCTTTCTTTGAATACTGGCGGGTTACAAACCTCCTCCAGCCTCTGGCCACCTGCACACGCTTTGATGACGTCATATAACACACCTCGTGGCGAGGCACTCGTGATTGGCTGTAAAGGAGCGAGACATCTGATTGGCTGCAGACAATCCCCTCTCCGAAAAAATGCATTTGTGAATGGAGTCACGTCAGTGGAGTCTCAAAACTCCCACACACAAATGCAGGGAAGTTTACAAATTAAAAGCCCTTTGTAAATGCAGGTTGGACAGTTCATATATATATATTTGATGAAAAGTGCAAATACTTTTAAATGCGTACATTTGTGAATTTTAATTGCACATATTTAAAACAAGAAATACTTGTGTGTGCATCACAAATATGTTTATAAATCTTATTTTCTGTATGTGGATTTTCTTTTATTTATATATGGAATGAAACATATTTTTGTGTGCATTGAAAATGTGTTTGTGTTTTGAGTCATATACCCAAATACATTTGTGAATCCTTTTTTTGTGCATTTATTAATTTCTGTGTGAATTTATTCATTTTGAGACTGTTCTAGCTCCATATACACCTGCTGGTTGTAATACTGCATTGCAGAATTAAATGTTCTAGTATTTTTTTCAGATTTTAGCAATTGATAAATTGTCTTTGGCAAATCAGCATGATAGGATAACCCTGTATGTAAATACATTTGATTATTTACCTTGTGGGTCAATGTGGATCTCATCAAGATTCCTTCCTTGATATTTAGACATTTGTCCTCGTTCCAGGGCCATAAGAACTTTACTTATCTTCGCAAGCTGTAACGTGCCTTCAGGAAGCCTGTAATACTGCCGATGTACTCTGATGTCATGGCCAAGGAAGTCTGCGAGGTCATCCATTTCGTTGTCCTTCAGGTTGAGTATTTTGGACATAGTTGCCATGTGCTTCCTCAATTTTGTGGAGGATAATGCTTCTGGGTGGCTTGCGCCACAGTTTCGTGCAATCTGGCGGATGACGTCTGATGCTCTGAAGTGACTGAGTGCTTCTGGTCTCGCAAACATAAAGTGATTCTCATCAGCCACATCACAACTACTGCGAGTCTTTACAAGCAACTCCATTGATGCCTGCATATCAGGTGTGAGGAGGATGGGGACCTTTCTTCCTCGTTTTCCTTTTATCTCAACTTGCTGGAAGTGCTTGCAAAGTTTCTTCTCAAGGTCAGACAGAGCAAGCTCAACATCTGGATGAGTTGCGGAGGCATCTCTCAATATAAAAGCATTCAGGGACATCTTGGATACTTCCCCTTCCCTTCTGCGGTTGAAGAGGATCACCTCACAAAGTGTAATCTTGGCAAGTTCTGCCCAGTTCTTTTTGTTTGGCTCTTCCTCAAGTTCTGTTTGCCACTCCTTCCTTTTTATGCTGAGATAGTGGTGCATTTTTTTCACATCTTCAGTGAAGGGGAGAAGTTGCGGAGCGTTCCACTTCGCCTCACTCAAAGTCCTGAGGGCCTGGGATGACACACACTCATTCCATTTTGTGTCACAAAGGTGTCTGAACATCTTCACATTGTGAACAGCATTCTCATCACCTGACATCATTGCTTCACATTCAACAATGTTTGCTATTTTCTTGAGGTTGTGACCCAGCTTCAATGCCAGAGATGGCGTTTTGTAAGTGTTGGTTTCCTCATTAAAACCTGCCACATTCTTAACTGCTTCTAACACATAAGGGAAATTGTTTGGTACAAAGAAGTCTGACATCATCTTCAACTTCCCATTTTCCTTTGCCTGGAGAACTAGTCGCCCTGTCTCACGCATCTTCTGCCTGACATACTCATGTTTTGTGACATCGTGGCCATGCTTATTGAAGAGGTGTTCTCCAAACGTTAGTATGCTCTTCTCTTTGCGGACATCTGTTACCTCATCTGTGTGCATGTCAAGCACCACTTTCCAAAAACGTGCATTCACATTGTCGGGAACTGGCTGAGCATATGAACAAACGGCCTGGACTTTAGTTTTTCCTGGCTTCACCACTTTCTGGTGTAGGTGACATCTCCTCATGTGCTTCCACAGAGATCTCCTCTTGAGGTAAGCCTCACAATTGACACAGTGCATGTAATCACTAGCAGTAACAGGGGCAGTGGACTGTTGACGCGGTATCACCATCCCTCTTCTTTCTTTAAGCACCTCATTATTATGGATGCGATTCCCTCTATTTCTCAATAGAGTTAGCTGAATTCTTCGCTCTTTTGACCCCTTTGGACATGCAACTGCTCTTGCCACTTCAGGTTTATCTTTATGCAATGACTCCAAATGGCGTGCCATTTTGCTGAAAGGCTTAAAACAAAACACACAGTAAGACTTTTTGTCATAAAGCCTACCGCCATGTTCTTTCGTTTTTAGTGTCTTTACAGTCACATCAGAACTATCAGGTGAAGAGGATTCTCCTGAGTCATCTGCATCCTGGGTACTAGAGCCTGTCACAGGTATTTGTTTACGTGGCTGGACATGTCCTTTCTTAGTTTTTGAAGTTCCTTTCTTTAATTTTTTCTCAGTCCTCTTCAGGTTGACATCTTCAGCGGAACTGTTGCTTTCTGTGTCTTCAGCAGAATCAGGAACATAATCATCCTCACTGAACTCGACAGATTTCTCTGGGAGGTATCCAAGCATTTCTCTGGTTAGCTAAAAACAAGATAAGAGTTTATTTTAAGTCTTTAACTATTTTGTAAGAATTCAAAGATCTCACGTCAAGACAAAACAATTCACTGAAACGTGGAAAAAGAGCTAACACCATTTACTATGTACCCAACATGCCTACAGTTCCTATGGTGTTGTAGATGGTAAAGTTGACTATCTTAACTACATAACAATGCACCTGTAATTCTGTATGGCTGAAACCAATTCACTTCACTATCACTCCATACTGAGTGACAAACTGATCCATTACTTGAAATTACTTTGGGCTCAATGAGCAAAACAGAAGAAAGTCTTTATTATTTTCTGCAGAGAAAAGGTGGATTACCTTTGCCCAGCAGCTACGTAACGTTCAAAACTTAGCAAAGGATTCAGCATTGTATAGGATGTAAAACATCCATAGCAGATCCAAATGACAGGAATCCAATTCCTGCAATAGTTAATATTTTTCAACAACAGATGGTCTTTTGAAATGGCAAAAAAAAAATTGGCTTGTACTTTTATTTGTTTTATCCTCTCTGCATGGATATCCATGATAGTGGTGAACTGACAGACACTTCCTATGTTAACAGTGGAATTTTCTCAAAGATATTTACAATCACACTGTCGATTCTTCTGAGCTCGGGTACATTTTTGTCCTGCAAAACATCTGGAGGAGTTGGGTCAAGAATGTCTGTCCCCTCACTGTCACTGGAGCTCTCCGGTACTTTCTGAAAAACAAACACCACAAAATATTTTTTTTACCGTGACAGTCTGAAGTCCACTCCAAACGTTTCCCAACAGATCTGCAAAGATTTCTTTTGTAACTCTTGTGCCCCTTATTCCAAGCGTACTTTCCTTTTTCATTAAAGATAAAAGTAAATATGCAGAAATACAATATGCAGAAAATGCGTGTGGATGCTGACAGCTGAGCTGAAATTACTTTCAAAACATTGCTGGAAATGCAGCAATGTGACATGTATAGGCAGAAAGATGAAGAAGCTAAATGATTTGCATTCTACTAAAGCTGAAATGCAAAACTATCAGAACCTGAAGCTGTACAGATGTTTAATTACCACCAGAAGCTTGAAATAAATGACCTGAAACAAAAAAAATGTTGAAAAAAAAAAAGCGTAAAAGATTGGAGGAAAAGCAAGGAGGAAAGAGGAGGAAAAGAAGGAATGAGGAAGAAGAAAAAAGAGGAAAAAGGTGAAAGGAGGAGATTGGAGGAAGAGCAAGAAGGAGGACACAGAAGAAGGGATGAAGGAGGAGAGAGTGGAAGAGGAGGAATGAAAGCAGTGAAAGGGGAGGAATGAGAAAGGGAGAGAAAAGAGACGATATAAAGAAAGAGTTTGTTGAGAAACATGGCGTGAAACCAGCTAACCAATCACAAGCAAGCAACAGCACAGTCAGTTTAATCAGAACCAACTGTGAAAGTACCGAATCACTGCACAAAACAGGCACCTTACAGCAAGTTATGGCAGAGGAGCACCTGGGAATCGGGTTGTAGTACTTTAGCAAGTGTCTTTGGGTAATTTGTAAACTAATTTTCTGGTAGGCTTATTCATTACTATTACTATTCATTTCCTTCATTTTGTATATCATTTCTTTTGTACTGCTACTTTACATTAACGTCTACAATTCATTATCGGACAACACAAGCGAGTATCTATTCAGGAGAGAACAACACAAGTAAGTGACATGAAGCAACGTTCAAATCTGAAACAGGCAGATAAGAGACAATAGATGCATGGAGTGCATATGCTGTCGCTGTCCGATGAAAATCACGCATCTCCAAAACTTGTTTTTTTCAGAGCATGACAAAACTGTTCTTCTCATAGACTAACTTACAAAATAAACCCTAAACACTGTCATGACAAACATTTAGGACCCAAAATAAAAAAAATGTATATATATATATATACAGTCATCAATGACCTGTTTAATATTTTAAATGGACTTACATGTGTTGCGTTGTGAGTGATAGTGGACATACGTGTTTTATAATAATTCGCTCCAATGATGTCTGGTTATTTACGAGCCTTGAGTATCCCTTTATGTCCCACTATGTCAGGCTATTCTACATTTCCACATAGCACATCACCTTAATCACAGCTTTTCTGGCACTTTATATTGCATTCACAATAATCCTTAGGCAAATAACAAGCCGATATTGACGTGCGTGCATCAGTCTGACTCGGTTCAGGGAAATATGGAGCTTATCTACTATCCTTGGCTTTTAACCTTAAGTTTTTATACCAAAGGTTTCTTTTAAACCCCCAGCATAATTTTCTCTTTCTCTGTGCTATAAAAATGACTACATGAACTTACCTTTTGATCTACGTGCGCCCATGGGATATTAATACACTTTGTTACAAGAAATGGCACAGTGTTTTAAAAACTAGTTTAAAAAAAAAAAACAACGGGGTGCATTTTACGGCAAAGATGATTTTTTTTTTCAGCATGACACCTGTTGTCTCTATTCAAGAGCACACCTTCCGATGCTGTCTAAGCTAAATTATAAGCTACACATTTTAATAATCATGTTTATCATTTAGCATGCTATGTTTTTACACTGTGAATAATGTTAGCAGACAGTGATGATCAAATAAAGTGAAACTGATTCAATCAAAACACAATATTATAAAAACAGTAATAATAATAATAATAATAATAATAACATCACAATAATAATAGTACAACATACAGTGAACAAAAGTGACGACTGGTTATTCGCTTCTGGTTTCCACAGACACTATTCCCCAATAAACAATGGCAGGCGGTAGGGCCAGGGGCGGGAGATGCGCACTTTGATGGACACTTCTGACGCACAATGGAGATACGTATTGAAGAGATGATGTAATAAAATGTCTCTCCATTGGTCATTTGGATACCCAACGCAAACGGTTGCTAGGGAATATTATGGACACTCCATGCACTGCAGAAAGTCAAAATCGTCAAAAGTAGAGATACGTATTTTTCATTGGACAGCGACAATATATATATCTGCATTTATATGTTTTTTGTTGTTTTGGGGTTTTCTCCCCAGAAAGAGGAGGGGATGTGTTGCAACCCAAAGCTCCATGATGTACCAGTCTGATGTGTTGGTCTATAAACTGGTAAACATAAGCTGATCAGACATTGCCATCCACTCTCCCCCAGCTCAAACTATCACAGTGTTAGTGTGGATGGCGTTATGTTTGTGCCACAATCCTGAGCAAGTGGTTTGAGATTTGGAGCACAAAATGTTTTGCACACACATAAACTGCATTTTGAAGAGAAATTATATGCAAGCAAATAATTCTTGTTTTGAGCAAACAAAACCTATTCTGTGCTCAAATTTATTTGCATGTTTACCATTATCTATATTAGCGTGCAGCAATAACCCCCCGCTCACGCAGTCACACTACTCCACACTCGCTCAAACGGTCTCCCGCTCGCTATAAAACCTTTCCACTGTGTGCGTGCTCAAGTTTGCCAGCACACACACTCAACTTGGCACAACGTTATATTTGTGCCACAAAATCACCCAATCACATCGGAGAATGTCAATTCTGATTGGCTGTTTGGTGTCCAATCACAACACTTCCTATAGATCCATTAGAAGACGAAGGAGCAGGATTTGAGATATCCAACCACGGTAACAGTGCTAAGAAAAATAATTATGCTGATAATGATAATGTTTAACGCAGCTGTAGTCAAATACTCCTCTTCAGTCAGTTAACGCCATAGACTGTTCTAGTGGCTCTAGATGTGGAAGCGTAGTGATTGGACACCAAACAGCCAGTCAGAATTGACAGTCTCCGATCCGATTGGTTGGTTTTGTGGCACAAATATAACGCTGTGCCAAGTTGAGTGTGTGTGCTGGCAAACTTGAGCACACACAGAGTGGAAAGGTTTTATAGCGAGCGGGAGACCGTTTGAGCGAGTGTGGAGTAGTGTGACTGTGTGAGCGGGGGGTTATTGCTGCATGCTAATATAGATAATGGTAAACATGCAAATAAATTTATTGAGCACAGAATAGATTTTGTTTGCTCCAAAAATAATTTTTTGCTTGCATATAATTTCCCTTCAAAATGCAGTTTGTGCATGCAAAACATACTGCTCTGTGCTCCAAATCTCAAACCACTTGCTCGGATTGTGGCACACATATAACACCATGACTGTAAAGTGGGCAGACATTCAAAGCCAACAATGTTATACAACACACACATAATGAAAGGAAACATTTATCTCTCTATGCACATGATAAAAAAGGTGTAATATTACTCACTGTTGTATTCATGATGCTACGCTGTAAAGCCACGGTCTTCTCCCGCTCCTGCTGTAAGCGCTCAGCATTCGCTTTCTTGTATCGGGTCTCACATTTATCATGATGCGTTTTCAATTTTTTCAGGCGTTGCATGTGACGACTGTCAGCCTGCAAGACACAGAAAAAGAAATTTAAAAATGTTTACTATTGAGAAGGGCTGCAATGTAAAACAAGTCCTGGTTCCGACTCTATCATAGTTTTGAGTTTTTAGCATTGTTTTCCATGTAATCTGTGAAACACCAACCTTTGCCCAACATGGTCTTAAAACGATGTCTAAAACAACATTCAAGATGTCCAATATGTACATAATATTTAAACTAAATCTTCCAATGCAATTTAAAGTGCTCTTTCTGCACTGACACTGATGTGTGCTGAACTGTGGGGCTGATCCATACAGATGTGCAGAGGTGCGAGCATCAGTAAAGATGTTACTGGGTTAGAGTAAATGAAGACAGAATACAGCGTAACTGAAAGTAGGACTATGTGATATGACAGCATCTATCATTTCATGTTTAATATTCTCAATCATCTGTTTTGTTTATTGATTACAAATGACTCTTTACAGCTAGACAAAACAAGACAAATGTGCTCATGATTATGTCATCGTTTTTGCTCGCTGCAGTGATGTTCAGTGTTGGTCTGCATGTTTTCGGCTTTGCCTTTAACACCCAGCCTACTCCACACACAACTCGCCTGCTGCAGTGAAAACTGAATCAGGGGTGAAAAAATACAAAACACGAGTTGTGTTTTTGGTCAACTTTACAAAACCTCCTGCTGATGAAAAAAGTCAGCTGACAGAAACAGTAAAGGGCAGGACACACCACAGCGTGAGCAGCAGAGGCATAGGTGTGTGTGATTTCAGTAGGTTGAATAAACACTACAGATGCATCTCAGTTCCCATATTTATCATTTCCTCGCTCTTCCCTTGACCCAGAAGTTGTTCTGACCCGCCAAAGCCCTTTCTGGGTCACTGTCCAGTTCAATATCTGTTCATCATAAATCTAGACATTAAACCACCACAGAGAACTTTATTTATCAGGAATATTTCCCTTTCAGGATCTCGGCCGATCATTTTTTATTATGGATGTGATTTAAGTCAGAGAGTGGCAGAGTCTGTCTCTCAGCAGGAAACACTTTCACATCATTTATCCTCATTTCTATTCTGTCTGCTCAGAGAATTTTGCAGAAGTTTGTTATTTAATGTTATTTTATTTCATTTATTAGTAAATTGTGATGTGTATTGTTATCTGAATATGGAATGACCTGTGTCAGGATAGAGGATTTTCATCATATCACACAACCCTAAATGAAAGGTTGAATTTCTGTCACAAAGCAGTACCTCATGTGACTTTGTTGTCACATGTTTAAATGTCCTCTGGCCCTGCATTTGCTTACACAAGGGAGCTCTATGGACTCACAGTTCAACTGATGATCTGAAGTAAAGAGAACATATCCTACCTTTTTGTTTTGCTCAGGGCGACAGCCACCTGCCTCATCAGCAACTGCAAATAAATTGAACAACATGTTAAACTGACTTAAGACTGATCAACAAGGCCAAGCTGAGGTAGTCCAATCTTTAATTTTTCATGTAGATGAAGCACACTGTTAATCAAAGATGGCACCATAAAAATGAGGAAACAGAGGTATGTGACCTATTGCTGTTTTGGTCAGTCCTATAGAGACAGCACAGATACTTTGTACATCACAACATCCGTGAATGAGACAGCACATAAAGTGACTATCATATAGACACAGAAGAGAAAATGTTGGAGTAGCTTATTAATCCACCATTACATGTTTAAGCTAGAGGAATTCTGTTTCTGTGTAATATTCTACACTAACACACACTAATTACTACAAACCTCATCATACTATCATTTCATCGCATGTTGCCTTCTCACCTGTGCCATCTGAACTGGTATCAATAGGTGCATAACCTCGGCTGTCCTCCTGTGAACACAAGTGACACTGTCAATCAAAGGTCCAGTATATCACATCACACTTGAAACTGCCAATATATCCGTATGTAACAGTCTAGTCAGGTTGTAATATTTTGACTGACAGTAAACTCCATGTCCTGGTCTTAAAGGTTGCATTACAGGAAAGATATCTATTTCTATGACCTCCTAATAATCAATACAATATCAATCACAACATCAATGATAAATTGTCAGCAGTTTCAGGGGACAAAATTACTGATGAAAGTATTAATAGTCATTTAAATAATAGATGGTAACTCTTTTGATTTACTCTCTGTGATTAGAGATAGACTGCATTATTTATCCCATAACAGTTCATCAAACTCATGATGTGGATTATAATCTGCTCCATAATAACAAAACACTACATTTAAAAGTCCACTTTAGATTATCACATTGAACTGTAGTGTTGTTAAGATGAAGGGTGACATTACACTGAAATTATCTGAATGCACGCCACCACACTAAAATGTTTCCTTACGTTCAAGTACTACTGTATTACTTCAATCTTTCCACAGAATACTTAGACAGCAGACTGAGTGATACTGTGACTGTAACCAAATTTTATCGCCATACAAAAACATCTCCACTCAGACCTTTAATAACATATAATAGACTGCTGCAGCTCATACTGAGATAAACTCCATCTAAATCAGACATGAAAAGTGTTAGCTTTTATTTTATCTTCTTGTGGACTGAAGGTCATTACAGTCCCTATAAGATGGGGTCATATTGTCTTTCACGCTCATGCATCTTTATCTGATGATATAGTTTCTCTGGATGGCATTGCCCTGGGCTCTAGCACCACCGTAAGAAACCTCGGCGTAATATTTGATCAAGATTTGTCTTTTAACTCCCATTTAAAACAAACCGTCTCGGACTGCATTTTTTCATCTGCGTAATATTGCGAAAATTAGGCCTATCCTGTCACTAAAAGATGCTGAAAAATTGGTCCATGCGTTTGTTACCTCGAGGCTGGATTACTGTAATTCTCTATTATCAGGTAGCTCTAATAAGTGCCTGAAAACTCTCCAGCTAATCCAGAACGCGGCGGCACGTGTACTGACAGGAACTAAGAGACGAGATCATATTTCTCCTGTTTTAGCTTCTCTGCACTGGCTCCCTGTAAAATCCAAAATTGAATTTAAAATCCTTCTCCTAACTTACAAAGCTCTAAATGATCAGGCTCCATCATATCTCAGAGAGCTCATAGTGCCCTATTATCCCACCAGAACACTGCGCTCTGAGAATGCAGGGTTACTTGTGGTCCCTAAAGTCTCCAAAAGTAGAACAGGAGCCAAAGCCTTCAGCTATCAGGCTCCTCTTTTGTGGAATCAGCTTCCTATTTCGGTCCGGGAGGCAGACACCGTCTCCACTTTCAAGACTAGACTTAAGACTTTTCTTTTTGATAAAGCTTATAGTTAGGGCTGGCTCAGGCTTGTCTTGGACCAGCCCCTAGTTAGGCTGACATAGGCCTAGTCTGCCGGGGGACCTCCTATAATACACCGAGCCCCTTCTCTCCTTCTCACTCACTCTCTCTCTCCCTTGCTAGTATTCATGTCCTGTTAATGCATATCTCTCTAACCCGGGCCTACTGCATGTCACTAACTTGGCTTGTTCTCCGGAGCCTTTGTGCTCCACTGTCTCGCAGGTTAACTCGTACCACAGCTGTGCCTGGATGGTGTGTCGTGGTTGTGCTGCTGCCATGGTCCTGCCTGATGCCTCCCACTGCTGCTGTTACTATTAGTCATACCTGGACTATTATACACATATCATTATTGTCACATACATATATAATCATATTATTAATATAATATCTGTTTCTCCTTATGTCTCATTGTGTCATATGGATTACTGTTAATTCATTATATTGATCTGTTCTGTACAACATCTATTGCTCATCTGTCCGTCCTGGAAGAGGGATCCCTCCTTCAGTCGCTCTTCCTGAGGTTTCTACCATTTTTTCCTCCCCGTTAAAGGGGTTTTTTTGGGGAGTTTTTCCTTAGCCGCTGTGAGGGTCCTAAGGACAGAGGGATGTTGTATGCTGTAAAGCCCTCTGAGGCAAATTGTGATTTGTGATATTGGGCTTTATAAATAAAAATTGATTGATTGATTGATTGAAATGACCGCCACGTCATGTTACATGACGACATTAACGTTCCTGTCAGACTGGATGCTGTACTGGTACCACGGTGGTAGACTGGCTAGCTTTAAACGCTTACATTAGACACACTGAACACCACGCGTTGAATAAAGGTATTCAATTATTGCCTGCAACCGATTTACCGACCAACACCTTCAGGCCCGTTACCGTCACCAGCACACGGTCTGGCACACTGGCGCTATTCGGTCGAGAAGCCCCTGACTGCGGTTCGCGGAACGGGGGCGTGCCTCAACGTGGGCGGAGCCCAACGTTTGACCCCGCCCATCTATGATCTACCCCATAGAGGAGGAGAAGAAGAAGAAGAAGAAGAAGAAGAAATTACCGTTTGCAAAATGAAGGTAAGCAAGGTTTTTCTTTTGTTTCAATGTACAAATTTTGTGACAAACATTATTCTATTTTAAATTATTACACGGCTCTGTTGAATGCTGCCCTCTGATTAGGTTATTTCTGTT
This sequence comes from Cephalopholis sonnerati, assembly GCA_019142605.1. NCBI lineage: Eukaryota > Metazoa > Chordata > Actinopteri > Perciformes > Serranidae > Cephalopholis > Cephalopholis sonnerati. The sequence goes on along the minus strand of JAGQAX010000022.1, from coordinate 33,619,316 downwards.
TGCTCATATTAGCCATTAGCCCACCGGTATCTTAGGGCACAGCGGGACTGCCAATCTGATAGGCTACCGGGCATTTTCTGAAAAACTGACGTACTTTTGGGCCGAGACTGCAGCCGCTCTAACTTTTCCAAATGCGCCCATATGACAAACGTGTTGGCAAATAAATGGAGACGACTAAAGTTAGCAAGTTAGCGCTAACTTAGTACAGCATGTGGAAACTTCCGGACCGCCAAAATTTGATTAAAAAGCTGCATGTGTCATAAAACAAGTGTTGTATGCTCCTACACTCATTGAAAAGTGTAGGAGAGCCAAATATGCTCTATAGCCTACCATCTCTGATTGCACTACGCTTGGCTTGTCTCATGAAACAGAAGAAAAAGGTAAAGAAAAAGAAAAAGAAGAAAAAACATTTTTGACAGTCCTACTTTATTTTGAAAACCGGAAGTTTCCGCATGCTGTAGTAAGTTAACGCTGACTTTCTCAGTCGTCTCTGTTTTATTTATTTGTCAGTGTTATTTTTGTTGTGATAATTATTACATGGTAAGTAGCAAGCCTATTACCAAAAAAAGATGTAATTCATATAGACTCTCTAATAATCTATAATCAAAGTATGTAAGAGCAATCTACAGGAAAGATCAAGCAATGCTTAATTAATGAATGTGTCGGTGATAATATAGAATGACTATGTCCTTGTGTTTATTGAATAAAACAGAGGTTCGGGATCTAGAAGAACAATCATGTTAAATCACAATTGTATATGAAAAAAAGTGGGCAATTGTATTGGGCCGGTCTGGGCGAACAATACCAGGGTTATTTGTCCCAGTCTAGCTCCAGCTGTCATGTTAGCAGACGGTTAGCTGTTCTTTCTCGTGGAGACAACCATTAGCATCCATGACATGACATGAATCAACATTTGTTGTTGAGGTGAAATTTTTTTTAAACATTTTTGGTCTTGTGGATTTTTAAGTATTACTTTTGTGTCTATTCTTTCCCCCCCTGATATAGAGACACGTCAGTATACTGCTGGATGGTGATGCGACAACCCTGAGCAGATGCGCCAACAGTGGTCTATTCCACTGTCCCTTCTGCAGTTACAAGGCTGCAAAACCAACAATTGAATACCACATAAAAGGCCATTCATCCTTAAAACACAGAGGTACTTCACACATATTACACATATTTTAAACATCAGTATTTTTTCACAAGTATGAATCTTGTTCCCTTCATTGCTGTCATGTCCAGGGAATCCAGTCATGTTTAGTTAGTTTTTTTTTCTATGTTGATTTTTTGATACCTATTTGAAATATATCTCTCCTCACGTTTCAGGTTGTGTTTTTTGTATTTTTTGTTTGTACCTTGTCTAATAAAAGACTGCTTACTTTGAAACCAAGTTTTTAAGTCTTGCATTTTGGTTCTGAGATCAGTCTTGTCACATTCTTCTCTTTCAGAATTCATAATAATCAAGTCACCCCCTGCTTGTGATGACCCAATGTGTTTCACCTGTGTTCATTGCCCCACCTGTGTCTTGTTCCCTAGTGTATTTAACCTCTGTGTTCCTCATTGTCCTTTGTCCAGTTCATCTTGCTGCAGTCCAAACCTGTGTTTTGTGTTGTGTTGTAGCTTGTTCCCTGTGCCTGATGTCCATGTGTTCCTTGTCTATCAGTTCAGTTTGCGAGTGTGAAAATAAAGTTTTTTGTTCACCTACCTTTCTCTACTGGTGTGTGCATTTGGGTCCAGTCCTCTGCGATTCTTAACATGTAAAGGGGTTTGTGAGTTGTAGAGACTATTTTTGGTATAATCATATACAGTACCGTAGGTTTATACAGAGGTTTTTGTCTCTGTTATGTAGAATGAAGCTGAGGCTAAGAGTGCTCTTTGTTTTGAGGAAAGACATGTAGCCTAAACTTTGTCAGTTCAGAGTCTTAGATCCTTGAGTTGATTAAAAATCATTAGTGAAAAGGATTATAGGAAATATGTTATCAATCCATCAACCAAAAATAAGACAGGAATAAAGCTAAGTGGAAGTAACTAATTAGAAATACTCAAATTACTGTAATTAAGTAGTGTTTTGGGGTACCTGTAGATTTTCAAGTCTGCACTTTTAGTTGTACTTAAGTATTCATTAAACCATGTAATCTACTTAGTTACTTTTAAAATCACAGTTGAGTACTGAGTACATTTTTAATTAATATCCAGAGCTTTTATCTGCATTTTTGTAGCCAGTACGGTGATTTGACAGCAAACAAGCCAATGAAAACCAGGACATTTTGTTTTTGAAAAACAAAACTAAACAAAAAAAGGATGTTAATGATTGATCTTGATGATGATTTGCATGATTTGCATTAAGAATTTAACCAGTTAAAAGTGTATTCATGGATATTTTAATATTTTTTTTTTTGTCTGCCTGAGACATTTGCTGTTAGTGTTTTAACTAAAGCAAAACACAATATTTAGAGCCCTTGTCTGGAGAGGTGACGGTGACATCATCTGTTCAAAGTAATTAATACTAGTAGTACATAGTTTTTTTTTGAGGAATACTTTGTACTTTTACTTGAGTATTTTTCTAACACCAGTACTTTTACTTGTAATTGAGTAATATTTTAGCAATGTAACAGTACTTGTACTTGAATACAAATTTTCAGTACTCTTTCCACCACTGTACTGTATATCTATATAGTGAATTTAAATTCAACATATGTCACACAAAGCTATGATATAAAAACTTAGTTCCTATACGTGTACTGTATATCTATATAGTGAATGTAATATTGACCTTATTAAAACAGATGCATAAGGTTAATGCATTTGATAGACATTATTATTTTTTAACTTGTCAAATGTATTTTTTTCCCTAAACACAAACACACACGCACACACACAAACTGTATAATATAATTGTTTAATATAATAGGTCTACTTAGGTCACTGTGACTGTAGTACATAGTTTTCGCCACCAGATGGCGCCCAGCTCAACGTCGTTGCGCCCCGCCCACAATCCGTCGGCCGCAGTCAGGGGTACTTGATTCGGTCCGCTTCAAGCGAACACACGTCACAGCACAGCACGTGCAGTCCACGGGACGCTGCACGGGTCAACAGCGGCGTGACATGTCTCTCCGTCAGCCATCTTGTGTATCTACACTTAACTCACAGGTGTAACACACGAGACAATCACCGTTGTTCAACATGGCGGTCACTCTCTGTGTGGTCAATGAGACATATATCGGCCCAACTCCATACAATATATTTATGTGCGAGTGAATCGCACTGAATCAAAGGCCTCGCTGTTAGCATCTGCCTAGCCTCGAGCCTGTTAGCTAACATGTGCTAACCATCTTGCTCAAATTCAGCCACATCATAAATTGGCGCTTTTCGTGCTGCGGTACGAGTGTGAAGTGTTCTCAATAAACTTAACAGTGCTACGATATACTGGGAGCCGAGTACAGGAATGGAAAAACTTACCATTTCTTCCATAGTCCGGCAGCAGCTCGCTCCATCACGTGAATGTGGTCGCATTTCCAGCTTCTTCCTTGAGCCTGAGAACGTAAGGTGTGCGCGTCGAAAAGGGTGCGCTGCATTTAAGACACAGGTCACACCGCACCGAAGCGACCACACCATAAAGATGCTGTGAGAGACTGACGGCGCAAGCCGTGTAGTAAAACAAACACTCCAACAACAAGTTCACTACAGCAGCGCGCACAACACGGTAGGAGTCGGGGAGGGAATTGGTTCGATGGGGACTGTATATGTCAGGATCTGTGTAATATCAGAGTCCGTACTGAGGAGACTGGGTGGAAGGACAAAATGCTCCAAAGACATGAAACGAGCATACACAACTCAAATTTATCTTCAAATGTTTAAATTAAGGAATGAACAATAAATAATGACATAATGAAATCTGTCCTTTGTGTTAACATTATACACCTATATGATACCTTCAAAAGTGAATGCTGTTATATTTCTTACTAATGTCATTGATCTGTTTTGCTAGCTAGTATAAGCACGGTGTTAGGCCAGTCCAAGCAGCCAGACAGGGGGGGGGGTCCAGGTGTGTGCTCTGTGCTGTTGCGGCAGGTCTCAAAGCGGGTGTAAAAGATGTTGAGGTCATCTGGCAGGCTGTCTGTGGAGCTGATGGTGCTGGTGGTGGTGGTTCTGTAGTCTGTGATGTGCTGCAGGCTTTGCCACATCCACCCAGGGTCAGCAGTCGAGTAGAAGCCATCCAGCTTCTGTCTGTACTGCCTCTTGGCAGCTGTGAAGGCTTTCCTCAGTCTGTACTTTGAGCTTTGTACTCATTACCTGATCTGTAAGCAATAGAGCGAACACGCAGCACGCAGCATGCAGCATGCAGCATGCAGCATACCTGACTGTTTATCCAGGGCTTCTGGTTGGGGAACTTCCTGACTTGTATGGTGTGCACGATGTTGTCAGTGTATTTATGTATGTACCCAGACACATACTCAGCATAGTCCTGTATGCTGACAGAAGAGTCCTCCAGAGTGGCCGCAGCTTTAAACACATCCCAGTCTGTCAGAGCAAAACAGTCCTGCAGGGTGCTCTCTCTCTCTGGGGTCCACAGTTTAACTTGTTTGGTGACAGGGTTTGCTTGTTTCAGTCTCTGTCTGTAGGCCGGGCACAGGAACAAAGAAATGTGGTCTGAATGTCTGAAGTGGGGGCGGGGTGCAGCCCTGTATGCACCGCATATGTTGCTATACATGTGATCCAGTGTGTTCTTATCACGAATGGGAATGTATACATGTTGATAATATTCGGGGAATACAGTCCGTAAATAGCACTGGTTAAAGTCGCCAGTGGCAATGAAAACAGCACCAGGACGAGAAGTCTCTAACGCGCTGATGACGTTATGTAGTTTGCCGAGTGCCGCCGTGGAGTTGGCTCATGGGGGGATGTAAACCACTGCCAAAAACACAGCAGTAAATTCCCTCGGTAGATAATAGGGACGCCATTTCAGCAGTAAAAACTCCACATCTGGCAAACAGTGCATGTGAACAGTCCATATATCTCCACACTATGAGTTATTGATAAACACACACACACCTCCCCCTTTGGCCTTATCGGAGGCTGCTTTCGGTCTCCTCGGTGTATGGAGTGGGTCTGTAGCTGAATGGCACATTCTGGGAGTTTCTCTGTAAGCCAGGTCTCAGTGAGAATTAGAGCACAGCACTCTCTTATTTCTCGCTGAGTTGATATCCTGGCTCTTAGCTTGTCTGGTTTGTTTTCCAGAGACCGCACCTTAGCAAGCAAGAGGCTGGGTAGCGGTGGTCGGCTAGCGTGAGCTTTTAGCCTAGCATGGAGCCCTCCCCTCTTGCCTCTCTTGCGTCGCCGTCTCCAAAGTGCTCTCCTGGTGTCAGGTTGCTCACTCGAGCTTGGTGTTTCAGGGCCTTCCTGGTGGTGGTGGTGGCTAACATAAAATGACTCTGTGCTCTGGCGATGTCCAGCAGTGCCTGTCTGTTATATGTTAACAGTGCATGGCATTAGGCAGAAAGAGCAAAAAGAAAACACACAATAATTAGAAAAAAACACCGGCATTCAGGAGCAGTGCGAGCAAACACATCTGCCACAGAGGACACCATGTTGAACAGATATATTATAGATATTTTTCTTACTGCCGCATTAACTGATGGTTTATTTTATGGTCACTGAGGTAATACTCTTGTTTAGTGAAACTTAGATGCCTACACAATTATCAATAACAATAATAATAATAACTGTTCATTTCATATTGTGAGTAGATAATTGGTATTTATATGCTGATGAATCTCGCACTTTGCATTGTCCTACTAGCACTTTGCTCTGGTTGTAGGCACCTTACTCTTGTACTGTATTTTGTGAACTTGCTACTGTTGACTGTATATTATGTTATGTTTGTCTTTGTTGGTCATGGTGCACTTTGGGTCTGTTTGTCTTATTGTGTTGATTGTTTTAATATGTTTTTAAGGACTACTGATGAAAATTTTGTTCTTTTATTCTTATGAATGAGTAATGTAAGTGCATATTGTCCTTAAACTACATAAACTAAATAAAAAATAAATAAAACTAAAAAACTGACAGGTGCTCAATTGGATTCAGGTCTGGGGAACAGGCGGGGCAGTCAATGGCATCAATACCTTCGTCATCCAGGAACTGCTGACACACTCCAGCCACATAAAGCTGGGCACTGTCATGCATCAGAGGGAACCCAGGGCCCACTGCACCAGCATAAGGTCTGGCAATGGGTCTGAGGGTCTCATCCTGGTACCTAACAGCAGTCAGGGTACCTCTGGCTAGCATGTGGAGGTCTGTGCGGCCCTCCAAGGATCTGCCTCCCCAGACCATCACTGATCCACCACCAAACCGGTCATGCTCCATGGCTTCTCCAGACTCTGTCATGTCTGTTACATGTGCTCAGTGTGAACCTGCTCTCATCTGTGAAGAGAACAGGGCACCAGGGGCAGACCTGCCAGTTCTGGTGTTCTCTTGCAAATGTCAATCGGGCTGCACGGAACTGGGCTGTGAGCACAGGCCCCACTCGTGAATGTTGGGCCCTCAGGCCACCCTTATAGAGTCTGTTTCTGACAGTTTGGGCAGAAACATGCACACGAGTGGCCTGTTGGAAGTCATTCTGAAGGGCACTGGCAGTGCTCCTCCTTTTCCTCCTCACACAAAGGAGCAGATACCGGTCCTGCTGCTGGGTTGTTGCCCTCCTACGGCCACCTCCACCTCTCCTGGTGTACTGGCCTGTCTTCTAGTATGTCCTCCATGCTCTTGACACTGTGCTGGGAGACACAGCAAATCTTCTGGCCACTGCACGTATGGATGTACCATCCTGGAGTAGCTGCACTACTTGAGCAGCTTCTGTGGGCTGCAGATACCACCTCATGATACCACTAGTGGTGAGGGCACAGGAAAAATGCAAAACTAGCCAAGAATCAACCAGAAAGGACACAGAGAGGGAAATGGTCTGTGGCCACCACCTGCGAAACCATTCCTAAATAGGGGTTGTCTTAGTAATTGTCTCTCCTTTCCACTTGTTGTCTGTCCAATTTGCACAACAGCAGGTGAAACTGATTCACAATCAGTATTGCTTCCTAACTGGACAAGTTGATATCCCAGGACTTTGATTGACTTTGAGTTACACTGTGATGATTGTGTTCCCTTTACTTTTTTAAGCAGTGTATATTAAAATATTAAAATAAAATGTATGATAGGAGCATGACCCGTCCTCTGTCCATCCTGTCCCCTGCCTCTTTCAGCAACCTTATGTTTTACTTCATGAGTTGTATAACGACCCTGTGGGAAGTATGTTAAACCTGTAATATGCTTAACCTGGGGCAAAAATAATCACTCATAATCTGTGCTCATGTTCACTTCTCCACATCTTAATGACATTATTATTATTATTAATAATAATAATAATAATAATAATAATACCTCAATTCAATAGTAATTACAGTGTTTAATAAAAAAGGAATAAAACAAACAATAAAGATTGAAAAGTGAGAGAATATAATTAAAGTATGGAACGGTTATAAAGGCTTGTTTTATGTTTTACAAAGTTGATTCATGTGTTTAAAGAATATTAAACCCTTAAAATATGTGATATACCATCAAAAACGTATACATTTTCATGTATTTATTTAACTGAATGATGGTGAGTAACAAAGAGAAATTCAAGATAACTTTGAGAGGTTGAGAAGAATAGTTTCAATAGGATTCTGATGTAATTAAAGCCAAAACTAAATCTATTTAGGAGTTTTTATTCATTAATCTTAGCCTTTCATTCAAAGCAGACACAAAATTTTAAATATGGTTCCCAGCTGCAATACTACTTTTGACCAGTAGCGGGCGAGTGGCAAATGGTGAGTAGACAAACAGTGAGACACACTTCCGGAACACCGCACCTCATGGGGACTGCAATACTTTGTGTGACCACAAGAGACACCCACGGACACACAGTTACACACATATCACATGAAAATGCTCCCCATGGGGACAAATGAGAAAAATGCATGGGGCATGTCTCAATACTGTTTTAAAGCTAGTGGTGGGGCTCTCCCCGTGGGGACCTCATTTTAGGTCCCACGGGTATGTGTGCAGTCAGGTTTAGGTCCCCACCGGGATAGAAGAACAAGTGTTCACACACACACACACACACACACACACACACACACACACACACACACACACACACACACACACACACACACAGCTGGAAGTGATTGGATTGATTGGGAGCTGAGAGGGACACCTTGCTTTTGATTTATCAAGCCATGATAAGGTCCACTTTAGTGCACGCTGGCTTGTCTGGGTGGGCGTAGACATGGTTGAGCAGGTAGATGATGGCGTCCTCCACCCCAAGTCGGGGCTGGTAGGTGAACTGGAGGGGGTCCAAGAGTGGCTTCACCATGGGCCGGAGCTGCTCCAGGACAAGTCTCTCCAGGGCTTTCATGATGTGGGAGGTCAACGCCACCGGTCTGTAGTCCTTGGAGCCACTGGGACGCGGCATCTTTGGCCCAAGAACGAGGCAGGATGTCCTCCACAGCATGGGGACCCTCTGGAGACTCAGGCTCAAGTTGAAGACATGCTGAAGTACTCCACATAGCTGAGGGGCACAGGCTTTGAGCACACTGGAGCTGACACCACCAGGGCCTGCTGCCTTGCTTGAGTGGAGTATCACTCAAACAAGGCATCTCGTCTACTTTCCAGGTGAGGCGCAGTTCATCTCTAATGAGCCTAAAGTAACATGTAGTGTAAAAGCACTTTAAAGGAGAAGTCCAGTATTTTGCACTTTAGCCCCATTCCTGGGTTGTTTATGATGAAATAGAGTGGTTAAGACCAAAATCTTGACGATTGCTCCTTCTCTGACAGTTTGAGAGAATTTGGCTTTCCCCTGCCTGGCTTAACAATGCTGTCTATGGCCATATGTAAATCTGTCCTCAAACCACCTTAAACGTTCGTTTTCAAAGCCATGAAACTCACTGAATGGTCAGTGGTGTTCGTTGATGCTCTGACATAAAAATTGAAGCAAACTGTGGTTTCCATCTGTGTTTTCGCTATTCATCTCGATTGTGGAACTATTTTTTCAGCTGCCTCACACCCGTATGTAAACTTCCGCTTGATCGTTTGTGTGACTGTGTGTTATACACTCCAGCCCACTTGATGGCGATAATGCTCCTTTACGTGAGTGTCGCCAAGCGGCAGGAAACCATTGCAATGTAATGGGACACAGAAAGAAGCAGAAGAAGAAGGTTGGTGTTGTGTTCAAAGGCATCGTACTGCGAAGTTTGTTTACAAGCGAGTAATAATGGGCAAGTTTTGTGCGGTCAGCAACTGCAGGAGTCAGTGACTGTCGAGCCGGCACTTTCGCTGAGCTAAAAGACTACAATGACTACAACCTTGTCGTAAACAACCCCCTTTCCGTTTCCGGTGGTGGATTACTACCAACGGACAATGAGGCTTCCTATAGAAAATCAATGCATGGACAAAATGTCAAATAAATCATCACGGAAACCACAGTTTGCTACAATTTTTATGTGGGAACATCAATGAACACCACTGACCACTCGGTGAGTTTCATGGCTTCGGAAACGAACGTTTAAAGGTGCTTTTAGGACAGATTTACACATGGCCATAGACAGCATTGTTAAGCCAGGCAGGGGAAAGCCAAATTCTCTCAAATTGTCAGAGAAGGAGCAGTCGTCAAGATTTTGGTCTTAACCACTCTATTTCATCATAAACAACCCAGGAATGGGGCTCAAAGTGCAAATTACTGGACTTCTCCTTTAAGTGGTGGGTAGACAAGGAAGGCACTATATAAGTGCAGTCTATTTACTATTTACTTATGAGCTTTTCAGTTACATTAGTTTTTTTTACAAAATACTTCCAACAAGAAAAATGCTTAAAATTTGGAAAATAACTGATGAAGATAGTTGTAGATTTTGTGCTGATGAGGACATTTTGCATTTATTTTGGTATTGTATCCTCTGGCAGCAGGTGGCAGACTGAGTAGCTGAAGAGGCAATCCTCCTTACTGAATGGATTAGCCAAAAAAAAAAAAAGAAATAATAATAATCACAGAAAACAAATCCTATGTCTTTCATGATCCTGATTTTTCCTCTAGTGCTACCAGCATGTTGCCATTTTCAGTTTCCAGTGAAATGTCATTGAAACACAATGAAATTTGGTGCAGACATCCACGCCCCCTCAGGTTTGATGGCCATCACTCAGATGGTGCTAGAAGATTATGAAACCAACAATTTTATGCTGAGAAGCTGAACAAATTTTTTTCATTTTTTTTATTCCCTTACTTTTACAAGTCGGTTTACAGGTGTAGGGGACTTCTGCATATGTCAAAGAAGGTGCGTCTCTAGAGGAAGCAGACAGACTTTTATAGCAGTTTGGAAATTGGAGGAGCTATCTGAATTTTGGATTGATTCACTTTTTAGCTGTGCAGCCTTGTTTAAGAATGAACAGGTGAAAGGCCTTCAGCCCCAGTGCCTGGAACATACTGTGCTGTGGGCAACTGAAAGTAGAAGATGCATGTCTAATTTAAACAAGACACCCATCTGTAATAGTAAATATATGACAAAAATCATGACGCATCAAAACTTCACTGCTCATCTTTTATTTAGGCACATATGGGGACCACTTCCATCTCTCCACAGAAGTCTGTTAGTGCAACAATTCGGCCTTAAGTATTCAACACCATACCCACCACCAAGAACGCAATCTTTACAGCTTCACATTCACACAAACAGTTAGGTGAGACTGAATGCATAGGAGCCCAGCAACAAGCCAAGTGCTGACGGTAGAGTGAATTCCAATTCATTGGATAAATTAACCAATGATTCTGTTCATTAACCGTTTAACAGCTGGTCAGTCATCCAAAGCCATTCAGAAAACAAAGGCACAAATTCATAACATTGCATTAGAGTTCTCACTGAAATCAGTGACCTTTGGGCTGAACTACAGGTTGATTTACAGTGAGATGACATGTTATCAGAGTCACAGGGAGCACCACCATCATGAGCAACACATTCATGGGAAATCGGTTTATGTGGTTTATGTCAAATGCAATCACAATCCCCATTTCAAATGTATATAATAGCTGTGAGCACAGATCATAGCATTTGGCCACTGGCGCACCTTATGTTATGAATGGGCTTTATGGTGAAGAAAGGGCATCTGCATGCAGACTGACCACGCTACTGAAATGTCAGTTTAATCACCATTAAATACAGCCTAAACAATCCACCAACTGGGAGATGTGAGCCGTTTGTTTAACAAAAGTTCAATCCTGGTACAGCAGGAAGCCAGAGAAGGTGCTGTACTTCCATGTGCTGCCATAGATGGCACCACGGTGCAACCGAAGCCACACCTGGTCTCCTTGGAAGAGAGGCAGGATGGCGTGGTTGCTTGCCGTCTCATGATCTGGGGCTCCATCGTTGGCGTACGCAGAGACCATTACCTCTTCGTTTCGCATGAGGTTAATATAGAGGGGCACGTTGATGGCAAGCTTCAGGATGTGGAAGATGAAGACGTAAGTTCCATTGACAGGGCAGGTAAAGCGGCCAATGTGGGTGTCGTACATCTCCCCTAGGTTGCTGTGCAGCTGGTCAAACACAATGGGCTGATCCAGGTTGCCTGGGGCAAAGTTGGCAGTGCGAGAGGCATTAAAGGCCACTCGCAGTGGCTGGGAGAGTGGGTAGAGTTGCATGGGAAGCAGGGCATGATGTTGGCTGTGGGGAGTGAGAGGGACCTCCATGGTGGAGACCGACAGGGAATCTCCATGACCTGAGTCCACAATTGTAAACGCTTCCTCCCGGTCCGGGGTGCTCACCAGGGAAGAGTCACTCCAGGCTGCTGCGGAGTCGAGACAAAAGCATGTTAAGAGATAACACAATGGACTCTACTGTACTATATGTGTTCACTCTGGTTGAATTAGATTGTTTGCTTTTCCCCTTGGTACACTTAAATGTTGAGCAGACCAAAACAACCTCACCCAGGACCCTTAACAGGAACTGATCTAGGTCAAGTCACGAACAAATTCGGGAGTGGTTTGTCAGAGGTGGCAATGTGACTGAACCTCAATCTGAAAAAACAACAGGGCATACTCAATACGTTTGAGCCAAACAGCTGTTGATGGTAATTTCACAAACCATTATGCAAACAGCTAGCTGGAGAATGAATTGATGTCTGATCTGAACTAGCAATAAAGTATGTTGCCTTCTTCATATCTGGGCAGATAGGACCTTCTTCCTGTGGTTGCTTTCTCACTCCCAGAAACATATGACCAGTGAGTTTTAGTTCTGACAAGCAGGGGTGTGCCATATCATACTGTTCTTGATATTACCACTATAATTTTTTTATATGATTTGAAAAAAAATCATATGGTGATACTCGCAATATTTATACTTGATTTATTGACATATTGATGTCATACATTTTTACGCATGGAAAAAACCAAGCATGGCTGAAAGAGACATTAGTAAAGATACCGTGGTGGTCCCAAAAAGAGGAGCAGCATCAGTAGTATGGCATAATCTGTGGCGTCCTGAATGTTTTATGAACAACCCCGGACCTCTGACTCTTTTAATGGCCTACTGCTCAGATGGAACTCATTCAGCACAGCAGCTCCTCAGGCAGCAGCACAAAGTCTCTCCCTCTCCTCTCTTGCCGTGCACACACATGAGTCTGTGTCATAAAGTGATTTCGTCATTAACCTTTGGTAATGTAAACCTACGTGATGCTTGCAGCTTGACCAAAAAAAACACAGATATGAATGTGCAATAGTTATGGTAGCATAACAGCCTGTCACAGGTTACAGCGTGATTAAAGGAGAAATGGCAGAGCATAAAGATCCAGGTGGACAAACAAACAAACAAACAAAAAAAGAACTCAATCATTTAGGATTTTGCTAACAGAGAAGGAAATAATCTGTTTATATACACATATATATACACACACAGTACAGGCCAAAAGTTTGGACACACCTTCTCATTCAATGCGTTTTCTTTATTTTCATGACTATTTACATTGTAGATTCTCACTGAAGGCATCAAAACTATGAATGAACACGTGGAGTTATGTACTTAACAAAAAAAGGTGAAATAACTGAAAACATGTTTTATATTCTAGTTTCTTCAAAATAGCCACCCTTTGCTCTGATTACTGCTTTGCACACTCTTGGCA